>OZ023158.1:29783114-30400614 GCA_963678695.2 Diplodus puntazzo
CCCCGAGCTTCTTTTAATTTGAAACCTTCCCTCACGGTGTGGTCGCGTCCTCTGGTGAACCCCTGCCTGCAGTCGAGTCTGTCTAACGACTCTGCAGAGCCGGTTGCTGCCCTAGTAACACATATTTATCTCTTGTACCGCTCAGTTTATGACCTCATGTCAGGATTATGGCACCGGCTGGCCTCGGTGCTGCCGACCCGTCAGTGCTGCCGACCCGTCACACCTCCAGAGGAGACTGGAGGTCAGAGGGGGTTAAAGATGTTGCCGGAAATAACACAGCTTGATTTTTTTTCTTTATTCTGAATGTGACAGGCTGGCACGGATTTATGAAACACAGCAAATAGATGTTGTTTGTGTTTTTAAATAGAGAGACGTCGTTCCTGTTGGGGGAGGTGTCCTTACAGCGTCGGTTGGTCTCGGCTGAGAGACCTGTTTGACGAAGCGTGACTCATGCGAGAAGATAGAGGCGGAGACTCTTTTGTCGAGTTCTCTTGAATTCAATCTACCTTTTACCTGATCCTCGATCTGTCTTCCCTCTCTGAACTTTGATTTGTCAGCGTTGAGCCCCGAGGAGCCGCTATAAATGAAACGAAGGGCGTGTCTCTTTTCAAAGGGCAAGAATTTCCACCTTTTCTTCAGCTTGCGTGCAGGATTTTATGCCACTGGAAGAAGGTGTCGCTGGAGAAAATGTTGCTAAAAGGCAAAGAAATGACTTGATTTGTGGTTCAGCTGTCAGTGCCGCCTGGTGTAATCGGGACGTATTTCAAAACAGTTTGCAGATATAGGAAGGAGTATGCAGATAAAAATGAAGATCAGCTCTTTGTAATCCCTTTCAGAAGACAGGAAGTGATCTTATCTTCAATATTATATTGTAGTGTATGCATCAACACAGGCGTCTTTTCAGAGTAAAATGCAAGACTCACATTTATTCCTGATTTTAATGACATTTGAGCCAAAAGCGCTTCACGTATCAGGATAATAAAACATAGACCAGTTCTTTTTCATGTTCCCACACTTGGACTGGATCGAGGTCAGGCAGGTCTATAATTATCTATTAACACACAGGAGATAGTTACTGAAGGACAACACCTGCAGCTTCAGGGTCTGTTTCAATCTGAAGCGAGCGCGTTTGCTTGTTTATACTTTTAGTCAGTCAACAGAAAAACAACTAAACGTCCAGTCTGCATGTAGTTTTACATGTCAGTGATGCTATCTGTAACTTGGACGTGATGTTTGAATTTGAATATGTCACTTTTTTCTGGTTATGAGGAAGTTGCAGAGGAGCGGCTTTGTGGACGATCTGGCCAGAAGATATTAACGCAATCTATTTAATCCTAGAAGCACACAGAATCATAGAAACTTGAAATAGCTCATGAATTTCTCAGTTTGCACCAATAAAACACATCCACAAGTCACTGAGGTTATGTGAAGTTTGTAATCAGAAGTAAAGAAGACTTTAAATACAGCGATCTCTACCTGAAAAGAAGAATGTGAACGTCTACAAGATCCTTCATGAGCTATCATGGTCAGATTGCCCATCCAGTAGGACTTATTACTTTTATTTTGAAAGACAAAGAGGTCTGGAGACATTTCATTATTATCACGACTGATAGTAGAGATAAATCAGCCAATGTTAGATTATTGCAGGCGTGTCAGTATTGGAGTATTTACTCTATGATCACTTCAAACAACGACGTTGACGAGGCAAGATAAAATAAATTCTGTTCATATCAGACGTGTTTTTTTAAAATCCTGTTCGTGCCGCCAAATTGGTTATTTAGAAACTGTGTCACCAGTTTGCACTGATAGATTTACTATTTGTTGGTCACAATTCTTTAAAAATACATCTGAGGGATCGGCGTCGAGATTGTTTCTTTATTTTATGTGTTTCTGATTTGTTTGGCTGTAATTACATTTACAGATCAGAGTCTGGTTAGAGGTCTGGGAGCTGTGATGTGAAGTTTGATTCATTTTTGAGTCAGCATTCGGCTCCAAGTTAGAAAAACAAAAATATCTGGAGGTGTGGCGGTGAGAAGCAGACCTCTGTAACACAACAGCTCCAGGCTACGTTAGCAACCGAAGTGTTGCCATTTGAATCGCAATGTGGGCACCTGGGTTTTCTTAAAGGAAGAAGAAAGTGGGGAGGAAAAACGGCGACATCTCTGGTTTTACTGCCTCGATTCTGATAAGAGTCCGACAGTGTCATAGTGTGTGGTACTAAATAGGTGGAGTTCTCTTGTGAAAGCCTCAAAATCAGTTTGGTATAGAGGCCTGGACAAGCCAACAACAACTACAAATAGAATGGAAAGCAGCTTCTAGGGTGCTGTGAAGCTTCGAGCTAAATGCTAATGTGCTTATAATGATTGTGCTGATGTATCTGTACACATTTCTATCGCAGTCCGTTCAGTCTGGACCAGGTGATTGTCGGACGCGCTGCTACAGTAGCTCGACTGGAGTTTATCCAGGATTTTTGCAGCTGTTATCTCTCAGCTACGCCCGCCTAGTTTATGACCCCGTTCACGTCTTTCCTCCACCTCAGAACACTTTGCTCAGGCAATTGATTTAAAACAGCCGCGACCGATGAAACTGCTCTCAGTATCAGAGAGTTTGTGTAACCGCGCCGGCTGCATCTCTAATGTGAAATTATCCTCCGTCACGTCTCTGATGCATGCCCTTTTTTTAGAGCCAGAAAACAAATCACAGAACGTTTCATTCTGGTACGCGCTGCGCTCTCCTCTTCTGTTTTGTTTCCAGCTCGCCTTGTTCCACGCTGAGCTGCTGTAAACATGCTGCTCTCGGCTCAGATGGGAGGTTTCTTGTGCGTCTCAGTGATGGTGTAATTGCCGATCTTGTGGCTGCGCTGTCAAACACAACACGTCTGTTTTCGGAAGTGGAATTTCCACTCACGCTTTCTTTTAACAGATAACTGCATGTAAAACCTTTTCGTGTTAGTTGTTTTGGAGTCCACCAGGAGGAAATGTGACACAGTATCCTCACAGTCAGTATAGGAACGGGGGAGGGGGGGTCAGGTAATCTGGCACCTTGTCCCGACTTGTCTTGAGAAGAGGATCCTGCTCCCAAAGCAGGGACAGAAACTCCTCAATTACTCCGTCAGCTCGGACCAGTCTCGGCATGCAGAGCCTCTTGTTTTGTGTTCGACACTCTCCACACTCTGATGAGCCTCGTGTGGTAATCCCGAGCGACCAAATCTTGCTAAAGAGCTGCTGAAAGAATTTCCTGAATGTCCTGCCACCCTTTAGTCAGAGAACAACAGTATTTCAGATGTCACAGCAGCCTCTGGACTTCTTTTAAAAAGGCAGTTCCTCTTCTTTCATGTGGTATTTGTTACACCATGGTGCTTGTGAGGGAACAGATTGCATGTTTAGACTGCAAATTCAGAGCAGCGGCCTGTATTTCCTCTTATAAATCCGTAGAGGGCTACCCTGGAAGTCAGCATATTGATTCTCCCTGCTAATGCATTCATCAGTAATGCTGTTTTTTCCCTTCCCCTAAGTGAAATTCAGTCCGCCTCGCTGTCTCTCAGTCGCTTTACAGAATCCTAAGTGCACGCTGGCTCCAGTTCAGAAGCCCTCATACCCTCAGCTCATTGTGCTGCCAGATTTCCAGGGGAAAATATGTCAGTAAAGCAGGTTTTGGTGCCTCTGCTGTTCCCCGATCACAGACACCGTGCACCGAAGCTGGCTGACTCTCATCTGCCTGTGGCTATCAGTCTGGGAGAGGAAACAGTGTAAACGTTCAGCGTATGGGCTGGTTGAGAGATAAGAGTGTGCAGATTTCCTCTGCCTGCCTCCAACATTTGGGTCAGGCACAGTTCAGGGACTTGTGTGTAAGTAAAGTTTCCATTCTCGTAGCAGCTGAAGCAACAGCGTCTGAAAATGTCCGACTGCTGAGTCGGGAGTGTCGGTGCAGCACACAGTACAAACACTGTACTGAAGCAGATGTTTCACATATATGTACTTTATTAGAGTATTTATATATCCGACAACGTTTTTTTTTTTTCTCTGCCCGCACTTTAACATGTATCTGTACTCGTTACTCTATTTTTATCCATTTGAGAGGAATTATCAATTATTTTATTTGGCATGAAATGTTACAGCAGTGCTTCTCTTCTGGTCGCAGGTGGTACAGGGCGAACCACACTGGACCAAAAGGAAAAAAGTCATTCTTCCAGCGCACACCAGGATACAATTAACACTGTTTAATTAAAAGATACATTAAAAACAACATGTGGCACGATGCTTCAGCAGATTCCCTCCGTGCTTAATCAGCAGAGAATCCACATTCCTCAATACAAGTACAAAAAAAACAGGTACGATTCCACTGCACAAAAATATGAACATTAACAAAGAAATATAAACATTAACACCAGGAGAAATTATATACGAGTATGATAATAATAATAATAATAATAATATGAATGAGACTCAACGATCAACGCAGAAAGATTTAGCAGTAATGCAGTTAAGATTGAAAAAAAAGAGATAATTTTCAGTAGGAGCACCGGTGCTGCGAGAGGGAGTATTTATCTCAATTATCTTTGCGATGCGTTAATGAACAGCTGGGACAAACTGATTCTAGCTTTGTTAATATAACAGGAGGTTTAGTTAGTACATTTCAGAGCCTGTACTTGTACGTGAGTATAGAACCTGACTCACTCTTCTTGTACAGAAGCATCTGTGCTTCGACTCCAGTAAAGAATGTGTGTACTTTTGCCTTTTTGGGATTGTTAACGTCTGATGTCCAACGTTGGACATTTCTGGAGCTAAAGATCACATTCCTGCACAGTGATGTGAGATTCGGTGCAGCAGTGGGAATCCTCGGAGGACTGGGTTAGTCTGCCGAGAGCAGATGTGCGGCGCTGTGTGTTCACGCAGGTCATTTTACAATGTTAGTCGAGGATTACAACGCTCACTCGGTTGTTGGAGAAGAAACCTTGCCTTTCCAGTCCAGGCAGTTTGAACCTATGTACTCTAATTAAATCAATAACTTTTGTGTCACGAGGGCCTTAAAAAAACAATCAGGAAGGAAGTGCTTGAATTAGATCTTTCAACAGTCAAATTTGACTTTGACAATATTTGTTGAATTCCTTTTTAAAGTAGCAGCACAGAAACCTCTTGTAGTGGAAAAACAAGTTTCCCTCGTCATGAACGGTGTCGATTTCCACCTTGTGAGCGAACACAAGGAGCATTTACCTGGTAAACATTAAGAGCACCACACCCAGACTTTCTTTCCGAGCATACATTCAGGCCTCGGGCAGGAAGTGTTCTCTGTCTGCTGGCTGCCCTCTGGTGGATTCTCAGTGTGAGTGCTGGTGTTTGTCTGGCTGTGATTTATAAAGATGTATATCAGATCAGTGTTGTGTCCGTGACGGATAAATATATCTGTCATTTTAATCCCTTGACTGAAAACAAGCCGCTGCGACTGATAATTTCCTATTTTTATCAAACGTATTCACACTATGATTAACTGTTGGTATAAAGACATCACTACATCAGATTGTGGTGTCCCGTAACTCAAACGAAACGCTCCGCCGCCCTCTGCTGGTGTGAAACATTCCTCCGCTCACCGTCTCTCTCTCTTTCATCGCGTCCTCAGGTGTTTCGAGGCTCTGGTGGTTTACTTCAAGGCGGGTAAGAGGGAGGAGCCGTACGTCACCATCTCCAGGAAGATCAGCCTGAAGAAGGGGCAGGGGACGCCCATGGAGTGGGAGATTGGCCAATCGGAGCGCACGCTGGCCACTCACAGGAACGCCTTCAAGCGCACCGCCGTCATCCAGGCGTTTCTGGGCTCCACGCCTCAGCTGACGCTCCAGCTGTACGCCACCATCCAGGAGAAATACTTCCTTGATGTGAGAGGTGAGAACCATCATGTGGGTTTATTAAAAAATCACTACTTTATCTGTAGTCTCGGCGAGGTCGAAATACCAAATCATGACATTCTTTGAGGTTGACGGGTCGACAAGACTCACCACCTCGAATTCTACAGTACAAATTAAATGCCACTGCCAGTCTGAGTGCAGTTAATAAGGATGGTAGATTTAAATAATGGATACAACCCAATGTGTCCTTTCACTCTCGCTCTCATTTCTCTCCAGTTATTAAGAGGCTGTAGTATAAGGAGATGTCTTTTAGAGCGTGACCAATGCCTCAGTCCCGATCCTGATGTATCAGCCGTTACGCACCATCCTGCAGTGATCTCCTCAAACACGGTTATCGTAATTGTGACGGATGTATAACAGGATATTTTAGAGCATGATGGCTGAAACAACATCAGTGCTTTGACACGGCAAACTAACCCCGAGCATCTTTTCTGTTATAAGGTTTTTAGCTCCTGTCAGTAATACTGATGCAACAACACAGTAATGTTACATCTCCATTCAGTTAATTTGTTATTTTTCTCATTAAACCTTTCCAAGAAGCTCGGTGTCGCTGGCGGTGTGTCTCTTGTCCCATTAGTTGCTTTTTGCCAGGCTGGGATGTGAGTTGACTCCACATGCTGGTGCTGGGAGACAGTTATCTCCTTATTTCATTAAAAATATTATCAATAAATATTATAAAAATGCCCCGCTAGCTGACCAGTCCCTGCAGATCTGAGAGATCCGCCCGGCTTTTGTTCTGTTAACATGTCCACTGATCCGTCCGACGTCAGAGTTTAATGTCTTTGTTTATTGAGTATATCACATTGTTGTTTTTAAATGGAGATTTGTGGCACGAGGGATGTTTCTAAGCAAACTGAAGACACCAGTAAATGTCAGTGGATGCAGCGTCAAACAGTCACGCCTTCATTAAGACAAGAACAAGAGTCTACAGCCGACTAGCAGCTCTGAAAGGCACAGCTGCGCTCCGAGCTCAGACCGCTCGGCAGAATAAATGTCTCTGAAAAACAAGAACATGTTGAGGTTTCTGTCTGTTCAGTGTCGTGTTGTGACTCTGCTGCGCTCACAGTGTCGCCTAACAGCACCTGTAAGAAAATATCATGTTTGAGGCTCAAACATCAAGATAATCCTGAATAATCTCACATGAGTGACTTTAAAAAGTTGATAAACTCGACAACTATGGAGGACTAAAAGTGCCATAATTAAATAAATAAATGCACCATTCAATAGTTAATTAAATGTGTCATTACTTAATTAGAAATGTGCGTTAGCCCCGCCCACTGACTTTGATGTGCAAGTTTGACAGATAAAATAAATTAATGAAGAGCTGCAACACAGGACCATAAAATAATTAATACTGAAATAATTATAAATGTTTTTTACATAAAATGAATTGGTATTTTAATTAATTAATGACACCATTAATTAATGATTTAATTATGGCACTTTTAGTCCTCCAGATGTGCACCCACCACTTATTACTGCAGGGGGCCTAATGATTTATGATTACTTAATTTAATCATTAAAAATTATTCTGGTATGTTTCAGTGTCATTTTCAAGAATTGTTTGGATATTTTGATGATTATTGGAATAATAAAATATTAAATGATGTTGTGAATTGTAATTATTTTGGTCAGAATAATCGTGAAACGTGAAATGTTCATATTTTCTGATGCCTTCTGTTTGTTTCTCAGGCGCTCTGATGATCATCACCCTGATCTCCGTCATATACGGGGCCCTGGTGTGCAGCGTCCTCGCCATCCAGATCAGATACGACGACTACAAGGTGCGGTTGCGCCCCGCGGCCTACCTGTGCATGATCGTGTGGAGAGGGTTGGAGATCGCCACCCGGATCACCGCTCTGGTCCTCTTCAGCACGGCGCTCACACACTGGGTGATCCTCGTCGGGATGGTGAACCTGCTCTTCTTCTTCTTCCTCCCCTGGGTTGAGTTCTGGGCCCGGAAAGGCTCGCTGGCTCAGGACGTGGAGAAGAACTTCTCCAAGCTGGGCACCACGGTGGTGCTGAGCATGTTCACGCTGCTCTACGCCTGCATCAACATCTTCTGCTGGTCGGCGGTGCAGCTGGACCTCGCCCACCGCGAGCTCATCGAGAGGAAGCAGCGCTGGGACCGCCTGGCCATGTACTACTGCGGACGCTTCATCGAGAACTTCATCCTCATCGCGCTCTGGTACTTCCACAAATCGGACTTCTATGAGTACGTGTGCGCGCCGCTGCTGGCCGTCCAGCTGCTGATCTGCTACAGCCTGGCCGTGCTCTTCATGCTGCTCTTCTACCAGTTCTGCCACCCCTGCAGACGCCTCTTCAAGTACAACGTGCACGACTGCCTGCACTGCGTCTGCTGCCGTAAAAGTACGAGGGAAGCGAGACGGAAGCCGACGCCCTCGTACTCTACCGCCGCCACCATGGTGCTGGTGCCCGAGGAGCCGCTGGAGCTGCTGGACCCGCAAAACTCAGAACAGCCCGACCTCACCAGTCAGCTGGGAGGGCGGGAGACAGTTATCATTGAAGACATCATGGAAGCAGCCTGAGGTGGGCTGTAAATTAACAAAACTGAATGAAGCTCTCTGATGTGGACTTGAATCAAAGCTGGAGCGGCTGAACAAGACCTCAAGTCTGTTCAGACAAAAACCAGAATGTTTTTGTGTTTTTCTGAGTTAGAGAACAAACCTCTGCCTCTTTTCCCCCCCCTCAGTGCACGGAAACTTCTCCTAGGTGCACGATCGGGAACACTTAGGGCGCCACAACACTCCAGTCCACCAAAGAATGTAGCATGTCGAGATGTGCACAAAGGCCGCGTTGAGAGAGCAGCAGCGGGTCGTGTTCAGGACCGAGCCAGGTGTGCTGGAAACGTGCCAAGTGCGTCCGAAGTGCCCGAAAAAAAGACTGATGGGGAGAGAGAACGACCTCCACCGGTTTGACTTCCTCTCAGGGTGAACGCCCCCCTTTGCACATGTTAGCGTCTGCACTAAAACAGAGTTTTAAAAAAAAAAAAAAAAGAAAGAAATAACAAGAATTCATCTTCCTCATTCTGCATAAACCTGCTGTGATGAATGCCTCCTGTTGTTCATTGTCCAGTCAGGTCGCCTTGATGGGAAGAAAAAAAAAACAAAAACAGGTTTTAGTTTGGCAGAAGACACGTGGGAGTGTGTGAGGAGCTGGTGAACGTCGTGTGTGTGTCTCAGAGTTAAACCTTAACAACACTGACACAGAACTTAGCTTCTACTTCACTACACTGCTTTCAGTTGGCGTGTTATTTTTACTTTGTGTTTGTTCGTTCAGTGCCTTGACTACTGTTTTACTTGAAAGTTAAATAAAAAATAATGTCTGCACACATTCTTCATTCTCACCTTTTATTTGTCCCAAAAGTAATGATCTGATGTGCTGATCAGAAGTTCCCGTTTTTCCTGCAGAGCGGTGGAGCGTTCTGGTCAAACGGCTCGATCGCGTCGTGCTTGTTTTTTCACGTATTGAACCACAGCTCTTCTTCTTCTTCTTCTTCTTCTTCTTCTTCTTCTTCTTCTTCTTCTTCTTCTTCTTCTACTACTAACTCCCTGCTTGCACTAGTTTTAGAGAAAACCGTGAGATGATTACAGAGCCTGATGATTTACTATCAGGAGTATTTTCATATTCTGCACCTTTGTTGTTCCGAGGCTTACTGTTGTACTTTTACTCCACTACATTTGTCTGACAGCTTGTGAATGTTGGGTGTTTGTGATAAAATGAAGGATGAATTTCTGTTGCGTGCCGGAGAGAGGAGCTTCCGTTTGGTGCGGACTTCGACCTTTTTAACCTGCCTGACCTTTTCCATGCACAAGAACCTACAGAATGTAACACCAGGAAGGAAAAGAAAAGGCAGAATATGTCTCCTTTAAAATTAAAAATGCAAAAATGGGGGGAAAGTGATGGTAATCAGCTAAAAAAGTATGTAGTAGTGAGTATTTCCATTTTTTTAAACAACTTTATATTTCCTCCACCGTATCGCAGAGGCAAAACATTTGTATACTTTTACTCCACCACATTTGTCTGACAATTTAAGTCACTAATTACGTTCCTTTAAACTCTTTAAAAGCCCGTCTGGATCAGTAAGACAATGTCACAAACGGTTATTTTTCTGACACAGTGAAATGTTTTTTTAGAAATACGTGCGTCTCACAGGTCAGGGACGCTACAAACATGATGATCTTACAGAATGTAATTTATTGCAGATTTAATTAACCGACAGTTTATTAAGTATTTCAAAGGAGACCTGTAAAGCTTTTTTGTTTGTTTTTCCCCTTTACTTCAGTGTTTAGAAGTTACTGTGCATGTAAAAGTCTCACGCCACTCCCGAAACGCCTCGTCAGTAGCCCCGCCTTTAACTCTGTGACTTTGTGACA
Source organism: Diplodus puntazzo (assembly GCA_963678695.2). Classification (NCBI taxonomy): domain Eukaryota; kingdom Metazoa; phylum Chordata; class Actinopteri; order Spariformes; family Sparidae; genus Diplodus; species Diplodus puntazzo. The sequence goes on from OZ023158.1 coordinate 29,793,411, forward strand.
TCACACTTACATCACCACGTCACACGTTTGCATAACCCCTGCCTGTATTCGCAGTGGAGGCGAAGCAGACTGGAAGCTGAAAACACGACAGAGAGCCGATGGGAAACATTGTGGCGGGCGCCGGTTCAGGCGTGCGTGCGCTGACCAATGAGAGGAGACCGGGGGATTCAGGAGGAGGGGCCTTAAAGAGACACCTATGTTTTTTGAGCATTAAAGCCTGTTAAACTATTCTAGTAGTGACAGAATTTAATTATGAACCTGACAATGAGCACAACACACCTCCTTTAAACGACGGTTTATTAAGTAAGACAGTCATCACGATAAAAACACACATGGAACCTGAATCATTCCCTTTTTCCCGTAACAGATGTAACATTTTATATTTTTATGATTCCCAATTAGAAATCCGGTCTCCCTGCTGCTCACTCATTCCCGTCAGGAGCACAATTAAACATTTTTCCTCCCATAAAACTGGTTGCATCACAGTCCAGCAGCGTGAAGCTTCCTGGTCGGTGTCACAGTCACTTCCTCATTCCTGCACGCCGCACTTGCTCCTCTGGCAGGCAAGAATGTGGTCCGTCAGCTCCTGGAAGAAAAACCTCACCTCCAAACTTCCGTAACAACGCAATCTCACCCGCGTCGACCTTTGTTTCCGTGCGTCGCATCACCTGCACACCTGGAGGAGGAGGAGGAGGAGGAGTCCGGACGGGACAGGAGTGTATATAAGATTAACCGTGCTGTCAGGCTGAGGATGCAGGGAAGCTGCTGCGGGTCGTGAGGAGTCGCTCAACATGGGGAACTGGATTATCAACAACGGGCTCACAGCCTTCATACTGGTGAGTTCATTAGTCACATCGGAAAAGAGGATTAAAGCTGAGAAAAGGTGCGACTTTACTTTACGCACGAGGTTTGTGCGTAAAAGCGCACCAAATTATCCTGCATCTTCAGAGCAAACAGATTAAAATGAGTTTGTCTTGAAGTGAAATGTTATTTGCGTGTCGGAGAATGATCGTGGGTGTGTTGGCAGGTGGTGTGGATGGGCATCAACATCTTCCTCTTCGTCTGGTTTTACCTGTTCTACGATTTGGGGCCGCAGTTTTTCTACACGCGCCATCTTCTGGGGGTGAGTACAGAGGAGAGAGTCGTTAATGTTAATTATTGTAATTACAGTCAGACTTGTGAAATGACGTGAACAACGAGCTTGATGAAAGGAATTATTACCACGGGAAGTCATAGAGGACAAAATGATGAGATTAAAAATCAACGTTATTAAATTAAAAATCGAAAATATGAGATAAAAGTCAAAATTGGGAGATACAAAGTTGAAATAATGAGATAAAAGGTGGAAATTATAAGAAAAATAGTCTAAACTATGAGATAAAAATTGACATTCTGAGATTCAAGGTTGATATATGATAAGAAAAGTCATATTTATTAATCTATCTCTTAATTATGATCTACTTTGGGAATATATTCTTAAATCAAGACTCAAGTTTTCATCATTTCTTTTCTTTAACTGGCAGAAATGACCTTCCAAACACGCTCACATGAATAAATCCATGTTGTTTTGTATTGATCCCAGTCGGCGCTGGCCTGGGCCAGAGCTCCAGCCGCCGTCCTCAACTTCAACTGCCTGCTGATCCTCCTGCCGGTCTGCAGGAACCTGCTGTCTCTGCTCCGAGGCTCCTTCGTGGTAAGACCATGATGTGATGTAACGGGGCGAGGCTCCCTCTGTGATTACAGGCCACAGGTCAGGCCTTTAATGGATGTCATGGAAACTGGTTAGACTCCTTTTCTTGTCATTTGAAATACGTTTTATTTCATTTGTAGCGACCACGTGTTAAAAAGAATCCGAAACAATCTTTATAATCTGAGTCAAAGAGCCGCTGCTGCACCCGAGGATCGTTCTGTACAGCAGGGAGAAGAAGTTTGTTGTCTTTGCTCAGTCAAAGTTTCTTTTGTTCTAATTTCTTTTCCAAGAACAAAAAAAAAAGCACACAAAGAACAAATAAATCAGACTTCCTGCATCCTGATCAGGTAAAACTCACCACAGGTGCACCGCGGTGCTTCCTGGAGGAGCCCGAAGTCCCCGTACCTCCAAACAAAACAAAAACCTAACTAAAGACAGAAAAACAGATCCGCCAAACCAGGAAAGAATTCAACTACACAAACAACAAGCAAAATAAAAGTCTGTAATCTACACAAATCAAACAAAGAGTCATACTAGTGATAACGCTTCTGCAGCCACTGTTCAATAGATTTAGTTTGAGTTTAATTTTATCAAATGTTTATTTTTGCTCAGGTTAACTTTGGCCTTCATCTTTTTGTTAAAGGTGCAAAAATAAAGTTTTTATTTTCAATATTCAGCGAGAATCTTAATCTTAATCTCCTTTTTCAAAAAGGAGTGTTTGTATCTGAGGAAAAATCCAAACAAAAACTAAAAAGTGAACAAATTTCTGTTTCTTCATCACTCCGCCTCGTCCGCGCCTCCTTCAGGGTTTCAGTAACTGATGTTCTTCCCCCTTTTTTTTTTATCTTTTCTTTCCTTCTGTCTTTGTCTCTTTATCTTGTCAGTGTTGCGGCAGAACGATGAGGAAACAGCTGGACAATAACCTGAGTTTCCACAAGCTGGTGGCGTACATGATCGCTCTGATGACAGGTGAGCTTACAGAAGAGGCTCCGTCCTTTGTTTCAGGATGAAAATGATTTGTGTCACGCAGAAACAGCTTCAATCGACGTCGACACATAAACTCTGACTCCAGGTCAGATTTTATGTGGCGTTACTTATTTGAACAGTAGATTATTTCGACCCTGTGACACCTTTTTTTTCAAGAGAAACATGTAGATTCACAGACAGACTCAAATAAAAAAGCCTTTTTGGTGCAAGATCCTGGAACATTGCGCACTCTGTCAGGTTGTCTGACCTGAAGCTTATCAGTGTTTATCAGTTTCACTCAAGAGCGACACAGAAGAGTGAAAAGAAAAAAAGTCCCTCCTGGTGATGCAGCGAAACTGAAATGGGGGCAAATGGGAGGGAAAACATTTTTTACCTCGGGCTAAAACACAAACTGTGATTGTTTTTTCCGTACGTACTTCCTCCTCACCACACACACACACACACAAACACACACACACACAGGTCAAGATGTTAAAAAGGGGGTCATGGTTACATTCGGCGCGGGGGCGCTGAGAGCAAACTGAGCCCAAGATAAATATTAACTGAAGGTGTTTTTTCTCTCCACAAAGATCAGATGAAATCTTTTCACGGCTGCAAAACATTTTAAAATCCAACACGCATGAAGCTGAAAGCACCAGCGTGACGAGTTTTCTCTCCGTGTCTCCGCAGCCGTTCACATGATCGCCCACCTGCTGAACGTGGAGTGGTACAACAACAGCCGGCAGGGCGTTTACGACGCGCTCAGCACGGCGCTGTCCAACCTGGAGGACGCGGGAAACACCACCTACCTGAACCCCATCCGCATCACAGACCTGGTAAGTTTGTCGCGACTAATAATTAATGAAACCGGAGAAAATGCAGTGACACAAACATGTTCAAGTTACGTAAATCAGAGCAAAGACCGGAACTGACGGAGACACGATGCACCACAACGACACCGCACCATCAGCACGATTATGAAGCCGTTGTTTAAAGGTTAAAAAGGGAGATAATGTTGCTGTAAGCTGAATTAACTTTGATCATAAACACGTGAATGTGTTGCCTTCACACTCGAGTGCCGACGCTCATGTGTTTGTGCTTCAAAGCAGCTGCTGATAAAAGGCTGATTGGTTTTGGCACGAGAAGAAAAGACCTATTATCAGAATTTTCAACAAAGGACCTTTGAGTTGGACAGGTGGAGGAAACACCTGCTTCACCATCATAGTTTAACGTGTTAGCATGCTCGGGTTTGCTAATTAGCACCGAAGACAGAGGCTGACGGGACTGGTCGCCTCCTCGACTCCGTCATCACTTCCTCCTCTTCCTCTTCTGTCTCAGGATCCGCAGCAGATTCCCACCTACTTCGTCTTCACCACCATCGCCGGCCTCACCGGCGTCATCATCACTCTGGCCCTCATCCTCATCATCACCTCCTCCATGGAGGTCATCCGGCGCAGCTACTTCGAGGTCTTCTGGTACACCCACCACCTCTTCATCATCTTCTTCGCCGGGCTCGTCTTTCACGGCGCCGGGTAAGAGGAAACGTTCCGGCTCCCCTTTTTGTCTTTTAATGGAACGCTGTAGTTGCTGTGAAAGTCTCACTCGTCTGTCTCGTCTGCAGACGCATCGTGAGGAGTCAGACGACGACAGATCCACCGCACAACTTCACCTTCTGCAAAGATCGCATTGAGGACTGGGGACGGATCCCTCAGTGTCCCGTCCCTCAGTTCGCTGGAGGGTTCCCACAGGTACGTCTTTTCCTTTTGTTTTTATTTTCAGCAGCTGAAACCAGTCGCGCTTTCTCCACAGTTCAATTAAAAGTCTCATTTCGTACCTCCTTTGTTCAGACCTGGATGTGGGTGATCGGGCCGATGGTTCTGTATCTTTGCGAGCGTCTTCTGCGCTTCATTCGCTACGTGCAGACAGTCCGATACAGGAGGGTACGTTTGATTCGTGACTCCTCTTTCCCTCTCTCAGTTGTCCAGCAGGTTTTTGTTTTTTTTCCTCACGCTGACTTTTTCTTTGCTTCGCTTTAAAATCCAGATCGTGATGCGTCCGTCGAAGGTTCTGGAGCTGCAGCTGCAGAAGAACGGCTTCAGGATGGAGGTGGGTCAGTACGTCTTCCTCAACTGCCCGGCCATCTCACAGCTGGAGTGGCACCCGTTCACCATGACCTCCGCCCCCGAGGAGGACTTCTTCAGCGTCCACATCCGCTCGGCCGGGGACTGGACGGACAAACTCATCGACATCATGCAGAAGCTTCCGGAGGGAGCGCAGGGACCCAAGTGAGTAATTCTATTTAAATAACTCCTTCAGGGAGGTTTTTATGACAGAATAAAACAAAAACATATTGTCTTTTTATCCCAGAACAGTCCCCATCACATCTTTTTACTTTATCTAAACTAAAAACTCAGACGTGCCAGTGCTTCTGCATCACGGCGTCTTGACTTTCCTTGATTATATACAGCAAAAGCAGGAAACTCAGGAAGCATCGAGTATTGTATGTTCAAGGACGGGCATTGCAGTTTCACTCACAGCCTATTTATAGTATGTTGCGGTATGTGGCGTCGAGCCACGCCGTATACTCATCACTATAAAAAGAAACATTACAACATAAACTTTTGTTTTTCCTTTCTTCCTCTGTGGCTCGTTTCCAGAGTTAACAATGAAGTTGAAACCACAAATTAGCCGAGTGGTAGAACTACAAATCATTTGTGCCTGCAACGTTTTGTCCACACCTTGTTCCTTCGACTCCAAACAAGCCAAACCCACATCCCAGAGCTTCAGAGAGAGAAAGCCGACTGTCAGAAGTCAGTTACACAAAGTGTGTGTGTGCGTGTATAAAGTCAGCCAAACAAATAGAAGGCAGCGAATCTCAAGAGTGAGCGCTACATCATGCTAACTGTAGCTGCCCATGCTTTTCATTTCCTCCGCTCTTTGATATGTAAAACGTGTAAAAGATCTTGAAAGTTAAGTTCAAACCAACAGAAGCTCCGATCTCCCACAGAAAACACTGCTCCTGAAACGCCTCGTCACTGGTCCCGCATTTTTAATTCTGTGACTTTGTGACATCACGCTACGTCACCATGTTACGCTATTTGCATAATTTGTGCCTAGCGACTAGTTTGGCACAGCTGCTCTGTTGGTGTTAGCGGTGCTGGCTCAGGCGTGTGTGAGCTGACCAATCAGAGCGGACTGATATTTGGGAGGAGGGGCCTTAAAGAGACGGGAGCGTTTCAGACAGACGGTGAATTAAACTGGACAGCCTGAGAAAACTGATGTTTTTTGAGCATCCTAATAGTAACCCAGAATAAAATCATGGAAATGAAAATTAGCATTATGTCTGGTTTAAGTCACAACAACCTACAACCAGATGTAACTGTGGTGTGTATACAAATGTGTGTAGACGTCGTCTCCTGTAGTTAAGTTACCCATAACACTGTTTTTGTTGTTTTTTTTCCTCAGAATGGGCGTCGACGGACCCTTCGGCACAGCCAGCGAGGACGTGTTCGACTACGAGGTCGCGATGCTGGTCGGTGCCGGCATCGGAGTCACTCCCTTCGCCTCCATCCTCAAGTCCATCTGGTACAAGTTCAAAGACTCCAACCCTAAACTGCGCACCAGAAAGGTAACAGAACCACCTTCCGATCAGTCTGGTTCTGTCATTCAAACGTCACGCTGCTGCGCCTGATCGACGTGAGTCAGGAGCTGCGACTGTCTTTTAAATAAAGAGCACCGCGCCGTCAGCAGCAGCGTGACCTCCTCTTACGAAACAGGATCATTGTTTTTAAACGTCCCTGCGTCTGCTTCCTGGTTCCAGATCTACTTCTACTGGCTCTGCCGGGAGACGCACGCCTTCGAGTGGTTCGCCGACCTCCTGCAGGTGCTGGAGAGCGAGATGGAGGAGAGGGGGATGGGGGATTTCCTCACCTACAAACTCTACCTGACCAGATGGGATCAGAGCATGGTAAGTGTGCGGGTCAGGCCTCGCTTCGATCAGAGTGTAACGTCAGATCAGCTGATGAACTCAGATGTGTCGTCCTGTGTTTTGCAACAGGCCGATCACGCGAAGGTCCACTCTGACGAGGACAAAGACGTTGTCACCGGGCTCAGACAGAAAACCTACTACGGCAGACCCGCCTGGGACAAGGAGTTCGAACAAGTCCGCAAAGAGAACCCCACGTAAGAACAAATCCTCGGGTCTCAGCCATGAGAGTTTAGTCTTTTAGTCCAGACTGAAATATTTCATTTATGTGTTTGTCATAAAGTTTTGGTCTTAGCCTCACTGTTAAAAACTACATTTATACATAAATCATGATATTGTAACGTATTGTACTGAGTGGCCTTGTTAGTGAAACAGTCAGTGAATTGAAGTCCTCCCTGACAAGCAGTTACACAGTTTAATACTGTCTGGGGCTTTTATTGTGAAAGGCACAAAACACAGAAAGAGAGATTCTGCGCTTCAGAATAAAAGTTTGCAGCCTCACTTCATATTGTTAATATTCATATTTTAGTATAGACACAGGCAACATCTCTCAGCTACATATATGGCAGTTGTTATTATCTAAAATAGATGTTGCACAAAGGACTCAGACAGTCGTTTGTGTTTTTAAGAAATGAGAATTAAAAACTTTGTAACCTTGATGTTCCTGCTCGACAGTTAGAAACTATCCGTCACTCAGAGCAGCCACACCCTTAATTATGCATCATTTTAAGCCTGAACCCTTTTAAATCAGATCCACAGTTTTATCAGGAACCTGTATAAAAATATGTGCCAAAAAAAAATAATAAATATCGAGCAAAGTACAATACTAGAGCAGCTGCAGCTTTCGATGTGCTGGCTCCATTTTTAATCCTCTTATTTTGCCGCTTTCTTATCACGCTCACGTTAGCATTTAGCTCAATGTACGCTGTGCACAAGCACACTCTGAGACTGAAGTCGGCTAAAATGATTTTACTTCCTGAATAACTCTGTAAAGCACCTTTTTTTTTTTTCCATGAAATCTCAACGCCTCGCCCTGTTCTTGTCCTCAGGTCGGTGGTGGGAACCTTCCTGTGCGGCCCTGAAGCTCTGGCAGAGGTCTTGTTGAAGAAATGTGCCAAATACTCAGACGTGGATCCCCGAAAAACCAAATTCTACTTCAACAAGGAAAACTTCTGAGCGAAGAAAGACGGACCGACAGGAAAGCAGCCTTCGGGCTTTTCAGACACTATTTGCCGGGAATTTCTCAGCGTGGAATATTTTGAAAACAATGACGACGACCTGCGACACCAGCTGGGTGTGTTTTGTCCCACTGTGCCGCTCAGAGATAAAGAGGCGAAGCTCGTTATTCAGCTCCTCTTTCTGTCTTTGTGATGAGACCATGAATCACTCGGACTCATAATCCTCCGTGACTCATGGTCTCTGCGCGGCTGATTGCACTCACGTTTGTGAAATCATACGATATTTTAGGGAAGTATTTGACTGTTACAGAGACGCGTTTGTCTCTATAACACACTTGTTACTAAAAAAAAAAAACTACATTTTGACCAGCAGGTGAACATTTGAATCAAGACAGATTGTGATTTAATGTTTAGATGCATTTAACTACTGCAGCAGTTCAGATGGAGCTGCAACTATCAATTCGTTGTTTACATGATTCTGTTTACTGGCTTTTTGTTTTTTCTGTAAATGAAATTGTACAAGTTGATTATTTTATCCAATCGAACAATTCTTGGAGCTGTTCGGAACATTTTAAAGGAGCACTACGTAGTTGGAGAGGAAATTCAAACTCAGAATTTTAAAAAATAAAGAGGTAATTTTAATTTTATGGTCCTTAACTGAACAAACAAGCTGTTCTTGGAGGAAAATAAGCTCCCAGATCACTGTTTGAAGCTAGAAAGCTGGCAGGGTCCGCCACTTATAAAAAAAAAAATGAAACTGTGTTGTCCTTTTAAGGTCAACGTTTGTTCATTTAGACATTAAAAAAAAGTAAGTCAATGAAGCTCTTTCTCCTCTCACAGGTACGTACTGCTCCTTTAATCTTCAAGGATTTTTGACTCACAGAAACTTTGATCAAATCCACTGTAAATACTGTAAATAACCATGTTGTGTTCTTAAATACATGATGGAGCTTAAATGGAGGGTAAAAAGATGTCAGTAAAGTGTAAACAATTGGTACCTATTATTAAAGCTTGAACGGTTAAGGAAACAGATTTCTTGGAAACATTTATCGCAGCTCGTCACTTCGCTGGTATTTCCTTATCAGAGTGATAAGATGGCGTCAGCCGGGAGGAAGGCTGCCGGTCACGTTACCGTGTGAAACATCCTCCGAACACACTGAAGGACTTTCATCACTATTTCTCAATTTAACTGTTTCTTGTAATTCATTTCCAAACTGCTTGAATAAATGAAGAAAAGGCAGTCAACGTGTTTTTGTGTTTGTTTTATTGACAAAACAACATACAGACAAACGTTCTCCGGAGCCGATGACATTAAAAAGAGTCGGCTTTGGAGGAAAAAGGATGAAAACCGCGTGGCGCTCCACTTCTGATCTGTTTTTTTTAAATCTGTTCAGCATTCACCACCATCTCCTCATTGAACCCACAGCCACGACCTCAGTCTTTCATACAGCTTAAACTTCCTAGCAGACAATATGATTAAAAAAAACTATACAATATTCCAAACTAATGAGTCTTCGGGTCTGTTGGAGCTGCAGGTGACGGTGTGGAGCAGGTCGAGTCCTGAAGAATGAAGGAGGACAGAATCACGCGTCAGAAAATCCAGAGTTACTCCATGACGATGCGAGAATGCAGGGATAGAAAGTACAGACGGCATCACTGTGACATCACTGTGACATCACTGCGCTCACATAAGTGAACTAGTTTATGTCTGCTGCCGTCTTCAGCCGTAACTGTTTAAAGATAAAGGTAAAGGTAAAGTACGACCGTCTTACTTGCTGACACCGACACCTGAACAATAATGAGCATTTCAAACCAAAGTCGAAGTTTGACAGTAATCATCAAGTTTTAGTTTCAGAGACTTTGTTTTTGTGTGTTGGTTTGACTTTATGGAATGAAAATAATTAGCAAAACATTCACCCAGAAAACAAGACAGAATAATTAGCCTCTCTGGTATAAACTTAAAGCTCTGGCCTTTGAGTATTTCTTTCTCTTCTCCGCTCTCTGTCCGTCTCTCGCTCTCCGAGGAGGACGAGTTGAGACGGAACAGTAGACGAGACGCCGTTCAGCGCCAGGAACCGTTGTTGTAACGAACAAGGTGTGAAAACTTGCCATTAATCGAGAAAAAATCAGGAGAATTGCGACGCTGGGAAGTCTCCCGTGAAAACCGGGGGAGAGTTGGCGAGAATGACAATAATCCATTCCACTATCTGACGTTTCTGCTGAGCTTATTTTAAGCACCGTGTTGCTTTGACATCTACACGACAGCGACATCTCAGCTGTCAAATCCTCAGCTGAATCAGTTATTGACTTAAACTCTATGTAAGCTCATGTGAGATGCAGAGGTTTTAATAAACATTGTGATTGGTTCTTCAGTGATGTTGAGGAAATAAAGAAACTTCATGTTTACCTGAAAACCTTTGGGGTGTTTGTTTTTTTAAGATGCCCCTCCTGCAGTCTTCTGAATCTGCTCTTTGAGGATGAGGATGCTCTGCCGCTGCTCCGGGGGCAACATGGCGATCTGTTCTGGGGTCAGCTGCAGGACCTGCATGATCAGGGCGGCCTGGAGGGACAAACAATGGTGAATATTCAGTTTTCATCAAAGGTGGTTAAGAAAGTTAGAAGCTTTTGGATTTCAAAGTAAACAAAAAGGCGTAGTGTCTCATAATCTTCACATGTATCATTCAGCTCAAAGGAAATCTGAATCCTTCCTTAAAAGCTCTCGTTGCCATCGTTAAAGTCAAACGATCGCTGCTGCATTTCACTGACGACCTGTTTTGACCCTCAGGTGAAACATACTCAGGATGACTTGCAGTCAGAGAGTGAGGATAATAGAGAGGACCTGCAGCGTCCAACCCTGAGAACCACCGTCGGTTGTTTTATTTGCGACTGATAAAGTGTCACCCACCTTCTCCTGGTCCTGTGTGGAGACCTGACTCTGCCCGGGACTGAAGCCTCCTCCTGATGGAGGAACACCAGAAATACCAGGACCCTGCAGGACAAACACATGTTAGCTCTCACTGTTTACCACAGAGGTAATGATTATCCAGTCTGAGCACACGGCACTGATTTCTTTTGTGTCACATTCACACGGCTCAATGTACTGCGTGTAATCAGAAGGTAAATTATGAGTCAGAGGAGGTTTTCAAATTCCTTGTGGCAATAAATTTAGATATTCAGAGTTTTCTACAACAACAACAACACAGGAAAAAGAGTCCTGAGAGTTGTTTTTTGTTTGTTTTTTTTCTCACATTGCATGTAGCTTGTTTCACAACATGAAAGACTAAAAATAGTCGACAACCCAGCAGAAGTGAACCGACACGCACACCTCATGTGCTTGACAGGACGTGACAAGATGTTATTCATGGTCTGCCAAACTCAGATATCTTTGGAATCACTGTTGATGCCGATGCTAGTTTTTCGTTGTTGTTTAGTTTTCTGCTTCTTCTATATCCTGAATAATAAACGTTATTCCAAAAAGTCCTTCATCGTATTTTCCCTTTATTTGTTTGCTGCTCATTTAAGACATTTTCAATCCTTTACACTTTGTTTTAACTGGGCATTACTTCATCTTGTCTCTAAGTTTGTCAACAGTAAAGAAAAGAAATGAGAAAAGAAAAGAATGAAGCCTCGAGGCGAAGATAACAGGAAAACAAGCAAACAGCACACACAGAGAAACACAATGGAAGTAGTTTTTACCGGTCTGGCGGGTGGAGGAGCGTTGGGCCCCATGTTATGAGGAACGGGGCCCGGCATTCCTGCTGCCATGGGAACCCTCTGTCCCGCCACTGGACCACGAGCGTCCATCCCTCTCGGGTCACGACCTGCAGAAGGAAACAAAGCCACAGTCACCATTCACATCTGATGACCGAGAGGTTCGCTGGAGGTCAGCTCTGTTTGAATATGACTCACGCTGTTCAAAGTTAAAACATTACAATAAACAAACAGTTGAAAGGATAAAATGTAAAAAGGTGTGTTTTTTTTATTGGCTTCTTCAAACGTTGTCACATGGATGACGGGTGTTAAATACAAGGAAATATAAAGTGTTGACCAAGTGTAATCGTATCTCAGCAGCAAAAATGTCAAACAACTGCGCTTTTTCTTAAAACCTGTTGTAGGACAAAAGACTTCTATTCGGTTCCGTGGCGTTTTGGATCGTCTGCCAGCTGCGAGTGAAACTGAGCTCAGATCTGTTCCAAACTAAACGTTGCCTACGTGCAGGAAAGAACATATTGATTTAAACTATTTTAAGTTCAGGTTGTCAGTGAAGGAGCTACCTCTGGTTTCCATCGGGGGTCCCCGCTGCTCCATCATCGGAGGCCCTCTGGGGTCGCCCATCATGTTTCGTGGTTCACCCATGGGCGGGCCTCTCATGTCCATCGGGGGTCCTCTCATGTCTGGAGGGGGTCCTGTGGCCATCGGGCCCATGTGTACAGGAGGGGCTTGGTGGGGGGGCGGAGCTGCCATGTAACCCCGGCTTAAAGAACACAGACACAAAATGAGAGAAATTAAAAAGATGCAGTTATACAAAAAGGTATAATCCACGAGGTTGCATGAAATACATTTTTTGTCTGTGCAGTCAGTGTTAGTGGCGCGTACGCCGTCCTGTAGCTGGATTCAAATCGCCTCAAACAGGAAAGGACGCAGCGTTTAATCCAACGTGATGATTTCATTTCTATTTCATTGATAAAAGCCTTCTTCACTCTCCTAACGCTGTGTTAAATCGAAGCAGTATCAGGAACACAATGTATTTCTCATTTGTTTTGTCAAAAAGTGCTTGTACAAAACAAAACAGTGGTTAGTTTTTGCTTTTACCTCCAGGAGCTCATCTGGAGTTTTTAACCACACCTGAATACTTGCAGATTAGAACTTTGATCGACACTCCTGTAAAATCCACCCGAGCTTTTCTTTCATCAAGGTAAGGAGGTTTGGGTAATCATCTTACTTGGGGTCAATGACCTCTCCAGTGACAGACAGCAGAGTTCCTCCTCTGGGATCATTAGGACCGTCTCCCAGCAGCCCTCTGGGGGGGATCCCGCCTGGTCCTGAGGGGAGAAAAATCACACATTCAACCACATAAAAGCACAACATCCTCAAACATTTTGAATCTATTCATTAACCAGGAAATACTTCATGATTAATCCAGTCAAAATAGGGTGTAACTGTGAAGAGGGCTGAATTTCCAGGTAAAGGAAACCACGACACAAACACACACTCTCTCTCACACACACCTATAAAAAGATGAGTGTCTGCTCGTGACAGATATCTCAGGTAACAACCAGAACTGCTTGGGGTTGACAAAGCACACAAGGAAAGTTCACAGCGATCACATCGAAGTGCAACACAAAAGGAGCTCACAGGGAGAATGGCATGAGCAGGAACACAAGAATATGTTTCTCCATCGACGCTGAGAGGGAGATTAAGGGTTCAAACACATCTACTCAAACACAGACGGCCTGATTTGAGAATATTATCCTACTTGTGTCTTGTAACTCTGGTCATGAGAACATCATGAAGGGAGACATGCAGAGAAAAGTTCAACAAACGGGTTCAATTCTGTTCACTGCACATCTAATAAAGCACATAAACCAGGTGACCATCTACAGCGATATTACGCAGTGTTGACAATAGAGCACAATATTTAATAAGGTACAAAAAGGCACACGCAGATTTATACACGTCGGTGACGGTAACACGTCCGTTTCCTCAAACCTCCCGTCACTTGTGATCAGTCGTCTTCATGTGTCATAAAATCAGCTGAAGGAAGCTTTCAGCTTTATCGACAAGGAAGCTCTTCGTTATGATTGATTGATTGCTTGACGCCGAATTAAAATGACAGCTGGAATAGTGACTCCCTGTCATAGTTTTACTTTAATCAAAACACACGTGGTGGAATCTGGTTCATTTAAAGTGTCAGCGTGATGTTTATTTACGGCTGGGAAGAAACTGTCCTCTTTGTTTGGTTGATTTTAGGCTGAACAGATTCAAGGTGAAAGGTCGGCAGTGTGATACAAATGTGCATTAAAAACAGCACTTAAATATGGATTTAATTAAAGGGAGAAGAGCTGGTTTATAGAGGAAAAAAATGTAGCGGCTAAAAGCACACGTGGGCTGCTGTTAGTGGAATGACAGCGTGGAAAAAATGGCATGAAATTGGACAAGTTCCTGACAAATGACACCGACAAACACGAAGAAGATGACGGCAAAAAGACAAGAAACTCGATGTCTCTCAGTCGTTTAAAGTAACATGCTGCGTGAAAGCCTTCTCAGCATTTTCACATCAGAACAAACTGATGTATTATTTTCAGCCTCAGTATTTCATCTGCATTCATTCGGGAGTGACGGACCACCACAGCTGGATAAAACAGGAAACTGCATCTTATAATCAGGATAACACAACAAAGAAAAAAGACACAAACAAGCCTGAGGCCCAGTGCAGAGAAGTTCTGCAGTCCTTTACTCGTGATCAAATAAATAAAACAATTGTGCTGCAATTACTTATAGAACAAGAACCAAAGTGAAACCAACAGGGACGGATGCCAAAATGTTCCCCTCCCCGCCACCACAATTAAAGAGGAAGCGGTGCATCTTCACTCCGGCAGAACAGCCGTAGATCAAACCGACGCAACCTCATTACAATCAAAATCTGCTTGTTGAAATAAAAACATCCCACGTTGAGCTGAATGCCTTCATGCGAAGGAGTGGGAGGTTTATGACTAACCGCCAGATACGTTTCCTAAATAGCGCATCTCGTTTTTTTTTAATAAGTTGCTAAACAAAATGCCTCGTTCATTTTGTCAGGAGCAGAAAACAAGAGGTCTAAAAAAGGCACAAAAGGAGGAGGGGGAGCGAGGCACCCGTGGTTAACTGGCACAACACACAGATGTGGGAATAAATGAGCTTTTTCCTGGCTCCAGACCAGGAGACCATTTCTGGAGACCGTGTGGCTAAATTCTATAATGTGGACCACCTGTGCGTCTTTGCCCGTACGCCCCCCGCGAGTTTGCTTCTCGACATCATCATCGTTTATCATGTGAAACATCGTTCCTGCAATCGTCTGATCCACTCCCCTAAATTTATACGAGGTTATTGTTTTACACGTTTCTACACTACGAACAAGAACAAGAGTTTTAAAAAGGGCAGTATATCGTTTTGGGGAAGACACTTTAATCCTAAGAGAAAGATCTTCATTTACAGATTTTTTTTATGCCTAGACAATAAAAAACAAATAAACTAACCTTACAGGACGACACAATTTCATACTGATTTACTTTACCACCTTTCTGGCCTCAAACAGCGTTCTTGTGACCTTATTTTCCTCTGAGAACAGTTTGATACTCAGTTATGAAAAAGCAATTACTTCTGAGTTTGTATTATTCCCTCATAAATACTTTAAATATTAAAATTCTGAGATTGAATTTGTCTCCAAACCTACACATTGCCTCTTTGGGAGGACCAGTGCTACTTGTATAAAAAAAAAATGAAGTCTGGAGTCCTGCTTTTTATTTCCAGAAAAATAAATCTGGCCTCAATATTCACGTTACATCAAGGCCCGGACAACAGGAGCCCTCCTGTGGTCCACATCCATCACTCCGTTGTTGGGCAGAGACTTGAGCTGCCTTTGATCCAAACACAGACTCTGCAGAGCTTCAGAAGACAAGAAGCACACGGGCAGAACATCCACAAGCAAGAACACCTCGGAAGATGCTCTGATGTTGCCATAATCCAGATACAGAAACTACAACACAGTCTTGTTTGTTTACGACAGGACTCGGGCAGCTTGTTTGGAGGTCTGAGTCACAGCTGAACCTTTCCTGCAGGTCACAGTGCAGCTTGACACAGCCGGCCTGAGTGGACTGCCTGCTGTGTTGAGCTGATGAGGCCATTAAAGCTTTTTTTAACTTCCTTAGCAGCGTCTTAAAGTTAACCACGGAGTATTTCACAGTGCTCTTTTGTATTGATATTCATCAGGCTGTAAAATTCTGTTTAGCCAGAAGAGTCCTGAAGGCAGAGAGTCTGCATTGTCCACAAGAAGCATGCTATCTTTTTGCCCGTCTTGTTTATTGGTCGTTTGTGAGCAGGATTATACGAAAACTCCTGAACAGATTTCCACAAATCTTGTATGGAGGACGGGTCTCAGCCCAGTGGGAGGGATTCAAATGTATGCTGTGTCTCAGTCCAGCGTCTGGATCCTTCAGAGGAGCATTTCAAGGCCAATTACGTCACAACGCCGCGCGAAGGCGGCCAATTCGAAGGCTCCTCTAAATGCTCCTTCTTTTCCCTGTTTTTGGAGGATGTACCACTACTATCATTCGTGGCCTCACATATCCCAGGATTCTTTGCACACCCGAAGAAGAAGAAAGAAAGAGAGAAAATGGCGACATCGCAGGCCTGGGCGGCAGAAATCGTGACATAAGGGTAAAACATCTGGTGACACAACCAGGAAATGCTCCAAAGGCGAGACCGTCTATTCACACAGAGGCGTTCACATGTTTAGTTTGGAGTTTCCTTATTTCCACATCTTCTTTGTTTGGGTGCATGTGCAGAGTGACGACTAGTATTGTTCATCCAGAGAAGCTTCGCATCCAAATCCTGGGCAGATTTTGTATTTGTGTAGACGTCTCTACATTTGACAGCTCTCCTACATGCTGCTCTTCTGATTTTTTAGTTGGTATTTGTTCATACGGTATATTCTGCATTAACTGCGTTGTAGACAGTTTTTATTTAAATATTCTTCTGTGAGGTCTCTATTACCGTCTCTGCCGCGTCACATCCGACATTTCTACTCTGATAAATCAGCCAAACTCATGTTCAGCTGAAGGTTGTCTGAATTTTAAAACAAAAACAATACACCACCTGCTTAATGTGACATCCATTCAATACGTTTTGGCTTGGATTTAACACTGACAAAGTAATCATGCAACAACATCTGTGTCGAGTCACGTCGACACGTTTACTCCTGGCACACCTTTATCCGTTAACATGCATTGTCACCGTCTTCCTCCCGCCCTCATGACACGACACACTCTGCTTTAGTTACATTAATGCTCAGACATCATTGTCTTTTAACAATCAACCTTAATGTCTATTTAAAGAGCTGAGAAAGGCAAAAGGGTGAACATGCAGTCTAACAAGCTGTAGCTCTTAATCCCAGACGTGCTGTGTGTTTGGCCAGAGGCCTCTCCACAACAGTCCAATGATCTGACTGGAGAACTGAAGGAGTGCAGTGATACCTTGAGGCCGCTCGATAGCGGCTTGCCCAGACGATCCTGTGGGAGAATGCTGAAGGTTTCCTGATCCAGCATTAAAGCACAAAAAAAAAAGAACAGGAGACACAAGACTCAAGAGAGCAAAGCAGCACTTTAAGAGCATTCTGAAGCATGCACACACACACACACACACACACACACACACACACACACACACATACGATGAGGGAACTTTCAGAATTGCAACATGAGTCAATATGTGACATGGGAGATCGACAGATTCACACTGAGACAACAGAAAGCCAATCAATCAGGGAGAATAAAATATGATCGTAAAGAGTCGAGTTGATTATACACTCGCTGCTCATAAAGCACCTCGACTAATTAAAAGGCTCTGGTGACACCTAGTGATCACAGTGAGCCATGACATGTGTAAAACAGTCATTCCGTTGATAGTGTTTACTTTTACCAAGGTCACTGGTAATGAGGGCGCCACAGTGACAGTTGTGGGCACTTTTATACATGAGCTGGTAAGATCGCTGCATTAGATCGTCCAAATGACGACTGTTTAATGTCACTTTTCACTTTTGAGCATAATAGGTTAAAAAACAGTTCGGCTTTTTCAAATCTGAAGAATGTCGAGATGTATCAATTGTGAAATTCAGGGCCAATACAGATGTTTTTTTTTGTCGTTATTCATTTTGGTTTTCCTCCTCTATTGACAGGGAAACAAAAAATATCTTAATTATTAAACAAAAAAAATGACTGAAATGATTTCCAGGCTTTTCTTACGTTATCTTTAAAACTGCACACATTTGACTATAAAAAGTTTCTTTCACGTGAAATGTAAAGTAACGGCTTCGAAAGCCTTTTTATCCTGCTATACAACTTCCTACTCATTAATAAGAATATTTTAGTTCCTACAAACTGGTTGCAGGGATATCACGAGCTGGTATCTGACAAATGTGCCAGTGCAAAATCTGAGGTGTCAAATTAGTTAAACATTAGTAAATGTTGATCATTAACACTCACTACATTATAATAAAATAAAAATAATCTTAATTTGACATTTACAAATTATTCAATGTTAAACTTCATTTTAAAAAGATCTCAAATTAGTTTTAAATACACAACATTTACCACTTTGTTTCCCTATTATCATTAAAGAACCCTAAAACTATAATCCTTAAAACATTCTCACATCTCATTGGGATAAATTACAACAGCCTCACAAAGCAGCCTCACTAATAAACTGAGCATTTAAAAATATACCAGAAACAACTGCAGCAAGCCTCCAGAATTACAGACGACTCTGGTTACTGAAGCTGCTGCCAAAAGGAGAGTTTTCTGTCTTTTTGGCTGACTTAAGAATAGAATAGAGATTTAGTAATCAATCATTTCAGGGGCTCGTTCTGCATGAGGGACGGGTGCCACGAAACAGTCACACCATTAATCAACCTCAGTCATCAATATCTGGATGGAACATAAGGGTGATGATACCACAACTAGTTCAGTGGCTGAAGCAGGTTTTCATGCAGTTTGACGATTACCTGGAGGCCCCACTGGTACCGGTCCTGGCCCCTGTACTGGTCCGGGTCCTGAGACGGGCATCGGTCCAGGAGCAACACCCATGGCGGGGGGCTGCATCATTTGAGGGGCTCCGTTGACGTGCATTCCAGGCTGATCGCACAGAATATAAAAGAAATAATAAACATTAGTAATTTAACCTAAACCTTCATCTTCAGACATATTTGACAGAATATAATAAATCTTTAGGAAAAAACACCCTTTTGCAAACCTGTCTTAAGATGATTGGATAACACTTTATACTAATGTGTTACTCTAATGAAGTTGTTATATTCCATCACTTACTGATTTCAATGATTAAATTTCCTAAATGCACAATTAGAAAAAAACTAGTATTAAGACAGGAAATGGACTGTCAGTGACAGGAATTGTTTTTTATTTTGCTCCTACATTGACTGTACAATATAAACACATGTTCATGTACAGTCACATAATACTTTTGTCCACTCCGTCTCCAACTCTTTCATTAAAACAGACTAATTCAAGCTTCTGTTTCCTGTTTCAGTGAGATTCTCCAGACAGATCGCTCTCATCAATATCTATTAATACCTGCATCAGAGCTGTGACATCACTTCCGTTTTCAGGGTGAAGCAGTAGACCTTTGTTGTTGAAGAGATGTGTGATGCGACTATAAATGACCGTTGTACTTACCACAGGCTGCGGCTGAGACACCGGCACGTTGGGCTGTACAGGAGGTGGATTCACCGGTGGAGCTCCTCCACCCTGTCCGCTGGGAATCAGAGGCTGCACTGGAGTTTGACGGTGGAGCATCTTCTGTATACGGCGAGGGTGGAGAAGCATCTCTCAGAAATGTGTACAGCATTACGAGATTAACGCATTATTTTGACCTCGCTTATAATAAATTGATATATCGACACATATGGACTTCAAACTGTTTCAATACTCATCTTACTGCAGTGTCAAAATACATCAGCAAATACAGCTGCAATTTCTCCCTCTCGCCAACAACTTGAAGCACATAAACTATTTTTATCTTAGGAGAAAAAAAATTGGTATCTCTAAAAATAATAAATTTTTTAGATAGTCTTTCTGCTTCTCTGCTACTGGCCAAGAAAAGCGAAACTATATCTTGTTGTAAAACGACAATTCAATAAAAATTAAAACGTTTTCGTCAACCTTCGGTATCAAACATTGATATTTTTCAAGGCATTGTATCCAAATTCGAAATTCCAGTATGAAAAACATATCAAAAGAAAAATAAAATCATATAAGATTGGACTACATCTATTCATTCTCAGTTCTCTCACCAAGGCGATCTCAGGGTCGACAATCCGCATGACTACTTGGGCCTGTAGCAGCGCGTAGGCCAGCTGAGGGTTCTGCAGCAGCATGCTCCTCGCCTCCTGGGGGCTGTTCTGCACACACAGCTGGAGAGAGAAATCAGAAGTATGACATTAAAAAGGACCGCATGAAAAATCATAATTGAGCAGAGTAAAAAAAAAAAACACTTTAGATCCTTTGCATAAACAGAGATCCTCATTTAAGAAAAAGTTGTGTGTGTTTTACTTCCTGTTAGGCACAACACTGTAGTTTTTGCTACCGCTCATAACAAACCAAAGTGGCTGCATCAGCGCAAAACATGAAACAAGGATGCACAACCATATCTGTGGTTTCGGGATCTGAGCCCGCACGCTCGCACTGATCAGCATATGGAGCTGTCCTACTGACACAAGCTTTAGTGCAACAAAACACTTTTCCAGTCAGGGGAAAAGAGCGTCTGCAGTGTGGTGTTTCTTTGAGCCTAATGAAGCAAACTGCCAGATGTGCAAGGATAAGGCTTCTTCTCTGGCAGAGCTGAGAGAGACAGACTGTAGAGTGCAGACTCCGTTTATGAAAGGGAAGGAAGAGCAACTGCATACAGTTGTCATCCTGCAGGTGATTTAAGTCGAGAGCAACATTTATCTTCTCCTCCTTCAAGACTAGAGAGAGTAAACTGCTTTAAACACACGTGGCTTTGAGGAAAAACTTAACATTTTTTAATTATTTTAGATTTCTCATTTTATATCTTTTTGTATATAATATTTGAAAATCTCTGTGACCGTCAGAATGTTTCATCACATTTTGGTTTTACGCTTTTGACAGAAAGAGACTGATTTATAAAACTAGGCATCATAACCGACCATTAACCCATTCAGTGCCGGGGCAAAATCTGTCAGTCTTACATTCATCAGCCTGTCAAAGCCTTTCTTTAGCTTCCATTATGGATGTACTGTACCCATATTGATTTTTTCAAAAATGGTGGTAAAGTATGAAGCAAAACAACAAAGATTTAGTCAAAGTCACATTTACTGAGGTTTTTTCTCAAATCAAACCACAGCACTGACTTTTCGGCATTATAGGGGTTAAAGGGTCAATGACTAGAATGTGAATTATTTACAAAAAAGTGTTATAACTAATCACAAACAGAGGCAACCACTGTGAAACTAGTGTGCCCTTTGCAGCATCTCACACCAGGGACTTGGGAAGTCAGTCACAGTTTGGGTGCTGAGGGGTCAGTTTTCATAACGAGGTCATGGTAAATGGTGCACGACATTCATGATTAAGATTAACAATAATTTATACATTTAGCACCACAGCAGACCAAACTTATCATAGGCCAAAGCAGCCACATCAACTATAGAAATTCCCCAGACTCCCTTATGAAATGACTCTATTTGGTGAGTTGTTGGACTAGGAGGAACTTCATAAACTTTGTGGAACACTGTTTCTGAGAAATTCTTAATTATTAATTATTTCTAGTAGATTCGGCTTATGTTATAGCCTTGTTTTAGTTCTTGCATCAATGTTTACCACCATTAAGAACAATGGGACACACCCTGATTTAGCTGCTAACGTGTTGATTGGATCGCCAGTAAAACACACCGGAAGGGTTTTAAGTAAGCATGATAGGTCATTTTGCTTATGAGGAGCAAGACTATTGATATTTATATTATATTAATGTACATCCTGTCTGAAGGCCATTTAAATAGTGATGTTAGTGTAGAGGAAGAATAACCCAGAAATCAGATTAATCCACTTCTCTTTGGAAATGCCACATTAACTGATTTATTATGTCAATAAAAAAGGATCACGCTTGAATATCTGAGTCTTGCTTCCAGCCTACCTTCATCTGTTTCATCAGTTCAAACATCTGCTCGGGCGGCAGACTGGCCACAGCTCTGCTGATGGACTCCGGGGCTTCCTGTGGCTGGATGCTGTCTCCATAAGGAGACTCGATGATGGGGGCTCCTGTTCCCAAACCTGTGCAAGACCAGACAGAAGAAACAGAACTGTAGCTCTGCAAAAAATATACATGAATTAAAGCACGTTAGTTCGGAATAATCACTCACTTTTGAGCTCCTCTTTGTTTTTCTCGCTGGCTGCGTTGTCAACACGGAGAGCCCGACCACTGAACTCTCTCCCGTTCAGGTTCCGCATGGCACTGAGGGCCGTCTCCTGGTCCTGATACTCACAGAAGCCATATCCCTTTGGCTTCCCTGTCTCCCTGTCATATACTAACCTGAACACGACAAAACACGAATAATCACATCTCAGAATACACGTGTTTACGAGCCTTCTCAAACTTCTACGTGCACAACACAATAATATATGTGTGGCGAACAGACTAGGATTGTTCATATGACCACGGGTAGTCTGTTTGATGGTTCAAAAACTGACGTTTTCTTCACAAAACGATGGCTAACTTCCCGCTACAAGAAACTAAATGGTACCTTCTTTCACTCACCTGAAGCTGACAACTAGTCCGACTTCAGAGAAGATGTCTTTCAGCTGTTCCTCTGTGGCTTCATACGGAATGTTCCCCACTGGAATGATTATGAGACATGAGAAACATTAACATCACAATAAAAACACATTTAAAAATGAGCTTTCTACTAGCTCTTCAGGTAGCTACCGTTAACTTTGTTCCCTCGTTGCCTAGCTAAACATTAGCCGGCTATCTCTGTTAGCCAGCTTTAATTCATTAGCTAGCGGTTTATTTATTTACTCACTCTGTATATAATGGATAAACCTGCCGGTAACCGGGCGAGTACCGACAACAAACTTACCAAACACAGAACGTAATGAACGGTCGACGGCCGGGTCTCTGTTCGCGGCGGCAGCGGCAGCGGCGGCTGCAGCGGCAGCAGCAGCAACGTTCGCCATTTTGGGGACACTAATTACTGCGACACCAAACCGGAAATCAGAACGAGATATCCGTTTGCAGGAAAAAGGCCACATTCAAATACGAACAGTTTCCCAACATCTCGACAACTGACACTATCTGCTACTCAGCTCTGTATTCGTGCCTTTAAATAATTAACAACTATGAATAATAATTACTTGAAAGCGGTTGAAACACGGACAGCAAAGTGGTTGGCACAAATTGGTAGGAGAACTAGGTGGCGCTGTTGTTCGCTGTTAAGTCAACGTTAGCTAGTTAACTGCTTGTTTGGATCAGTTAACGCTGAAGAAAAGCCATTAACTGTGTATTTTTCAAGGAGAAGTAAAATAAGTGAGTATGCACGTCAAGTCAAGATCAAGTTTTTCTACAGAAGAGAAGAAGCTTTGGTGAGTAATTAGTTATTAAGAAGCTAACTCATTTTTAAATTGGTTACTAGCTAACGTTAATGCTCTGAAGTCAGAATTCAGTTAGCCGTTGCTAGGGGTTACAGATACCAATTATTAGAGATAAAGGAGGCTGGAGACCGATAATCAGGATCGATATTTATTCGCAGTCAAAATGAAACTATTTGTCTCAAAATTCTGAACAACTGGCAATTAAAAAAATACGATTTACACACAGAAAAATGATGAATATCAGATCAGATAATCGTTCAGGTCTATAATCAATCGAACCATAGAATATAGAAAATACAACCATGTATGTGCATAATTTACGTATAATTATGATTTTCACTTAAGTAATTTTTTAATGCCTGAATTTCACTTTTAGAAAAGTACGATTTTAACATAATATCTTTACTTTTGCAAAAGTATGATTTGGGATAATTTTAACAACACTGTTGATATCGATATTGCAGCACTATTGTTGGGCTACAATTCTCTACAAGGTTTGACTATCGGTACTTTAACAACATATTAACAGAAAGAGATTTTTGATAAATTATCATCCCTAATGTGGTTAAAATCACTGAGTGGGTAAAGCCAAGTATTAGAACAAGTAGAATAGTCTGGTAAGGTCAGAAAATTACATTATTTCACTGTAATGCGGCCTTTAAAACAAACATCTAAAATAGTCTTGTATCCCAGTATAACATTAATATATTCCCCAGCCCTTATCCACACTTACATTTACAGACACACTCTTTTAATAGAAGGACACAACTCCTTCATTTTAAATATTTATCTCATTATTTCACATTAATGAACAATCAGGGTGCAACCCTCAGAAAAATAACTTAAGCTCTTATAATGAACACTTTGTGTCAGGTTTTTAAATGGTTATTTTTATGGCTTGGTTAAGTCTTACTGCACTTTCTTTTTTGGCACAATTATAAACAACAAACATCTGCTTCTGCTGTGTAGCTGTGTGGGAGCCATCTCCGTTCTCAGTGTCATCACTAGTTTCTTCCGC
Organism: Diplodus puntazzo; assembly: GCA_963678695.2. Lineage (NCBI taxonomy): Eukaryota > Metazoa > Chordata > Actinopteri > Spariformes > Sparidae > Diplodus > Diplodus puntazzo. The sequence continues at coordinate 29,817,619 of OZ023158.1, forward strand.
CAAGGTCATTGTTTTGTAGTTTGTCTTCATGACCAGATGTGTTTATTAAATGAACTGAGGCATTGTAGGACTCGGGCCATTAAACGATTGACCACACATGGGTGGCATGAACATACAGAGATAGTAGTCTGAAAGCACGGTTTATTTTTGCTGTATCACGAAGTCAATATACCTGAATATTTGATTGGCATAAATGATAAATTTGTTGGAGAAGTGTGAAGCTTTGCACCATACCACATACTTATTTTAACCCCAACTAGCGTGGCTACTGTATGACTTAAAATGATATTTTCTTAAATCACCAATCACATAAAATATGAAAACTACTTAATATTTTATAGATCCATTTGTTGTTAAAACACCAGTCACATGGAGAGATCCAAAGTTGTCAGATTTTTCTCTGTAATCCTGATGAATGCATTTGATGTGACAAGACTAATTATTAGTGCTACAACTAATGATAATATACATTATCAATTAATCCAATGACAGCTTTCTGAATTAGTAGACATAAAATGTCATAACATTCTGATAAATGTTGAGGGGTGTATTTCAATGTTCTGTTTAATTTGTCCAATCCTCACATTAAAGTAGCAGGAACCAGCGAATGTTTGCCATTTCTGCTTGAAATATTCCTCTGTTGAGAGTTTAAAGTCTCATCTCCAAACTAACTTAATCCCAAAGGCATTTTATTGATGTTTCTGTGCCCTATTTTGACATTATTTGATAAACAATTTTTGTGTGTGTTTGTTTGGGTCTATTCTGGGCCGAGACTCATCCTCTATCCAAGTTACATGGAAATCGGCTAAGAAGTTTTTATGTAAACCTGCTGACAAACTAACCAATGTGTGTTTATTAGCCACGCACATCTCTTTGTTTGATAATTGCTATTTTCTATCTATCTATCTATCTATCTGTCTGTCTGTCTGTCTGTCTGTCTGTCTGTCTATCTATCTATCTATCTATCTATCTATCTATCTATCAGACATGGTGAAAACATAACCTCTTTGCTGGAGGTAATAACACTCAGCTGCAGGCCTAATGTTCACTGAGAGGCTTTTCCAACTGTCACATTTATGCCATTTATGTTTATTAGTGTCGTCAAGATCAATTTCATTAGTTGTATCTTATCAATAAATTATACATAATTGACAACATAGAAAAACACATGGTTCCACTGGGGCTCGAACCCAGGACCTTCTGCGTGTAAAGCAGACGTGATAACCGCTACACTATGGAACCAGCTGAGTATCATGATGTTCACATCCGGTGAATATATAGATATTGTAACACTGATTTCAGGCGATTGATATTTATATTCAGTACGCGATAATCACGTCCTCCATAGTCCGCTGACCTTCACGTGACTAAACTCAGCTCTCTGCTGCGGTTTAAAGCGAACACGTCTCGGCTTCAGGCTCCTCAGCGCCGCAGCTCGTCTCCCGGAGCGTTAGCGGCAGTTAGCTGCCGGTGTCGAGACCTCCCGGGACGTCTCGCTTCTGTGGCCGGTCACACGGTGCAGCAGCTGCAACCGAGCGAACGAGCCGCCTACCTGCGTCCGTCTGTCCGGCCCACCGCCTGCATGATCTGCAGCCAACACATGGAGGAGGAGGGGTGTTTGCAAAAGCTGGACTTATCCACCTGACCTGGACCAAGTGCGTGTGTTTTTAAAATCAGTCTTTTTACAATAATAATTTGTGGTATCACGCTGTAATTGACCCTCTATTAAAACAGGACACTGATGAATCGTACCAGCTGAGGTCACCTACTGTAAACACACCACTCAAAATCAGTCAAGGATATTTTAGAGTTTGATTTGATTGTTCATTCTGTGACACTTCTGAATTTTTATTTTGTGTTTTGTGAATATTTTTGTTCCCCAAAAAGAATGCAAGGCATATCCAAATATCCCTAACTGATTTTCTATTAGTGTATGACAGAACTCAGTGTATTGTTTCATGAAAGTTAAAGCTTTCCAACTGTGACAATCACGCATTAGAGATGGAAGTTCAGAGTGAGACATCCCATAAACACTAACATTTACCCAGTGGACTAAAAATCTGTACTCAAGTACAGTTACATTGCTGAAATGTTACTCAGCGACAAGAAATCTGCTTGTATGATGTATTTTTGTAGGCCAACCTGGAAGTGAGCGTTATCCCGAGCGTTGTTAGCCACTTGTTAGCAATTGCAGTTCTTAAGTTCAGTTGCGCGCCATCAATGATGTATTTTATGTCGTAGAACAAAACGTTTAAATATCTTAAGCTTGTGGTAAAAACAGACCTTACTTCAGGCATTTAACTGAAAATCAATTTACCAAGTGGATTACAAGGTGCGATGCATTCTTAAATACAAGTTAAATTACAGACTCGAAAAGCACCCAAGAAATGACTTAATTACAGTAATTTGAGTGGATGTAATTAGTTACTTCCACCCCTGTGAATACCTACTATACTTAACAAATTGAGAGCTTGCAAAGTGCTGCACGATATTAGAAAACTTTTTTTTTTTTACATTGCAATATATTTGTCTGAGAAACTATATGCATTTTACAAAGATGACTTGACTATTTGACAATAATTAATCATTATGCAATTATTGGGATGAAAACCCAAAGTAGACCCTGCTTTGTTTGATAAATTGATCAATAATGATTGTGATCGGTGGTTTTGCTGTAGATTGTCATGCGCACAAACCCTCCTGTTCATACAAAGATACCAACAGTACAGCTGCAGCGGTCAAACGTTGTGACGAATTATTCTGCTGCTAGGTCTTAAACAATGTATTATTCCCTCTCTCCTTGGCAAACAAAATCTGCTCCTTGAAAGGTTACCTTTCTGAAGCAGAACTCAAGTTTTTCATAATCACCCAGCCGAAAGAAATCGGCATGCATTGAGGTCATTTTAGTAAAAAAGTACATCCCTTACGTCCTTGTAGGCGAGGCAGCGAGACAGAAAATTGACCTAATTCTCAGTTTCACCACACACTCACACAACAAACAAAGTCTGTCCCCCTATGGATTGGCATTAAACCTGTCATTGGTTCTGTTTTTGCAGAGCCTGTATGTCACTTTCAAGCAACAAACATGAAAGAAATATTAAATTGGACTAAATTAAACAGACGTCTCTTGTACATTGGTCATGGAAAATGAGAAGACAGCAAAAGCATTGTAACCGGAGACATTACACATCTGGCAGCGAGTTATTGCACATACGTGAACTGCAACATCAGTGCTGGAATAATGTATTATTGTCTTATTATTTAACTATTGTGTAACCCCAATACACTCTGCAATTTATTCAAACAGAGTTAAGTGTTTTGTTTACGTTTGCCCTGGTCGATTATTGGGGCCGATTTTCAGCATTTTCCAATTATCAGTGATCGTATTGGTGATTTTTCCGTCAGATTGCAGATCAAATAAACTACTAAACTTTAAAAATGTGCTACGTTGGCTCTGACGACACTGTCTGATCAGTCAAACGTCACAATCAATAACCCGCAAACGCTGAATAATCTGAGTCTGCAAAGTAATTAATAACTAAATGTATCAAATAAATGTAGTGAAGAGGAAGTATAGATATCAGGTTTATACGTAAAATCAGTGCTCGAGTAAATTGTACTTTGGTTCATTTTATCATTGGTTGTTCAAAATGAATGAATGAATGAATATTGTTCCCAAATATCAGTTTTCAGTCTCATTCATCTCTAATACGCACTGCCCGCCTGACAACATGGAAAGTTTGAAGTTTCTTAAACCCATTTCTGAGGTTTGCAAGTTAAAATAGCTTTCTGACCTTCAGGTGCTGCACCATTCACTTGTTACCTTGTAATCGCAAGGTCATGGTTAAGGTCCACTTAGACTAAGGGCTAGAAACTGAAAAGTATTTTACCTATTCATAGATCTGCAGCCTGAGCACCATGTTCTCATACAGATTTTTGTTTTCAGGCTGCTGTATCTTGTATTCATGAAAAGGAGCACGTTCACTCATCTCACTCGTTTTCTGAAAGCTCCTGCACCGCGATGCTATCAGTTATATCTGCGAGTGTTTCTGCTGTGGTCTCTGCATCAAATGCAAATGGATCTGTTAAGAGTTCAGAACTGAATTTCTAAGCCTTACAGCTTCTATTCTCCTGCTAACTTCTGCTTTAAGATATTCATGCTGTGTATATCCCACTTTTCCCTAAAGTTGTGGGCTGTGAATGAGTTTCTTACTCGTTAAGGGGCCTCGAATGTCCAGTGTTTAGGATTTAGGGGGTGTATAATCACCTGAAACTACAGCCCTGTGTTAAAATGTCATTAAAACAGAATTAAAACATTTGCAAACAATCTGTGTTTATCAACAGCAGTTTTACAAAGTGTACTTGAGCCCATAATATTCTTTAAACAATCACAAAGCGGGAACCTTTTCTTTTTTTTTCTTATACTTTATTTGCACACATGTAGAGTGTAGAGAAAGTTTCCAAACTAGGCACAGATTGATTAGTTAACCCACTGACCTACAGTGAGCCTTTATTGTCTACAGATGGAGCGGGTCCTCTGCTACGGAGTCCGCCATTTTCCCTCGCCATGTTTCTACAGCTGTAAGTAAGTAAGTAAGGTTTTATTTATACAGCACCTTTCAAAATCCTAGTGCTTTACAAGAGGATATAAGGTTAAAAGGTCAAGAGAAAAGTGTGACACAAACATTTCAACCACAAACAATTAACGCAATAAATATATCATGAACATACAAACCAAACAGTGGCTGTAGGGAGTGGCCACTGTAGGGCAGGGGGGGGATGAGGGGTATTCAGTTGGTTGCAGTCTGCAAGCTCATCGTTACATGCCACTAAATCCTACACACTGGGCCTTTAACGTGAGCATCAATAAAGCACCTTTCCAGATTCTAACCAAAACTTTCTCTAAAGGTCCGTCTCTCCGTCGTTTACTGGTGTGAGGTCTGAAACCTTCTTCATTTCAAATTGTCTCTCCTCCGCATTGTTCGTCCATTTTGACTGTTGAAGCTCTTCAGCTTCCTTATAGGTGCCAGTGAGAGAAGGGCAGATTGGCTGCAATGGGGAATGTGGGGTTGACAGCTGCATCTGTTTATCATGTGGGGTACAATAGCACACCTTGAGAGGCAGCCAGGGCTTGTATTCTCTCTGATCCTGGCTCCTCCACAGCGGGCCAGAATTAATAGACAAGACAGATTCATATGTGGGCAGGATCACAATTCAAGATGTGCTAGATCATTTCCACAGGCTCAGTCTGACTGACACGCAATATGCTTTGTGCATGTGATACTAGAAAGCAATTATAGTTACGCACTGATGTCTACTGTCATATTTACTGTAGAATAAAACAAAAGCTTAGTAAAGAGAAAATATCCATTAAGGGCTTCAAAGTATTATTTTCATTAGCAGTTCATCTTTTGTCTTCCAAGTCAAATTCGACTTCTTTAGATGGTTTCCTTTTGTCAAACCAAAAGACCAAATCCTAAACATATCAATGTCAATATCTAATCTAAAAAAGACGAGTGTAGCAAATACTCATATTTGAGAAAGTGCAACCAGAGAATTGTTGACATTTTAACTTTATAAATGAATTGAAGAGTCAATTGATTACATGGAAAATGTGTTTCTTTTGGATTGTCAATTAACTAATAAATGAATTCACTTTTGAAGCTTTAAATCTATGTTCATAATCTTTTTAACAAAACATACTACCAAATACGTCAGCCTCTCCGTCTGTTGAGGTAGTGTCTGAATAGTTCATTATTATTTTATTTTTGGTGCCTCAATGAAACCCGAACATCTCCCAGTAGAGTGCACACCTCCACCGAGGCCCGACAGTCCCCTTTTGTACTTCATACCTCTTTTAAAACAAGGTGGTTCAGGGGCTGGTTCGGAGCCAGTGCCTACTCTGGAACCAGTTCTTTGTGTTTCAACAGACAAAGAACCGGCTCACGGCCAGGAAAACTGATTCCAGAGTGGCACCAACACTTTGCTGGTCTAGAACAAAGGACCGCTTACGTTAGGGGCTGGGAGAATGGGAAATGTATACAGTGACTGAATAGCGTGGCTCTCATGCCTGTGGAATAGCAAACTGGTTCACATTCTGAAGCTACTTTGAACCAGCACCAGCCAAGAACCAGCACCTGGTTCACATTGGACGATAGGTGCAATCATAGACACCAGCTCCCTCAACACATCAACACATGATTTTGTTGTCAAGATCCATGCATCATTCCCTCAGAAGTTATCGGAAAAGCTCTATCTCTAGATGTTAAAGAAAGTGAGAACTAATTCCTGGATCTGTCTCTTTATCCAGATGTGGTCTATTCTGGGCTGAGACCCAGTTTCATTGAAATCCATTCAGTAGTTTTTGTGTATTCCTGTTGACAATACCGACCAACCAACAAACAAACTGATGAAAACATAACCTCCTCCATGGAGGTAATCCACCTGGTGTGATATGAAGTGATATATATTCAGCTGCAATTTGCTGAGGGCCTGTTTCAGTTATTTCTTATGATTTTATAACTAAATTTGTTGTGTAAAAATATTTTGTAGTGAATCTTGATAGACATCTGCCGTCAGAACTCAATTAGATGACCCTCCAGGAGCCCTGTGGATTTTTCTTGTAAATGTATTACTGCTTTCACTCAGTGCAAAACACGTCGTTCGTGACCTCGAGGTCTAAAAACATGTTTGCATTATGTGCTTGTTTTGCATCTATTGTATATCTGCTCGCCATCTTTTTTGCCTTTGTTAACTCATATCTTAGCGTGTTGGCCTTCACCGGCACCATTTTGTTTGTCTCGTGCAGGTGAGGACATGTGGAAAGGCCTGTCTTGCAGATTAGAGCTGAGACAAGTGAACAGTGAATTCAGATTTTTGTGGTAACCCACCTGAAACTACAGTATCATATTTGGATTTGTCTTTTTGTCCATGTGCTGTCTAATGTGTTTGAATTAATCACGACTGCTCAGAATAATCTGAACTTGAATCGGAAGGCGAAAATGTTTTACTCATTGTCTCCCCCACACTACAAGATAAGGTGAGCCCACTGTCAGTGGTTACCTGCCTTGTGTAATGCAGACTCTCTACAATCAGTCATTGTGACTAAATTAGCTCTACAGTGGGACTGTGCAGTATGTTCCTAATTTAACAGGGAACACCATTTCCTGCTACGCCGTGGCAGCCGTTATGACGACGGCCCTCCTCTGATACTTGTGATTCCATGATTCTGTCGACCATGCAGAGCATTTGTAGACAGTCTCAGTCGACAAAGACAGCACATGTCGTCTCTATAAGGAGTATCTGCCCCCTGAGTGTCCATCTGACTCTCAGGCTGAATCCAAATGTCCACCCTCTGGACTCGCGGACTGAGCCAGAGCGGTGGAGTCGAGACATTTGGATGCAGCGTTCATTGTCCCATATGTCTCTTCTATAGAACAGTTCATCCAAAAATGAAAAATTCAGACATTATCTACTCACCCCACATGCTGATGGAAAGTCTGGAGCCTCACAGCAACAGTGCAGCATAATTCTTCTAAACAACTGAAGTAGATGGGGACTTTTTTTTTTTTTTAAATGGCTTAATCCAACTTTGAGTCTCCAGAAGCTGGACAAACAGTATGTCTTGTGGACTTTCCATGGGTGTGAGGGTGTGTAGATAATGACTGATTTTAAATTTTTGGTTGAACTTATCCTTTAAGAACAATCACCTGCCTCTCTGTTCCAGACAGTGGCATAACATCTGGGGTAAAGAGTCACTGTGCTATGATTACACCTCATTTTATCAGTGAGTCCTGTTGGTGTCTGGCTGTCTGGTAATATCAGTTTTTCTGTGCCAGTGTTCTCAAACAACCACGTCTGTACCTTCTGACACCACCCTGTGAGAGTCAGGGCAAATACAGTTTCATTTGTGCCGCTTAAAAACTTCTGTGAATTAGATTTGGAGAATGCTGCAGTGTCCCAGTTACTCAGGATAATCCACAGACCTCACTGTCAACAGTTTCCATAGGGTCTGCTGCTTGAGTGGAAATACAGTATTTCCAATGAATATTGCTCACAGAGAGGTGACAGTCCGTAGATTATCAAGAGCAACCGATGTATTGTTTTGGGTAATGTTGACCGGCTTGTATCTACAGAATCCAGCCGTGCACACTCCTCAGTGGGTGATGGCTTCCCCTCGATGAAGGTAAAGTCGCTACGGCAGAGGAAGCTGTCCTAAATAATGTCCTGTATTTGTGGCCGTTGTCTGCAGAGGCTTTTAGTTTGGTGTCTGTGACAGCACTGCTTCGGTGTTGTCTGTAGAGGTGACGATAAACGGTGAAGCTAGTGAAACCACGAGCGCTGTATCATAAACTTGTTGCACTTTGCACCTCTTAGTGTACTCTCTCTTCCCACCTCTTAGGTCTTGACCCTTCTAGCTAACTAACAGCAGCGCCTGATTTGTTCACTGACTTACGCTACTTTTACTCTAATAAGTTGACAGGATGTACAGACCTCAAGTGCCCGCGTATCTGTAAGAGCTCTGTGTGTAATCACAGCAAAAAGAGTTAAACAAAGAAAGACGAGAAAACTTGATTCAGCCAGCTTTGTGCACACTTGCGTGCGTCGTTATTACATTTTGTGCTCCAACTTCTACATTTGTACTTTAAGAACATCTCATTAGTCTCGTCGTGTCTGTCTGTGTCATATCGCCAAGAGAACAAGGACGAGCTGTTTCTGATCTGTTTACCATATATGAGCTCCCTTCAAACACATTTACAATCCAGGATTCATTAGTGGAATAACAAGATACTGTTGCTGGCATTTAGAGGCTGAAAGTTCTGCTAGTAAAGTAACTGCATGTTCTCGATGTCACATCTACAGGTGGTGGTAGACACTGTGTATGTGATTCAATTATATTAGGTGGTAATAAACATAGACTGATTAAATGGGAAATGTTTGACTGTCATACTAGACATTTATCGTATTTTTAGGGGAAATTATCGTAAGTCATCCTGTCCAAAGCTTCCTGCTACATCAGATCGACACTGACACCCCCAAAAATATTATAAACAATACCAAACAACCCTTCCAAATATTAAAGAAAGTGTAAACTGACAGATGCCGCCTATGATACTGGGGCGTAAATTGTTAAAATATCGATATATAGGCCGAGATACACATGATCAATGCAATGATCCTTCAAATGTGGTTATCAGACACTTATGATAAAGTGTGTAACAGAAGCAGGATATTAAACTTTATTGTCAAGAAAATTTGATTACTTCACTGGGGAATTTAATAATTATTATAAAAACATAAAATACAGATATCTGTTTCTATATTCTTTCTAGAAAAAAAAAGTTTTCATATTGTGCATATCTGACAATAAATATGCCAAGAGCACTATGTATATGTGACAGGCCGATAGCGGCTCATATATCGGCCTACTGATATATCAATCAGGCTCCAGTAGAACGGCATCAAAGCCACACTGCCAGCCCTCTCCTAACATATTACACAGACACTTAACAACACTTCACCAAATACCATAGAAAATGAAGCCCAACAAACACACAAAGGACAAAAAAGAAAAAAAGAAACGAGACGAGAAGAGAGAACTGACAAAGAGTCATAAATACATCGACGCACGCGGACGTATCCAGCTGTAGCTTTGTCAAACTGGTAAGCTGTGGTTTGTGGTGCTGCTGATGTGTTATTATCATTCACCCCAATTTTTTTTAGAATGTTGTCAACAACTGCAGCGGAGAAATACACAAGGCAAGACATGATACAGTTTAAAGGCCCTGACACACCAGGCTCAGTGAGCCCGTCGCTCTAATGGCTTTATGGCAGCTTTTTGGCCAATTGAGCATGTAGAATCAGCGGCGGCGCGTCAGTGTGAGAAATCACTCTGATTGGCCGCTCAGGTGAGCTGATGAGTGCACACAGAGAGCCGAGGTCACGCCTCCTGCGGTTTGTCCCATGGGACCTTATTTCAGCAAAAATCTGCATGATGGGAAAAAAAAGGAGAGAGACGAAATGTTGTTTTTTTGAATGGCTTGAATCGTGACATGAATCACACATACAATGTTAATTTTAAAGCCGAGAAATACCATCTACCTTTGTGTTAAACCGCTCAGTGAACTACATCGTCTTACATTACACAGAAAAGGTGCTAAAAAAGATGAAAATCACAATAAATCTGATCATACTGACAACGGCAGTTATGTGAAAGCAGAGTTTGTCAGTTTTGTCAGCTGCTGATCTACAGGAGCAGCGCTACAGTGTTTGAGTTACAGCGAGCGTTCAACAAGACAACGTTAACGTGACTGTTGGCTGTGTAGTCTTTATAAGTACATATTTTAACTTCTTACATTTCCTTTGTTTTATGACAAACTTTCTCCAGTTTAATATGAGTCAATTATTTGTCCCTTTGCATTCACTGCCATACAACTTTTTTTCCAAAATCAGGTCATATGGGGCAAACCGGAGAGGGTGCGACTTCGGCTCTCTATAGTAAGAAACTGAAAAGGAAAAGCCCGTTGAGTCGCTGTAGTTTCACCCATTTAGCGCAGTGTCTCCTCATTTCTCTCCTTTAGCCTCATCTCCAGTGACATTTGCAACTTCATATCAGACAAATTCTCGATTAGAAGCTATCATATTAGCGAGAGCCGTGCTGCTTAACCATGACAATGGTTTTGTATATCCACAGAGAGCTATTTCCTTTCATGCAGGCGCAGAACGTACGAGCGTATTGGCTGTCGGCTGCAGCCCTTGTGATGTGTTCGCGATGTGCGGCGACGCAACAGTCGGCCTGCGTCACAACAGCTCTTTGATGTCAGTTCGGTGTGTCAGGGCCTTAAAAATGAGCTTGTGGCTACATTCTCTCTGGCAAACTAAAGAATCGACACTGTTTGAAAACACATCTTTGCCATTTCTGTACTTCAGTTTCTTCCACTGGTTCATATAAACACAGAATCCAATTAATCTGCCATCAGCTGACATTGTCATGGCTGACACATCTGTTCAGCTCTCATAGAAAGTTAGCAAGAGGAACCTGTGGTGTGGTGCACTTTGTACTTGCCCATCGTCTTAAAGGGGCACTATGTCGTTTCAGAGAAGAAATTAAAACTCAGAATTGTAATGTTTACTATATTAATGAGGAAATAGTACAAACACAGATATAAGTTGGGTTTTTTTTCCCCATAACTGAATAAACAAGCTGTTCTCAGAGGAAAATACTGTTTGAAGCTAGAACGGTGGCAGGGTCCGCCAATATAAACAAAGTAAAACAGTGTGAAATTGTGTGGTGCTGTAAGCTCAGTTTGTTTATTCAGTCATGAAAACAAAGAGAGTTTGTTTATTTCTCTTTGGATTGAAATTTCTTCCCCCAAAAAACTACATAACTGAATAATGTCGGCAAACTCCGACACATCACACCTGCCGATCCTCCCGCTGTGACCGGGAGACTCCTGGATTTTAATTGCCCTCAGTTAATGAAGATATTTCTCTCCTGATTGAAAACTACACAGTGCACCTTTAAAGCTGAATGACAGTTTTAAAATACAGTATTTTTACTGTGGCCGATGCTCGAGTGTCATGAACAAACGAAGTAACCGTCGCTTCCAACAGATCCTCTGAAACTGTTTCTAGTGGGTCCAGTCAGCCATTGTAATCAGATATTAAACGCTTAATGTCACTGCTGCCTAAGTACGGCTTGAATAAATTAGTGAGTGCACCTGCCAATTGTTGGAACCACTATTTTAAACACTCGTCTCTTTTTTTTAAAATCACGGATGGCCCCCGTTGGAGATTAAATCAGAGTCTGTGTGTGTCACCATGTACAATATTTTGTGGAAGACTAAACGGCAAAATAAATACTTTTGATAATGTGGCATTTAAGCAGTTTACAGGTGATCCCTCTCCGTGTGACAGCAGACCGTCAGTACACCTTTAAAGTAATTAGACGTGGCACCTTCTCTCTTTTTTTCTTTGTAAATGTCATCCAAACAGAATATTTAAATGTTTGTTGGTTAGAAGAAAGAAAAAGAAGCAAAAAAAAAAAGAGAAAAGAAAGGCGAGACAGTCTGGCCCTGGAAGGACTATTTATGTGACTCCAGCAGAAAGTCCCCCTGCAATTAAAGATTCAAACCCACCGAGCAGCAGTCTGTTTGTTATTCACCTGTAGGGCTTTACCCGGCGCTAGGACCCAGGGTGCGCGATTTTCATCTCCAGCTGCTGCAGACCGAAAACTGGCAATAAGGGAAGATCGCGAGGACAAGCCAAAATTGCATACTGTATTCAATCTACTTGAAAATCACATCCCTGGCCCCGCACGGACGCCCCTGTGCAGACAACAATAGCTTGTTGCGCTGTGTGCGGGGCTTTGTGGCTGTAGGCAGCTCGGAGCGCAAGGTAAGACGGTGCAATACCATGCGATTACTAATAACAAAGGCGTTACGGGCGAGCAGGGGGCATTAAAGGGGGCATTGCACAACGCTATCGAGGGCGAGTTAAAACTCTGCCAAACTTTGACCTGGATATCTGTATTTTTCGAGTTGCGGGAGCCCCGGTAGTTGCGGTGATGTCTCGCTGTTATGTCGGATCGTGTCACATGTATGGACAGCCAAGTTGTGTGTCGAGATGACACACTTGGTGTCCGCCGCCGCCGCCGCCGCTGCTGTCCATGCGTGTCGGTGTCGGTGGATGCAGCAGGGGCTTTGACACAGTAACTATTACACGAAGTGATGCGTTTCGATCCCCCCCAGACTTCGTGTTTGAACAGCAGCCGGACGGCGCATCGGGCCATCCGTGAACCCGGCGAGCTGAGCCCATCACCCTCCGCTGTTCTCCCTGTGATCAGCTGCCATCCTGCCTCCGCTTCTCCTTCTTGTAGAATAATTCATTACTTACACCAAGATGGAAGAATAATGCGCTTGATTTTTTTTTCTCTCTCTCTCTCTTTCCTCTCACTCAGCCTTCACCCCCTCCTCCTCCTCCTCCTCCTCCTCCTCCTCCTCCGCCGCCTTCCCAGCCTCGACGTTCAGTACTGACCAGGTGAACCACGAACTTAGACGGGACATCCTCGTCGCTGTACAGCATGGCGGCCTACATAGGGTCGATAATCTCCGATGTGACTCACAGATAGATGACCGTGTGTGCCCACTTTGAAGACGACATTCCCCCCCCACCCCCCTCCAAAAAAAAAAAAAAAAAAAAAAAATCAGGCCTTCGAAATAAACAACGTGCCTTCCTTCATCCGTGCTATCGCAGTTGTCATAGTGCATGTGCGGAACCGCTCGGCTCCGGCTCGACACGTTCGCCGTCGCACGCAGAACAAGTTCTCTTTTAACCACGCGCAGCTTCAGACATCCGATGTGGAGCTCGCGAGCCCAACTCGTCTATAATTGGTGAAGCCGCGAGCAGCCGGTCACTACCGGGATAGCGCTGCGCGGTCGTTGAGGTCTCCGGGTTACCCCCGGCTCAGACACAATGCGATGTGTCAGCTGCCCACTTTGTGATACTCCCGCTTCACGCCGACGCGGTTTCTCTCCGGTGTTCCTCTTTTTTTTTCTCTCTCTCTCTCTACTCATCCGCGTTTTTTTTTTCTTTTCTTTTGGTTTCCCAATTTCACGTTTTGGCCATCTGTCAACGATTTGGCTGCCTGCACGCAGCCATTACTGAGCGAATGGCGAAGGGCATGTTAGAGGCTCTCACAACAGCGATCCGGTCCGCGATACGAGGCGGACAAATAGTTTGAGCCCTCAGTGCTCCGCTCCTCTCCGCTCCTCTCCTCTCTGCTCCGCTCTGCTCTGCTCTCGGCGGACGGGATCGCTCGCCCTGCACCGCCCGGTCAGGGACGGCACGGATCGTGCATGGTAGTAAACAAACTCTTTCGATGTCAGCCAGCCTCGCCGTGCCGTGCTGTGCTGTGTTACTGTGAGTGTGTGTGCACGGTTATTTCCTCACCACCACAAGTGTTGAGAAAAGTAGGAAATTTGGTTGGCCTGCAGGAGCGGACAGCCTCGTAAACCGCAGGCCTGCACTGGTTGTGTTCAGGAATCAGGTAAGACAAGTGGCCTAATTACAGCCGGCAGGGTAACCTGTGCTGCTTAACTCCTGCGCCAAAGTGTGCTCATGCTGGTAGAGCTAAATATCCTGTTGGGTGTTTTATATGTTTGTGTAGGGGGTGGGGGGATAAGTGCAAACCTCCCTCCGCTTCAACAGACTGGTTTCACAATCCAAACTTCTATCTGGAAGTTGCAGATGTGTTGTCATTCGGCTCATGATTGCAATTATGAGCTGTCTCGTCCTCGTGTATTCTCGTCAGCTCTCTCGTCTTTGTTTCCCAGCACTTAGATTATAAGGAAGGGTGTGCACTTTTTTTTCTCAAGGTGAAAGTACAGAAAAAAGGGCTGTAAGTTAGAGTGGATTCTTATTTTATCGCAGATGACGTGAATCCGATCTAACCTCCAGAGGGAGGTCACATCAGAGCTGTTTCATCTCCACGGAGGCTCGCAGTCATGAGACGACCCGTCTGTGTGGAGTTTGGATCATCTCAGCCGTGCAGGTCTTTATGTGTAAACTCTGCTAAAAAAAAATCAAAAGGCTTCACCCAAACTCGGCTGAAATCTCTGTGGGGAAGCCCTGTGTGAGAACCCAGTTAAAACCTGACCTGGTGATAACAGGAAATGTGATTTTGACACACGCAGCGCTGCAAGATGTGAGTGACTGCAGTGTGAGTGGCGCTCTTTTGTTCCTATACATAATCGGTGGTTATCAGTGGCCTTGTAGACAGAAATGATATCATGCTGTCAAGACTGTGGCCCGGAAAGAAAGCGAGAGAATCGCGAAGGACGGTTTGCTTCGGCCCACATTACAGACGAGAGGAAGGTGTTCAGCGTGACGCCTGAGTTTGGAGTTATTGTGTGTTTTTAGTGTCTTCGGTGAACGACACGTGATCGTAAAATTGGCTCTGCAGATTCTTAATATCCTGGGATGCACCGATTATAACCTGCTTTTCATGGCTGATATCGATAAGATGACCAGTACGTCCACATTTCAAGTTCCTAACCTGTCGTTGACGCACACCTGAGGGTGAGGAGGGCTGAGATGAAGTGAGAAAGGATGGATGGTGGAATACGTCGAACCTTCTTCCCTTGTGGATCATGTGCTGCGGTCATGTTTTCTGTTAAAACATGTTGGACTCTCTTGTCTTCTCTGTGTTTGTTGAGGGTTGTAGTGGTAAGCAGACCTCAAAAGATACGGAGGATTTCAAAACCGAAGCAGGTTTCTGGGGTGCTAACCCCCCAAAACTGTGAGATTAAGGGACAGCGTTTCCTGCATTCTGGTGACTGTTGAAGGGCGATAAGTAAAATGTAACAGCATTTTTATGTCAAATCATTTTACTTTTAATTCTCAGAGAAACAACGCTGAATAATTTCCCCTCTAGTGCAAACGTCTTTGGCATAAAGTAAAATGTATCACTTTTAATTAATTAATTCCCCTCAGAGAGTCTTTGCACACCACCTCCCCGTGTTTGTCAGCCTCTCGACGGGGATCGAGGTGGTGCGACCCCCCCGTGACTGACAGAAAAAACCCATCATGGCAGATTAAACAGCACCTTTTTCTTCTTTCAAACTTTACATAAGAAACAGGAATTCTTCTCTCCAGGGCGTCTGAAATGTGTTTATATATCCTCTCTCCTCTGTTTGTCTGCGTGTCAATCACTCATTACTCCACCCTGTACAGAGCCAGAAACAGGTTGTGACAAAAAGGAGGAAAAATGGTCGTAAATTGGAAGAAATATGGGGACAAATGTGAAATGTGAGAAGGGAGGATGTGTGTGTCAGATGGCGGATGGATACAGTGTGGTGTGCTGGAGTTTGCCGACCCGGTTCAGTTATGTAGTTCTGGGGAAGACATTTTAATTGTAATCTTCACTGACTTATTTTTTTAACAAGCTGCGCTTAAAGGACACCGTTTCATACCGTTTTACTTTGTTTATAAGTGGCGGACCCTGCCACATACAGTGTTGTGGGGACCTTTTAATTTTCCTCTGAGAACAGCTCGTTTATTCACTCACATAAAAAAAAAAAATCAATATGTTGAGTAAATGAGTTTGTATTATTGCCTCGTTAAGTTTGTAAATATTCAAACTCTGGGTTTTGAATTTATTCCCCAAAACTGCACAGTGACCCTTTAAAGTTAACGAGAGCAATTTGGCCTCATATTATCATAATCTCACTGTACAACCCCGACAAATAGCTCATCAATCTTTATTTATAAAGCGCCAAATTCACACAGAAGTCATCTCAGCACACTCTGGCAGGTCTAGACTTTACTCCTCGATGATATACATTTCCTAGTAAAAGGCCGATAATAAACATCATGCTCTGCTACTAATATCACTTTTGTTTTGCGGAGGACTGTTGAAATGGTTGTGCACATAATCCAGAAGTGAGATTTTTAAAGAACAGCCCATTGTCACCTCCTGAGAACATGTTCAGTGTTTCCAGAGCTTCTCATAGAACCAAACCACCTTCTTCTTCTTCTTCTTCTTCTTCTTCTTCTTCTTCTTCTTCTTCTTCTTCTTCTTCTTCTTCTTCTTCTTCTTCAGGTGTTCCTTAGTTAAGCAGGTTAGATTCACGGCAGCAAAACTTAGCAGAAGCTGTCTTTCTTTATATAAAACCTACACAGAGGAGGCTTCAGTGTGTCTCCCTCCATCTTCTCCAGCCTGCAGCACCCCAGACTCCCTGGAGTTAACTCCCCTGCATCAGACCCGAACCCTTCCTCTCTCACACTCTCCTCTCTTCTCGCTGTTCTCTCTCTCTCTCTCTCTCATATTTTGGCAATCGCGTCTCGCAGCCATCAGCCGCCGGCCTGACTCTGTTAATTGACCTGACTGCCGGGGAAACGCAAACACCCACAGAGTGAGACTCACTGGGGGAACAACACAGTTTGTGACTCCGCTGCCCTCCGATAAGGCTTTTCAGTTTAGCGCACCGTTACTCTCTGGTCGCGATCTCTCTCCCTCTCTCCCCCACCACCACCTCCTCCATTCCCCTTGAGCGGCTGGAGCTCGCGTTGCATGCCGGTACCTGCAGTCCTCACCCCTCCCAGCCTCTCCAGCGTCTAATCCTGGGCGTGGATAGCCGAGCACTACATCTCCCATGCCGTCACCGAGCACCCTTCTGCCCCTCTCTCCCTCTCTCTCTCTCTCGCTCCCACCAGACTGGAGACTGGCGATACGAAACGGACTGTCTTAGCGACCCCCCCTCCTCCCTCACCCTCCCCTCCTCTTCCTCCTCCTCCTCCTCCTCCTCCTCTCCCTCCCTCCCTCCCCCCTCCCGGACTTTTTAGAACCGAAAACCGTCGAGATTAGTGAGCAGCCGCGGACGGCAGAGGCGAAAGGCTGGAGCTGGAGCCGGAGCTGGACACGACCGTACCCGAGTCGTGCCCGTTCGTCGTTCACATGCCGCCCGGACGAGCTGGTTCGTAACTGTTTGTGCCATTAGACATCTTTTATCCGGCCTGCTGATTAGCTGTGGGGGGAATTATTGGATATCTCAGAGAGACAGAGAGAGGAGAGTCTTTAAAAAAAAAAAAAAGGAGGGGGGTGGAAGGACGGAGAGGAGAGGCTCGGCTCGGTGACTGCCTTTCAACAGCGGAGTGGTTCAGTCCGATACGACGGCGGCACTTCACGTCAGGTCGGCCGGGGATAGATAACAAGGAGCCCGCCTCAGCGTGTGAGAGGAGAGGGGGGCTCCGCGGCGCTGCTGCTGCTGCTGCTGCTGGTGTCGGTGCTGCTGGTGTCGGTGTCGGTGGTCAGTGGAGTTTAAATGCATTGTTTTCTAGAAGCCAGCGGAGGGAGAAGTTGTGTCAGCCGGACACTTTACGCGTTGTGTTGATTATTTGTGCGACTGTGAGGACTTTTGTTTGTTCGCCTTCTCTCCGCTGTGTTCTCTGTTGACTTACCTTATCGGGCTGAGATGTGACACACTGCCACATTGTGTCGACAGCAGCCGCCGTAACACACCACAAACATTTGCCCTTCAATCCCTTTTTTGTTTTTCTTCAATTTAAATATATATACGTGTATAATGTAAGCCTCGGAGAAGAGAGGATGACCTGGATGGAGAGGGATCACCTGGGAGGGAGAGAGAGAGAGAGAGAGACCCGGAGCTCTCCAGAGTTTGTCCGTGCTGATATTTAAAGCATGCGGACTGTCACACATGACACCGGGGGAGTGTTGTGTTGCACGAGCCGGACAGTGACACACAAATCATCTGGTTTTCTCAGAGGTTTGACTTTGTTGTGTCTGCGCTGCTGCCCACGGCGTGTGTGTGTGTGTGTGTTTGTGTGTTATTGGCCTACATCAGAGCGGATGAATTCAAAATGTTCTCTGTGTGTGTGTGTGTGTGTGTGTGTGTGTGCGTGTGTGCGTGCGATCGCGGCACAAAGGCAAACTAGCTGTGAGCAACTGTTGTACGGTAATGAATGCAGACCCTCCTTTGCGCCGAGCCGTATCTGCATCGCTGGATTCCCTTTTCAGTCCGTGCTCGCAGATTCCTGCACAGATCGGTGTGTCTGTCATTATGTGCGTCGTATCCGTTCTGTTTCACTGACTCCAGGGTGAAACGTTTTTTCCATTTCCAGCCCCCCAAAAAAGCTTTGACGGGGATTTTTCCTTTTTCTTTCTTTCTTTCTATACCGAGTCCTGTCTCATTTACTTGCAGATGCGCTCGCCTGCGCTCACCTCTACCTGCAAAACCACAGGGCTGTTCGTGTGTGTGTGTGTTTCACATGACATCAAGGTAGATTACCCGACTGTGTAGTTTTGGGGAAGACATTTTAATCAGAAGGGAAATATCTTGATTGGCTGATGTTCTCTCTTCAAAAAAAAAAATCTAAAAAAAACAACCTAAATAATCAGTCTTTGTCTTAGAGGACAGCACAGTGTTTACTTTCTTTATATGTGGCGGACCCCGCCAACATTCCAGCTTCAAAGAGTGTTGTTGTGGTGATCTTGTTTTCTTCTGAGAACAGCTTGTTTATTCAGTTGTGGGAAAATTAATACGTCTGAGTTTGTATTATTACCTCATTCATATTGTGAATACTGAATTTCTTCTCTAAACCGACGTAGTGCCCCTTTTAAAAACAACAGCGCGCGTACGTCAAGCATTGTGTTGTGATGGCAGTGTGATGTCTTCTGTTTGAGAGGAGCGATAGGTGGAATTTCTTGTTTAACTCTAGATCAACCTGATGAGGACTTAAAGGATATGTTGTTCTGTCCTGTGCATGAAATCGGCTGTCATGGCAGAGGCAGCTCTCCTCTGTGGCTCCTCCCGAGGTTTCTAACACCTTCCTTCCCCTGTAAAAAGTGGCAATATATGTCACGTTTTTCCTACGGATAGAGGATGTTGTTCACTGTACAGATTGTAAAGCCCAATGAGGCGACATGATTGTGATTTGGGCTTTATAAAAAAAATATATTTGACTTAAAGGTCCTATTTGTGAGAAAAGTTGATTTTTGAGACTTATTCCCAACTCGTCAAATACTGACCCGTTGGAATGGCGGCCTGCCCGACCTACAATCCCGATATGACAGTTGGAATGAGACTCAAAAAATCACCTTTTCTTACAAAAAGCACCTTTAAATTCACCCGTGAGAAGCAAATGCATTCATCATAATTCAGAGTGTGTAAGAGCAGTGAAGTCTGGACGTTGGAACGCAGTATTCACGATCCCACATGTCTCTTCTTCCTTTAACAACTACGTTAAACAGTTCATCCAAAAATGACAATTCAATCATTATCTGCTCACCCTCGTGCTGGTTGAAAGAGGTGAAGTTTCATCCCCCACAAAGCATTTCTGGGGATTCACAGCCAAACAGCTTCGCAGCATTCTCCTGAAGTAGATGTGGACTTTTTTCAAAACATAAAATGGCTCCACACAGCTTGTCCAGCGTCGTCCAAGTCTCCGGAAGCTCTAAGATCCCAAATTGATTTGAAAATATGTTATTTACAGTGTTTTTAAGGCAGAAATGTTCTTCTGTAGCCGCTGAGCTGCAAGCGTCAGCGCACACCCCGTCTGAAGTGGGTCGATGAGCTCGACCGCTCGTCGAGGGTGTAAATGATCACGTATCAAACAAAAAAAGAACAAAAAAAACCTCAAATGGCTCCATAGAGCTCGTTCAGCTTAATCCAAGTCTCCAGAAGCCTCGAGATCTCAAATTGATTCGAAAAGACTTCTATTTACACCCTTGATGCTCAGTCAAGCTCATGCACCCACTTCAGTATGCTGGCACTTATTTTAGCAGCTACAGTCGAGCTATCCGCTTTAAAAAGGTTGTGAATAACATCTTTTTAAATCAATTTGGGATCTCAGGTCTTCCAGACTCTTGGATTACGCCGTTCAAGCTGTTTGAAGCCATATTATGTTTTACTTCGGTTGCTTTTTTTTTTTTACACATTATATATAAAAAAAAAATCTATCTTCCCATCTACTTCAGTTGTTTAAGACACGGCTGCAATGCTGTGTTGCTGTGAAGTGAACTGTGTGAACTGCTTTATTGTAATCCCAAACGATTAACTGTCCAGTGGTGGCAAGAATCAAAACTTTCACTCACTTCCAGTCATCCACTTCTCACCGGTTCACATGGCTCCAGCTGCACATAACACACTGAGGCTGCCGCTCACTAATAAAAGATCATTGAGCAGTCGCAGCCGATTGGCTTATGAATGGATTACTGAGCGAGCCTACGCAGGCCCAGGGGCCCAAGGGGTCACAGGACGCAAGAAAGACTCTCTGTTATGAGCATTTGTCATTAAAAAGTCGTAGGGCTCAGTGATGTTTGAAAAAATGGTATTATGAGCTTCTAATATTGAGTAGCTGCTGATTTTGTTTCTGTTAACCTTCAAAATACCACAGAAAACACAAAACAGCTGAAACAATGTGCCGGTGGTGTTTACCTGTTTACGTGTGTCTGCCAGAGGCTTCGCTGGCTAGTAATCCGTCCATGTTGCAACCGATGCATTAAGTCTCATTTCCTTCACCAAATATCCCGATGTTAGTGAAGATAAATCACTCTCTGGATCAATCGGTACTGACAAACTATTAGTATTCCCTGCGTGCAAACAAACACCATGCCCTTCCATTTACCGCACTTTTGTCTGCTACCTTGAATTGTCTCCCTGCTCTGAGGAAATTGTTGCACATCTGGCCTCCAAGCTCGTCTGAAAGAAAGGAAGTCTTTAATTTCCCAGTGTTGGTTACTTTGAATCACTTGCTGTTCCATAGATTGAGTCTTTTTAATTCACAAAGGATTTTTTTTGTGTATGTTTGTTTTGCAGCATATCACTGTATTATAAGGAAAACACTCACCTAACGGACTCAGCTACCCCTGAGGCATGTTGTGTTAAAGAAACACCTATGCAGGTAATTGTTTTTTTTTGTTATTATTATTATTACAATTAGATTACCAGATTACAGCATTTATTTCCTCTTATCTAATTAACACAGGTCTTATGAACTTCTCTTATTACTCAGGTGGATCCTACACTAATGAATGTAGGGGATGGAGGCACGGTGAGCAGAGAGATCAGTGCTCCAAATAAAGCGTCTGCTAGCATGGTGGGAAATCCCCCCCAGACGCTACCCCCTGAGTTTAGAGGAGATGTTACGCTCAGTCAGCAAAACAAGACCACTCCAACAACAGACTGTAAGACAGCAAAAGCCTGCCTGGACACTAGCAATTACAACCACAGCCCGGAGCTTTCTCCACCTCAACAGCCCAACAATGCACCGATGTCCGGCTCAGCCCTCAGCAGCGCAGAGAAGAGAGCAGACAAAAGGGCAGAGGCCCCTAAACACAAAGCCGACGGTGCCGGGGTCTTCCCCGCTCCTCAGTGGTCAAGTGGCGTAAAAGTCAGCCGCGAGGACTCGCTCAGCCCCTGTCACAGCAATGTGACAACCAGTAAGAAATCCCACCCGCAAACACAGTCCGTGCAAAGCGCTCCACCTGGGTTTCAGTGCTCCACCATGTTTAAACCAGTCCAGCCCGTTGCCTTCCTTCCTTCCACTAATTTTTCCTCCCCTCTTTGTAAAATCACTCTTCCACCAGCATTGGGTCAGATTGCAGCGCTGAGAGAAGCCACAGCCAGTCAGTTTCAGAAGGAAATCCAGCCTCAAAGCTCAGGTGTCGGAGGGACACCTCACATGCGGACCTATCCCTACTCGTTCTCTGTGGGCCGGACTCCAGCGGCAGAGAAAAAAGCAGGCACGTCGAAACTCAAATCGAACCATTCGTCTAATAAGAGCACCAAATCTGTTGGGGAGCATAAATCTTTAGCCTCTGTGGTAGCCTCACCAGCTATTGCCCTACCATTGCAGCACCCGTCATTAACTTCTGCAGCACCCACCTGCTACACGCTGTCTCCCACTGCTGCCATTTGCTGTGGCTCGGCGCTGGCCAGCCTCACTTCTCAGAGCAGACTGCTGAACCATGTGGAGAAAGGCAACAGCATAGACAAGACGAACGCGGGCTCTCTTAAAGCGACACCTCCCTCGGCATCAGAGGACCACACGGCTTGCTCCGTGGAACTGAGAGATGTACCTCTTGATTTGTCCGCTAAATCAAAACGTCCAAAATGCTTAAGTGACCCTCCAGTTACAACTGTTGATCCTCATAATAAAGAACTGAATCAGCGAGATTTTGTGAACTCAAAGAGGACTCACTCTACAACTTATGGTTCAGCTGTGCAATACCCTGTCTTACCCAACACCCACAGAAACGGTTCTCATCAAAAGCAAATAAACAGGCCTCAGAACCACCAGGTCCCAGAGCCCAAACCAAGCTGGGGTAAGGGATCTCCACAAGACCCCATCAAAAACATCCCTGGGACTTATGTTGGCGTTGCCAGCCCCATACTGGCTTCTACTCTGCGGGGCAAAGATGGAAAAGGGACTTTTGCAGATGAATTTCAGAGTTTTGCAAAGCAGGAGTTTATATCTATAATCGACCAAGGAGAACATCTGGCCTCAGGGGGAAAGAAGCCATCCTGTCTGATGAAGGGCAACCATCATGCTCACAGCGTCAAGCATGTTAAAAACACCAGCACAGCCATCACTAAGAATTGTCCCTCTAAAGGAGCCCTAACGACTGCTCTGACGAGCTCTCCCAACGCTCAGATTCATCCGAAATCTGGACCTGGCAAAACGGCAGTGCCGTACTCAACCACCGTTGTCAACCCAGCTTGGCAGCAGCCGCCTCATCTTGCGAACCAAGCCTCGTCCGTTCAGAGAAAAATCCCACAAGGATCTCCAAAGACCAAAGGCACCGCAGTGACGGATGGATCTAAGTTCCAGAGTGCCCATCACAGCCCGTCCAAACCCGAGGATGATAAGTGGGAGAGAATCAAGTCTCCCCTGTCGAACCTTGCGTCCATCGTAAAGCAGCAAGCTCTGGAAACAACAGCACTGACAGGCGAGGGTAATACTCAAGCTTCGCCTGTTGCACCGAGAAAAGTTGATGCTCTGACTGGGAGCCAAGACCCCCAATCTAAGCATACGTCTACCTTTGAATACCCACCGTACTGGTCTGTGGAAAAATGGCCTGGTGTGCCATCGCAAGCGGATTCAACTCAAGCAGTGAAGAGACACGAGAAGGCGAACGCCGGCGAGCCTTTGGAGAATAAATCAGAGTTGAACACCAGTCAGGGAGAAGATTTGGGACTACAAGTGAAGCAGGGCTCCTCAAAGCCCACTGGCCAGTCTAATCTCTTAGTTAGCAATGTATCAACAAACGGTAACAGGATGGAGAGCAAACTAGCCCAGGTGTTAGAGGGGGGAGTATCGAAGAAAGAAAGTGGGGCATCAGACGGTCCTCCCAGTGACAAATTGGAGGGCATGGTTGCGGCTATTCTTACAGGCCAGTGTGCCGGGGGAGGCGACAAGTTCGAGAAGAAAACAAACGGAACCAAAGAGGAGTCGCCGACCAAAGCGAAAGCTGCTGCCATCAAAAAAGAAAAGAAAACCAGCCCCAAGAAGCCCCCAAAGGAGAAGTCGCCAAGGGGCCCGTCGAAGAAGGCTGCAGGAAAGAAGAAGACAGAGACAGAAAAAAAGACTCCAACCAAAGTGTCTTGTCAGAATAAGGTAAATTATGTGTGTGAATGGTTATGTCCTTTTTAATGTCTGAAATATCTTTTGTTCATTTATAATCTCCATCTGGTTGAACTTTATGGAAATATTTAATGTAAGAATCACTTTTTTTTTTTTTTTACAACTGAATCGTCTAATAATATGAATCTATGGCTGGTGATTTAACATCCAAGGGCTTATTGTGAGTCTGCTCCACGCTTTCCATCACCATGAAAGCTTTGTGATCAATAGCATCCAATACAGCGTGCTCCCTCTGTCCCCTGTGTATTCCAGCAGAAGAGACAATGTGCACCTGTGCCGGAGCCGAGCCTAACAGCAGGAAAACTTCCTCCGCAAACGAAAGAGACGACTCCAAGGGACAAGATCAGTTACGGCAAGGTTGATCAACCAACCCGCAACAAACCAGGTACGTCTTTGTTCTGATAATCCTGTGTCATTTACTGGCCCTGTAAAGTTCTCACAGTGTGTGGCTTTGTCTGATATCTATCACGAATTTAATGATGCCTTAGTTGTGTCAGACCTGTAGCCTTTTATAGAGCTCACAGTTCGGTTACTCTGGCATCTCATAGCTTTAGCTCTGGAGATAAATAGCCTGCAGTCAGCCTCGGGTAGTTTGTGTGTTAAGCAGGCAGAAAATGTCACATGTATTGTCTGAATGGCAATTTTGGATGTCTCAGTCATTTCTATGCATAGATGCTGGTGTGACTATAACAATCAACTGTGATTTAATCAGTTACAGATAGCGGCAGCGGTCCTCGCCGTGAAGAGACTCCAGTGTCTCTTGATAGCGCTGCTGTGCCCAATAAGGAGACCGAAGCGACAGAGAGCTCCTTCCCAAGACTGAGGAGAGGACGGCGACGAGCCGATGAGGCTCGACTCGACCTCTGGGGCTTTGCAACCCCTTCCCCTCCACCCCCGCCGATGCCTCCTCCCCCAGCAGCTTCTCTGCCACCCTCTCCGACTCCCAACCAACCCACCCGCCGTCCGAGAGGGAGGCCCCGCTCAAACCCCCTGCCACAGCGAGGGTTTCAGGGCAAGGGCAAGGCAGCCCGCGCCGACGGTGAATCGCCAGCCAATAAGAAACGCCGGCGATGTCGTAGCAAAAAGTATCAGACTGGGGAGTACGTGACTGAGAAAGACAAGCTGGAAGATGGAGAGCACCTCCAAGGATCGGACTCCCAGAGACAGGACGGTGGCGTCCCAGCAGGTACGCCGTTTCTCTCCAGAGACCAGTCAAGTTTTCAATTAACTGTTTCCAGCTCAAGTTTTAATCAAAAGTGCAGCTGATGAAAACATTTTACAAAGTTATAGTGTGAAATCTTAAAATGCGACTGTGGCATCTGCTTCAGAACAATATATTTATTAGAGTTTTTGTCATATATCCTCGTATGCAACCAAAAACAGACACTTCGCTGCTTCGTCGCCCAAACAACACGCTGAGGCACAGCTGAACAAACATCACAATAAACAACTTCTCAGATTTAGAGCCATCTTTTGTGCAAACATTGATCCTAAAAGCATAATCGAATGAAGTCTTTCAGATTAACCATATTACAAGATCTGATCAGGTTAAACTCATTCCTCCCCTTTGTCATCTGATGGATTCACACATTTCACAAAATCAGTAAATGGTCCCAAACTTTCTCGAACATATCTTGTTTCCCTTTTCATATATATGTAACTTGTTTTAAAGGAGAAGTTAGAAGCATTTGCCTGATCTAATATGTAACATCTGTTCTGGAGGGTTAGATTGCAGTCGATCTTTTGGCATGCAGGAGACTCATATCTGTCATCATTCATAACCGCTTATTACTATTCTTCTACAATCCAGGGCTGAAATAAAAAGCGCGTCGAATAGCTGCAACGATTAAATAATCAATCATTTGAATGACAGCAAATTACTTTGCAAGTATTTTCCTAATTGATAATCGTTGACTAGTTTGCCAAACGTTACATTTCAGCTTCTCCAATATGAGGCGCTGATTTTCACTGTATTTGATTTTGTTATGAAAAAGAATATCTTTGGGTTTTTGGACAGAATAAGACTCCGTTCCTGCCCAAACTGTCTTGATTCACTTAAACAGACCAGTGTTGTAAAAGTTAACAGATGTCATACTTGAGTAAAAGTGAAGACATCATGTTAAAATATTACTCTGATAAAGGTGAATGTCACCTCTGCCAGTGGTAAGTGAGTAAAAGTCTTAAAATATTTGGCATTAAATATAGTAAAGTATCAAACCTACAGCTAAATTTTACACATTTACATTTTGCCTACAAAATGTCATGCATTGGAAGTATAAAGAATAAAGTACAAGAGATTCAAAATTGTTCTTAAGTCAAATTGTTCTTGGGCAGTGCAGGTCGTTTGACTGACAGCTTTCACACCAAACACCAGACAACCGGACAGAGACTGATGAAAAGGCGTTCCTGGTCCTCTTACAGCTGAACTCAGTCGTGGTTCGTTTGTGGCGTGAAAGCAAGCGGACCAACCGCGAGATTTTTCATGATAGATATGTGAGGCTTAATTACTGAATCCATCAGCTGATCATTAAATCTGTCCAGGAAACAATCAGTCGATCTGTATAAGTGATAAAAAAAATTATTTCGTAACCACGGCAACACCATGTACCTCCTGCCGATTATTAGGTCAAAAGCTGTTAAAACTGCTGCGCTGCGTCCCGGACCGCTCCGTGCAGCGATCGCACAGTGATCAGCCCTGAGTCACTGCTGTGCTGGAGGCCTCCTGGTCGTCCCGTCTCCACATGTCGGTCATTATTCATAACGCGAGGTCGATAATACTAATAAAGCTCCTGATCAGTTATTTCTTCATGAGTACAGTAAGAACATGGATATACACATCAGAAGCTTAAAACCTAATGATGCAGGATGACAACCGCCAAAAACTGTCAACTGCCGGCAAAACGAGCGCGTAACCTGCGTATATCGGCTGATATATCGGTATCGGAATGTTTTTATCCCCTAAAATCAGCAGCGGAATCAGCCCCAAAAGTATGAGTCGGGCTCTGTGAACAGGAACCAGAACCTCAACTAAAATGCAAGCTGTAAATTCATTTTGTTCCCCTCTTCCTGAAAAGATATCAAGTGGGGCCTTTTGTAATGGTGATGGAAATTTTAAACTAATTTTCTGACATTTTATAGTGCAAACCATTAATCACTGAATTGTGAAAGTAATTGACAGATGAAATGATAAAAAAAATGATTGTGTTGTTCGTCTTTATTTATATAATTGTCGTAGTCCTTGAACGACACCAAACAATAGTTGGTAACGGCTTCACAAATGTGCCCCGTTTTAATTCCATCATACATTAATCCTTTTTTTTTGTTGGCTGCTAACCAGACAAAGTGACAGAACATTTGGCTATGCTGGCTGTGATTGTCTGTGTTTTCTGACATTTCGTTGACTAAAAAAATAAATGTGATGAATGAACCTGTGCTGACTGTTGTAACCAGGCTTTTAAGAATAGTTGAACATGATGAAATACATGAACAAACACTTCATTTTAGTTTCTTTTGTTTATGCGCCATATATTTTACCTAAATATAATGGGTTTTTTTTCCTTCATTTTGTAGCTTTAGTGTCTGCGAGGCCTGAGTGTGTTCATATAATTATGTTTAGGAGGATAAATGAGTCAGAATTGACCACAGGGAAGCTGAGCCGTGGGCCTCTGTAGTTAGACTATATTAAATAGACATGGGCGAGTACATTTATGAGGATGTTCATCTTCATAAAAGGTACATTCTGAAAGCACTGATATAATATTGAGAGACAGATTTAAATTATTTAATAAATACAGTATATACAGTATATGATGAGTGACAAATGCAAACTATAGAGATAAATTCAGCATCTGAATTTTCCTTATTTCCCCGAGGTGCCAGCTGGTACGGCGCTAACGTAGATAAAGACATATCATAAGGTTTAAACCGTATTTGGAGAATTTACTGAGTCTCCTGAGTTCAGGGTCGCAAAGAGCAGAGCAGAGTGTCTCAGACAGCAGTTACCCTGTTAGACCAGATAAGATGGCTGAGCCAAGGGCCACTGGTTCAGGAAGTACCATGCTGTCTGGTGTCGGCACAATACGGCATCTATAATGTTCCGTGCTCCGTGATGCCTATACTGGCCTCAGTACATCATGGAGAAAATGGGAGACGTTGAAATATTAGCATTGATAGTGGTTTTCCTTCACAGCATCACTTACGATCCATTTTGTCATTACAGATCCACGGGCGGATCAGTGTCCGAGTCCCGCTGCCTCCAGTCCTGAGCCGCCTCCTCGGAGGTCCTCGTTCACTCGCTCGGGGTCGGTCCGCTACCAGGAGAGCGAGGAGGTCTCGCCAGAGGGCAACGACAAGCCGTCCGGGAAGAGGAAGTTCAAAAGCAAACACTTAAGTGACAACGACGATCAGAAGGTAAGTCACCTGCCGATGCTGCTTGTAGAGTTACAGTCCATTTCAAACCACATCCAGGCGGCGAGGCACAATGCACCATGAATATATAAGCTTGCAGTGCCCCCCTGTGGCTAGATAAATGCCTTGTTTGTCACCTTTATGACGGCAGCTGGTGTTATACTGCACAGGTCCTTGATCAGTGGAACCTATTCCTTTAACTTGGCAGTGCATTACAGGAGATTCAATTTCACACAGCGCTCTGATCAATAAAACTGTATTTCAGATTAAGACCAAACGCAGCAGCCTGGGCAAGCGCGGCGCCTCGGTTGCTCCGGATGATGACGGTGCTGATGCAAAGAGAACAGCGAGCCCTCCGCCGGCTCCCAAAAGTTTGCCATCGTCACCGCCCAATAAGAAAGGCGCGTCTGGAAAAAGCAGCGGGACAGAGTCTCCATCCAAAAGGCCCGTCCCTCCAGAGGTCCGGCGGCTGATTGTTAATAAGAATGCCGGGGAGACGTTGCTGCAGCGTGCCGCACGTTTGGGCTATCAGGTAAAAAAAAAAAAAATCCACCTGTTTACACGCGACGATCTGCGTACACGAGTTAACTCCTGTAAACCTCTGAACCGCGTCGTCTGTCTCTGCAGGATGTCGTTCAGTACTGTCTGGAGAAGGACATCAGGGAGGTCAATCGGCGGGATAATGCCGGGTACACCGCGCTCCACGAGGCGTCCTCTCGAGGCTGGACTCAGATTGTCCAGATGCTGCTGAAACACGGGGCCGATGTTAACTGTAGCGCCCAGGACGGAACGCGGTGAGACATCAGGATGCACGATTGAATTGACTTAATAAGAGTTTAATTATTTTTCTTCAAAGTAGTTGTCGAACATTCACACAAATTGTAATAAATCAGAGGAAAGTATTTGAAACATGTTAGCGAACAGATTCAGATGCAGTCTGCTGTTGTTGCGCCATCCTTGACAGACATCTATATTTTATTCATTTTTTCTTCAGGCCCCTTCATGATGCAGTAGCGAGCGATAACCTTCCAATCGTCTGGCTGCTGCTGAACCACGGTGCGGACCCGACCCTGGCCACCTACTCTGGACACACACCGGTGAAACTGGCTCACAGCCCGAGCATGAAGACCTTCCTCACAGGTGAGTTCTTCCTTTTTATCAGCCTCCTCTTCCACCAGCAGAACTCGTTTTTTCAGATTAACAGAAGCATTTCCAGAGTGTCAAAGTGATGTTTTACTCCGGGCTGAATTCATTTCTCATATCATCGTCAAACACCTCAGACACAATAAACAACACGGCGCAGAGGCTCTAATTAAGTTAATTGAAATGAGATGAGGGAAGAAAATAAATAATACTTTTATTTTTGCACTTCACCGTCTCTCAAGCAATGTGTCGACACATTAATACACTCTGTGTCCACTTTCACTACCTTACATTCGGCACAGTGCGCAGTTAGCAACGCAGGTGGCATGAATTGAAACTCTCTTGTCCACTTTAACAGTTTGAGCCACTTGCTTTCAGACGTGTGACTCAGATTGTTTTACTGTCTGAAGTCTGAATGCCTTCCAGTTGGTTTCTATACCGTAAGAGCAGCACAGTGACTCACAATTAACTACAATATTACAGCACAGGGTTGGCAGAGCATCTTTCATAAATAATATATAATCACAAGAAAACTTGAAGGAACTCTCCTAAACTTTAGAAATGCATTTGATTGTCAGGGCATATCAAACTCTTCTGCGTTTTTTTTTTTTTTTTCCGTGGCATAACAATAAAAGCATTTTTGTGTTGGAGTTTTTCCTGTGATTTGTAAGTCCACATGTTACCCACTACAACCTATCTGCGTAGGTAGCTTTGGTAAAGATGGCGGCGTCAGGGACTCAAATGCTTGAGAAATAAAGATCCGTCATCTCGCCCCTCTAAACTACCTCGTGAACTCGCAGAGCTGGCGGTATATTTCAGCGTGACTGTCCACGGATTGATGTTCTCTGCGTTGGTTCTGCTCTTAGTTGTGCTGACAATTGTCGTTGTGCGTCAGCTGTGAGCGACACAAAAGACGCTTTGAGATCCGATATGAGTGTTCAGAGCGCCGGGACTGAGGCGCATTTATAGAAATCTGATTTGATCGCATTTCAAACCATCTCCAAATGTGGTTTGGATCACATTTTCGCTGGATACAATCTGGAAAAGTCAAACAAATGGATTTGGGCTCGCTGTCTAATCATAGCCTCAGTGGACCAGAGGGAAATCCTCCAGCCAGCCTTTTTTTTACAGACACCATGTGTTTTTAGCTCTGTAGTTTATTTTCACATCACTGTTGACGCCGACTCTCCAGTTTTAAGGATCCGTCTCCAAACCTCGGCCAGTTTGTGGAGAGCAATGAAAAATCAGCCAGCTGCTAACACGGCGATGCCACTGGTGTTTCTTTCACTGTTAACTCGGCTGCTCTGTCAGTATTTACTGGAGTGTGTTTGTCTCACATGTTGCATCTCAGGTAAATAAAGAGATGAGGGCTCAGTAGCTAATACAGTCACGCACACACACACTAACACACACAGCCTCCATGCCCAGTTTTCTTTTTGCACTGGCAGCTGCAGACAGCTGAAAAACAGATTGTTTGACAAAGACAAACTGCTGCTTCGGTTAATTTTTCTGATTCTGAGTGCGGATTTTCTTGCCGCCTGTTATTTTGTTCAGACAACTGCAAGAGCCATCGTACGTTTCTGTTTCGTCCTAAAAGGGGAAAATCCTAAATGTGAAGTCTTGTCTTCGTATTTTCAAACACATAATGTAAAAACACAGTCATGAAATGCAAACTACATCAAAATTAACACAAGACACTTTTTTTTTCACAGAATATTTCACAGACCTGGAAGGACGGAAGGAGCAGGATCCGACTTTACACTGGGATTTCTACAGCAGCTCCCTGTTTGGTAAGAAGCTGCCTGTCAGTCTGCCCATTAATCATTATATCTTCCATGCCAGTTTGTAAACATGGTGGCGGCGGAAATGTGGCTGAAAGCTCGTTACTCCTCTGGCTGTGAGGAAGACGAGCCAAGGCCCGTTGGAGCAGTGACCGGGTCGCCACAGGGAAATTATTCTAGTTTTAAGGCCGGGTTCAGGCTCGGCCGTGGAGACGTGGAGGGATGTTTGCCTCGTGTACCAGCGTCAGCGTTGTGTTGTAAACAACCACAGGGAGCCAGTTACCCAGTGGAGGGAGAACAGGATTAGAGTTGCATGGAGGAGCTGAAGAGAAAGTGGACTGCTGCTTTCTGGAGACAAAAAGACTCCAGAATCAAATATCTTTATGAGTCTTTGACATTTTTTTTTTGTTTTTATGTTCCTCCTCTAACCACTCATCATAAAGATTTACCTGAATAATTAAACTAATCAAAGTACAGTCACTTATGGCTACGATTGAAATGTATTCATCACTCTGCTAATCTTGTTTTACCCGTTTATACAAGTTTATACTTATCATGAGCTCGTGCCAGAGACTCGAGTCGACTCCAGTCACTGTTTTAATGACTTGGAAATAAATGACTTGAGACCAGGCTTTGGTGACATCCAAAATATTGTATCACGATATTACCCCCCCACATTTATTGTGAAAAACGTTGCCTATGTCAGCAAATATCATGAGAATCATTAATATCTAATATCAACCCCAAACCCACTCGAGACACAACGTGGACAAGTTAAAGACTTCTGACTCGAGACACGACAACTCGAATTACTTGTCCGTGTTCATCTTAAGTTTTCAGTTTCTTTGTGTCTGGCTGTCGATATTTAAAGAGAGGGAATGTCTTTTGATTCAAAAAGAAATTGAGAAAGAATTTCTGTGAATCTCAATCAACAAAATTTCAGTCAGTTGTCATGCTTTTTGAACAGGATAAAGAATTGAATCAATACTATGATTATCTGACAGGTAATATAACACCTTATCCTTTCCCTTCATCATGACCAGATGCTGCAGGGAAGACAAATGTTTCTTGCGTAGGGAGAAACTGAGTTGACTTTGGACTCGACTTGCCCGAGAAAAAATGAACTGGACCAAAAGACGTTTAAAGTTTAAATCATTTAACTTGTAAAATACTCTCCAGGTTTGTGTTAAAAATCTTGATAACACTCAATAACATTTTAAATCACCAGTAACGGGGCCTGCATGTCCAGTTCTGCCTTTTATATTACAGCCTTTCCTCCCTCATGTCTTCTATTACAAAATTAACGAGCCTGATTCATTTTGTTTGGCTTTGTTTCGTCTGTTAATGTTGCACACACTTCTGTACATTTCAACATGTACGATTTAGCCGTTATTCAATCTCTCTCCTTTTATAATGTATCTCTCTTACGTGAAGAAGTATCTGTTTCATTATGTGAAAGTTTTCACAGTAGTCGGTGCACTGAATTACATTTTACGCCATCCACCGATAATTAATCCTTCAGAGTATGTGGCCCTGTGTCTCTGTGTAGGCTGTAATTAACGTCAAGCTGCGACTGACATCGTAAAGTTTGTGTTCCTTTAACTGATCGCGGCGTCACCAGCAGTCGTTCACGCTACGGCTGCTGTGGACAAACCGTCCACTAGAGGGCGTCCGACCCCCGTCTATCAGATCAGCCCGTCCTCCTCACCTCAGTGAACTCTTCTCCACAGAGACCGACCAGGAGCCGTGCTGGGACTTCTTGCTGTCTGAGGAGAACCAGGAGCTGGAGGAGAACACGGCGGGGAAGACGGACCCGGACTCGGAAAAAGACAGCCTTCTGTTCGAGTTCTCGTCCGAGCCGCTGCTGCCCTGCTATCACGTTCAGGTGTCGCTGACCCAGGGGTGAGTTCACAACCATCAATACTGTTGGAGAGCGTTTTCAGAAAGTCTGTCTCTACTTCCAGTATTTGTGGTGATGATGATAGATAAGGATATTATAGATAGATCCTCATATTAAGATGGAAACAGACCTTCCACAGTTTTAGTGATTATTCGAGACAGAGGGAGTCTGTGGGAATCGTGGCAGACGTCTGCAGAGAAGTCTGCTCGGTTCGACCTGTGTTGATGTAAACACAGTGTGACAGCTCCACTCATTCTGCTGCCGGTAACTTCAAACATGCACCTGGTGTGACCCAGATTGAAAAGGTGCTCCGGTGACTCAGCGTGGAGCTTTTGTAAAGTTGGACTTTTGAGTTCAAGGCGGAGATATCATGATGATGATGATTACAGTTGTACCACCTGCGTCTTGTAAACTTTTCCTCGTTGATCCGATCTGAAAAATCTGTAGTTTCACTTTTTAAAGCCTCTCCGGTGTGTTTTGATGATTAATTACATCATCTTGGGCCATTTGTGAAAATGTGTATCATTTGTTGTTTGAGCTTGTGTGGTAAACTTAATTGTGTTCCACCTGACAAACACACGTGTTTCCAAAGCCTGTTTGCTTTTCTCTCTTTGTCTATATTTACTTATTGCGTGTCTCAGTTTCACGTGGCGACATTAAAGCGTTTGGCTGACGTGTTCGAGGAAGGAGAGTCTCTTTGAAATGAACTGGCTACATGCTCAGTTTCAAGTCTCTGCTGGTTGCTTTTATGATTATATTGTTGTGAAAATCAACCTAAAAAACTTGGTGGACTGTTTTTTAATGGGGGTTAAAACGTGTGAAATATCGTAAGTGTCCGGCCCCAAAGCGTGAGATGGACCGTTCCCATTAAGTGTTAATGTGTCCGTGTCTGTGACGACTGCTTTGTGTCAATCCTCACCTTTCACACATCACCTGGGATAATGAAGACTGACTGGTGAGCCGGCCAGGCTGGCACCGATCCCGTCTGCTCTCACGTCTCCATAATGAACTAAATGAATGAGTAATCTCGTGTTTTTTTTCCCGTGTTGTCGCTGCAGTTGTTGCTCTGAGGAAAACAGGAAATGATCTGGACGTCTTTGCAGCGGCGGCACCAACCGTAATAACAACTGGAAACAAATTCACAAATAACAATGCAGTACGCTCTGTCCTCTGACTCGCCATCTGAAAAGACATGAAGAGAACCTCAGCAGGGGCCTCACAGGAGGATTTCTAAGCTCAGATAATATTGCGTACTCCTGATCTGCTGTGTATGAGATGCAGGTTTTGCGTCATCAGTGAGTAATGTTTCTTATCCATTACTCTGACCGACGACTAACATCAGGCATCTTCCTCTCTTGCAGCTTTTGCAACTGGTTCCTCCTGACAGACGTCCTGAAGCGCCTCAAGATGTCGGCGCGGATCTTCCGGGCTCGTTACCCGCACCTGGAGGTGGTGAGCCTGCCGCCCGCCGAGCTCTGGAAGCAGGTGTCGGTGAGCCAGGTGAGCTCGGCTCTGGTTTCACCATACAGAGGCAAACGCAAGGAGGAGGACGACAAGGAGGAGGAGGAGGAAGGACTCGTGGATCTGGTGCGATGTGTACCAGAGCTCCAGAGACTACTGGGCTCCTCCATTCACATCCTACAAGAGGACGAGGAGGAGGAAGAGGAGCAGGAGGAGGAGGAGGAGACGCCGAGGAGCACAGGGAAGCCTCGCTGCCGATAGCCTCTCTTTCACAGCGCTCGAGCAGCTCAAAGGAAAACCTCTCCGTCCAGTGTAACGAGGGTCGTGAGCGACTGTAAAGACTTGACACTCCACCGATAACCTTTGACCTCAGACAGAAGGTGATTAAGTGATCACAAGGACCTGCACACGGGAGCGGTCGGCGCCGGAAAAAGCAGCTTTCAGGTTCCTATCTATAGGTATATTTGAATAAATGAGAACTATTGAACAAAACCTTTTTTTATTGATTATGTATGTACATGGTAGTGTATATGTATATCTTGCCATCAGGGTTAACACATTTGATTCTATAAATGTATTCTTGTGGCAAAGGATGGGATTATGTTAGGACTTCTTTGTTTGTTCCTGAGGGAAATTTTTTCGGCGGGAGATAATCCAAGGCTTTTATCTTGGTGAACTCGAGCGTACAGCTAAGACGCTTAAGTCAGGGAGGCCACTGGCCCGGATGGTTTCTCTGTCACAACCTGGGAGACCCGGAGACCCGCTGAGGAGACGACCGCGGCACATATTATTCAAACATAATCACCGGCTCACATCAGAGCTTCATTTCAGTTCCACTTTTTTCCTCCAGAGATTCGCCACCAGACGGACCTAATAGATGTTTTATTTCTCCTCCAGAGTTTCGCAGTTTGAAATCATGTCGTTCTGGACCTTGAGATTGAGAGTTTGTTTACAGAGCTGGACAGATAAAAGTGTCTCCACTCCTCCTGAACTGATACAGAATCCTGTGGATCTCACTCAGAGGAAAAAACTCGTTCCGTCTCTGGAGTCCAGAGGTCGCTCCCTCCCCCGACGTCCCGATATGGTGTTTCCAGACCCCGGAGTGCTTTGTGTTGCAGTGTTTTATTTACACTGTTTGTTGTGCTTAATTTAATAGTCATTAATATATTTGACCTCTTGTGTATCTGACAAGCCTATCTATTGAGAAAAAAAAAAAAATGCTTTGTATGGTTGGTGCTTCATTTTGAAAATGTACTTATTAGGATCCCTTTATTCTGAGATTTTCCTCCCTCGTTCAACAACAACAGTATTTCAAACAAAGCTAAAGTACAGTTTTATTGTACTGGTGCTACGACAGATTTTTGTGTTGACAATCAATGATGTTTTGGTTTGAAGTCACAAACTAATAAAAGATATTTAAGATGAAGAGACTTAAGGTGTAAAGAGAAGTATAGTTTAGTTAACGGCGAGCGGGAGACGGCAAGACTGAAGACTGAGCAGCGTGTGAAGAGCCTTTTATTTGATTCTTTTATAAGAAATCAACAAGAATAAAGCATGATTGTGAATCATAGTTTATCTCTTTGTTTCGTCAATTGGATTGTTATGATAGAGTTGATTATTCTATCGAGTTGGATGTTCGGGGCAGAATCCTCCCTGAGGTGTCTCAGATTATCTCGTTCGACTCCCGACAGTTTTTTAAATCAAAGATAATTTCGCCCCGTGGAGAAATTCTACCTGGGTGTCTGCCTGGAGTATCGATCCAGTGAACATCGCTACACGACCACGATGACACCGGTTCGATCCTGGAGGGGGTGACCCGTCCGTCTCCACTGTCAGGACGCTGATTAAAGGTGAAAATGTCGGCGGTTAACATTTCTGCCACTGATTTGTTCACATTTGTGCGCGTCACGGCCGCCGTAGCTCATTGACATTTCAACAAAATGTGTCCCATCGTGTTTAAAAGCCATTACATGTTTATTACCTGACTCTGAGGTGATGATTGTGGAGCGACCACAGTTTGAGACCGAGTTTAGACATTTGTAAGTGTGAAAAGCACTGGGTATTTTTAAAAAGGTCTTGCCAAAGGTCTTACAATTTCCACCCGTGACTGTCAACAAAAACTCAAAAACTAGATATTTTTGACAGGAAGTTCCTCTCGTATTTTAGGCCAAAACATGGGCCGCGTTCCAAATTGCACACTACTTCTTCATGACGGTGACCGTTGAGCCTCTTGCTCCTTTATCTGTCGCAGCCTTGGCACGAAATGTTGGAGCACAAAGAAAGTAGATCTATTTAAATCTGCTTCCATCAGACATTGTGGTGTCTGTCGTCTGTCAGTAAGCTGTGATGTGTTTGTGCCGTCTGGACAAACCGTGACGTACGTGACGTGTCTTCCACACGGTAGTTTGTGTACTGGAACACAGGGATGATGTTTCCCTAAGTGGATTTGTGCCTTGACTTACCACACAGTCCATTAAGTACAAGAGGAAATTAAAAAAAATTCAACCCAAAGAAACAGTTTCAGCACGGAGAAACATCTGTAGCTCACAGAAACGTAAATTCCCAACATTTATTTTGGTGACAGCGTTGGAAAGTGTGGCCAAAAAAATCAATCAGTTAGCGCCCGATTCGATCCTCCAACCCAAAGCGTTAGTGTTTGATTCTTTGATGAGACTCAACAATCAGATGTCTTTCTCCAGACAGTTACATGTTGTCGCTCTACGTCTTTTAACGTAATTTGAGTCAGACTTGTTTCGACACATCCTACAGATGCTGATCGATTGAGATCTTAGGAGGCTCAAACTTTTTCACATCAGGGACTCGTCAATCTTTGTCCCAGGTTCCCCCGTGTGCAATTAATTTGGTTCATAACAAAGCGTATAAAGCAAAACAGCCGTACATTATGTCACTGTGTTACTTATGGATGTTACTATCAGACCACAGAGGAAACACTGAGGCCTAAAACCTGATGTCTGTTCGAGCAGCTACCGCCTGTGTCCTTGTTTTTTTTCTGTGAGTTTTTCTTGATTGTGCGTACTTGTTTCTCTCCATCAGCAAACAATCCTTCCCAGAAACAAAAAGAAAGATTAAAAATGTTGGCTAAACAATCTCATTTCAAGGTCCACGTGCTCGCCCGGTGCGGAGCGTTCAACAGTCTCACACAGTCAGCAGATTTGACCTTCCAGATTATTTTGTCCTCACGGTGAAGAGTTGAATTCATAAATAGAACACATGCCTTCACTCGCTTCAGTGCACACAGTTTGTTTTTTTCTGTTGAAGCTTTACGCGGACTGGAGCAACCACGAACTTAAACGTGCACTGCGCAGTTTTGGGGAAGAAATTTTACTCCTAAGAGAAAGATCTTCATCGACTGATTAGTTTTACGCCTCAACAAACAACTGAGTTCAAAGGACGACACACTTTCACACTGTTTTACTTTCTGTATGTGTGGCGGACCCTGCCACCTTTCACATTTTCCTCTGAGAACAGCTCGTTTATTCAGTCATGGGAAAAAAAAAAACTAATATCTGAGTTTGTATTATCACCTCGTCGAGTTTTTATTTCTTCTCCAAAACGACTTAGTGCCACTTTAAGGCGTCTGAAGTCCAACCGCGACATAAAAGTTGCTGTTTAACTGTCATTCCTGCATTTACAGAATGACGTCACTCGCAGGCAAATCTCACTAAGACCTGGTTTCACTTTAAGCCGGCAGAGATAAGACGAGCGAGACGTGCTCAGAATCACGGCGGGTCCAAGCGAGCGAACTCAGCCCGCTGATAAAAGAAAAAGACTGTGGGGCTGAAGAGTGTGTGGACGTTGTGCTGCGACACTCCGGACTGAAACTGTTTCTGTGATTTTTGTGGAAACTCAGACATTCAGGGCGGTCCGAGTGTGTTTTATCCACTAGAGGGAACCAATGACAACGACTTAGTTAATGTTTAAACTGAGAGGAGCAATCTGCTGTCTGATCTCCCTGAGCTTCAGCTCATGACTCACCGGGGGATTTCACATTATATTATTCATTATCTGAAAAAAAGCCTTTAACTCAGGTGTGAGCCGATGTAAGAGCAACCTGAAGAGTCCAACCTGTTTGTGCGGATCTGAGAAGCAAACAACCTTTACAAATTCTCTCACCTCGCTGTTCAGACACGGCTGTTCAAGACACGATGGAGCCATGTTATCTTAAGTTACAGAGCGGAGGAGGAGGAGGAGGAGGAGAAGGAGGAGGAGGAGGAGGAGGAGGAGGAGGAGGAGGAGGAGAAGGAGGAGAAGGAGGAGGAGGAGAAGGAGGAGAAGGAGGAGGAGGAGGAGGAGGAGGTCATCATGTGAGGCATGTTGTGACTCCCAGCCTGCAGGCCAGCGCTCATGTTGGGAAAGTCTTTTCCCAGACTCAACCCACAAAAATGTGATACCAGCTTCAAGCTTTTCCTGCTAATTTCTCTGAATTTAACGTAATCACCCGTCAAGATGAAACACATATACGTCTGTGTAAGTGAGATGATCCATTATCTACAAGAACTGCACTAAAAAAAAATCAGAGATGTGACTGAAAAGGGACTTTAAAGGTTCAACTTGCTGGAGAGAAAAGTTGATTTTCGGGCGTGACTGTCACCTCCTCAAATACTGACGCTTTTGGGACTGTAGGTCCGTTTGGCCTCCTCCATCAGCTCTTCAAACGGGCCTTTTAATCACACAAACTCATCAGATTCATTTGACTTTTGGTGCTACGAAACAAACTGACAGAAGCTTCAGTTTCCTAAGAACGCAAAAAGACAAAACCCAACCGGGAAGAAACATTTTCCTCCTCGCGCCACCGCTAACATTTGAGCCGTTATTAAATCCAGTATTTCAACATTTGCCTGGGAGCATATGGGCCTCTGTTTGATGTCTCAGTGTGACTGTGAGACGCAGAGATGTTTCATTGTTGCCGAGGCGTAACATACCAGTCGCAGCCCCTCGCGGGGCCTCATGGTACAGATGGTCCCGACCACAGCGTAACCTGTGCGGTCCCCACGAGGTTACTAGAGTTCAGCGTCAGTTCCCAGCTCGACTCTCTTTCTATATCTGTTTTCAACCTACTTATAGCTTAAGAACAAAGATAGATTCTTAAATCCATTACAAATCCTCTGGAGTTTGGTGTGAAAGATTTAAAGCTTTTGTTGTATTTTATTTTAGTGTCATGCTATCCTGAAGGTTCAAGACGTTCCAAGTGATCATATTTCAGAGGAGGATTCTGGGAGGGAAACTTTTACTCTCCCGTAAATCAGGTATTACATCATACATGGAGCCGAGCTCTGAGGGCCGCCCCGCTCACCGAGCCCCTGTCATGCCTCGGCGCTCATTGGCCTCCCGTCGTGGGCCAGTGGCCTCCGATTGGACGAAAATGAGGGCAAGTCTGCACAAGACCTACTGACAGACTGACATGGAAAGAGGAAGGGAGGATTGCCGGTTGGAGCCGTGTATTGTCCTTACATAGAGACACAAAGGGACAGTTTAGTATACGTCAAATTAAGTGTGTGTGAGCTGTATTTCATTTATCGAGAACTTCTAATGTGTTAAAATAAACTTTCGCAAACACCATAAACTCTTTCTTTTCACTAAATCGCTGAATAAAACTGAATCCTCAAAGTTTTTCAGGTTGTAAATGATCGTTTTATGTCCATCTGTGTATTTTTTTGTTATGAAGATTAGTTCCTCTCGCCTCGGGGTTAACTGAGGGCATCTGTTGTCTCTGTTAACGGCTCAGGTTATGTAACAGAGCTCTTTGAAAAAGAAAAAAAAAGAAGAAAAAAACTAAAAAGCCACCAAAAGAAAGTCCTGCCTGCTTAACTTGCATCTGAAGCTCAGCCCGGATGCTTCCCTTTCACTCGGTCCCCATTGAAAACAACTTGACATATTGCTCCGTCGCCTGCTCACCAGAATCTTAAAACATGTGAGAATAAATGTTGTAATCTGTCTGAGATGTTCTTTGGACGTCTGAGGAGCGCTGAATTGCTCGAGACAGAACAAACTCCTGAAGCTTTGAGCTGTCGTCTCCTGAGACTGCACAGCCGGGCACGTCTGCAGACTTTAAAACACGTCAGTAAATCAAATAACACTCTGAGTATTTCTGTTAAACATACTTTGCTCATGCTAATATTAGGACATCTAACTTTGTTTAATCCAGTGTTATCTGAGGCTCGTTGGCTTTGCCCCTGCAGCTCTAAATATAACCCGAGGGGGGGAAATAACACTGTCATGCATTGGCCACTCGCTATGTTGCAAGAGTTAGCATCTATGCAGCCAACATTTCAGACAGCCTGCATGTAACCGGTCGCTCAGACACGGTCGTGAACTCTGGCTGAAACTCAGTGACATCTGCACTTTGTATTCTGAGCTACATGAAGGTTAACGTAGCCAGAAAAGGGCTGAAAACTGCAGGCGCAGACTCTTTGCATGTGAAATAACTTCAGAGTGAGTTTAGTCTGGAGATTTTGCAGGAGTTGAAGTGTTGGTTTAAAGTTGAGGAAGTAAAATTTAGCAAGTCTGTAAGGTGAGCATTGACAGGGACTGAATAGTTAATAGAGCTGAAAGCAACAAAACTTTCTGCTGGTGTGCAACATGTGAAAGCAAATGAAGTGCCTGTTGGCCTAAAAGCGCTGAATGCAGTTGAATCGCCAGCTGCATGATAAATATTATGTGGGAGTTGCAGTTGAAGCAATGAAAGGAGCAATGTAATGCTGGACCTGAAGTCAGTTGAAGTGTACACACTAAAACCATGCAAAATTATTAATTAGTTTAGAGTTTGTTTAATTTGCAGCACTTGCCGGAGACGAAGTGTTAGTTTAAAGTCGAAGAACTGAAAGGAGTTGCAGCGTCATATCTGATAGTTTGCCTTCTTTTTTAAAAAATTTTGGCCAGTATGTACTGAATAGCAAGGGCTGAAAGCAGTTAAACTGTCTGCTGTGCAAGTGCAAGAAGTGAAAGCAAATGAAATGTCAGCAGACACAAATGCACTGAAAGCACTTGAATCGTCAGCTGCATAACTGGGAGTTGTACTTTGAGTTGAAGTACTGACACGAGTTGAATTATTAGTTGAAGTTGAAGCACTGAAAGGAGCTGAGGTGTCAAGTTAGAGCTAATGTCATTCACAGTCAGTTGACGTGTACTCGCTAAAAGCATGTGACAGTTAAACTGAAAGCTACATATAAGCGATTAACAGCAACAGACATAGCTGACACAAAAGTACTGAAAGCAGTTAAAGCCCCAGTTGTTTGATAAATATTGTAGTATTGAGTGTTGCAGTTGTGATTTTCAGTTTCAGGCACTGAAAGGACCTGATGTGTCAATAAAATGTTAAAGCTTAAAGTAGTTGAAGTCAGTTGAGGTGTAAATGCAAAAAGCTGTGTTAAGTTTAGAATCACACCGAAGAGAAGAACTGAAAGCAGTTAAACTGTCAGCTGAGGAGTAAGAGATGAAGGCAACTGAAATGTTAGTTGGTATATCAGCCAGGAAAGCAAATGCAGCTGACACCTGAAGGCAGTTGAAGCGCAAGTGACGGTGTTTCAGTTAATACATTCTGTGAAGTTCTTTA
Source organism: Diplodus puntazzo (assembly GCA_963678695.2). Lineage (NCBI taxonomy): Eukaryota > Metazoa > Chordata > Actinopteri > Spariformes > Sparidae > Diplodus > Diplodus puntazzo. Next base: position 29,860,046 of record OZ023158.1, read on the forward strand.
AATGTTTTAAAATGTTTATTCTTTGCATGTGATTGTGTATGTTTCAGCTGGAGTGCTTGCAGGAGATGAAGTGATAGTTTAAGGAACTGAAAGGAGTTGCAGCAGCAGTTGAAATGTCAGAGCTGACAGGTTGTCTAGTTTTTTCCATTTTTCTAGTTTGCAGGTTAGTATTTTACCAGACTGACTTTACTGTTCTGCTGATGTCTAACAAGTGAAAGCAAATGAAGTGTCAGTTGATGTAAAAGCTTCGAAAGCAGCTGAATCATAAACTATAAATATTGTAGGGGAGTTGCAACTGGAGCTGAAGCACTAAAAGGAGCTGAAGCGTCAACTGAAGATGATAATAGCCGTTTAAGTTAAATTGCTTACAGAAGTTGAAGCACTGTCGTAATTGAAGTGGGTGTGAGTCGTAAGTCGATGAGTCAAGACCTGTATGCAGTTGTGAGCCGAAGCGAAAGAAATGAAAGCAGTTGAAGGTGACCTGTGAGGTTTCCTTGTACACAAACAAAACTTGTGTTTACATTCACCAGAACACGTTGTTGGTCTCTTTGAGGTTTTACAAATGTCAGCGGACACTGAAGCTGAACCATGTTGACTCTTCTGTTAAAGTTTAAAAGTTTGTTTTGCTGGTGCGCCAACATCTCGTCCAGCCTGCACATGCCTTCATAAAGCTCCATCACACCCCGCCCCCACACATGAAACACTGTTAGAGTTGAGAAACTCTTTTCCGGAAGATGAAGAAATGAATAGAAATGCTCTTGATGTGACGAACATCAGCACTGTTTTCTTCTTCTTTTTAAAAGAATAAACATATTCAAATGTTTCCAGCTTTTTGCATGTACTCACTTTCTGGGATTAAAACACAAAAACATGATACAAGAGAGATTCAGAGGAAATGTCCTCACACCATGCTGACAGACCTTAGCAGCGATGTGTCGCTGGTAGAGGTGGAGCTGCCTGGATGGAAGTTAACTGATGTTAACAACAAATAATCAAAACAACATGACAGGAGGAGACGGGAATTGATAAGATGTGAGCGATGCCAATACCATTATCCATTCTGCTTATCGGTCGAATTCTTTTAGAAGATAAAACTCATCTCACCAGAGAAATACTCCAAAATACAGAAACATCAGAATAAAATACAAAAACACAACAGCCTAGTAAAAAATTTAGCAAATGGAGTAAATTAATTATCAATAAAGATAAAATAAGATACAATTAGGAAAAATAACTAAACTAAATAATTCCCTCTCTGATTTCTAACCAATATTCTCTGTGTAAAAAAAAATCTGCTGAGCTTGCTTGGGTGGCATAACATCGAACTAACTTACATAACACGGGATATTTACCCTCCGTTACTGATTGACCGCTCTGTTGTCAAGCAGAGGTTCTTGTGTGGTGAGTGTCAAATAGACGGAATTCGTGGAATTCAGGCCCACGTTTCAGAGAGAGGTGTCTCAGCATGTCGCTGTTGTTTCCTTCCTGACTTGAAATTGAGTTTCCGTTGATTTCCCTTTTTTTTGATGAACGGTCACGGAGGCGAGCAGGTTGAACAATAAAAAGTTAGCTTCGATGATGAGCTGAGATCCAAAATGCAAACACAGCAAAAGTCAGGCGATAGAAAGTCCAAGAAAGGAGGAAAACTGAAGTAAAGACAAACCAGAAGCCACAGAAGAACCAACAAAGCTTAAAGACAAAAACAGACTTAAATACACAAGAAGGGCTGATGAACAAACCCTGAGGGTGGGAGAACAGACAAATACAAATATTTAATAGTAAAGCAGTTGAAAAATGAGGAATAACATTCAACATAACATCATGAAATGAATCCACAGTTTGGTCAGTTTCTCTGCCACGAATCCTTCAAGTCACAGCGCAGACACGAGTTTCACGTCATCATATAAAAATTGCAAAACCGTCTAAAAAACATGACATCGATAAAAGGACTTGACAATCTTCTCAAATCGCGAGGAGCTTCTCTGTTCTTTGTCTCACATCATTGTTGAGGTTGCGTCGGTTCGTTAAAGGGGAAAACAAAGAGATCACTTGACGACCACGAAATCTTCTCTGTGAAAGATAAATCTCGAGTTTCGTGCTACAAACAAGCTCTGATGTTGGAAATCTGATCGCTGTGTTTTTCGGTGGGTTCAACGGGTTTCCAGTAGCTCCACTGACAACAGAGGGCTTCATGTTAGAAGGCACACTCGCACACAGCCGGGCCATTGTCTCATTTCTTGTCTTGCAGATTAGATAAAATACAGCAGCGGGCCTGAGTGGGACGCGGGCTCTGACCCGACTGAACTCATCTCTTTATCTCACTGTGTCACGGAGAGCTGAGGATTTCTGCTACGAGGGATCACCCTGATTCTTATCAGCTACCTGTGTGATGATTAGAGCTCGGAACACGCTGCAATCGCTGCAGAGACACGAAGCTCAGATAAGAACTATTACGATAACTAACGTCAAAAGTAGGCTTGGGCGATTTCCAAAATTTGATATCACGATATTGTCCAGACCAAACACTGAGACTTTTTCGTCTATTGAACTGCAAATTTGTGGCGTCGCCCAGTTTGGTGAACACGGAGCGCCAGGCCGTGATGTTAACTGTCGCAGCGGCCAAACGGCGTCGTTGCAACAAAGACTTTCCCCCCGTAAGCTAGAGGTGGCTGTAAATCGGTGGATAATTTGTAAATTTGTAAGTAAATGTACTTAGTTACGTTCCACCACTGAGCACTCTGAAAGGGGCCTCAAGTACATTTTACTGTGAATACTTCTAAAGTAAATGTTACAGCATTTGTAGAGCGGCCATTTTTACTCATTTCTACTCGTATGAAGCGTACGAGCCAAAGCTCACATGACACTCAGCCTGAGCTAACCCGATGCTGAGCGTACATGCGTGTGTACATTGTGCTCGACAGGAGGTCGTATTGACCTATATAAGCAGCACATAAAGGATCAGCAAGCAGCAGGGAAAACAGGGCGGGCGGAGGGGATTGTTCGCTCTCAGAGACACTCTGTGTCAGGCTGTAAGCTGCTCCAGCTGGACTCCACACCCACTCATCTCTTACATAACCTCATACATTCCTCCCTATGTTCTGTACGAGGCGCTCACATACTGATTGTGGTGTGGTGTTCATCAGCGATGGCCGAGTGGCACGTTCACCAGGATTTTCCAAGTGTAGCACTGTGGGTAGATTACAGTTTCCCCCCCTTTTTGGAAAAATAAGGAAAAAGCTTTATTGTGCTTTGAAATCAATATTTTCTTCTCCCGTCTCAGAGGTTGGTTGGTTAAGTTTGACTAGCAAGGAAAGCCTGAACAACTCTTGACTGATTATTTTCCCCAAAACAGAGAACAAAGCTGTCAGACGGGTCCAGGTTCTTATCATAACGTGGAGGGGAGAAGCAGAAAGGGGGGTGGGGGTGTTGCATCTGTGTGGTGAGGGGTCGGTGGGAAAACCTCCGCCAGGAAGAGAACATGATGTTCCCGTCTTTACATCAGAGTCTCCGTGCTGATGAGACAAAAGAGCACATGGTGATCTGAGGCTGGACTAAAACCAGACACTTGGACTTCATACTGAGGGTTTAATGTCGATGGTTTTGGGTAGTTTAATACAGAGGTTTTGTTAAATGTTACAATTACAATCAGGTAATAGTCACCCAGAACAACATCAGCTTATAGAAGAACATAAGTGGCACCAGTGGTCAAAGTATTCGTATCCTTTACTTAATTCAAGTACTCATTTAATATTTCATAAAAAGAAACCTCCAAGTAAAATATTATATGCAACATGTACTTCAAGTATATTGCAGAATCCTGTATTATTGGATTATTATTATTACTGCAATATTGATGCAAAACGTACCAAAAGAAATGCTACCAAAAAAAGACACAAAATTACCTCAAAGACACAAAATTACTATTAGAAGGTTTAACACCACCACTAGACAGATGAACAACTACCACAAAGTCACAAAAAACAACCACAAAGACACAAAAAAAACACAGACACAATAAACAAACACAAAGAAACAGAAAACAACCACAAAGACACAAAAAAACAACCACAAAGAGACAGAAAACAACCACAAAGAAACAGAAAACAACCACAAACACACAAAAAAACACAGACACAATAAACAAACACAAAGAAACAGAAAACAACCACAAAGACACAAAAAAACAACCACAAAGAGACAGAAAACAACCACAAAGTAACAAAAAACAACCACAAAGAAACAAAAAACAACCACAAAGAAACAAAAACTACCACAAAGAGACAACCGATTACTACAAAGTGACAACAAACTACAGCAGAAACACAAATGTTACCACAAAGACATAACATTACCAGTTTACTCAGAAAAGATACATAACGACAACAGAGACAAAAAACTGACTATGCAAAAACAACCAGTGACACAAAAAGACGTCAGTGAGACAAAATGTTTCTCAGTCGTGATGTTTCTCTGCTGTAGGAGACCTTTTGTTTCCAGCAGTTTATTTTCCCACAGTCCGTCCATGTCTGCGGGCCATTCGGTGTTACAAATAGCAGCTTTATTGCTTCAGTTTCATGTCTCAGACTATGTGAGCTGTCGATAACGTACAGTTTGTTATTGCAGTGAACCAAGGCTTTAAATTTGAGGCTTGACACATTTGTTAGTCATCTTACAAATCTGCTCCCCGTCTCTAAAACGGTCTGAACTCGTGTTTGGTCCCAGAACATCTCAGTTCCTGATTTAAGTGCTGCAAACGAACAGAGTCACTTCCTCTTCTTCTGACCTTCAGACCGTAATCAAAACAGTACCGTCTCCTTATTAAGGCCGAAGCAATGAATCATTACATGACACGTAAACGTCCTAATTGATGAAAGTACAACGATCACAGGGAGTTGAACATGCAGCTGTTTGTCACCGCCTTGTGTTTGATCTGTTTCTGGTTGAATCAGGTTCATTCAGCAAACCTTGCTGACTATATCACGTTTTTATTACATTAAATCGCTCAAAGCTGGAGGAGAGACTTCATGAGATATGATATAATTATGACTTTCCAAAGAAGTCTGTCTCCTCCTCGGATGTTGTCTGTGACCACGTTGCTCTGGAGCCGTTAGAGACGACAAACAGAAATGTTAACGACATCAGTGAGCGTGCTGGTTCTCATTACATCTGCAGCACAAGGCACCGTATTGTAAGTCTGAGCCTCGCACCATGATGTGGGCTTCACCCTCGTTCACATGAGAATATTTTACACAACAGTGGAGCCCGGCAACCCTATGTGGGCAACATGCGTCACATTACACAACAACAAACCTGTTTTTAATCTCAAGCAACAGTTACCATGGAAGCATGTTAGACGATTACTGGAGGGATCCTTCAAGTTCAGTTGGTGGGATGTAACCAGGAGCGTTTACTCAAGTCTGTACATGAGAATATTATGGTAATATTTTCTGCTACTTGTACTTTTTTGGTTGAATGTTACTTTATACCTACCTGGCGCAGCAGCTGCATTCACCATGTTGCAGAGGGCGTCCTATGAGGAACTACTGGCGACTATTAGTTTAGAAACAAAAATGGCATCTCCTATAGATGTTAGCATAGCTGCTGTGGCATCAGTTATATCAGAGCTAGACAGCATTTCTTCATTAATAGAGGAGCAAAGGATGGCACAGAAGGCCAGTTTCTCTCAAATTACCACAAAGACGAGAAAAGGAATTACAAGACTGTTACAAAGAGATAAAAAGCAACTGCAAAGAGACGTCAAACTACCACAAAGAGACGACAAACTACCACAAAGAGACGACAAACGACCACAAAGAGACGACAAATGACCACAAAGAGATGACAAACTACCACAAAGAGATGATAAACGACCACAAAGAGACGACAAACGACCACAAAGAAAAGACAAACGACCAACAAAGAGACGACAAACGACCACAAAGAGACGACAAACGACCACAAAGAGACGACAAATTACCACAAAGAAAAGACAAACGACCACAAAGAGACGACAAATTACCACAAAGAGATAATAAACGAACACAAAGAGACGACAAATTACCACAAAGAGATGACAAATTACCACAAAGAGACGACAAATTACCACAAAGAGATAATAAACGAACACAAAGAGACGACAAATTACCACAAAGAGACGACAAACGACCACAAAGAGACGACAAATTACCACAAAGAGATGATAAACGACCACAAAGAGACGACAAACGACCACAAAGAGACGACAAACGACCACAAAGAGACGACAAATTACCACAAAGATACGACAAACGACCACAAAGAGGCGACAAACGACCACAAAGAGACGACAAACTACCACAAAGAGACTACATATGACCACAAACAGACAACAAACTACCACAGAGATGATAAATGAACACAGAGACGACAAAGTTACCACTAAGATTTGCGGAGTTAGAGGTGATATCTCTGGTTTTGCTGGATGGATTTTGATCATTTGTTTTTAAACGTGTCCACAATGAGTTTTTACAGGAGCATTTTTAAAAACCTGGCCTCTACATTACCCACAAAGCAGCCTTGCCACTGAATGACACTGGAGATAATTTATCAGATTACTTGCAGCTTCCTCTTCAGCCACAAAAGCTTTTTAAACACTTCTTCTCACATATGTAGTTTTACTCCCCGAGACCCCGTAGACACACTTTAATGTGTAAAAACTGATGGAGTTGCCCTTCAAAAGCCGTCTGGCTGGCAGGAAAAGAAATTGTTTCCAAACTCACTTACAGTCACGTATTTGTCTTTTTATTTGATTTCACAACTGGCTCAAAGGTGAACTGAAGCATGTCTGGTTATTACAGCAAACAGCTCAGTGAATGCAGCCGGGCGTTTACTCAGGGAGCAGCGCTGAAACCATGGAGAAGTGCAGAATCAGGTGTGATAAGAGCGAACCCGTCGACAGGCAGGTACATGTGAAGGGAATAAGCACATTGGCACGATTAAGAAGATATAAATCTTTATCAAGTTATTGACCCTATCAGACATCACACCTGTGTCAGTCGGACACTCGCTGCCTCGTGAAGAAGTAATCTCCGCTCCGTCTGGCTGCCAGGTAAGAGTTTTACAGCTGTTGAGAAACAGATACCGCTCTGGCAACGCCGCACGAGGCCGAGCAGACACTGCCATTATCTGCCAAGTCTGTGATCACGCAGCCTCATGCTGGCAGGCCGCGTGGGGCAATGACCTGCCAAGCACAGTTTCAAGAGGCCTTTCAACACCAAATGTCTCCCATGCCCCAAGATCTGTCTGCCGCATTGCACTGAACCCTAAACCCCTTGCAACACCCGGCCTTGACAAAAATATGAGACGTATAAACAGCTGTCGACATCAAGGTTTTTTACGAAGCCGTGACCTTGCCGCATAAGCAGATTTCCTACTGCACATAAAATGTTTAATTTGCCATTTTAAAACGTGGACTTTGAAACACTATAACTGCAGTGCATGAGGAAACAGCACAGCCTCGTCACAGCGCTGGAGACAGTTCAGATCTGCAGCACACCGAGTTGTTTGCAACCCTTTCGCTCTCAGGTTTCTCAAGATGTTAACGTGACTGGGGAGACTCGTGCAGTCAGAGCTGCGTTACAGAATGTTAATGTCCCGGTTCAAGTCCTTTGGGATTCGTCTGGGTTTGAGTCTGCCATGGATTTGTTTTGATATCACACATTGACTGCGAGCCGTGGATCTCAGAGCAAAGAAAGTTACTGTCACATACAAGAAGCTTACATAACGTATTTGTCCGGAGGCAGCAGTTCCTCATGTGTAAGGGAAGTGTATATATGTGGGTTTACAGCTCACGTCGCCTGTAGTTATCCTGTCAATCATATCCTGGTAGAAAGTGTGGTGAGAAGCTTTTTGTGTCACGCTCATATCTTAAAGATCAACATGGAAGAGAAGGCCAGAATTAAAAAAAAAATGTAAAATACACATACAGAATGTGAGGAAACTACAGTTTTGAGTCAAAGACGTCTTTGTATTAAAGGGATATTCCGGTGTAAGTTTAATCCCTGGTCTAACACACCGTGAAACTGTGTTAGACTCCCTCTCGAGAGATCAAGTTAGCAGACTGCTAATTTACGGAGTTTTATCAACCTCAGAAAATGACCGCACGATAACAATACATTGCAGTATACGCCTCCAACAAGAAACCGCCATCAAAAAGCCACAAATAATGCTCAGAACAGCACCAAACTTAAGCAACAGTACAAATAGGGTCTCAGCACATCGTCCGGGGCATCAAAACTCCGCTAGCTTAGCTGGATTTCTACTGAAAAGCTAAAAAAACTTACCACTCTCCTGCAGCAGCTTCCTGTTGACGTCAAGTCCCGACAAGTCGATTACCGAATGCAGTAGAATTCCGCAGCTCAAGGTTTCATATGTTCATATGTGTCTTACGTATCAGTTTATAACAGTTATTATCGAGAGCGGACAGGGAAAAGAATGATTGAGCATTTCTAACTACACTCGGTAATTGTCGCGTCAGGACTTCCCCGACCTGGAAGCTGATGGAGGAGAGTCGAAATCTGTTTTTAGCTTCACAATAGAAATCCAGCTAAGCTAGCGGAGGTTAAATGCCCTTGACTATGTGCTGAGACCCTATTTGTACTGATGCTGAAGTTTGGTGCTATTTGTGGCTTTTTGGTGGCGGATTATAGTTGGATCCATTTACTGCAGTGTATTGTTGTCATGCGGTCATTTCTGAGGATGCTAAAGCTACGTGAGCTAGCTCTCTGAAAACTTTATCTCTCGACGGGGCGGGGGTCCTACTCGGTGTCACGGTGTGTTAGAACATGGATTAAACACCGGAATATCCCTTTAAGTCGCGGAGATGTCTACTGAAGTTAGTATGCTAACAAGCTAAACTCGTAAAGCCACTTTGCAACCCCGTAGTTTCAGCTAGAAATGTATGCAAGTGACGAGTTTGTTAGATTTCACTGGCTACGTTTATTTTCCACGTACGTATGTGACTGGTGTCCGTAGATCTGTAAATATACAGTTAATGACCGAAGTGGCCAACCCAAAGAAATGCACTTCTGTACAGGCGGGTACCTATTTAACCACGGGTGAACTTTAAAAGGGAGAAAACAGCAGGAGAACTGGGTTGAGATATCAAACTAATAAAGACTGTATTTCTTATCAAACCGATAAAGACTGTCTGACTTTATTTCTTATCAAACTGATAAAGACTGTCTGACTGTATTTTATATCAGACAGATAAAGTCGATCCAACTGTATGTCATTTATAACCATATTTGAGCAGAATCACATTACACAGAATCACAACGTACTGTTCTTTTTAATTTTCCTCCAGCTAATTTCTTTCATTCACACAATCACACACCTTCTGACTTCACGTTTTTCTCTTTTACCAAACTAAGATGAGCGTAATTGTCTCTAGAAATACACTTTAACTTGACAGATATAACATAAAACTCACCAAATATGTTCAGTTTCCTCTTTTCACTTTTTCTCTGAGTCACAAGCCTTCCTCTCTTCTCTCCTGCATCACATCTCTCTTCTCAGAGCTGCTGTAAATCACCTCAGCGCTACAACGTCGTCAAAATGGCCCCAGTCGGTTTCAGAGTCTGTGTCTGGTTCGGTGTTCACTGGGAGGCTGCTGAGCCCGGTTCTGTCACCCGTGGTGTAAACGACAAACACTCCCTGACGCTCTGAACTCGTCCGTACAGCTCACAGTGCCACTAGCTGCACAGCTGACTGAGCTAACTAGCTAATGCTGGCTAATATCTCAAACAAAGACAGCTGCAGCATTAGCTTAAGCAGGCTAAGTGTTAATAATAGTGTTAATATCATTCACTTTATAAAGTTACTAACCCAGATCTTCATGAGCGAATGAAATGCTCTCAGAAACAAGATTAGCAGCATCATCATTAGCATATCACCACGTACAACGCTGGTTTTAGCGCTGCAAGTCACACCTATAGGCTAATACGCACAAGCTAACAGCAGTTACTGAACACTCAGGTGATTTGCTGCTATTTTATTTTTTTCTTTGGAATGAGAGTGACCTGGATTCACTGGAGTTAAGCTAAACTAAGCTAACTAGCCAACACCCAGTAGCCAGTTTGTTTAGTTAGCATTTAAAATGGAAACAGGCGGTAAGTGTTAGCCTTCCGTTGTCTTGTAACTTCTTAATCTCACAGATTAACTTCTTTTACATCACTTGTTGAATCCGGACTTAAAACTGAAGAACACAGGCCGACATTTTACGGCCTTTTAGCTGCTCTCAGCCAGAAAATAATATGACATATAGTCTAACTGCTCATTAAATAGCAAGGTTTTTGTGCTAAAGAAACAAGATTTAAACTGTCAGTAAGTGAGCTTTAGGTTGGCTGTCCTCCTTATTTGCTTGTTTGCAATGTTCATGCTAGGCTAAGCTAAGCTAAGCAGCTGCTCATTGTTGCTTAAGATCTAACAGACAGATATGAGAGTGGGTGTATCTTCTTGGGAAAGGATGAATTCCCAAAATACTGAGCTTTTGCTTTAATTTAGGCCGCTGATGAACTCGTGCATACGTAGATATAACGGCTGTATTTTGTAGATATTCAATCCGCTCAGTTAAAAATCTTGAAAGCATAGAAACCTCATTTCTGTTTACGTTCTCTGTCTGGCCAGCTGTCACCAGTTTGGTTGACCCAGTTAGTCTGAGTGGGCTCAGGCACACTTGACCAGCACAGCCATTTTGATTTGCAGCCATTTGTATGGCCCATTGTGAGTGTAAAGACAGACAGGCCTGCAGCCTTGCACCACCGGGCTCACACAGCACTTTTTTTTTTCCATGCTAACTCTCATCCCCCCCTGCGTCCTCGCCGCTGCTGCTGCTGGTCAGAGGAGCACCGGTTTGTTTGACCATGTCTGCCCTCCACTCGCTTCCTGGATGCCCTTCATCACACTACAATCTCTTAATCACCGCTGTGCCTTTGAGAGAGAGACAGAGAGAGGCAGAGAGAGAGGGGGGAAAAGCTCTGTGCCTTCCGATTGGCTGCGCTCGGTGGAGCTCTGTTGCTAAGGGGAGGGTTCCGCTCGGTGATGGATGGATGTGGCAGCTGGAGAGGGCAACCGGTTTGAGCGACGTATATATCAATTTAATGTCTCATCTATACGCCGCTGCCATCGTGTTTAACGTGACAACGCTGCAGATTGACATCCTCTAAATCCTCTCAGGTTTTAAAGATCATGTTCTCTGAGCACACCGGGCGGCCATTTTTTAAATATATAAATTTGTTTTAACAAGTTCATTGTCAGAACCAGATGAAGTCTTATCACTTAACGGTGCACTATGTAGTTTTAGAGAGAAAGTTTGAATCAGAGGAGAAAGATATTCATTGACTGATTTTGTTTTCATGACTGAATAAACGTGAAGTGATCGTAAAGGACGACACACCAATTTACTTTGTTTACATGTGGCGGACCCTGCCACCTCTCTAGCTTCAAGCAGTGTTCTGGGATCTTATTTTCCTCTGAGAACAGCTTGTTTATTCAGTTATGGGGGGGACAAAATACATGTTTGAGTTTGTATTTTAACCTCGTTATTATAAATATTGTAATTTTGAGTTTGAATTTCTTCACAGTGCCCCTTTAAGATGAGCGAATACAGCTTTTATCGCCTTTTTCCAGCTTTTATTCCCATCATTTGAGACAATTGGCAAACTAAATCAGCAAAAATTATGGGTGAGATGGAAAACGAGAACTAAAACAGGTTGCGGGGTGCAAATTGTGTATTTAACCTTCAAGAAACTGAATTTAAAAAATGAAAATTAACTTTGATTATAAAGCAATGCTTCAGGCGTTTGTTATTGATAAAAAAAATGTTTTATTGGTGGTGCCAAAACAAACAAAAATTGTCTTTGCTCCACCCTAAAAAGGACAAACAAGCTGCAGGATATTGCATTAACTTGCAATAAACACATGGCAGGTGATTTCCCTGTGAGCACAGCTGTCTATTTGCATAATCACCAATGAGATGTAAAAGGTGTGGAGTTAACAAAATGTGCTGGAGAGCCATGACCTCTTTTGCAAAACCTGCTTTGCAGTAAAGCACCTTTAAATCCCTCAACATTACATAAAAGCTGAGAGTCAATTAGCTGCTGCACCTTCCACCAAAGCTTTAAGCACTTTAACACAACTTGCATTAAAAGAGAGGAAGAGGCATCGAGGCCGCCGGCGTCCTCCACGACAAACACAAGGAAGCCAACATCAAGTTTCCAATTATTTATTTCAGTTTTACCGCATTTCTGCTTTAATATAAAATTGGTTTTGAAATATCCAAGGACAAACGAATGCATCATCTCATCATGAACATCTTGACGAATCATTTAAGCAGTCAGACAATGGAGAGGTAACCGAACAGGGCATGATGATGAGGGGGGGGAATACAAAAAGTCAAGGCACGCCATGTTACAGTAAAACCCAAGTGGAAAGATTTAAAAGCTCTGCAGGTCGGAGCCCTTCAGCTCAGCGCTAAAAACCCAGTTTAAAATATTTTGTTTTTTTACAGGAGGGACAGAATAACCAGCATTCAACTTCTCCTACAGTCAGAGACCTTCTTTTATTCACAATCTGGTGACAAACGTATGCTTAAATGAAAAGATAAGAAAATAATAAAAAAAAAAAAAAAAAAAACACAGGCAGGGCAAGTTTCTGCATAAACCAGAGCTGTGCTTCATCTGGACTTCTGGATTCAATAAAACCTCCACCGAGCACTCAGAGCGTCGACCTCGGCGCCGGAGGGACAACGTGCAGGCATCACCGGTTTCAGGTACATTTGGTGGTGCTGGGAAAAAGTTGGAGTGTCGCTACTCGAGGGAGTGAGAGAAGTCACGAAGTGGTTACCCTGGTCAGTTCACCGTCCACTGAGATCTATTAGGAAGAGACGGAGCCCTTCTCAACACATCCCACTGTGCAAGTCAAGCAGTCCGAGGGAGAGGGTGGAGGGGGGAGGAACCGACGTGGTGACTTCTATCTCATGAAGTTTCCACCTCCGATTTCCCTCTTGTATCTGTTGGTGAGGTGGTCGGCTTGCAGCGTGAGCTTGGACAGAACTCCGAACAGTCCCCTGAGGTGATAGTGAAACTGGTGCTCCAGGTCCGAGTTGTCGTCCAGGAGCAGCTCCCCGGTGACCCGCTGCTGCTCCTCCTGCTTCACCGCCATCTCCAGGAAGCTGGCCCCGCTGCTCATCTCCCTCTTCAGCAGGCCCCACTCCATGTCGTTCTTGATGGACTTGAGCAGCAGGTAGTGCTCGTACATGTCCCGCTGCTTGTTGGGGCACGGCGGCTCGTTGTTGTTGCTCTCCATCGCCTCGCTGGCCGCCTGCTCCTCCAGCGGCACGTCTCGCAGCAGGCTCGGCACCATGATGGTCTCGTCCATGTTGTTGGCGGCTGCTATGAAGCGGTGCATGACGTTGATGAGGGAGTGCTTGTTGCTGGCGGGGTCGCTGCTGATCTGCATCATCTTGGAAGGCTTTTTGTTGCGGTGTGTGTGTGTAGAGAGCTGGCGGGTGGGGTTGCTGAGGCAGAGCTTCGCTTAGTGGTGGGCGATCTGCAACGAGAACGAAAGAGGAAACTCAGGATGGCAGGAAGGGTGCAACGACACCAAGGACGAGAGCACTTTGAAAGAAAAAACACAGGGTTTGCACATTCAGCACACACACACACAAAGGCGACCAGCTCATAACACACACACACACACACTACAGTACATCATGGCTGCAGGAAATGTTATGAAACCGCAGCAGCTTCCTCATCTCATCCACACAGCACACCCTGACTTCTACCGCCCACAATACATTTCGACTTCTACCCCAGTAAATCACTTTACTGCATTATGAGCGTCGAAGCACGTCAACATGACCTTCCTCATGTTAAAAATACAGCACATTATACTCGCCCTCAGGACACGAAAGAAAAAGAGAACAGGATGTAGTAAACTGACCTGAACCGTGAGGTGACCTGAGGAAAATGATTATGTTGTTTGTGCCGGTTTGCTGGATCGGATCAGATCGTGTCGGGCTCAGCTCGCCACCCGCCGGGAAGGAAACTCAGAATTTCCTCAACTGACTGTTAGCTGAACCAGGTTTTATACGGCGCGAGCCGGGCAGGGGTGGAAGGGAAAACACAGGCTCCGCCCACCTCGTATTCCTCCACCGAGCTGATTGGCCACTGCGGAGGATGTGGGTGGACTCTCATAGCATCTGATCCCTGACGGACCAATTGGAAGGCAGATCGCAGCTGCCACTCAAGTGTATTTGTCAAAGGCTGGTTTAACAATTAGCTGCACCCTGTTTACTTCATGGTTTCCAGGCCGGTTGTAGCCTGAAGGCTGATGCAAGTTAGCACAGTTACAGCTGATGTGCGTCATGTTTCAGATATGTAGGTGCGCAGTTTACCTGCAGTTATTCACATTAAAAAAGAAGGTTACATATTCACGAGTCTTAGTTTTGAGTGAATGTGAAAGTAGCTTGTGCTTATTCTTCCGCATTTACCTCCAGAGACTCTTGAGTCCACAGCTGCCCGGTTATTATGTTACACAACACTGCCCCCTGCTGGTTCAACTCTGTACAGACACTAATCAATAAACGCTTTACTGAAATATTTTTATTTATTTATTTATTTTAAAAGGAACCCCGGCTATGAAGACTTGTAGTTCTTAAAAGATGAACGTTAATATCAGTTATAAAGTGATATAAAAAACCTTCTTGATGTCTTCGTTTTTATAAAATTTGTAAAAATAGTTTAACTCGTAGGTCGCCATTGTTGTTAACGTCGCAATGCACTCTGGGTAGTGTCGTCATAAGGTTGCACTGGCGGGCTTTCGGGACCCTGCTGTGACTGTTCAGCGACACAAACAAACAAACAAACAAACATGTCATCTGTTCAGCCTTTTCAATTCAAACCCGAGCTAAACATTAATGAGGAGGACAGCACTGACAATGTTTCACAAAGACGGGATGAGGCGAGAGTGGGACAAAACCGTTGGTGTCTGTGTGGCGACTGCGTCTCCATGGTTACCGAGAGGAAGAGTGTTGTCAAGAGCTCCAGTTTTTGTCCGCAGATGTTCACGGTAAGCTATTGTGTGATCAAACTTATTCCATTATCAATAATTTGAGATTATTGGCATCCAGAGCTGTCGTGTGCTTTATAGATAATTAGTTTACAAGTTAAATTAACAAAGTCTGATATAAGAAACTGACACTATGCAGTTTGTGGAAGAAATTCTAACTCAGAATTTATTTACAATATTAAGGAGATAATATCACAAATTCAAATATGTATTTCTGAATTAAAACAAGCTGTTCTCAGAGGAAAATAAGGTCCACAGAACACTGAAGCTAGAATGCTGGCGGGGTCCGCCACATATAAACACAGTATGAAATTGTGTTGTCCTTTAAGGTCAGTTTGTTCAGTCATGAAAATCACATTTATGTAGTTTTTATCTCCCTAAACAAAGCTTCATAGTGCACCTTTATTTTTTATTTTTTTTTTTAAAAGGAACACCGGCTATGAAGACTTGCAGTTCTTAAAAGATGAATGTTAGTATCAGTTATAATCCAGTTTTTGTCAGCAGATGTTCACGGTAAGCTATTGCGTGATCAAACTTATTCCAATATCAATAATTTGAGATTATTAGCATCCAGAGCTGTCGTGTGCTTTATAGATAATTAGTTTACAAGTTAAATTAACAGAGTCTGATACAAGAAACTGACACTATGCAGTTTGGGGAAGAAATTCTAACTCAGAATTTATTTACAATATTAAGGAGATAATATCACAAATTCAAATATGTATTTTTGAATTACAACAAGCTGTTCTCAGAGGAAAATAAGGTCCACAGACCACTGTTTGAAGCTAGAATGGTGGCAGGGTCCGCCACATATAAACACAGTATGAAATTGTGTTGTCCTTTAAGGTCAGTTTATTTATTCAGTGTTTTCAGTCATGAAAACAAAGAGTTTGTTTATTTAGGCATTAAAGAAAAAAAAAGGAAGCTCTTTCTCCTCTGATTAAAAAACATCTTCCCCTCAAATTTGATAGTTTCACAGATTTCCAAATCTTTTTTTGTTAAAGGCGAATGTCCGTGAGTGAACCGGAGCACCTGGAGAAAACACCCACAAGTCAAGGAAGTGCAGAAACGTGCTGCTTGAATTCTATTCCAACTCGTGTCACTTCCCGCACCAGATTTCCTGCTAGTTTCCCAGATTTCAAAATCTTTTTTTTAAAGGCAAATGCCATCAGGCTAACTTGAGCACCCGGAGTAAACCTTTACAAAAATCCAGGAAACGATCTAACTCCGATCCACCCTCCACAGATGGCTGGGGGGATCCAACTGATCGGATAGTGGCACTGCAGTGACAGTCTGTGGCATCTCTTGGCACCTGCTCGGCTCTGGCTGGTTAATCTGGCTAACTCATGTCATAGTTAGCCAGATTAACTGAAGAGAAGAGCACCGAGGCAAACCCCAAAACCTACCAACAGGGCACTTTGAGCAGAGCAGCCCCACCAACTAGCAGATCGGTTTCTCTCATTTGCAGCGTCAATTTCGTCCCTCAAAATCGTTTCTGTGTTCAGAGATTTCTGCAATTTCCACAATTCCCGCTCCAGTCTTGCAACCTCTGCTTCTTGCTCCCTTAATTGTCTCATACAAGCAGAAAGATGGCGCATGTCCTCAACTGCTATTCTCTGAGTTTCATGCCTAGCATGAAGGCTTTTGTTCAGGGTAAATTTAACCTGGGCTATCTGTGCACAAATGTCCCCATTCTTCACGTTCATACAGTCCAGTGAGTCCGTCTTCTGCACGCCCTGTTCAAGGGGTTCTGTTTGAGATGCTGTGCTCGAGTATTCAAGCTGAGACTGTGATGAATCGTGCTCCTGATCGATCGATGCCACAGAGGGGGGACTTGAATTTCCTCCATTGGAATGGGACGGACCAGAAAATGTGTATTGAGACATGCTCATTGATTCAGCTGTTGCAAATGACAAAATGTGGTCCAGTGAGTGAAATGGTGCTTATCGGCGATTAGTGGTCTCTTGTGCTGTCTTAGTGCTGTCTTGTCGGCAGTAGCTGAAGAAAGTGGAATGACGAAGCAGAAATGTTAGAGCTTCTATAGTGTTCCAGGAGTGACATCATCCGTCCTTTGATGTCAGGTGACATCACAATCAAAGTTGAATTCTGCTGACACCACGTCATTTGCATAAAGGGGCGGGGCCACAGCAGTCAGTAGAACCTTTGTCCCTTTGTGATGATGTCACCTGACATCAAAAGGCGGAGGATGTCACTCCTTTGAAACGTTTCATCATTCCACACCATTTAGCTACTGGCGACACGACAGCACAGCAGTTAAGGACCCTTTTTTTTACCTCACGACTACATTTTGTCATTCGCAACAGCTGAATCAATGAGCATGTCTCAATCCACATTTGCTGGTCCGTCCCATTCCTATCAGACGAAAGACCTATTAGACATGCAGAATTGGCACATTACTGATCAGATGACCCAGTTTAAATCTTCAGTGAAGGAAGACCTTCATGTGATGATGGAAGATCAGAGACAGTATTTCCACAGGTATTTTAGTTGCCTGACTGCTGAGCTGCGCCAATTGAAGGAACAGCAACAAGCAGAGAATCGAAGACAGATGGGGAATTGAGAGAGGAGATCAGACATGGAAACGCTGCGAATGAGAGAAACTCTGTGGCGATTGAACGGCTGAGGACTGTAAATGAGGCAGCACAACGAGTGGACGTGGTTCAGGCTGACGGTTGGTTGAACTTAGTTGGAAATCTACTGTTTGTTGCTGGAAGTTTTATACACTACGTCGTAGACAGAGCAGAAATGAACAGCAGGACCCCCCATCGCCGCGGAGTAGGGACCGCTAAGTGACATCCATCCCTGGATTTTTTTTTTTTTTTTTTTAGGGGTTTACTCCTGGTGCTCCGGTTCCCCCACTGGCTTTCACCTTTAAAAAAAAAAGATCTTCATTTATTGTATTTTTTTAATGCCTAAATAAACAAACTTTGTTTTCATGACTGAAAACACTGAATAAAAAATAAAAATGACAACGCAATTTCATACTGCTTTACTATGTTTATATGTGGCGGACCCCGCCACCATTCTAGCTTCAAACAGTGGTCTGTGGACCTTATTTTCCTCTGAGAACAGCTTGTTTTTATTCAAAAATATATATTTGAATTTGTGATATTATCTCCTTAATCTTGTAAATAAATTCTGAGTTAGAATCTCTTCCTCAAATTGCATAGTGTCAGTTTCTTTTATCAGACTCTGTTAATTTAACTTGTAAACTAGTTATCTATAAAAGCACACGACAGCTGGATGCTACTCTCAAATTATTGAAATTGGAATAAGTTTGATGACGCAATAGCTTACATGTTACAGCTTAACATTCATATTTTAAGAACTACAAGTCTTCATAGCCAGTGTTCCTTCTAAAAAAAAAAAAAGGTGCACTATGAAGCTTTGTTTAGGGAGATAAAAACTACATAAATGTGATTTTCATGACTGAACAAACTGACCTTAAAGGACAACACAATTTCATACATTTTACTTTGTTTATCCATGGCGGACCCTGCCACCTTTCCAGCTTCAAACATCATTTTCCATCGAGAACAGCTCGTTCATTCAGTTATGGAAAATGTTTCAAAGTTTGTATCATCATTATCATAATATTGTAAACCTTAAATTACAACATAGTGCCCCTTTAATCTATCGATCAAATAATCAATCACAGTACGTGTATAAAGCCACGCATTACTCACCACTTCACTGGCCACACAGACGTTTGGACCCCTCAGGTAAATCTGCACGTACTAACAGACAGCAGTGCTGAGAGGAGCGGCTCAGGTGTGTTTGATCAAGGTAATAAATGGAGAGGAGTGGCTCTGCACCTGCAGGCACTGATGTGATTGATCACACCTGTGACCAGTAGCTCGCTAAATGCTCTTGAAACTAAACTTTACAGTTTCAGTACATTCAAGAAGCTTCCTGATAATGTATATAATTATATTAAATAATAAAATAAATAATTAGACAAACATAATTTTCCCACTGTATTGTATGAAATTTCTTATTTCTTGGTCTGTTTAAAAAAAGAAACCTTGTGAGTTAAAAAAGGAATTAAAACTGGCTGGAGTGGGGATTTAATCATCTGGTGACACTTATTTTTAAATAAATAAACTGAAATTCTTATCAGTAATATTCAGGACCATGTGGTTTGTTGTATTAATCTCTGTCTAGTCTGTCCTTTTGTGGTTGTCGATTTATTCATTTAATTTGGGATGTGTATGGTCTTTTTTTCCTGCTTGTATCATGAATATTAAAATTGATATTTAGAAGGAAAAAAAAGATATCCAACATTGAATAAAAATGAACATCACACTTGTTTCATGACACTGTTGTTACTGTTTGACCGTCCAGTTCACAGGCATCGTTTTCTTTTACAGTACAAACAGTGTCTGAAAATATAAGATAATATAAGTATAATCAAAATGAATTAACATCAACAAGTACCAACAGGCTGCACTAAGGCATCAAAACTTCAATAAAAACGGTTTGATCCTTAAATATTCAGGTCTTAAATTAAAAAGTTCTTCATGCATATTCAAACCAGACGCCTCTCGCACGTCGTATTCTGTATGAATCCCTCACAAGGCCCCAAATAACTCATGTCCGCTTCTGCCAGAATATTTTGTTTCGCGTGTTCTCCCATGAACGCAGAAGCAGACAGCTGTGGGAGAGACACCGTTAAAGACACATCATCTTTATTTTTCTTTTCAACTCAAGTCTTTCACATGCATCCACAAAAGAATAACAATTTAAACACTGAAAACTGTGATACTGAAGACGGCTGGATGAGTGTAGTTGGCAGGCTTGAACGCAGGCTTTAACTGATACTGGCCTACATGATCTTGTCCTTCTGTCCAGCTCTCAGGCTCAACACGGGTTTGACACGCCGAAATTCACTTAGTGTTGCAGAGAAGTTTTACATTTATCAGCTTATTGTCTAGATCTTCGACTGCTCGGCTACAGACTAATTTTAGCAAAAAATTACAAAATAAGGCAGCTGTGTTTATATAAAGACACGAGACACACGGAAATGTTGACAATTGGAACTCAAATGACAGTGACGACAGCTATATAATAACATCTAGGCTTAATGGAAATCCCTAAATAAACCCCAGGAGTAACAAACGTTCCCCAAAACGTCCAGGTCCCTTTTCATTTTTTGGTCAGACTACACTGCCGCTAACGTCCCTTTTAATTTGTTTCCCTTTTGCCCGTCGTGGGTGAGACTGAATAAAAAAAAGGAGAAGCGGTGGGTGTTTTTCCCTCTAAAATAACATCAACTAACACAAACACAACGTTTAAAATCACAGGAGGTTCTTTCACTCGTCCGCGTCAGGAGCTGCCCATCGGTGACCTGCAGAGACACACAGAGAACATATCGCTGTAGTTCATTTGCATTTGAACATCGGATAATTAAATCACTGCAGCGAGAACACAATCTGTGCGGAGTACAATCTGTGCTAATTTGTGCGAAAAATAAAGGGCTCACCTGTGGAAGGTCGCTGTTAGACCATCTCATACTGGTTGTTGGTGATGTATCGAGACAAGCAGCAGGACAGGAAGATCCCGATGAGCTGAGACGCAAAGACAAAAACAGAGAGACACAATTACAATCAAAACACAACAGATTCATCTTAGAGCTCGTGTCCACACGGCGATTTTCTCAGGCAGAAAAGCGCTTAGAGGAAAAACACTGCAGGTGCGTCTCGTCTCTATGACAACAATATCTAGACTGCTGCCGCTCTAACGGCCCTTTAAGGTTTACTGTCCATTTGTTGTGTGTGTGTGAAATCAGGACAGCAGAGCAAAGAGGACGTGGGTGCATGACCTGATCCACAGGAGACAGAAACACGGCGATTATTATCGTACTGGCCACCGTCGAGATTTTAAACTCGAATCACTCGGAGCAACACTGCAGCCACAGATGCTCGCTGCTCATTGGGAACAACTGACAAAAAAGACACTGACACAGAAAAAACCCGGTGTGGACACAGACCCTTAGTTCTTACTAGGTAAGGAAGCAGAAGAGTGTATAGAACAACCACATCTGTGCTCAGACCGGTTATAAATAACTGCCCACAGCAGGGATGTTAATGATTAATCGTTAAAAATAATTCATTATGAACAAGTGCACAAACAAATCAACTGGCTTAAGAATCAGCAACAAAATACTGATATATAATATAAAGAAATATGGAGGAAATGTATTTAATTAAAATACAATTACTTGGTCATTTAAAAAGCACAGAAAGACTCTATTCAAACTGATATCTCACATTTTAGCCATTTAGCAGTCATCGCTGTGTGCTATTTCGTTTTAGTATTGTAGTTCAAGTTGCTTAGTTTTAACTTCATCTTTTAATTTCTAAAGAAGCCTACTCTGATTTTGGATTGAACGTAGATCGTGTTGGTGTTCAAACATATTTGAACACATTATTAACGATAAACAGATGATCGAGTGTTAAGGCCGCGAACCATCAATCAAAGAAATTGCTTCAAATTTGCATACTGAGCAGAGACGGAGATCATTTACATGACTCATCCACAGCGTGTTCACATATTGAATCAGTATTTATCGCTCTGCGCTACTTTGTTTACAACACACTGAACAGTTGACATGAATACAGACTGTTATGGTGATGAAATGAAACTGTCCACGCAGGTGATTTATCTTTGCATGTTTCTGTACAGTTCTGTCTCCTTTGGTTTTTATCACTCTTTATCTTATCTAACCAGTGTTTGTTGTCCTCGTTCCTAACGTTATGTCTGTCCTGTGTAAGTGCACCGAGAACCATGTAAACACTTCGATCTATTGTTCAAATCTGACAAATCTGATTCACATAAACTGCTGCATGCTGTCTAAGCTAGCCGTTCTCAAAGTGCCCTCTAGTGGTTCGTCAGTAGATCTGATAAAATATAATTGTTTAAATTCAGTGTTTCTAAAACTGCATGTGACACTGGACGACTCCAAATCGTAGCGAGTAAGACAGATGTGGCGTTTTTAATATGAAATCAACTTGTATGTAAATTCAAACCTCATTATTTTAATAAGATGTTTTCCTATGATGTCAGGCTTCCATAGTGTAATAAAACGTTTTGTGACTGTTTTGCAACACTGCCTGTGAAACATATTTGCGCCGGTGTTACGATTTATGTCAAAAACGATCAGCCGCTTGCTGCACTGATGTCTCCATCGCATTAAGATGGCAACAGAGACGATGATGAGTGGGCAGAAGAGGCTATTCTGCAAGACCGGCATCTAATTAGGCTGTAATTGGTAATATGCCGTTTTGGGGATGTTGTTGGGGGAGTTAATGCCTGGTGGTCTGTGAGTTGTTTGGTTTTTTTTTTAAATTGGTCCTTAGTGTGAAACAGTTTGAGAGAAACATGTTCAACGTGGACCTGCTGCACTCAGTTTTACAATATGATTGTTGATAATAATCAACATGTTAGTGTGGTCACGTTTGTTTTTATAGTCATGTTATCTTGGCTGTGAAAACTGCTATCTTCATTACTGACACTTAATAATCGGGGGTGAACAGTAAACTGGGACTTTGGACACTTTGAGGCATTAGTATAAATTTCATGCTGCGGTGGGCCGTAAGTACTGTACAACAGTTTGGTTAAAGTTCTGCTGTGGAGCCTTCTGGCCGGTGGTTGTGCTATGAAGCAACGCTTTAATGAGAGGGTCCCGGTTTTGTTCATGCTTGTGCAGCAGGACGTGAGTGACATGACACAAATTCCTGCCAATTTGGAAGAAGAAAGGAGGATAAATACAACAAATCTGCCAGTAAGGCAGGAGGAAGTAAAAGAAGATGACTGCAAGTATGTAAACGATCCAAGACTTGAAAAAAAGGTCAACTCTCAAATCCTGCAACAACTCTCTCTCAACCAACAGAGGAGCGAGGAGGCGACGGCTGCAGGAGCCCGTCTCATGTGCCGGGTCAGTGGACACGGTGACGCTGACCGACCACTGCTCAGCGTAGCGTGGACAGTGACACAGAGCTGTTGGTCAGAGCTAATGAGCCGTGATCAGCTACTGTCATATCTCTTTGTATCTCTGTTGGAAAGTCAGGGAGTGAGCTGGCGCTCTGACCGTCTCTAGGAGCACATTTATGCCTCTCTCAGAGATGTTGATGTGCTGTGTGAGGAGCTGTACTTGTTGCAGCTCTCAGGTGAGTGTGTGTAGCTGTGTGTGGGAGTATCAGCACATAACACATCGTGCCTATTACATCTCGGTTTAGGAGACGCCGGGGAACTCAGTGGAACTGAACTGTGAACGTAAACAATAACTTCAGTCTGGAACTGTTTTAAAATAGATGTTGACTTATTCATCTTTTTTTTTGGAGATATTTTTGTCCAAAAAAAAAGATTTGAAGCAAAACACACTTGGCAAACACAGCAACATCTTGTGGCTTGCAAAATGTCTCACAGCTCTTCAGGACTGGAGCCGAAGTCAGAGCATCACACCTCGCCATTCATCATTTTAGTTTTATAGTCTCATACATTCAAGTTCTAGAAACCTTTGTCTTAAATCAAATCTGGAAACTTTTTTTGATTAGTGTCACACTGCATGCCGATGTAATGTGCAATGTGTGACAGTGAAATAAATATGTATTTCCAAAAAGCCTTCATACAAAATATTTTGTAGTTTTGACATAATTTAGTCCAAGAGCCGCTGTTTGTTTTAGACTTAAAGGTTATTAATGTTGCACTTCATGAGTCACATGATCGGACAGTTATATTCATTAAAAGCGAGAGTGATACTCATTCAATTAATATTACTTTTATTAAATCACCATCCTATTTGATATCACGAGGAAATGTTAATTATGATTATGTCTTTCCGACGTTCATCGTGACATTTCTCAATTATTCTGCTCTCTTCTTATCGAGCTAATCTGTCTTCAGCCCATTTCTGCAGAAAAGTAATGAGGTAGAGAGAGAGAGAGAGAGAGAGAGAGAGAGAGAGAGAGAGAGAGAGAGATGACATGCAGTGACGCCCCCCTGCTGGACTCCAACAGTGCTCAGTGACAGTGTCGTGAATCCCTAAGCGCCCCTAAAACAGGGACAAAATATGTCCAGCTGTCTGACTGATCCCATTATTATATCAAACAGGTGGACAATGCAAATCAATAAACATTGCTGAATAAAGATTCATTTTCAGATGTTTACAAAGGCGTCTATCTACACTTCACCTGACTCGTGTCACTGAATCACAAGAGCTCAAAACTCGAAGTTACGAAAACACGACACATCATTGGAACAATGGTGCTTCTAACCGCCTGAAATGCACCTCTCACTCTGTGACAAAGTATCTGAAAGAACAACATGTGCTGTACCTGAAAGAACGCGATCCCAAAAGAGATCCCGGCGATGATTCCCAGGTTGGACTCCATCACATCGGTCACCAGGCTGAAGCAGCCCTACGCAGCAGAGAAACACAAGGTTTACAGAGCGACCCTGAAGCTTCCTACAGCCAACTGATGACCCACTTGTTCCTGAAATCAAACTTTATTCAAACTACAAACTAGACAAATATCTTGTAGTTGTGAAGGCAAAGTGAGCTCACCTTCGTGTACACCTCTGCCGCAGCCTTCTCGAGGTCGCTCAGCGTTTCCGGTGAGCATTTGGCGTTTTCTCTGCAGCAGCTGGCAGGGACGCCCTTCTGTTTAAAGTACTCTGTGTCGCCCCAGTCGGTGAAATTATGCACCCCGCAGCAATGCAACTACACGGAAATGACAATGAATACAGCGTTGTAACAAATGTGTTACACGTGTTTTGATTAAAGAACATAAAAACGGGGAGAGATTTGTTTTCTAGCCACGATGCGATGACGTGACATCACTGCAGATGTTCGAGATCGACCTCTGGGGGAAACACCTGCAGTGACCAGAGCAACGCGAGAGAGCAGCAGCGCTTCTCTGCTCTCTGCGCTTCAGTTGCCCTTTTAAAATGTCCTTATATCAACAAGAGTTCTTTGGTTTGTACAGTGCGACACAAACAACGTCAGATAAGAGCAACACCATTAGTGTAATGGAAAACCGCCCACTCACAGTCCTCTGGATGGCGTCGACTGCAATGCTGCTGGTGTCTGTGCTGTTGTAGTTCTTCACAGCGTTTTTATACGCAACACCTAACTTGGCCTTGATCTGGTGAATTAAAAACAAAGCAGATTATATATGTTAATGAGCTGGTGTGGTTCATTTTTTAGATATATATCTGTATTTTTTTTGGAGGGGGGTGAGAAACTCACCTCATGTCTGAAGATAAAGCCTGAAACTCCGGCAACAAGCTCAGCCAGGAACACCAAGGTCAAAAACATGGCGTACTGCAGGAAGCACACAAAGACAAACAATCACACAGGGTCACGTGTGAGAGGAATACTTCAGGGAGACTTGCTGCACACTTCACCCACCAGTTTGAGCATCCATGGGCTGCCGCGGCACGTAGCGAAGCAGCCGAACAGTCCGAAAATAACGATGATGGCTCCGGTCCCGATGAGGACATATGGTGCATTGGTGCTCTCCTCAGACGCCAGAGAGAAATAGGCCTCCAGGCTCACCTTCCCCCACACGCCGACGGCCAGCAGGATCACGCCTGTGAACTGAGGAAGACAGCGGGGAGAGTCAGGGGCCGAGCATCAAAGAGCCTCAGACAGAGACGAGCTGGTTTTGTTAGGGTTGTCTCCCTGACACGAGACCCAAGATTAAAGGCTCGGACCCACCGGGTCAATTACACACTGCCACGGCTAGAGTTCAGGAGCATTGTGTCCAATCAGAAGCCTTTTGAATCCGAGTTTGCTTTCAACGATTTAGAAAAAAAGTAACTTCATGTTTAAGAAGTCAAATAAAAAAATTGAAAAGTCCAGGAAAAACAAAAGATTTGATCAGATTTATAGATTTGGGCTTCAACAAATACGGATATTTTTACAAACTTGGAGCTGGTTCCAAACTGAAAACATCATCATCTCAAGCACAAATTCCAGATAAGTTCCTGCTCTCAGCTCCTTAATCATGAGGATTTTGTGTGTTTTTTCTTTGTCACATGTGATTTCTGAACAGGATTTTGAGGTTTTCGACTGTTTATTACCGTTTGATTTAAACACTGAGATCTGGCAACTAACTTGCATTAGACATTTTTCAATATTCTCATATATTACTATACATGAGAAAAGTAAAGTGAGCAAAACAAGGGCAGGCTCATTCATATTAAAGCAACAATTATTGACTAGATTTAATTATCGATTAAAACGCAGATTATTTTCATGTACTGTTGTCAAATTGCTTCTTTGGTCAAATACAAAGACTGTTCGTTCAGACTGTCAAAGAAAAGCAGCAAATCCTCATATTTTAGAAGCTGGAACGAGCAGTTATTAAACGTTTTATTGATTATCAAAATAGTTGGTAATTAACTTCCTTTCCATTGACCAATCAATTAATCGTTTCAGCAGCAAATAAGAATTGTGAATCTGTATGATCTGATACATAATTAGCCAGCAACTATTTAGATTATGTAAGTCATGATGCTCGTCTTCGTCGTATGTGATGGTGCATTTTATATTTTACATATAGTTATTTAGTTTTGGACTGGAAACAAGCATTTTGAAAGTGTAATCTTGGGCTTTTGGAACCTGTGACGGACATTTTTCACTATTTTCTGTCCAAACAAATCAAAAGAGACTAGGGCTGCAACTAACCAGTATTATCATTACCATTGACACGAGACAACGTTCACATTTAAGACGCCTGAATTAAAAGGAAACTACTCACACCAAAGAATTGCTTCCTTCAATACTTGGTGATTAATTAAATAGTTGACAGCTAATTATTGCAGCTCTAAAATAAATAAATGACACACTAGTGATAATGACAATAATAATTAGTTGCAGCCATAATTAAAACCCAACCTGTCACAGCGGCTGACCTCTCATATCTCGTCAGGTGGAAAGAAACGCTCTTCGCGTCGGGTCTCCTTACACAGCTCTCAAATTATGTAAACTGTAATGTCTACAACATTTTTCGTGTACCAAGCTACGGTCATGCATATCAGGCTAAACAGACAGACCAGTGATCTGCACCGAATCAGGCAAATACCAGAGTTACTTTAATTAAGACCCATGATGGGCTGAATCCCTCATGGATTTTACTTTATTAAATCGTCACTGTTCTCAGGCAAGGAAATGCAGATGAGCAGAAGAAGACGAGCTCTGACACACAACACGCACGGAGTGAAAGAGGATATAGCCGCCTCTCCTTCTTGTGTCAGGCAGAAGACGTATGATTCATCTACCTGGCAACATGTTAGTAAAAGCACACCTGGGACACCCCCTCGAGCCTCGGCCTGCGGTTTAATCATCTCAGCAGCTTTCGCTTTAAGACGGCCCACCACACAAGTCATTAGCCTGAGGGGAGGAATCAGCTCAACCGGCCGAGAGCAATAAATCGTCAGATAAAAGCACTGACCTGAACTTTGTGTTAACAGCAGAAGGCTGAGATCGCTGTTTGCTCGGTACAGAGATTAAAATATGAAAGAAACGATAACAACTCCTTTTATTCTGAAGACAAGCTCGTGTTTACATTTTCATTCCATGTAAACAGAACTGTCACTCAAAAAAAAATGTGTTAAAGCTCATTATTATATCCCACAGCCTAAGGTCATGTTTTCATATTGTGTATTAGATAGACAAAGAAAGGCATCACATTAAAGCTGCGACGAAGACTTGAGTCAAGTCGATGGACAGAAAGATAAACTAAAAGCTGTTTATCAAGCTCAAATACCAAACATTCCCTCGCCCTTAATCGGAAATGAGATTCGCATCTATGTTTTGTCTCATGTGACAATAAACATGAATATTACTCAGTTGTTGGACTGTTAGACACACAAAAAGAAAGATGTCAGCTTGTGTGACAGGAAATCGTAATTGCATTTTGACTTTTTAAGATCAACAATTGATGGATTGTAAGTTTAACTGCATCAAATCCTCAGATTAGGAAAACTAATGCTCTATTATTTACCCTAAAGATCGAAAAAAGTCTAACATTGAGAGTTTTTAAGTCAGTTTGTAAAACCACCTCGCATTAACACAAAACAAGACGGTGCTGAATGCAAAATATAAATAACTGGCACACTGCAAAGTTTTGATCTCTTGTCACAGTGAAACATGCAAGTAAAATGTGACATTTGGCTTTAGTCACTCATACAATCAATATGTATGGAGAATAAAGTGTCTTATAATGGAAGCTTAGAAATTAATCATTGTAATTATCTAAATCAGGAACTGCTTTAAGGTAAATTAATGTTTTACCCAAACATAATACAAACTCAGAAATATTTATCTTCACACAGGCTGTTATAGGAGGAAAATAAGGTCCCCTGAACACTGTGTGAAGCTAGGAAGGTGGCGGGGTCCGCCACTTATAAACAAAGTAAAACAATCAATTTGGTCATGAAAACAAAGAGTTGGTTTAGGCATAAAAAAAAAATCTGTTAAGACCTTTCTCTTAGGATTAAAATGTATTCCCTAAATCTACAGAATGCACCTTTAACTGAAGATCAATCAATAAACAGAATCAACTGATTAAAAAGTGATAGTAATCTGCCCTAAAATAGCTTCTTGCGGGGAATTATTAAGAGGTGACACAGCATTTCTGACTTGATGAATGACTCCACAGTCGATTAATCGAGCACAATTTGCAGTTTAACGTATAATTAAGTTTGGCTGCAGAACGACAGCAACGATCGATTAAAACCAGACGTTAAAATGATAACGTAACACTTCTAATAACCAATTTATAGTTCGGTTGAATATATTAATTTCTCGGTCGGTGATATAAATAGCTAGCGGTGGTTTAGACGTTATTAATGTGGCTCGCGGACATCTGCTCTCTAACGGTCGGTCCGCTCCAACAAGTGGCTCTTTACGTCAACAGTCAACACTAACTGCTCTAACCGCCGACATTAACGCACTCAACTCCCCCGTCGTGATTTTTTTTAGCCTTGTTGCATCGCCGCCTGCTCGCAGCCCATTGTTGCTCCTTTTAGCTCCGACGTCCCCCATTACATGTCAGCAAACTCACCCAGAAAATGAGGCTGTAGGAGATGAGGAAAGTCTTCAGGCAGGTAATCACCGGCTTCGTCTGAAGCCTTCGAGATGGCGGCGACATGGTGCCGTCGTTATGTTTGTTTGTTGTTTTTAAAGTTAAATCTGGACAAAGAGGGGGGGAAAAGTTCAGAGAACAGCGCCCTGAAGGCGAGAGGACAGAGAAAACTTCGGGGATAGATCCAGAGAGAGAGGGGGAAGTGTCGTCACCAGCCCAGATTCACTCTCCTGGAGGATAAACAGATTTCCACCATACACAGCGGCGTCAAGTCAGCGGCCATTTTACACACACGTCACCCGCAGACACGGCCTTCAAAATAAAACACCACCTGTGACATTTTAAACATAGATATTTATGAAGGGTTGTAACTAAGTACATTTACACCATTAATGCTACTTTATTACAGCTTTTAGTTACTTGTACTTGAGTAGTTGTTTTTTTGTTTTTTATATGTATTTTTTCACATTTTTTTTTTACTCTGCTACATTTATCCAACTCAAAATTAGTGACAATGGGATATGAGTGCATGTGTGTGTGTCCATGGACAATCAATTAGTGTTTCTAGCTTCAGACAGTGTTCTGGGCAGTGGCAGTTCTCGGGGGGGCAACAGGGTCCAGTGCCCCTGTAAGTCTGAGTCTGGACCCCCTGTCGCCCCCCGACAGGGAGTCTGCATCAATAATACAATGACAGATTTCTTGCAATGATTTTGTACTGAAGGGAATGGCGGAAATAAAGTGTCTCAGCAGTTTACTACCCAATTAAAATTGTTGAAATTGTAAACACTGTACTAGGATCTATTTATCCCTTGTCTGAATGAGGAATTCGTCTTTTTTGCTCAGGTTGTATGTGGGTCTAGAACCGCCACTGGTTCTGAGAACCGCTTGTTTATTCAGTTATGGAAAAAAATAAATATATCTGAGTTTTAATTTCTTCTCTAAATTTCCTTTTAATGTCTTAAGAGTCACTGCCACCAGTTTTACCACCGTTATACTTTTATTTTATTTTTTAACTCGATAAAACTTACGCTTTTATTTTGAGGACAGTATCTACACTTCCGGTTTGCTGCTTTTCTGACTTTATGATTAATGTGCTTCTGGTGATGTGACACTTTGTAGGCTGTGGACTACATTACATCAGCCAGGAGGCCTCAATCCAAGTGTGGAGCACATAAGATCAACATAAAGATTTATAATCTTCTCTTCCTTAAAAAAAATTAATCTTCTTTTGCATGCTGTGAGACAAATTATAAGAATATTAACCTACATTTGATGACAATCTCCAAAACAGAAGTTTTTATATGGCATCATGTGAGTGGACAGTACAAATAGTATAACAAATGATTAATTGCACAGTGTTTTCTGTTTTTTGAAGCACTTTTAAATCGTGTTTTTTACAAGTTCTCTATAAATAAAGGTTATTAACATTATTATTAAGCTATTACTTGGTAATCACATCATCATCAGTCACTATAAGATAATGAGGACAATATAATAAAAGAGATCTTATAAGTGTATAATGGCTGTAGGCCATCAGAGAGACCGGTTCTTCTGGACGGGTTTATATGTTTCCATTCGCGGCCTGTGTCCGCTTCACTTTCTGGGTTTATGAGCTGTTGCAGAGGGCGGACATAAAATGGCTCGATCATCATGTTTAATGCAGCGGTGGGAGGAAACAGCAGCTGTCCGACAGCGCCACCAAGTGGTGTTCAACTCCGGAGAAGCTCTGAAAGGATCTCAACTTCACAGAAACTGCGGAGGCTCTGACAGGACGGCAGCGCCTCATGACCTCAGCAGGGATTAGAAAGTGTTTTTAATAGTTTGTCACACCGGATGTGAACTTTACGCGGATCATAACTTTGTTTTTTCGTTGTTTGACTCTCAGATCTGAAGCAACCTGTGCGTAAAACGCATTTCTTCCCCATCCAGAAGTTTTTTCTGTGAGTTTCTAACATGCCTCTCAGCTGCTGTGTCGCTGTGTTCATCTTGTACTTCTCAGGTGAGTCCACGAGATGAACAGCAAAGGTAGGAAACCTCATGAAAACATGTCTTCAGTCAAAGATTCTATGTATTCTGAATATTACTTCATTTTTGTCAGGAAATATTCACCAAAAAGTTGTAAAATATATTTGAAATCATGATTGCTGAAGAGAAATCACTAGAACATCCACCCCCCCTGCCTGCAGTTGTGAAAGACCTTCTCTCAGTAGTAACAACATCTGTATTAGATGCAGATGTGCTGAATTTTTGAGGCTGTGAATGCAGATGGACCCGGCTCCTCCCTACAGGGATGAAGAGCTGAAGATGCAGCTCCTCCACAACACAGAACCAGACTCCAGTCAGAATTATGCTAAAATAAGCTTTTCCTCTTCCGGTGCTCCTCCGCCTGCTGACCAGGCAGTTTAATTACAGCTGGGCTCCAATCACTGCCAGTTAATTACCGACGAGACCCCCCCAGGGACTAAGCGTGCCAAAGCCTTCATTTAATCCTACTGCGAGATAATCACAAGACCAGAGATCCACCCAGAGGCCCCCAGGAGCTCTGACGATGGTGTGGAGTGATTAAAAGGATGCTGCTCATTATGTCACCTTTGTCATTAGAGATACATGAGTGCCTTTAACATGGTGACTGTAACAGGCTGCACACCTTCCTCTGGTTGTGAGTCATTCGCTGAAACACAGTGCAAGTCTCTGTGGTGAAGTCAGAGGTGTGTGTGTGTGTGTGTGTGTGTGTGTGTGTGTGTGTCAGTGTCTTGGTATTTTACAGCTGCAGTAGTCAAGAGGCAAAAGAAGCGTGCAGGTTGTTTACTGAGGCTAAAAGTACCAGAGCAACAATGTAAACATGCTACATTAAAGGTTAAAGTCCTGGCGAGTATTACCTGCTAAATGTACGAACAATTCTTATGGAGTTTGGTAGTTTTGGTTTCCAGCCTGGAGGGCACAAGATGAATGTGAGGAGTCGTGACATGAGTTGGAAAGAAGAAAAAATGAAGTTCTGCTAAACGGAATGTGGTTATTTTTTATGGATTCTCCTTCTTTTGCTGTTTTTGTGACATGTAACCACACGTAGCAGGAGACATATTGTCATTTTTAGGTTCATAGGTTCAAGTTCACATGTTTTAGCTCCTGTCTCTTGAATACCCAGTCTGCACTGATTGGTCAGCTCACGCACGCCTGAGCGAAGCACCGCTCATCGTGACTCCAGTGAGATCTGTCATGTTTTCAGCTTCCAGTCAGCGACACTTCTACCGTGAATACAAGCATTAATTATGCAAATCTGTGACATGGTGACGCAGCGTGATGTCGAGAAGTCACAGGATTAAAGGCCGGACTACCGACGAGGCGTTTCAGGAGCGGTGTTTCATTAAAAACCATGTTAAGATCTCCTTTAAATGAATCCATGTTAGAGGAAAAGGAACTGTCCCGTTAGTGTAACAGCTCAGAAACATCTGAAACAAACGGCCCAAGACAGAACTGCAACAATCAGATGGTTGAGAGAAAATTAGTCTGCAATTATTTTGACAATCAGATTGTTTTGGTCATTTTTTACTGCAAAAACGACAAACATTTGCACTTCTCTCTGTCACATGTTACAGTAAACTGAATATCTTCGGGTTTTGGACTTTTGACAGGACAAAACAAGATATATGAGGCTTTGTGAAATTATTAAGGGACTACTTTCTTATATTTTACAAAGAAAATGATTAATTGACAAGGAATAAATAATCATTTTTTCAGCCATACTTTTTCCACTCACCTGTATATTTACAAAAAACAATAAAGTTTATGAGTTTGAATGTTGAATATCTTGTCTTTATACAGTATTGAGTTGAAAACGAGTGAATTGAAAATGAGTGCATTCTGTTTTTATTCACGTTTTAAACTGCGTCTCAACTTTTTTGGAATCAGGGTTGAAAATACATGTTTATAATCGCCGTCTGCATGTTTCTGCTTGTCTCCATTAGTAATGTCTGTCTGTATTAGAGCCCTGCAGTGAAAGACCATCAGACTGATGATCTTAGCTCATTTATTTCCTCTGTGACTAATTCTCTGTTGGGGGAAATATTAGTCTGGGGAGGTGTTACTGAGCGGAACATCTGGCTCATTATGAGAAAACCGCTGACGACAGGTTTTAATCCGCACATCGCTGCTACAAACCTGAAGCAGCTTCCAGCGTGGAGACGTTTGAATGCATCAGTATTATTAAAAAAGTGTGTTGAAGCGAACTCTGGCAACCGTGCCAGAAAACAGAGAGGAAGCAGGAACAGGACTGGAGATGGGGGGTGGAGGCTGACACACACTGGAAAGTTTGGCACTCGGTTCTAAACAAGGAGTCATATTCAGGGTTTTTAAAAAAAAAAAGGATAATTTGCCGCAACTACCGAGAAAGGAGGATCGCAGTGAAAGGATTCATTGTGCAGAGAGATTATTCACAGACAAATAAGTCAGACTGAAGGCCACAGGAGAGCAAACAAACCCCTGATCATTACATGAGAAGAGATGAGTAAGTGGGACCATCTCCAAGTGAGTAATGAGAACCGGCTGTTTGTCCTAATTTGTGGTGAAGCTATTTAAAAGTGTCACAGCGCAAAGATGGCACGCGTTCTCTGTTCTCACTTCTTGGTTAATTTCGAGAAAAACGACATAATCTTTATTCTATTTGCAAGATTTCCATGTTCTCTCAGAGCTCGAGAGGAGTTTTCCATCAGGATCATCACTGATGGCAAATCCAGGTGTCTTTGGACTGGAATGTTTCTGAGCTTCTGTTAAAGGAAGTTAAGGAAAACAGATTGTGAGAAGGACCGTTTCCATGCCAGGCTGCCTCTGTGTGACCTATATTTACTGTAACACTGCTGATATGAAACTTTAATGAATCATAACGACCAGAGGACCTTGTTTGGCAGCGACAGCTTGCTGTTTTTTCCGCACGTCTGACTGTTTTTTTTGTTGTTGCAGCTGGTTCTGGTACCACAGTGTACGACACGTACAACGACTACGCAGAAGAAGACCACACTCCTCAGCTGGACTACAAAAGTGCGTATGGAAAAACACACTCAGTACAGATGGGCAGTGTGACAGTATGCAATCAGACTTTGTCTACTGTTAGTTTATGCAGCGGTGACTTTAGTATCCAAGAAGCTTTACAGTAATGTTTTTATCCTTAATGATTTAAAGGGTAAGTTCACCCAAAAGCTCACATAGCAGCGTTCTCCTAAACAACTGAAGAAGATGGTCACATGTTTAAAAATGTTGCAAATCAACCAAAAATACACATAAAATGGTTTCAAACACTTAATTTCAGTATAATCCAAGTCTCTGGAAGCCAAATTGACCTTTGACCTCTTGCAGCCACAGACAGGTCGGGTGCTAACGCTACAGTGAAGGTTAAAGCGAGGGTGAATTACATCTTTTCAAATGAATTTGTGACACGGATTACTCCAGATGAGCTGTATGGAGCCATTTTGTGTTCTCTTTAAGTTGTTTTTCTATGTTTTAGAACAAGTCCCCGTCTACTTCAGGTGTTTAGGAGAATGCTGCAACACTGTTTTGCTGGATGAGCCAACAAGATATTTATTATATCAAGATATATACAGATGTTGTGATATTAAAAGACATATACAACAGGATGAGATTTTAATTAATGCTGTCCTTCAGACCCACACTGGTGTCACTCTCCGTCTCTGACCAATGGGGAGGCGACGTGTCACTCGCCTCGAGGCGGCGCCTACAGGAGCACGCTGGGCACCCGCTGTGAGATGAGCTGTGATCGAGGATACCGACTGCTGGGGAGGAGCTCGATCCAATGCCTCGCCAGCCGACGCTGGTCCGGGACTGCTTTCTGCCGCAGTACGTAGAAGTTCAGCTCTTAAATTCACATCTGGTGACATTCAACGAGTCCCATTAAAAGACTGAAACCATTAATCAAGACGACTAACAACTAACTGCTGTGTAGTCGAGCCTGATGTTCCTCCTTCTCCTGCTCTTTAATACCTCATAATCTCATTATCACGCCAATGAGCCACATGGTTGCATTTGCAGACATGAACATGAGCACTGTAATTTACTTTGAGTCAACGCCACAAAATGTGTATTCATCCGCTGATGAAAGTAGACCCATTTGTGAAAACCTACAGCTGTTTTAAGAAGCTGTTTATCCACTTTTAAAGAGTTAAATCCTCAGTTAAAACAAAATATATCATATCAGCAGGCTTATCCTTGTTTTTTTGTCCACTGTCCTTCAGGGATGCGTTGCCATGTGCTGAACCTCACTCCACACGGCAGATACACCTGCACTCAAGGCTTCGTCGTGGACTCCAGGTGTGACTTCACCTGCGACCCCGGCTATCGCATCGAAGGGGAGCACTCACGCACCTGTCAGCACGGGGGGTCGTGGAGCGGAGCGCAGCCAGTTTGTGCAGGTATCAATCAACGTCTTATCTGCTTCTCTGTAAAAGCTGATCAGATGTTTAACCCCAGAAGTATCGTGTGCGTGATTTGTTGATCTGTCAACTCCAGGTTTAACTTGCTGCCGTGACATGGATCTAAATTCAGGCCATCTGTGCCGCAGCCCCATCTTTCATTATTCTTTCATAAGCTGCGATCTCTTTGTGTCTGCTCTCACAGTCACACTGGAAGAAGCATATTTCCTGCTGCTTAATCCAGAACTGCTGTCTGTCAGTGTTCATATTCTGCACAGTGACAGACCGTCCGAAAACAATGAATTTCCTTCCTCCATTCTCCTCGTTGAAATTTTCCAACTGTTTATTTTAGATACTGATCCTCCGAAGATCAAATGCCCTCCATCCAGACTGAAGGTCGCCGAGCCTGGAAAACTCACCGCTGTGGTCACCTGGGACCCTCCCGCAGTGAAAGACACGGCTGATAAATCGCTCGAGTATGTCGCTTGTTTTCTTTGCTTCCTTTTCCTGTTTCGCTTAAAAAGAAAAACTGAATTGAACGCTCGGCCTCGGCTGTCTGTCTGCAGTGTGATATTAGTCGGCCAGGAGCCCGGCACCGAATTCAAAGAGGGAGCCAACATCATCAGATACAAAGTGTACGATCTGGCCAGGAACAGAGCTGCCTGCAAGTTCATTGTACGTGTTGAGGGTAAGCTGCCAACCCTTCATTATCTCGACTCGATAAATGAGTTTAAAGGAACAGTTCACCCAGAAATAAAAACTCAGTTATAACGTACCCGGTGAAGTTTGATCGTCCACCGTACGTTTCTGGTTTAAAAACAACCAAAAGAAGAATGTAAAATGGCTTCGATTAGCGCCGAGAGATCCCAAATCAATTCGCAAAGATGTTTTCTTACATCTTCAAAGCGACGTCGAGCTTCTGACAGCATTAAGTTAATAAGATGTCATCTTATAAAAGGGTGTTAATAGAGTCTTTCCAAATCAGTGAGGGAACTTGGGGGCTTCCAGAGACTTGGATTACACTTGATAACCCGTGAAAGCATCCAGTATTTGTTCCTTCAGTTGTTTTTCTACGTTTTAAAACAAGTCCCCATCTACCTCAGTTATTTTGGACAATGCTGAAAAGCCGTTTTGCTTTGAGGCTCTCGAAATGTTTTGCGGACTTAAAAAACTTCCCCTGACTTTCCACCAGCATGAGGGTGAGTAGATAATTACTGAATTTTCTTTTTTTGATTGGAGATTTGATTTCCTACGCCTGTGTTCTGCCCACCAGTGAGAAGATGTCCAGTTCTACCTGCACCTCTGTACGGCTACCTGACCTGCTCCTCTGATGGGAACAACTACGGTGCAACGTGCGACTACCACTGTGACGGAGGGTATGAACTGAAAGGCGTATCTAGTCGCGTCTGCACGTTCAACCGCAACTGGGAAGGGACGCCTGCCGAGTGCGTTCGTAAGTCTTCAAGAAAGCGGCTCAGGATGTTCTGCGCAAGCAAAATGTTTTATGTTCCGTACGTGGGCATGAATGCAGGATTGTGATTTTGTGTGTTTGTAGCGATGGAGATTAAATCGGACGTGAAGACGGTCTCCGCTCTCCTGGATCAGTTCTATGAAAAGAGGAGGCTGCTGATCATGTCGGCGCCCAACATATCTGACTCAGACTACCAACTGCAGAACATCATGATACAAGTGAGGAGACTCTCTTCTCATGCCCATGGGGATGAGTACATGATGGCTGAATTTTTATTTTTAGGTGAACTGTTCCTTTAATGAACAACATGAACCCTAAAGTGTGTCTTCCTTGTTCCAACCAGAAAGCAGACTGCGGATTAGACCTGCGACATGTGACCCTGATCGAGCTCCTGGGCTCCCCGCCTCGTGAGACGGGTCGCATTAAAGAAAGTCTGCTGAACTCTGAAGTCATCGAGGGTCTGAGGTAATAGTCAGATACTTCATCACTCAGTTATTCAGCAGTTTTATGTTTCATACTGGGGAAAAATACGTTCATTTTGTTGAAAAATTCCACCCTGAAATGGCTTTATATAACTCCCATTCTCATTAACAGTAAGTAGTTGTTTGTCCTCGCTCTGTTTAAATGTCAGGAGTCTCCCTAATGAAAGAGGAGCTTCTGTTAGTTTGACTTTTAAAATAGAAAAAAAATGCACTCAAAAGATTAACGCTGTTAAAAATAGCAACATAATACGAGGGCAGCGGTAATGGGACGGGCAGAACATCGATAGTAAACATCTGGCTTTGGATCTTATGAGGATCAATTAGTAAGAAGTTCTTAAAAGATCAATTCTGCACCAGACAGACAGACACACACACACACACAAACACACACACATATAGGGAGTGATTCATCTTAGAAGAGGCAAAGATATAGATTTTTCCACTGACTGTGGAATTTGAGGAAGGGGGCACTGCTCACTTTTTCCAGACTGGAAAATCTCTTCCTTCTTTCTCTCTGCTGACACAGAATAGCCCACAGCTGAGTGAGGGCAGTCTATGTGGACACATTCTGGGAAATGTGGTCAGTCAGTTGAGCTCGAAGTGGACGAGGGAAGTGTATCAATCAGAAAATGGACAAAAGGACATCACCAAATGTAAACAAGTGTACAATGTAACAGATTAAAGTGAAACTCTCGCCAAAAAGCAACCTAGGCTTTATTTGTGAATGTATACGAGTCAAACCTTCGTGTAAAAGCATCACTGTGTGTCGATCCCCAAGTGCCACCTAACAGGCAGGAGAGTAATGGTGGACCGCTCCTCAAGCCTTCCTGTTAGGTCGCACTCTGGGATCTACATTTTTGTCTGCCATGACGGCGGAGCGCCGAAGATACAGCAGCTAACGTGAGTTGTTAAACAACCTTTTTAGTAAACTCTGTGTACACAAACAATGTTCTCAATGCTCGTGTTCATGTGTAGAGACCCTGGTGATACTACAAGCAAAGTTTCATGTTGTGTCGAGCCTTCTTAGTGTTTTAAAAATAGAGATTTTAATGTGTAAAAGTGCCCCATGCACTCCCATCGAAAATTAGCTTGCACGAAAACGAAACTACGGTAAATCTTAAAAGTGCCTCTTTCGTCGCAATTATGCTTTTACACGAAGGTTTGACTCATATACAATCACAAATAAAGCCTTAGTTGCTTTTTGGCGAGAGTTTCACTTTAAACCCTTGCCCTACATTCCTTGGGCTGCATGTTCCCAGGCTTTTATGTTCCCAAGTTCACATGTACCGAGGGTCCTAAAGTCACCAGTTCAATTTCTGTGAAGACAAATGAACCCTTCCTTTGTGTTTGGGTCAAACACCAAACTCTAATCCTGGGAACACAGGATCCTGACAGACGACATACAGTATATAACTGTGACTGAGGTCAGTTTGAACAAAGGAATGACTTATTAAAAGCTGCGCTGATGAATATTTAAATATTAATGAATAAAGTCTAATTCCATCCTCATACAGTATTATGGAGATACTGATAATGGCTGCTGTAATGATATGCAAGTATGAGACGGTGAAGTGTTCCTTTAATAAACTAACTGCTGATTTGTGTCTCTCCGCAGACAAGTGTTCAGAATCTCCAGGTCCTACTTCAGCATGGTGCTGCTGGACAAGCTGGGAATGGATCGAGAGCGCTTCATTACCCCGCTGGCGTCGGAAGAGTTGTTCTCCTACATCGATAGCTTCCTGCTGGACGAAGAGGAGCGAGAGAGGCTGGAGCTCCACAGAGACTTCTGTGACTAATTTAATAAACCGCTCCGGTTGCCACAGCGATAAACTCATCAGTATTACTTACACAAGATGAGGAAGGACAAACAACCAGGAAGCAGGTCCAGAGGGACAACAGGGAGGGAAAAAAGGAGAACTCTGCAGTTCTCATCATGTTCAAATGTGATTTACAACACTGAAGTGCCGGCACTGTTTTTATATCAGATCATCACCATGGAGGCCAGACATCGGGATTGGGAACGAGATTTTCTTTTTTTTTATACCGTAGATATTTTTATACCATAGACACTTAAAATTTAGTTGGATGCATGAATTGGATAGTATTTTTGTCAAAAATCCTGTTAGTAAATCTAATCTTTGATGGGAACCTCAAACTGAGAGATCGTTTTCTAATCCAGCTGGTATTTGAATGTAACACAGAGCTGAAACATTAACGCACGTCTTTGGTTTTGTCAACTTTTATTGAGTGAACAGAAAATTCAAGGCAACGTTGAGGTGAACATTGGCTCTGAACACACTCAGATGAAAGTGTTGCAAATTCAAAATGTACATTTATATCAGAAAATACACATTTAATAATTTGAAATAAGACTTTTTATGCAACTTGTATAAATATATTTTTACATGACATTATGCATAATAGTAAAATATATATTATAGTGTGTGTATAGATTTAACTAAGCACAATTTGTTGAATCCAACACCAAAAAGCTTGTGTAAAACCAGTTTATAATGGATTGTTTGCCCACATCAGTGTCTTTCTGTACACA
This sequence comes from Diplodus puntazzo, assembly GCA_963678695.2. Classification (NCBI taxonomy): domain Eukaryota; kingdom Metazoa; phylum Chordata; class Actinopteri; order Spariformes; family Sparidae; genus Diplodus; species Diplodus puntazzo. The sequence continues at coordinate 29,900,191 of OZ023158.1, forward strand.
GTTATAAAGGAAAAGGTAACAGATTGTGACAAACGTGTCTGTGCTGAGAGCTGTGCATGATTTTAAGCTGCAGTAATATATACCGCCTCACTTTAAAAAACATAAAAACAACTGTGTCAATGCTCTTAAAACAAATCCAGTGTTAGTGTTGTGATGCTTTAGCACATTTTCTACACCAGTCTGTAGTCAGGTGTGCTGAAGATGAACCTCATGTAGAGAGGCAGGTGTGCAGGTGTGAGCACATGTTAAGTGTTCAGCAGGTCGGTGAACTGTGCGTCTGCTCACAGCCAATCATCTTTGTGTAAGTTCACTGCAGTAGACCAGCTTCCAAAAGTAAAATGAATCCATAATCTCACATTCGTCTCAGACCTCCACACGCTCCCCCCAGTTCAGTTTCAGGCCCGCGGCTGTCCTCATTTGCCCTTAGGTTTCTCCATGGTGGACCGCAGTGGAAGAGTGCCCTCTGCCCACGAGTCAGGGTACTTCATCATCTTCTCCCACAGACTAACTTCCTCTCCGACTGAGTCCATTTCAACTTCCCCTTTCCCCATTTTCACCATCCCTGCAGGTGTAAATGTGATACAGTCAATGAAAAATTAGTGCCGAGTCTTTTACTTTCAATTGCCACTTCCTTTTTCACAGAGCAGGTAAAGACCATCGAAGCCTTGTAGATTATTGAGCAATTATCCTAAACTGTACACGTCTTTCACACAAAGTGAATTGTGCTTTGACAATGAAACCATTTAAACTAAGAACGTCTAGATATAGTAATACTTCCTCTTTTTTACTACGATTAATTTTATTCACCTTCACTCCAGTGTTAAAATGTACAAGACTGTTCTCTACTACGTCTGCACAATCAATCGAAATGTTATAGAAAAGCCAATTTGGCTATGATTAGTGCTATATCCGAATCACAAAGCCAATAAAGGTAAAACAGGTGACAAAACATGATAATGGAATATGTTAGTGCTGACCTACAAATCGTGTTCTCAAGTTGTAATAAAACGTCTTGCTACGTTTTCCTAAATTGTGAATCATGACAATTTGAGTATCACTCAAAATACTCACAATATGATTTTTGTTTTTATTTTTACCTTCGGCACCATTTCCCATCCCTGCTTCCGAGTTACCAGTTAAATTGAAAGAATAACCTCAATAAAAAAAGGAGGTAATTTTGACACTAAACTTAAGCAGGATGATTCAGGGGGAACAAAGGCCAGAACGACAACAAAATAATCTACCTCCTCACAAATGCTGACTTACCGAGGGAAAACAAACCAAAAATAGATTTAGACCATCTCTGCAAGATGAAACGAAAACGTCCCCCATGATACCTTGTGCAAATTATTCACTTAACACCTGAACCACCGTTTTCCATGGTAATAATACACTAATCCTCAGTCTGAGAGCGACTGGTACAGTGCATCGTTTATTTATGAAGATCCAGGTTAGCAACTTAATCGACTGGATGCTATTCACACTATTAATATTGCTCAGCCCACTTAGCTGACACGTACAAAGCCTTGAAAGGGACACCAGTGCTTCAGTTATTGTCATTATGTAACTTGTGCTCGTTCTGATGAGCACAGGAAGTATCACTCATAATGGTTTCCAGTAACCTTCCAGGAAACCTTCATAAACCAGGGTATTAGGCCGAGGTCTCACGAGAAAGCAGTTGTCTCAATAACAAACAAACCAACTCGCGCAAAACTACATCTCACATCTATGAAGTGAAACCGAGATGAAAAAAAAAGAGAGTATCTGGGTTTATTGACTTATTTTTACCTTTTCCAGAGCTGAGACGGATTCCTCCCAGGAACTCATTGCTCACCATGGCCTCCCTGTCCCACACGGTCAGCTCCAGACACATCCCCTTCAGCTGCTCCGGAGCCAGATCCTTGTACACAAACGTGTGGTCGTAGTGGGGATTCAGGTTCTTCTTCACCACTGGAGTCTTCCTCTTTGTGGACTTTGCCTTAGTTGGGAACAAGTACCTGCAGAAGCACAAACGCAGAGTTAGTATAAAGACAAACAGTCGTATGAAAACAGAGTGAGTCATCAGATTATCACTGACCCTTTTACAAAGCTGTCTGAAGTTCCTCCTGATTTCATTGCCATTAAATTCTTTGCCTCTTTAATGAGGACGTGCAGCTCTCCTCCCTCCTGACTCACTGCCTTTTTCCCTGATGAGGAGAAGACGAGACGCATTTAGAAAATGAAGTATAACAACAACACAGCCAGAGCTGGAAACAGAGTGAGAGTCTTGCCTTTCATCTTCTCAGTAGTTGGATTTTTAGGTGTGATGTACTTCAAGGAGATCACCAACTCTCCTTTGTACTGAGCGAAAGCTGAAGCCGGCAGAGCAGAGGCTGCCTGTTGGAGAAAAGTACATCATAGAAACACAACAAACCCAAAGAACAGCAAACACGTCATCCCCACTGACATTCAGGCCTCTACACTGAAACCTGACATACACTGGCTGGATATGTCAGACAATAAACATACAGGTTATTTAATAATTGTGCATTTGTTTTTGTTCATCACGTAATGTGTTTTGATGAGTAAAACAATGTAAACACAACGACCCACAGAGCATCTTTTACACAGTTAAAGAGAAATAAAAGAAATGTCTGTCTACCTTTGGCATGAGAGCCACCGTGTCCTCGTATGCGTTGTCGAGGTCTCGGCAGTCCAGGGGGATCTCCACCTCTCCCAGGAAGGCGTTGCGGCTGAGGCGACCGTGGTGCCACACTGATATCAACATGGAGCGTGTGAACAGCTGAGAGCGGCTGATGGAGTACTGTTAGTGGAAGATGAGGAGGAGAGGACGGGATCAAAGGCCTGTCTTAACGCTGACACGGCGATGGAGAAGTCGTATATTAATGTTAATGCTCTGGTGCTGAGGGAGGTTTACAAACATCATCAAAGCAGAAGATGGATTCAGGTTTTATTGGAAGTTGCGTCCAAAACCTTCTAAATAATTACCTTCTTTCTAACCTTTAAAGATCAAATACAAACCCGCAGAGCATTCATCTGTTATTAATTGATTCGTTAGGCTAATTTCCTTTACAGTGTTTTGGTGCGTCACTGTATTTAAGCTACATTGGTGGCCAGGAGCAAAATCAATATTTGACAACAGCTATTCTAATCTGCAGTGTCAATATCAATCTTAAGGTCTCCGTAGGTGCGGTCATTATTTACAGCAGGCATGGCACAAGGTCACTAATCAGGGAGTGTCATTAAGTCAACAGGATAAGGTCTACAGCTGAGAAAGTGGCAGTTATAAACCGTCACCTTCAGTGTTTCTTTGTAGACGGGGTTGACTGTGTTCCTCTTGATGCTGGTCTTCCTTTTGCTCTGGCGGGATTTGTCAGGGAGTAGATAACATTTGACATAACTGAAACATAAGAACAGAAAGATTTTGTTACTCCCACCCAGGCGAGGCTTCTGGTCTTTGGCTGCGTTTCCTGACTAAATGCTTTGAAAAAAATATGTGTTGACATTCAGTTTCCTGTGAAGCTCAAGTCATCACCTCTGGGATGTGATTACGAAGACTTTGTAAACACGGCAACCTCTTATTGGCACCGATCAAAGCTGTGTTAACAGCACTGAGGGCTGTGTGTGTGTGTGTGTGTGTGCAGGACGAAAACATGTCTATTCAAGGGCCACGATTTGAACCCAAGTTTGAGCTAACTGGGTTTCAAATTAAGAGTTTTGTCGAGTGGAACTTCACATGACAGCTCTGTTAGTTCTTGATATTTACGGGTTGGAAATCTGCCGTGAAGTGTCGCCGCAGGCCAGCCCGTGGCACTCCTTGATGAAGACCTGGAGGCTCTGGGTGTGTTCGTCGTAGCTCATAGAGAAGACGACGTCTCCGCTCACCTCCACGCTGTCAAAGTCTCCTGCTTCACTGTAGATGCTCATCAGGCTGCCCAGTGTGCTCTGGAGAAACATAGACACACCTGATCATTAACTATTTGTTTCAATAAGAGCAAATATTGACATTTAGACAATATGTGGACAGATGTTCCCTTAAATAAAGTGCTTCAGGGACAAATAAATTAGAAGAGATCAGGATCTTTGTGTCTTTATCCAAAGTGACAGCATGAAAAGTCAATGTGCTCTCCCCCGAGGTTCTGGTAACTATAGAAACATCTGACTCAGATGTCAGACGTCAGTCTCACACTTCCTAGCTCGCTGGAGGATATCCTGAGTTTATAGATGCTTGTTGAGATTATCTACCATCAATTCCGTTCTGAGAGACAATAACGAGCTGCTCTTCAAACAGCCTTTAGAGGACTAATGCGAGCTACATGACTTTACTACAGGTCGATACTTTACCTTTGAGCTACGCAGGCTGGAGGAGCTCGAAGCCATTGTCCTTTTGTGAAGGCTAACCAAGCTGTCGATATCTTCGTCCTCCTCTCCGTCTTCCAGCTGCACCAAAATAAATATTAAGATGGTTGATTTAAGAAATACTGTCTGGTTTCCCTGAGATGGATCTCTATGTGTCATTAATTGATAATGTGATTGATAAAGTCTACCCCTCAACAACAACAGTCTTGACCTTGAACGTCTGTACACATAAATAGCCAATGCCATTATATATATTATACAGTCACTGCTTTAATAAGAGATTGTGTCGGAGTCTCTTTTGTCTTTTGTACAACAACTTAATTTGAGCCCAGGCTTCTACCCTCACATTTTTTGTTATTTATTAATGTATAAAAAATGTAACATTTGTTTCGCCTGGTATGTTATGATCTGGGTTGTGTCATCGCCTCCGATTGGCTTTTGCTACTATATAGGTGAGGCCTGATGAAGACCTAGTGGCGCAAACATATTGCCTTTTAAATGATTTAGACACTAAAATAAAGGTTACATAGATGCATTTTCTTACATTTGGAGTGTCTGGATTGCTTCTGGTTTATGAAGTACTCTGTTTCCTGTTTTTCCAAGAGCACCAGACACAATTGTTAGCTTTGCTGTACTACTTGGAGGCAACCAATCATTTCTTATCCTATCTGAAACATTAACTGTAAAATTCAAGTTTTAGTATTAGCTCCTTATCTCAAAGGAAATGCATCTGCCTAGCTTCATTTGGCAGTGATGTTCAACAAATAAGACAGGAAATAACCCACCACAGAAGAGGCTAAAACAGTCTACAAATAGCCTCAATACTAAAGTAATTTAATGTAGCCACTAAACATGTTTTGTTGTTTGTTGATTTTGTTTTGAGTTGCTCACTTTTTATCTGCAGGAAACCTTCTGTTCTTTCGCCCTTACTATCACTACTGCTCAGAAGCTAGACTTTTTCCATATTTGGAAAAACTGTACTTAAATTATATACACCGTTATTGGGGAAGCTGAGGAATTCTAACATCCCAAACAAAAGAAATGGAATAAGGATCGTCTTTGTGTCCAAACACACGAGGCAAATGTTTAACTACCGGTAATATATCAGGAAAAATTCACTTCCACGCATTTCGGTCGATTTACTAAACAGAACAGAATCATGACAAAGGGACATAAAAGATTATCAGATTTCTTTCAGCAAACTTCTTACCTGTACGTCCAAGCCTGGAACAGATTTGCTGCGGTTGCCCATTGAGCCCACTGATGTGTCGGGTCCATCACGCAGATCCAGTGTTGATACATACTCTGTTACAAAGATTACAGACCAGCAACTAAAGCTACGATACAAACAGCGTTTTCGTTTGATTCTGGAAGAAATACAACATCACTGCACATGGTTATATATACACACAAATACTAACCAGTAGGCCTGGGGTCTCTTTTGATGCTCTTCTTGAAGATTCTGTCAACATCTATATCTGGGCTCGGATTGACCGGTTTCACATCTGCAGTCTAGAGAGGCAGAAACCAAGAGTCACAGTCAGAGAAGAGAAGATAAAATAGCTTGAGACAGGAACATAACTGTGTCTTGTGAAAGCATCTTACAATATTAGCGTCTGGGTTGCCGCTGTCAATGCTCTCAATATCTGCTTTGACTGGGATGGTCACACTGGAAACACTGGATCCTGCTGGGCTGGACAGAGCTGAGCGATTCCCTTTCCTGTGTGAAGACACAAAACATTATCGATCACTTGCATGTGCTTGAACGTTTTGCATTCAAATACATACTGCTAATATTCTTTCAAATGTTCTGTGTGACATGCCGTCTCCCTCGTTCCCATTAGCCTGAAGGAACAGTCAGTGCATTTTACTTTTAGTGGTAGATTCCATGAGCAGGACAGCACTTTAAAGACATTATTTATTTATGCATGGATGTTTCAGGTCGATGATCTTCCACCGCTGCGTTAGTGTCACAACCAAGCCTGAAAATATCCATGTCCGAGTACATGGCTTCAGAGGAGTGCTGCCCTGTTCTTGATTTGGGAATTTTTGCTCCTATAATGAAATCTGCAGCACTGATGTATCATCATTATTCTGTATTTTGTAACAGTGCAATCACAAAGCAAGTTTTATCAAAAAGAAGTTACACATTAGCTCACTATTCTCAGTATGCATCCAGTGATTTTCCAACCTATTCTGCACTCACTTATAATATCTACAGTACCAACAGCACTGAATTCCATAGCTTTACTTTTTTGCTAAAGAGCAATGTAGAGTGTTGGCGTGGGGCTGTGGGGAAAGTCAGTGAATGCAACCAATAAATGGACAGCTAACTGAGCTAACTAGCTAACAGTAGCTTCAATTATTAACAGGACAAAACCGGTCCAGTACCCCACCCAGCTGTGGGGGAGGAGGGCCAAACACAACACTTCCTGCTTTGTTTCTTGCTCTGATGTTATCATGTAGGGCAGCTTTTAGAATAACTTCAGGTGAGTTTACCTTGGTTGCTCAGGGGTCACATGGCCAGACTCAGTTCCAGTTTTACCGCTGGTTATGCTGGCGTTTTCTGCAGATTCTGTGTCGCTGCGTGTTGGCTTTGACACAACGTCCTCCTTTGATTCAAATGATTCTCTTGAAGCAATCGATCCTGAATTCTCACTTGAAGGACTGCCAAAGAAAACATGACAAAAGGTTGAGATGATCTGTGTTTGATACATCGGTGCATTTGTAAAACTGAAGAATGACGACGCACCCTTTTTTATTATTTGGCAGATTTTTCTGCCTGGCTCGAGGAACGGGAGGATCTGGGTGTATTTCAGTACTTCTCAACAGAACTTCTCCAGTTGTTTCGCGCTTATTTGCTATAACACAGAACAAAAGTTAAATGACACTTCAGCACCAGTTAAAGAAAACTCAGCAGCTCTTAATATTGCTCTCTTTCTACTGCTGAACTGGGACAACATTCCTGTGATTGTGGTTATTTCTTTAAGCCCGAGCTGATGATTGTTTACATTCCTGGTTGAACAGTTCATACCCACTTCCTCTTCCTGTACTCACTCAGAGGCTTCTTTTTCAGGGAGACTCTCACTAAGTCGTGTCCAGGCATCGTACAGAAACGGTTGATCCTTTGATCAAAGAACCAGTCACCTGTCATTTTCTTTAGATCCCTGGAATCCAATAAAAATACTTCTTAAAAAACATCTAATTTACACTCATTAATCACTTAAAATGACAATTTGAAAAAGGTAAATGTGAGTATCATAACACAACAACATTCTGAATTTCAGATACACATCTATTACCTATTACAGTCATGTTACCATTGGCAACTGTTAGGGATGCTAAATGTATTGACAGATATGTGTTGGACTGTTGATGTCAACTTATTACAAGTTGAACTTTAATTTGGTCTGTAAATTTCATATTTTTTTGCATTTAAAAAAAGGCAAATGCCTCTAAAATGTAGAGCCTGACAAAGATTTGTAAAAGTTGAACAAAAACCTTATTGAGTAAAATGGCTTAATTGCACTGAAACAGTAAATATCTGCACATATTGAACAGGTTATACACCAATACCAATATATTTGCATCAGGAAAATATCAGCCGATAATATTAGCCAACTGATTTATCTAATTACTTATTAGTGACTTCAGTGTTCCAGATTTTCTGTTCTGTATCTTCTTTCAAATGCCCATAGAACATATTTTAAAATGGCTATTTATCTTAAGAGGATTATTTTTATTGTCAACAAATCCCAAGAAAGGACCAAAACCAACAATAGATTGATTCCACTAACACGCCATCCTGGTGCCAAAATTATTTGTCCCAGCACCAAATATATAATAATCTACAAATGAATGGTCCCTAATAAATTAGCTAATTACTCCCGTTCTAGAAAATGACATAAATCAAAATGTAAGTAAATATTTGGCATTTTTCATGGGATTTGTTGGAAGACACAGGATTGTGAGGGACCCAATTTTTGACAAAACGTAATTACTAGTTTAAAATAAAGTATAAAGGAATCGTCTCTTACGTCTCTTTGGCACACACACTGCACAGCCAGGATCCTTGTGGGAGGATCGTTTTGCATTTGCTGCACACGTTGTGATTGCACATCTTACACTGGCTGTTGAAAATAGTCAGTCGACTCAGAGGCTCCAGGCATCTGCCACAACTACGCTGACTGTATCTTCCACTGCCACGTTTGGCTCCTTTCCTCTTCACTTCCAGCAAATCCGTCTTCAACTTCCTGAGACAAAACAAAATGAAAACTGAAAGATTATCCTTTGAAAAGCTATTTCAGTTTTAAAATGTTAATCAGTTTCTTGTACTTTGATATGTATGTTTTATAGCTGAAACAATGTTTTTTATTAATCAAATAACATATTATTAATTGCATTTTAATACAAAATGTCACAAATTCACTTCTTCCGGTCCCAAATGTAAGTAGTGCTGCTTTCAGTTTTTTCAAAGAGTTGCACATTGCAAGACAAAAACCTTCATATCAAGATAAGATAAGATTCACAGAATGGCATCTAGTGTAAATGTATCTTTGTCACCCAGCAACCAGGGCTGGATATTTTATAAGCGTGCCAATAAGGTACCTGATATCAGCACTGATACCTTAATTAGACTTTTTTTTTTTTCTGTATCAGCTTCTAACAAAGTTTGTCAACCAATGGCATCATGTCTTTGATATCAGCTGGTATCTGTGCTTCCTCAGCAGATGATGCAAACAACAGTGGAGTATTGACATGAAGGCAGCAGATGGAGGGAGATAAAACGCCACAGCAGTGACTGAATGTTATCAATAACCCCTATTAGTATTTTTCTATTCTATAAAAATGTGTTTATAATTTAGATAAAATGATCAAATTGTAAGTAGTCAAAAATGTGACCAACTTGAACTTTTTGATCCAGTCCTGCAAGCAACAACGAGTGCATATCGCACCAGACGGATATTAAATACCTACATGAACAAATACTCACGTTGAAAAATCATGTTTAAAAAGTGTAAAAGCATATATTAACTGCTCTGGTCTCACCTCACACGGTGCTCCTCATTCTGTCTCAGCTCCTCGTCCCGTCGCAGCACCTCCAGGATCAGCTCCTGCTCGGCCTCAGACAGGAAACCCAGGTTGATCATGTCTGCAGCCTGGGGCATGGCGCCTTTAACCAAAAACCCTGAGTGCAGGTCAACTGGCCCGGCTCAGTTGCAAGTCACATGGAGAAGATCTGACAAAAGAGAACATCAGGAAATTCACTGAAGTGGTAATAAGCGTTTGAATAAATACTGCAAAAGCTGCACATTTAACATAAAAAAAAAAAAAAACGCCTACAGAGGTAAACAGCATGAGCCAGTTTTTCTATTATCTCATGTAAAGCAACCTGAGTAGAAAGAGGAACTTGGTTGTCTGGTTGCCTTGAGGTGATCTAAAGATACAGTTGTGTGATCCTAATCAAATTAATTATAGCCGACTGAGCGACATATCTCTCTTCCTGCAGGCCTCCATGAAGTAAGCTTCTGTCAAAGGGTAGTTCTGAGTTCAGGAGTCGTAGCCGCCTTCTTGCATGTCAATCTGTCATTAAACGATCTCTCGTGGGAATCAAAATCACCACAAAGCCAACAGAAACTGACCCTCGTGTTTTTCCATGTCATGAGAGGACAGGAATCCAATCCGCAGAAATCATAAGTGACTAATAGGAACCAGGATGCTGGAGGGTTTTAAAAAATCCCACAGAAAGCCTGTGCCCGGGTGAAAGGTTGTTTTAAATGGGACAGGCAAAAACAACACTAACTTGGCTATCTTGCAGGGTTCCCACCCTCTAAGGATACAGAGAACTGGGTGGAGACTGGTAGCTTAACCATTTGTTTAAGCACAACATCAGGCTTGTCATGTGTCTTGTTCCCATCTGAAACTAAGCTCCCTTTGAATTGCCACAAAGGAAATTAAATTGAGGGGAAATGTTCCCTGTTAAGTAGCTATAAGCTTATCAGTGGGAAAGCTGCAATTCTAAACCTGTCACCCTTCCTTTTTTTTTTTTTCCTCATTGTTTAAATACCTGGGGCAAAGTATCTGTGGCAGGAATAAGACAATACCTGTAAATCAACCTGTGGAGCTAAAATTTAATCTTTAAGGAAATGGCGCATGCGTCTGAGGCAGATGACACATGTATAAATCCTTCACAGACACCAAAAACAGATTAATAAAACAGGGAATTCGCATTAAATGTTTTAAAACTAGCATTTACAGCATAGTTCAGACATGGAGGCTTTGTAAACTACGAATGACATTTACATAATTAATCTAACAAGCCTTCAACTCCACGATGACAGACACACACAGAAAAATCTGAGACATACTTTGCTGAAACTGTCAAGAATTCAAAGATGGACGCGACACGACCGTTTGAATGTTAACTGACGTAACAGCAACATTCGAACTGAAAAATTAAATTAAAGCTGACGTTACCCAACAATCACCAGCGTTACATGAGTTTTTACGAGACATCAGTTTGCTTAAAATGCGGAAGATTACATTTTTCCTAATAGGTGAATCTGAAACGCTGCGATAAACACGCAAAACTAAGCTAATTAAAGAAAACCACACGCACCTGTTAGTTAAAAAGTCGTCCTCGCGCCCGCTGCTCGACTGGCGTCACTACGGGCAACGGCGCGATATTCCTGACAGAAAGCTCAACAAAGTAGCTCACAAGCTAGCGGCGCGTTTAAGTTAGTTAAACTGACATGGACGTAGCTTCAGTCGCTGTCTTTATCCCTTCCTCCTCCTCCCGTCTCCAAACCTGTTGACTTTGTTTGAGCGCTGTGTTGGAGGAGTCCCGACTCGAGTACCGGAAGATAAGGAAAGTTTGCAGCAGACAGACAGACTGGCTGAACAGGAGCGCCTCTCAGCATTTTCCATGACAGGTGCATTTCCTTTACTGCTCTGTTTACCTCAGGAGGGATGGATGTGGAACGTTTAAACCCGTTGAAACAGTCCAATAATTAGCCATTTTCCCCTGTTCCCACACTAACGGTGCGTGACAGTTTATTTTGAGTACGGTGGGAGCAAAAATCTCGGGAGTGCAGGGCTTTTACTTAAGAAACAACTATCAGAAAGTGAGAATGGCAAAACAAATATTCAAAGTAAACTGGTGTGTCCTCTGTGGTTTCCTGATGCTGTTGTTTACTGTTCGGGCGTATGCAAAGTGATGGATTGTAAAACAGATGAGCACTAGGACAATAAAAAGGCGACTGTAAGTCCCACAAAATGATGCTAATTTACAGTTACAGCTGATAATATGTTCCTCCCAAAGAAGATAAATTATTTTATAATGTCTGCTGTCCCCATGTTGATGCCTCACACACTTGATTGACACAAGCTGTTGATTAAAAGGTGCAATATGTAACAAATTTAGTTGAAAAAAATAAAATAAAATTAACCCACATTTTCAACAGGGGGGAGAAATAAAAGTGTTAATGTTATGTTAAAGATGTTTATGTATTGTATTACAGAGACATACTGAAGTTAGCATGCTACCAAGCTAGCCTGGGCCTGTCACGCTCCAAAGCTCCAGTGCTATCTGGTGCTCTGAACCGCTAAATGCACGGCTCAACAAGCTAACCAGCAGTTAGTGGTTTCTCTGGTGATGTGCTGCCCTGTTTGTTTATGAATATGACAGGTGGCCAGTGGTTGCATTTTGCACCGTTAATCAATCAGATGAAAATGAGTTGCAAACTACTTTGAGAATTGCACATTTCAATGCAAAAATGTCAAACTTTCGTGGGTTTTCGCTTCTTAAATGTAAGAATGTGTTGCCTTTATTTGTCATGTATGGTAGAAATTGAAGAGATTTAGGTTTTGCACTGTTGGTTGGTCAAAAGAAGCAATTTGAAGAAGTTACTTTGGGTTCTGGGAAAGTATAATGAGCATTTTTCACATCTTTTGGTACATTTTATAGACTGAATGACCAATCAATTAACCATTTATATAATGGGGAGATTAGCTATGAAATCCACTATGAATTCAATGTCCATGTGGCCAAAGGCTACAACCAGGTGCCTTCGTGAATTTGAAGTGTCAAGCTTCACTGGAAAAGGACAGAGGTGGTTCTGGATATTCCTGCTGACTTTGTATTTCAGATGATTAATACTACACTTACGAGGGAACTCACATGGGCCATCAATCACTAAAATTCAATAGTGTCCACTGAAAATGGCTCTTTTGGCAAGTAGTGCAAAGACGAATTCTGTGCTTTCAGCACCTCCAGAGCAGATACTGATGGGTGACAAAGGGAAAAAAACATTAAACACATTAACGTGTTGGTGCACAATGAGGTGCAAGAACAGCTTCAGTGCTCCTTGGCAGATTTCTTCTGGTTGGATAAACACCATTCATCCAGAAGACACTCCCTTATTTGGATCAGAAATCTCAGCATAGCTGTTCAACGGGGTTCAGACCTGATGACTGTGAAGGCCATATCATATGATTCACATACCGTCCATACTCACGAAAACATGAAGTCAGCCCCTTGTATGGAAGAATCGGCGTTATGTTTTTCCACTCACTTTTCCAGGTTTTTACTTCCATTTATCAGTTAGAAGTGAAACTTTCATGAAGTATTTGCCTTTTTGCAAAGATCAGCAGTTGCCTCCTGACATTCACAGACATTCAAAAACCAGAACAAAACACATTAAAATTTCTTGTAGAGGCCAAACTTTTTAACAATGCCACTTCTTACTTTCATTTACACTGAGGATGCTGCACATTTACTGATTGTAACCTCATTAACTATTAAAGATGCACTATGTAACTTGTTTAGTTGCAGTTTTAGTTACAGTCCTATATTATTGAATTGTATGACTTCTAGATGCGCACTGTGCTGTTTTATTCTATTTCATAATTCAAAATGCAAGCCTGTTTTTCTCTGATGTTAACAAGTACAAACGCATTTAAGTATGCTGAAAACTAATTAAATGTAAGCCTTTCCAAACTGCTATTTGTGGCTATGTAAGAGAACAGCTATAATATACACCCAGTTACATGTTGAATAACAGATTTGGTGGCACAGTAATAGTAATTATATTGAGCTAAAGATGAAGTTAGCAACATTTGATAGTGATCTTATGCGTTCAGTATAATAAGCCAACAGCAAAATATAGCTTGTTAAAAAATAAAAAATGTTTTTAATTTCCCACAAGCAGACATTAAAACAATTACATGTAAATAGGCATTCTTCATGTGGATGGTCTCGTTTGCTTATGTAGGTAATAGAGGCACCAGTATTAAATTAAGATTGTTTCATAAACAGGTAAAAGTTCCTTGTAGTGCTATACTCATAAATATTGATTCTGGGGTTCTGTAATTACAACACACTTTTGTGAGAGTAAGGACCAGTGGATGTGACTCATGTGTCAGCCTTCAGCTTTTCATTACGCCCAACCACAAGGGGTGTAGGGATCAAACACTGAAGGGAAAAAAATCAATGTATAACACAACCAAAGGGTGTCCTTGAGCAAGTCACCTAAACCACAGCTGCCCAGTGGCCAAAAGATAAGGCTGTCATTGTGATATGGTTTGGCAGCCTCCACATGTGATTAGAATTGCATGTGTGTGAGGCAGGGCGTTTCTTAAAACACAGCATCTGTGCCCAGAAGAGAACCTGCCCTGGATAAATAAATGTTTATAACAACACTGCAGTAGCTGTCAGGTTAAATATCCACAGAAACCAGCTGATGCAGTGTTTGGTTACATGGAAGCCTCTGGACCGTATAGCTTCCTATTTCTTTAAAGTGACACATTAAATGATGAATGCCATGCTGTCCACTCAGTATCTGTGCTCATATCCTCAGGACGGTCTGCACTCCAAGTCCAACACAATATGGTGAACGTGAGGTGCATATGACTTTACATGTTCAATGTGCTGGATTTTTGTTATCCACAGTGCACCAGTAATGTCCTTTAAAAGAGAGCTGATACGGTTTGCTGTGTCATCTGCCCAGGCCTGCCACACCTCTCTGTCGCCTGTCTTCCCAGAAACCCTGTGGGTGGCATCATCAATTGCCGGAATGGCTGCCGTGTTCGGTAACGGTGAGGTAACGTTCTGGTGAATGTGCAAAATGCCACCGGTTGTTCTTTTCAGCAGTCGACAGGCAACAGGCCAACCGTCCTCGGAGCTCGGTATGAGACCCAGGTTCACTCGGTCTGCAATGTCACACAGCTGGAGCTGAAAACAGAGAAAAAGCTCTTTGATGCCAAATTATTGTTGACTCTTGATGCAGAATAAAAGAGGGGCAATAGACTTTTAAATCCAAGTGACTTGTATTGTGCAAAATTGGATGATAATTGATGATTAAAATGCATTTTAGAAAATGATAATCATTTTTTTCCTGCGGCGATGCCAGTAATAATCTTGCAATTAGACTGGAGTTTACAGAGAGAAACAAAACAACCAGACTGCATTTGGAGTAATCCAATTTTAACTGCTCTCTTGATTCTGTAAAGAAACCTTGAGGCTTTTGAAATCAAGTCTTTCTCTGTCAAATTAATGGATATATCAAAAAAAATCATAGCAGTCAAAACCTCCCACAAGCACACCATAATCTGATTAGTTGTTTTTTTTTTCTTTTTGTGAATTTAGATCAAGTTTCATGACATATAGTGTCAAAATGCTGATTCTCGTTAGAAATTATAGCTGAGTGATAACGTTTAAATGACCAGTATTTGCTTCCATGATCTCCTGTAGAGATGGGAACTAAAACAACCACTGGAGGGCCTAAGTCGAAACATTCTCACTGTGGTAAAGAATTCAACAAAGACAGAGCTAGTAATATAAATATGATAGATGTGGGTCAATAATACACGTCACATCGACATTATCGAACACATAGGAACACTCTTACTAGTCGGTTGTCTCCTTGGTGAACAGTGCAGCGGTCAGACACCCCATTTGCCACAATATTTTTCTGTAAAGCTTCAACTGCATCAGGGTTCCACTCACAGGCGTGAACGTGACTTGCCCCTGCGTGTACCAGATATGGAAGAGTGAAGTATCCAATACCTAAAACAAGAAATAGTTGAGATAGTTACACACCAACATTGTCACGACTCAAATTATGTTTAATTACTACTGAGAGTGCGAGAGTTAAACACTATAAAAGTGTCAAAACCTGGACTAAAAACAAAGACAAAAAATTCCTTAGAGAGATCCACTCAAACATCCCCCACCTGCATACAAATCGACCACAGTCTCCCTTCTGCAGTCAAATCCAGCCACACGGAGTTTCTCTGTTATGTTTCCAGCGGAGAACATGCATTTGGTAACATCGAACTCATAGCTGAAACAAAAAATGAAAACATGATCAGTTCAGGCATGTTTTAGTCAAGTGTATTCAAATCATGTTCACAGGACCTATTTAGTGAGCCAATAAATGACTCTGACTGAGAATTACCTGATCCTGTTGTCCACATGTTTGACCCAGCTGTGCTCTCCCAACAGCATCGTCACTACGGGAGACCTGAATCCATCACTGGATATCCGACTCATCTTTGCCAGGCGCTTCGCCCCCAGTCCTTTGGCCACTGCACTCCATAGCTGCTGACCTAAGCAAGTAAAAAGAAATCAATAAATGTCCTAATTAATTATTGTGTACATCTAGTACTTAAGCAAAAGTTTGGTTCAGTTTGCCAACAGTACCCATTTTCTTCCATGTTGGCAGAGACAAACAGTTGTCTGCCAGCAGAACTAGGTCTCCATGTCTCTGGAAGCTGCGAGGGAGGTCCCCCCTCAGCTCCTCCGTCCATCTTTCACCCTGAGACTCCAACAGCTCCTGGAGGATATGCTCTAGTTTATTACCATGTGTCCGTCCTCTCTCTTTCTTTGACTGCGGAGGATACTGTGGTGAAAACAGGACATGTTTCAGGAGGTACATATAACTAAGCTTTTTTAAGCTGCAGTATAGTACTGTTTCTATCAGTGTATTTAAGTGTAACTCTCGCTTTAACTACCTGACTCCAAACTATCTCACAAGCACTGTCTGAAGCAGCCACTGTTCTGAGAGTTTGGAGATCAAGTTGTGACAGACAGGAAGGTAAAATGGGTAAAAGGACTGTCCCAGCTGAGTCATTCTGTAAACACAAACTCAGGTCAAGAGCTCCTTTGGACTGTAGACATCTCCTGTAAGATGAGACGTTCGAAAATAGAGACACTAAGTCACAGAAGACGTATTAAACTTGTTGATATTTTGCTTATTTTGTTTTGATCAGTTTACACATATACAAATAATGCAGACTAACACACACACTCGCAATGTGAGGAGCAAGAAACCCTCAAAAGGGATCGATCATTGCACTATACTGCAAAGAGTACATTAGCAAAAGAGAAACGAAACAATAAATTATAAGGATGCTAAAGAAATATATATTTTTTTAAAAGGACAAGGCATATGATCACACAGTTCAGTAAATAAAATAAAGTTATGATTAGTGGGTTTATCAAAACATCTCTGTGGACACTGCCAAAATGTCTAAGGTTCCTATGCTAACGACTACCTAGCTTAGTTTAGCCGTTCACTCACTATATGGCTGCTTACCTGAACTGCTGTGCATGACATTGAGGCACACGAAGGCAAGGCACACCGTCCATCTACGAGCAAACAAACAAATCCACTGTATTTATGTTTCACGCTTCAAAAATGAAAATTTAGCCTACAACGAAAATAACGAACTACCCGTAGCTGCCGCACAACAACATACGACGCGTGTTTCTAGTCGGACGATTAAGCAGACGGGCGTTTCAAAATGCCAAACTTTATTGTAAAAACGAACTGGTTGCGTTCTAATATAAACAGCCACAGTTTAGGCTTTTCCGACGCAGAATAAGAGCAGTTTATCATCGAAATGTTAGTAGGTTTGGTTATATTAATGTTTTATATTTTATGTGCGTTAGAGAACTGCTGTCGTTAGTTTACAAGAAGCGATAAATCAATTTGAAGACGTTTCCCGCCAACGTCGGTAGATGGAGACAAACGGCTCAAAACTCATGAAGGTGAGCGGCTGTTAACAGAGTAATGTTAACGTACAGTGAAGAAAATGTAATTATTGGCCATATGTTTGTATTAGTTGAACTACTAAACACAACTAAAGTAATCAGTCTGACATTATAATCAGCTGTGTCATATAACTGTTTAAAATGGCGCATTTGAAAGATATTCAGTTTCACAGGGCGTCACACATTTTCACAAATCCAAACAAAAATACAAGAAAACGATTTGAGCTGGTTTCTAATTGGAAAAGTAAAGTAAAAATGACTTCAGCCATAATAAGAAAAGCATGTACCTGCATAAGAATGGTGTTTGTTGTATTTGTTTTCTATGTATTTTGGGGTTTGCCTGTTTCAAAACCCAAATCATTGTGCTGCCATGTTCTGAAACTATCATATATGGTTCGATTGCATGAGTTTCACGTCACAAACTAATGCAAGTGGTCTTGTTGACATTCTCTTTATGGTATTTTCACATCCTTTAAAAATGTTGGTGCAACATGACCTGTTTTTTTTTTTTTCTTTATTGATTGATTGGCTGCAGAGCTGTACTAATGCTCTATTGGAACTATGCCATTTTTTGTGTTATTGTGTTATTGTTTCTGTTAGTCCAGTGGAGCTGGTATCCGTAAGTTTTTTCCTACGTCAAACCATTTTCCATTTAGGGGATAAAGTTATCTATCTGTCTGCCTCACATTAGATCATTCATAAGCTTTCATCTGGCAGTATAAAACCACCTCAACACCCTGATCTCTCCTTATGTAATAAAAAGTGGCATCAGATTTTAAATTTCAGACTTTCACTTGTCATTGGAATCTGACTTGACAGGTTGGTCAAAGCAACATCTGACAGGTCATGTTTTAATAATGTCATCCTCTGAGGTACATATAAAGCAGCAGGGATCCTGACTGATGGAGACGTACAGTAGCCTTTCCACCAATGATCTCTGATTTCAGGACAGACTGAGAGTGAACGATGTCTGGTTCACTCTCAGGGTCGTTTATGGTTCGGCCCTCCCCTGTGTGTCTCATAAAGTGCCATCTCGTTGCCTCCATGTTGCAACAAGGAGGCTATAATGGCTGTATGACTGGGCTTAGCCAATATTGAACCATCATAATCACTTCTGATGTCTTTACCCAAAGAGACTTAGCGGGGGCTAATAGCTTGCATGGCCAGTGAAAATATCATTGTTACTACTAGCCTCCGACACATAACCACAAAGACTTAAATATTAAACTTAAGTGAAAGGTTAAGGTGCCGATGAAAGAGACACAACACAGGGGACTAACTGTTTAAGTATAGATATTGTTAGTACAAGATCAATAATGATAATATTCTGTTAAACAATTATCTCAATGTTACTGGAAGACAGTTCCCTGACTACTGTTTTACACTATAGAAACTCATCTTAGCAAGTATATTTGTGTAAATTCTAGTCAAAAATATTTCATTTCACGTGAGATAAAACGAACTTGAACATTTACATTGTTTTTATCATTATAATTGTTTGTTTGTTTCTACTTATTTTTTAGTGGCATTTCCCCTGGTGTAGGTCAAATATATTAAGTTGCAATAAATTAAATCTTTAATCTTACTGCACATTTATTGCCTCTATTGACAGTGACCGACAGCAAAACACCTTTGTAAAAATAATCTGCCTTTTGCATTCAGATGGAAGTAATTACACTTTATGGATTAACTTCAGATGTGAGAATCTGAATCAACGGTGTTGTTTATTTTCACCTTTTGAATTATTTGTTACATTGTCGCCTGGCATGTGGTAGATGACATTTGTTTCACATGTACGAAAAAGAAAAAAACTTGGGTTAAATAATTCAGATGTGAACATGTCTGAACATGTGTGGAAGCCAGCATGTGTCTCCCATGGATTAGAATCAAATCCTCACCTTTTTAAATATTATTTCACAGTAAAATATGAGGAACATTCAGGGGCAAAACTACACACGTGTGTGTTTTTATTTCTAACATGGATCAGCATAAAATAAATATCAATACACCAAACAAAAAGAATGCAGATTTGATAAAGTAGGATATTGGATACAGAATTAAACAGGCCTACAATAAATTAATAAGATATAAATAGTGTATAAATAGCATGAAACACGAGACAAATACTACTCAAAACCATTAGAGATATTAGGATATGGGTGCATATATTTATGTGCATGGATGACTGCAACAGGAAACACTAAATAACAAACAACATCCCTGATTAATTTTGAATAGGGAAAGACATGAAATTGAAGGTTTCTAAAGAGTTAAAGGCTTAAAAGTGAACATATTCCCATACTGGTCCCAGTCAGACCTGATTTGCTCTGAGGACCTCTGCAGTGTTTACCTTCTGCTCTCTGGAGAGCAACACTGGAGGGATTAATGCGTTTGAGGTCTGTAACCAATTATCTTCGTTGATACACTTTAATTCACAATCTCCTCCCTTGGGCAATACGACAGGCTCGGGGTTGAGCATATTAATGTGATCTCAGCAGGACCTTTATCTGTGTCCTTTGTTCCTTCTCCTTCTACCTGCCCTGCCCCTTTAAGATTAGACATTTCAATCTAGGCGTGTTTCCTGCCTCCATTGACTAAAACCGAGAGCTGGCATCCTGCGGGAAAAAAAAACACATCAAACAGCTTTACATGTCCGCGTCCATACAGCAGATCATCTCTGATTGTTTTTAAAGGATTTTTTGTATTATTATTTCTGTTTTATTTCAGGCACACGGACCTGGTCACAGTCTAATGTCCACAAACACGGAGCAGCTCGCCTGGACGATCATTTATGAGTTATCGAGATGATATGAATGTCAGTCGGTCAAGGTCCGCTACCCCGATGCAACAGCCACGACTGGATTGTTCTGCTGGGAAACATCTGCCTCAAGCATTCGGATGAATTCCTGCTAATTCCTGCCCGATATCGAGCGGACGGAGAGAGGATCGAGATTGTTGGAGCAAGCGTGGGAGCCTCACCGTGGGAATGACATGCTGCAGTACAGACGAGACAAACTGGAAAATAAAAATGGATCAGGAAACATTGATGATGTGACTGCGACACCATTCAACGGAAAGAAAAAATGCTTCCCAGTCGTCCCCTTGTGCAGAAATCTTTAATATTTCTAAGTAAGTCGTTTGTTGTTTTTTTTTGCCAGAGGGCTGTGTGTAACACTGACTGAACAGGATCTGTGAGACTATACGAGCGCATCGGCTTATTGTCCGCCTCGTTTTACAGTATAACAAGTGACATTCACCCGAAGAAGCACCGAGGGCTGATCTGAGCACTGACAGGCACCATGTCGGCGGTGATGATAACGCGGAAGGTGCGAAAATGGGAGAAGCTCCCGGGAAAGAACACTTTCTGCTGCGACGGACGGGTGATGATGGCCCGGCAGAAAGGAGTCTTCTACCTGACCCTGTTCCTCATCGTCGGGACCTGCTCGCTCTTCTTCGCTTTCGAGTAAGTGAATCCCCCCATCTCTGACCCCTCATGAGCCACCAGAGTCAAAGCCATTATTTGTGTTCACTTCAGAATGGAAGCCAGTTAACAGAAAAATGTGTTTAAGAAATCCTTTTCATGATAATCAATTAAATTTCATCATAGTAAAATAACATTTCATAGTTTTGAGGTAAAAAAGTTGAAATGATGAGAAATACAATCAGAATTCTGAGATAAAAAGTCATAATTAGGGGCTTAAAAGTCAGGTTTATGGGTTAGAATGTGACTACTGTGTGATCGAAAGTCATAATTCTGAAATTATTATGAGACAGAACATTGAAATTATGAGATTATTAAAAGGTAAGACATAATAATGCTGAGATAAGAAGTCTTTGAGATAGATTTGGACTTTTTATCTCACAGTTATGGCTTCTATCGTGTGAATTTGACATTTTTTATCTCATAATGTTGACTTGTGAGTAACCATGGCCCATAATGGGACAATATGAACATTTGATGTCACGATTAACGCCGCCAAAGTAATTGTGATTCACGATATTATCCAGATAATCATCGAAATATGCTTAAATCACTGTAATCATTTTACCTTGTTTTTTATTTTTATTGGGCGGACACATTTTTTTGCATTGTCGTTATTGTAGCTAACATCCTGTCCCTCCCTCCTCTGTACGTCACAGAATAACTGCACAGTTGTTATCGCAGCACAGAGCAGCTAACAGGAGGATCCTGATCTGTGTGTTCATGAACAGACAGCGCCTCCTCTTTATGGAGCTCTCTGTCTTGATTGGATAAAGTGGGCAGGGATACCAGAACATTTCTTTTATATTTTACTGCATGAGCAGGTGGAGAAGAGACTTGTGCTACTGACCAAACACTCATGATGATGTAGAGCTATTAAACCCTTATTTTAAGAAGAATATTTAACTTACAGTTGCTTTAAATAATCATAAATCATAGAGTCGCGCTGTTGAATACTTCGAGTTCCAGCTTTACAAGTTTGAATCTTTTCGGGTGTCCTTCGTATTTTCTGAAACTAAAAGAAACATCTTTCTGTTTTAGACTGTTATTAAGATGTAACCTCGACCTCTAATTAATGTTTTTCACTTTTGACATGTTGATTCTGAGGAAAGGGATTGATTGATTAATCAAGGGGTTGCAAATCATTCGATAGTGAAAATAACTATTGCAGCCCTACAGTATGTTAAAGGGCAAACTCAATTTTTCATTTATTAGAGATTGTCTTGTTAGTGAAATGTTACCATCCAAAGCCCAAATATATTCAGGTTACTCTCATGTATGAAAAACAAATAGGTGAAGTGTTCTCATCTGACCAGTAAATCTGCTAATATTTGGGCAGTTTCCATGAAAAATGACTGAAATGATTGATCAACCATCCAAATAGTTGCTAGGACTTGATATGGTTTGTCACACCGATTTGTTTAGTCTCATCTCATCCATTTCTGTTGTATGTTGATCTTCCTAATGTGTGCTATTGTGTATGTGTGTAAAGTAGAGTGATTTTTTTTTTATCAGTCTCTTCTCATCAAGCTGATCTGTGACCTCCTGTGTTGCATTTATTTGTAAGGATTTCTGTTTTAATGACCTCCCAGCCATGCTGTTGGTCCACGTTTTGTTGCTCAGAATTCAGTCCCTGGTCAGAGAAGCGAAGGTTTATGATTGACCACATACTGGGGTGTTAAATATTTAATACCCCTCGCTGTCCAGCTTCTGCTCTGTTTAAGAAAGGAGAGCTGCAGATTTCTGTTGTCTCAGCAGTTCAGTCTCAACCCTCATACAACCCAATGGACTCATTAACTCTGCACTCACAGCCACTCGGCTTGGATGCAGCATGTAAGCCAAAATCCTTTCAGTGAAGGCTACAGGATTGTTTTTAAAACTAAAAACATGAGGCTGAATGATACTCATAAAGCAGGGTTGCTTCTCATTTAGAAAGCACTCATTTTCTGTCGTTGCCCCACCTGTTTCCTCATTCTTCTCCCCTTTCTTCCCAGACAAATCAGGCACGATGATTTAGCATAAAATGCTGCGCTATAACACAGTAACCTCTCTTGACTGTGGGCGTGTCTGCAGCTAACAGGCCAAATGGATTTGGAGCATAGCAGAGAAGAGAAGTAGCTGCTCTCACATAGTGCCAGGCCCTTCCCATCTCTATCTGCTCTGCACTTTAATGGCCTCCGGCTTTCCTTAGCGTCCGGACAGAAGGAGCTGGTGTCCAGCTCAGAGCAAAGAGGGAGAGATGATACTGCTCACGCTGAACGTCCAGAGCCCAGAGGAGGCATTGCGGTGACTAATGGCTGGAGGGTTGTTAGCATACTATGTTCATATTACAGCGGAACATAATTATCTCTCATGGGGGGATGGATATTAACGTGGAGATTGGACCCAGACAACAGGGGGGTAATTTTCAAACTCGCCATTACACGGCATGTTGATACATATCTGATTTAAACCTCTGACAGAGTAATTGCCTTCTGCAAAACGGCTCGGAGGTCTAATGCATTCACACACTGCCCATCTGAGACTACGTTTAAATTCTGTCTTTTTCTTGGTATGAATATTTTAGAGTTTAACATCCTCAACTAGCATTGGGACTGCATTCACATTTATTTTTTTAACGAGTATTAATTCACTTATTCTATCAAATCATTATTGGTCTGTTGGTCAGTCTACCACTTTTGTCATAAAGTTAAAGATATCTTAGATATCTAAGATATCTTAAAGCCACAATGAGTAGAATTCTTCGGTTGCAGTTTGAGAGGAAGTATGAATTAGCAGAAAATCGAAGTACTCAAGTTAAGTACATGAAAATTGTTCTTAAGAACAGTACTTGAGCAAATGGTACTTCTTCACTGGTTGTTCAAAATTTTGACACAAAGATTTTAATTTTTTACTGCAAATGAATATCGGCCCCAAATATAATTTTCAGTCTTCTTATTTTCTTATAATTGGTATAAGACTGAAAAAGCCATATGTGTTGACCCCTGTTGCCAAGGTTGTGGCACCTGGTTACCATGGTTTTGTAGAGTCCCGCCCTAGCGTACTGTGTGTTGTCATTAGCTGTGGGCTACCCACCCACTGCCCAGTGGTTGATGCTCAGAAACGTCCTGAACACGGCAACAAAATAAAATGGAGTCAGTGGGCCAAGTCTCTGCAGATGCAGACACGGCTGCACACTTCGCGTGGGTTGCTAGTCATGATTTAGTGGGATTACCTACATTGTTTTTAGGAAATCCTACTCACTCTGTGTTTAGCTATGAAATGGATTACCAAGAAATTTGTCACCACCACCATCAGATTATCAGGTCAAATGTAGGCTCGCTTTTAGTGCTAATTAGCCAACATTAGCATGCTTACTACGCTAAGATGTTGGACATTGTAAACATCATACATCATAGTCTTTGTGAGTATGTCACTGTAGCATGTTGATGTTAGCATTTAGCTCACGGTCCCACAGAGCCGCTAGAATGGCAGTAGACTCTTAAGGTCTTTCCACATAAAGTCTGTTTTTCTAAAATTTGTCATCTGAATGATAAATATGATGCACAGAAACCTTGCACACTCAGTCTAATGCATTTATTATTCAATTTATGGTGAAAATGTACAATATGAGACATGTTGTGAGATGGCTGCTTGTGTCAGCGAACAACAGTGAGTGGATTGTTCCACTCATCCTCAAGACAAGATCTTCTGTCAATCAAGTAATAATAAATCAACTGATTGTATCAGCTTTAGCTAATATGACTTATAATACCGACATTGTTCTGAAACTCAATTTGTAAAAGGCTTGTGATTGATTTAAAAACTGCACTTTAGTCTGCTGGACACACAGAACATGCACAACACTGCATTATGGTAATCTAATATTAAAGTAGCAAAGATTCTGTGTGGGATAGTTCTAGTGCATTTGGCTATAGATCATATTTCTGTTATCATATACTTTTGTCTTTGTCGTGTAGTTTTCTTGTCCTGGATGGTTCAGTCTTCACATTTTGTCTGGAGGTTGAGCTCTGAGCTGCACTGTGGCATTGAGGGGAGAACAGAGAGAGCAGTGTCCTGGCGTGGGCTGGCTCATTTCCAACACTTGCTGAGCAGACATCTCACGTTTATCACCAGCCACCGGCAGCCCGTGCAGGGAGACCTCTCTGGACTTTAATTTGTGCTAAATTGCAGAAGCGAGCAGTCGAACATTCAAATGGAAAGGCCCATTATGAACAACTAAACAAATTATTTACTGTGGACCGGGGCATGGCTGTTTTCTGGTTTACAGTTGGAATACATTTTAGGACTGTATGTCAGTACCCTGTTGGTTTTGTGTCCGTTTGATATCCACTGATCTCATTTTTAATAGGATTTTACATAATAACATTTGCTTACGATGTTTAAAAGGCTTTGGTTGTCCTATTGCCAAATGTGTAGGCTAAATATCCGCAAAAAGGCTTCCTCACAGTTGGATTTTCACTGGTTTGCTTCCCATTTTTATGTGTGTGTTTATGTGTGTGTGTGGTGTGCGTGCATGCATGCAAACGTGCATGTGCATAGCCACCAATGGAGCCTGGATGAAGGAGCAAGAGAACTGGAACAGAAGGACAGTGTGTCATCTGTCTGTCCACCCCAGGACGCTGAGCTACAAGGCCAGAGAAGCATATGGGCTTGTAGTGAGACTGAGGCTTTGTCTTTGCTTGTGCTTGTCTATTTGTATCTACATCCCTGCACTTGCTGCAAGCTAGAGGCTTTCACTGTGTCCGGTTGACCGTCCTGTCCTCTAGTCAGCCTCATAAAGCGTAAAGATGTAAAGGACTGAGCCTGCAGAGTGAGCAGCTGCAGTCAGAGGAGATCTTGTAACCGACCCCTGAGCCTCCCTCAGCATCTGACCCCGCCCTGTCTCCCTGTTTGCCAATCAGAAAGCAGCTGCCTGGCCTGGCTAGATGTGCAATAACATGATTTATGTCCTATTCAGAGTCTATGCTCCATTTACAGTAACAGTGATCTACAGGCTTTGTTCTCTGGAAGCTTCCCTGGCAGGACGAGAGGGCTGGAGGGTGAAGGGATATTTTTGCACACCATATCGGGAGGCACATTTCACATATTTTTGCACTTTGTCTTTATCTGTTTGGTTTGAAAAAGATTCTCTCGTGGAAGAAATGGCCACCACTTTTGCCACAATAGTATTATTTTTTTCATGTGGCTGAAATCATCATTATTCTTAATTTCACTTAGTGATCGTTCTATGACGCAACATCTTTAATCCTAGCTTTAATCCTGAATAAAAGGATGTCCTGTAACATTTCTCTCATATGGTATTTAACTGTTGCATAACAAGGAAGACTGATTTAAACTGGACAACAGATTGCACCGTCTGGAGCTTTAGTGAAACCTCTTTTAAACTCACTCATACAGTAGATACCAAAGACTTTTAGAGGACATGTTTAATTCTAGTTAGTGCCTCTCATGTAAACCATTCACACCGCGAGGCTTTCAATTTTCTGAAAAGAAAAAATAGCTTTCAGTCTTTGAAAAAAACCTCTGTTTGTTCGCTTCTCCGAGGTTATTTCTAGATTTAAAAAAGAATAGTCATACCTTTCCTCTTACCTGAAGTGCTATTTATCTACCTCAATGGTTTTCGTTTCATTTGCTGGGTTTCGGAGGTAGTGGCTGCAGAGACGTCTACTCTCTGTCCAATATAATGGAGCTGCATGGCACTCAGCTAGTGGTGCTGCAAACAGCAAGAAATACCATTTGTAAAATTCAGCAGTAATGTCTCATTCCAGAAATAATGACCCAGTTAAACAAGATTAAAATCAACAATCTATATCTTGGCTTCATGTGGTGATCTTGGTAAACATAGACCGACAAAGTCTCAGCCACAAACAATAGCAAAGTCACGTGTGGTTGGCCCCTGTCCTTGCTCAAAAGGACATTTGTCAGCTCCAGCCTTCTGGATTGGAAACACAGTCACAACTTGAGAAACAAGATCGAAATATTTGCAGCAGACTGAATATTTTTCATCCATTTAAGGACTTAGGATTTTTTAAAGATTGCTGTGTATGTTATGGTCATATGTGAACTAGAGAAGCATGATTACATCTGCAGAAAAGGACAAAAGTCGTTCTGCTGCAGAAGGACAAAATCCTCCTCGAGCCAGAGTATTTACTAAGTCCAGTAATAAAGTGGTTGTTCTGTCAGTAGGTGAAAAGGAAGAGAGAGGGTTTTTTACAGCAGTGCCCTAGAAACAGGCAGAGTCACAGTCTACAAATGTTTGTGTGACGGAGGCCCACTGTGGATGAACCTGCACAGTGAGTGCATAATTCATTTGTAGTATGATTCATGCAGATTTGCAACAGCTTACAACCATTAAGTATTAATAAAGGAAGGGCTTTAAATGTTCAGCAAAGGTGAAACGTCATGACTCACCCGTACACGACATGGTGACATCTAAATCCTGGGTTTGGTGGTTTTTGTTGGTGAGAAGTTGAAGTGATTTTAAGTCAGCGATATCCCGACTTTACAAGCTTCTCATCTTTGAGCTCAAGTCATCCTGAGTTAAGAGGGAAATCCTCTGGATCAAAGTCTGCAGTCGGCACACCATAATACATTTAATGCCCACTCAACCCATACACACAGTGAACTTCACATTTTCCATGCAGAATAGGCACTACACGAGGTATCTTATCTCTATTATGTAAGGCTGTCATTATTTTTTTATGGTAAATGTGATTATTGTCCTTTATGACCAGCTGATTGCAGGTTTTTCAGATTATGGATCCCATTTAAAACCAATAAACCGTCTCTTTTCCATATTCGAAGAACTCATGGTCTAATGGTCACTGGTGCTTTTATGACAGTTTTATATGCGCCCATTAAGTCAACAACATCGAGTACAGCATATGGCAAAAACACTTAATCTGCATCCCCAGTCTGCAGTAGATTGAAGTGTAATAAATCATATATTCTTGTGTTGTGGATTTGAGTTCATATTCTTAAAAAGGCTACAGTCAACCTGCTCTGATTTTGACCTGCAGTTGTTTTGTTCGGTGTGATTTAAGCAAATGTGAGATACACAACCATCCAGGATTTCACCTAAATCCAATCAGGAAGTTTTGCTCCAGAATCGTGATGTAAGGGTGTTGATCTGTAGCTCTCACCAGTCGGTGATGAAAGAAAAAATCAGATCCTTTACTTAAGTTAAAGTTACACTTAGACAGTTTAAAAATACTCCACTACAAGCAAAAGTCCTACATTGCAAACTTTATTTATATGACATGAGAGTAGTATTATGAGAATTTTTATTGAAATATAAAAGTAAAGTAAAACAGTGCTGCCTTTGTAAATCTCTGTCAGTGGTAAAAATAATGTATTATTATCGCTGCCAAGGAGGTTGGTTGGTTTGTCAGAATGGATTTCCATGAAGCTTGGGTGGAGGATGGGACTCGGCCCAGAATAGACCCCTTTTGGAGTGGTTCCAGTTAAAAGGACGGATCCAGGAACCTTTTCTCACTCTTTCTAACATAGTGAGAGTGTGTTTTTCAACATGGATCTTAAAGGGAAAAAAAACTGCATATTTAGGTGGCTGATATCCATGAGTGAGTTCAAATTTATGTGGATCCACATACAAATTTAGCAGATTTAAAAATGGATTTGATATTGGATTCCGACAATTTGACCTTGGCAAGATAAGAAAGACGCATATTAACTTTCTTGCTGAGAGGTTTGATACTACCCTCATATATGTACAGCTAGCAGCAGGTTGGCCGAGTTTGGCATAAAGACTTCAACATTAACAAAATCCACCTACTATCCCTTCTAAAGCTCACTAAATAACATGTTATCTCTCATTTTTATAATCGTCACCAGATACACAGCACCCAGTTGAGATCCAGAGAAGTCCCCACAGCACATAGTTTGCCACCAAACCTCAGACCGTTGTCGGTTTTTCTACTGATTAAACAAACAAGATAAAATGTCTTCGTCAGTGAGCTTTAGAGATGACGGGAGTCAGATTTTGTCACCTTTAGACAGAGACAGTCTTGCTGTTTCCTCATGTTTTCAGTCTGTGTGCTTATCTAACAGTACATTTATGTGGTATGGCGTAACAAACTTGAGAATGGTATCGATGTTCTCATCTAACTCATGGCAAGATGGTGAATAAGTGTATTTCCCATAATGCTTATTTCACTCCACTGGTTAGCATGACACCAACATACTCGCAACGGACATTTAAAGAAGATATCAAAATCAGTGCAGCTAAAACTAAGATATTATCTTTTTTGATTCCAAATGTTTGTTTTCTGGATCAGAAGTCTGGTCAACTTAAGTTGCATTATGGTTAATGCATACTTGGATTTAGGTGCATGGTTATCAGATGAAATGAATACATTGAAATGCCGTCTCAAGCACTATAGAGTTAAAAAAAACTCAGCTGATGTGAAGTACATGAAAAAAATTTGTTTTCCCCACTGTAGAGAGTCTTGAGCCTCGATGAGGAGGCAGATTGTTGATTAAGAAAGGGAGAGAACGTGTAAGTGGTGTGTGAGTGTCACTTGGCGGTCTGATTGATCGCCTCACTGATGAAAACATTCTCCCCACATGGACACTGGGCCTGATTAAGTCCAGTTTTTTTTCTGCTGTCTGTGTGGTGACGGATGAACGCACAAGTGTCAGCGTGCCAGCACCACCCTGCTCCTCAACAGCAGAGGAAATGGTCACGTCCAGGAAGGACGTGGAGGCTTGATGGGAAGCGATGATAGAGTGGGCCTCGAATACCTACCAGTCATCATTACGGGAATTACATTTCATCGACAGACCGCCTCCCCTCAGTCTGAATGCACCGGCTGCTCTCTGCTGTCTCTGCACTAACAAATGGGCCAAACATACTTCAGAGGCCTGGGCCAGTGGAAACTTCTATTGATTTGATCTCTGCTCCTGGTTTCCATTAGTGTGGAAAAAAAGGCTCGGCAGGGAAACTGCTCAGGCCAGTCGAGCAGGTGTTGTGTGTGTGTGTGTTGTTGTTACGTCAGAGCTCAGGTATGCTGACATACCTGGTTAATCTACATACTGTGACTGAACAGGTGGACTTTGTTCTCTGCTGTCTTGTACTGATTGGCTGTTATAAACACAGCTACACCCCTTTCCTTTGAACTTCCTGTCAGCTGTGTCTGTCTGTGGTGAGAGTGTATTAAACTGCACCCAGAGAAGAGATTACAATATTGTGGCTTTTATTAACTTAATGATGAAATCAGTTGAATAATTTAAAAGATATTTAACTGGCAATGGACTAGTTTTTTGCTTTGACTGCACAGTGAAATGGCTATAGAATAATAACACTATTAATATTTAGACTGTTTCTTTACAAATGTTGCTGTCAAGCTGCAATTTCTGTCTGCCACCGGGCACAAAATCTCACAAAATTGAAGGATGCCAGTCTGGGTTGGCAGACTGGTGCAATTTCTGTCTGCTTTCACGCCTCCATTTTAGACGAATGACTAAACTCGTGTTTTGTCCACACATCCATAACTTTCATTCTCCCTTTTAAGTCTCAAGACACTACACACACTGACAGACAACAATCAAAGTCTCACAACCTATCGAACAATTACAGTAGCTCTATGTGATTTACTCTTAAATAGATAAAAAAGAAAGCACTTAAACCTCAACCACTATATCACATATATGTGTGGGATGAATAGCTTTCAACACCAACATCATATCTTCAATAACAGGAAAAGAAGAAACACATGTACATCATATTCAGAATACTCCATGTGTAAATGCGATCTTAACTCTGAAATCTTGGTAATAATTAATCGAATACATTGTTCTGTCCTCCAGCACATTGGTATTGAAATAAAAAAAGCACAATATCAAACAAATCCCAACTAAACCAAAGGGAATGGCACAGTAGTGAAAACATCATCACGCATTAGTGCTGCTTTCCAGCAGTTCTGGCCGCCCAAAATAATTTATGGGTCGCACTCAGTTATGTAACTGAATATGCAGGGTTTTGTCGGATATGTGATACAGATAAATGGCTACTCTCCTGAAGAGGTCATTATGTTGCACACAAATGTGCCAATGATTTTGTGAAGAAAAACACTCTATTAATCAAACCTAGGCCCTAATGAGGTTTTTTTTTTAAGTATATGACTTATGAATTGGTGCATATACGAAGAAGTGAAAATCTCTGTTTCAGCTCAACTTACTATATTTCACTACAACAGAGAAATATGATATGTATATATAATGTAGCCTGGTGATTTTGCTTTAGAGGACAGTTTTGAAATGTTTTCTGTTTCAATCGTCCGAATCTCCTTCTTCCATACAGTAACGCGGCGAGTGTGTCATCTGTGTGGGCAGACTTTTTGCATGACCTGTAGTACAGAAGTTATTCCTGTACAGTACAGTGCACAATACCTTGCAGTCCTGTAGAGTAACATCAGTGCTGCATTATGAATATGATCCCTGCTATATAGGAGGAAGATGAAGAGGAAATTAACTATTAATAACTGCATGTGGAGGCCTTTGCTGCTGCTGCTGGTTTCTGTCGCAGCACTTTGCACTGCAGCTCACATCTGTTATCGCACTGAGCAGCAGGCCGTTTTGGTGGAGGAGCTCCTCTGAATCTAATCTCAATGTCTTGGCAACAAGGAAGTTATGCTAATGTGTCTCCACTCCTCCAGAAGGTGAGGGGAGTGTGGCAAGGTGTTTTTTATTCACGGCCATGACTTCGGCACGGTCCAGAGAAAGGGCAGCTCTCACAGTTCACGACCTTATGCTCAGAACACAAGTTCAGAATATGTATGGTGTCATGTCATGCCCTCTCTGCACTGCTTTTTTTTGGAGAAGGCTCTCTCCTGTGTCCGTTCAGGTAGTTGTCTGCAGTTGTCATGTGCAGCTGTGGTGCAAAATATAAAACATTTTTATTTTAATGGGATTTCTTTTAGTGTGAGATCTAGGACTGCAGCACTCATACCGGAGAAGCTGGAGCAAGAAAATGTTACCAGAATGCGTTCAGATTGATTTTCTGGTGGCTGCCTAATCAAGTTATCAAATAATCGACCTACAAAAACTGTGACTTGACGGCTTATCATTAAATGGATTAAAAAAAATGTCTTTCCCTTTCTGCCTTTCTGAGAAGCTGTACCTGAGATTAAATCTTTAATCTTCTATATTTAATTTGTTTGTTTTATTACAGATGTCCGTACCTGGCTCTCCATCTGTCTCCCGCCATCCCAGTTTTCGCTGTCCTGCTCTTCCTCTTTGTCATTGCCATGTTGCTGAGGACCAGCTTCAGTGACCCCGGGGTGCTGCCGCGCGCCCTCCCAGAGGAGGCCACGTTCATCGAGATGGAAATCGGTGAGTTACAGGATTATTTACAGACATTATTAGGATTGTCTTCCTTTTATTTTTAGTCTGTATTGAGGTTTTGTGCGATTTGAGATGTGTGATGGGGGGGGGCGGAGTGCCTCAGACAGAGACACCATTCACCCTGTTACAACATACTGTAGCATCAAAATGATTTTGAAGGTATTTGAAGGTCGTTTCAGGGTAAAAAGTTACATAATCTTGATTTAAAACTGCGTACTTTCTTCACAAACTAACCTCTAACTCCCCTTAAAACTTAATATCTGTCTCTATAATATTAAGTATTCATGACTGAATAGGCAAAATCTAAATTAGAAAAAACATATTTAGGTATCGTCTGAGCTAATGTGCTTCATCAAGACTGTGTGGGTATGATTTGATCAAATTTGACTGACAGCATCCAGACAACAATCAGCTTTCACTTACTGAGCTCCGCACACAAACCAGTCAGAAGAACACAGAGGAAAACACAACAGAGTCTTATTTCAGATAAAAAAACAAGTTCACGATTTGGCAGAAAATAATGTGAACATATCGAATCTCTTCACACATAGTGAGAAGAATGAGAAAACAAGTGTTTTCCCTTAAGAAGTTCTTCACACATTTTTCCACACTGTATTGTGTTTTGTGATAGTGTCAGTGCTTTGGTGAAGACGTGTCTTTAAGCTGCTATAATCAATGTTTTTATTATCACGATGTACCAAATGACAGCGTGAAAACGGTACAGAAAGAGATTTGTGAGTTTCAGCTCATTGTTTTGTTGTCTGATGTGCAACTGAGCTGTTTTAGTTTGCTCTTACTGCACTCATACTGTAGTTTATGGCTACAGCAGGCAACTCTTTTAATAGAAAAAGCTCTAAAAACCTACCATACACTCCCTGCATCAACACTAAACAGCAGACAGATGATGTTAGCTAGTAGCTGGTGATCATTGTGTAGCAGATGTTTCCCTAAGGAGCTGGTGGAGACAAAAAAAAACTGCAAAAAGGAGAGTGAATATTGGATTCGACTGGAATTAGAAATATACTGTGAATCTGCAGAATGCTTGTTGAGGTTTGTGAAGATAAATCAGCCAAAATGTCAGTTTATTGCTGATAATGGTAGTAAAGACGAGGCAGTAGCGACATCAGTGTTAATCCTCAAATCCACTGTAGGGGTTTGAAGTCTGAGGTAATCTCACCTCTTCTGGAGTGATTGCTGTCCAGCTCTTCACCTTGAAGTGTGCAGAGCTATTATGCTCAGTCAGCACTGATAATGCCACCAGGCTCAAATCCCCAATCTACATTCAAATGTTAAGTCAACACGAGGACAAATGTTATTACAGTTCATGTGCTGTTACATCATCATCATCTGGGTTGTTTTTAATATGAATGATGTCCTGAGATGTAGAGGTTTAGTATTTTGGATGCATAAATGCTTCAGTGTACGTACGTGCTAGTTGAGCAGTGAGCAAACAGCCTCGGTTGTGTTGGTTTATTCATGTTTGTTGGGCTTTATGTTAATAAAGGTTGAGTGTGCTCGTCTGTGGATGTAGAGCTCAGACTAGCACACATTCATTACAAGGGATCCTGTTGTCTCATTACACAGAACAAGCCAGTGGCTGTATAATGATGATGGCAACAAAGAGTTTGCCACTAAAAACAAACAAGCACAGAGCAATGCATTTCTGTGTTTTTATGTCCTCTCCCCGGGCTGTCCAGACTCTCTCGGAATAATCTTTTGCAATAATTCTGCACCAGCCCTCCCTGCATCCTTTACCCCGTCCCCCCTCCTTGTCTGGCTGTGTGGCTGCTCGACGCTCGCACTTTGTCTCTCCAAAAGATTCACGGTGTCCTTCAGCTATCACTCCAGTCAAGAGACATGGGTGAAAACTGGTCCTGACAGAGGAGGGCTGTGACAGTAAAGATGAGGCACTCGATCCTCTGAGAACGGTTTAGCTGGCAGCCACTCCTTCTCTCGTCATGACTGTGACTCATACGGCTCATTGGATGACAGTAGTTCTGTGGTCTGACTCGCTCCAGTCCTGATGACCCGACGGACAATGTAAAGATCCTGCATGTTTTTATATGAGTACATCTCCCCGAAGAAATCTATGAAGAGTGTCCATAACATGTTCCCAGTACTCATGCTGATGATGTGCTCTACAAACTATCAAACAAATAAAGTGGGAGTGGAGCTGTAAAATGCAGAAAAGTGAGATGATTTTTTACGCTAAATGTTTTGCAAACCTTACAGTACGCAGGGTTCTAGATACTAATACAATCTGCGATGAAGATCCCACACCAACAAAATTTAAAATGCAGGATTTAAGATCATTACGACTCTCAGATTTATTTACAGGGTCATTAAAACACAGACCAACACTAAGCAACTGGTAAATCTAACTTTGGATGCTGTTTGGTTTTGTTACATCATGTATGTAAGCAGAACAGGCCTGTTTGTAGACCCGATCATCTCAAGAACATTATGATAAGTTTTTGGTCCACGATGGTCTCAATTTCTAAATAAGATAGATATGGGGTATTCAATAAATAATTCATATTGGTAAAGAGCATCAGGATATTTCTACTTTAGACAGAGCCAGGCTAGCTGTTTCTCCTTGTTTCCAGTATTAATGTTAAGCTAAGCTAACTGGCTGCTAGCGGTAGGTTCACACAAGGGCTGCAACCTACAGTTATTGACTAGGTTGGCGATTATTTTCATGATAAACTGATTAATCGTATAGATTATAGCATTAAAACATGGATGAATAAAATTGTGTAAACTTCTTATCACAGCTTCCCACAGGAGCCCAAAGTGACGCCTTCACATTGCTTCTTTTGTCCAACCAACAGTCCAAAATCCAAAGAGCCTTCATTTACTTTTATAAATGATACATTCAGGAACCAGCAAATGTTTGAGGATGCTTGAAAAATGACTGAAATGATTAACCAGTTATGAAAATAGCTGGCAACTAATTTCCTCTAATCAACTGATTAGTGTACCTTTCCTCACAAAATGTCACAAAACTATTCCTTTAATTCCTTTCACGCTGCATGTGCTTTGAGTTTATCCTCAGGAGTTTGCAGATTCTGGATCCACCCACAAACATAAAGAAACAAACCTCCAGCAGCACTTTGGTTTTATGTTTTCCTTGACCTTGTTTGGCTTGTAGCCTCCCAAACTCTTCACTGATAGATCTATCAATAGATCTATCTATCTGTCTATTTTCAGTCTTGCACCTCCCTTTTCTGTTTCTGTTTCTTCATCACTTACATGACCACATGACCACGTGAAGAATATGCACTCCAACGGCTTAAATACAGGACTTAGCTCACATCCTCCATCCAACACTTTTAGCTCTTGTACAGTATGTTTTTTAATGCGCTAGCTGTTTTCTGAGTGTGGGCGCTCTAACCGATAACACTCGGTGGAGGAGGCAGGTATGGATGCTTGATCTCATTCTGAGGCTGAGGCAGGCATGTTGATGAAGCCACCGCTGCCTCGATGCTCTGTCCCCTCCGCCTGTTAGCAAGTATTCCCGAGGGAGAATGCTAATACGAGGGGAGGCATCCTCTTGGAATATATAACGCTGCTGGCAGACAGTGTTTGCTGCCCGAGGGAGTGGCATCATTCCCCCTGAGTGATGACTCATTAATTTATTCTCCTCTGGTTTACCCTGAAAGCTACTAATCCTACATCCTGTAGATTCATAATGCAGAGCTGTTTGTGCTGCCAGATTAAAGACATTTCACAGTCCTGATGTCTGTAGATGTTTATTAGATGGCTTTGACACAAGCTTGTAAATGTGCCAGCTTCGCAAATTTATTTGTACTGGAACCTTTTATTTAACATAACAAGAATGGCCATTGAGAACTATATACAAATGATAAATATGCAGCTTAGGTTATGTAGATTTTTTCTTGTTACTCATCTCTGAACACTGTCTCCGGGAGAGATAATTTAATTTCCAACAAATACCACCATTTTTTATCTTAATTTATCCCCAGGAAGTCAAATGAGCATGCCCGCTTTTTTTCCATTAACTCCACACTCACGTCTTCCTGGTGCAGCACGTTAATGGTAGACTTCTCCCTAACAGTTTCTCTCCTGAGACATTCCAGCCAGCAGCTCTCTGGTCATTAGCAAGCGTCGAGTCAAACCTCTCTGCTCCTGCAGTGCAACATAATCAGAAAGATCTGGATTGCCAAGAAAGTAAATGCATGAGAATTTCCTCGGGTCTGCGACTGCGGAAACAAAAGATACGACTTTAAAATACAGCCTTTTCTGTGTGAGGAAGGTTAGTTGATGCCCCACTAGAGCAGGACACTGCAGTTTAGTGGTGCTAATAAATAATATTAACAGCTCAACAGTGATTACACATAAATCCACCATCATTAATAAAGTATCGAGCCAATGTCGTCATTCGCTGACATCTTCAAGGTTCAGCTGTTGAGATTTATGTCTTATTTCTTTCTTGTCCTTGTCACTGAATCTCCCATTGCTCAGTGCCTGGTTAAGAAATATACAGCAGGTGAACACAATATTATGAGCACCTCTACTGTTAAAGGAAACCTATTATACTAATTTTCAAGTTCATATTTTTATTTTCAGTGTCCACTAGGATAGGTTTTACATGCTTTATTTGACATTTTTCTCATAAGGTCCCGTTTTTGCTGCAACATATTCCCCCTCTCTCTCTCTGAGACTCTTTGTTTTAGCTTCTGCCTGTTCAAACCGCTCATCATCTCTCTGGTTTCTGGTTCTCTGCATTAAACCCAGCCCGGGGAGAGCAGTGGCCAGCCAACAACAGCACCTGGGACCAACTCCAGTTTTTAGCCAGTGTCGTGGTCAAGGGCAATGACTGGAAAACAGACCTAATGTACATGTTTTTGAGAAGGAATGTGATCCTTTTTCAGCCTCGGCCTCACCGCCCAACAGGCCACCAACGTCACGTTAGAAATTCTCCGGTGGTTGGACGTTTACAAATGGTGAACCGCTGAGGTCCCTTGAAAGCTGTCGTCTTTGTTTGTAGCTTTCACATCGTTACAGGAGAATGTTTAGCAGCAGGATGGTCCCAAAGGTGGTGCAGTGTTATGTAGGGATGTAGATAAATTATTTAAGTAAAGGCTACAAATGAGGTGTTTCAGGCAGTTTAGTAGCTTTACCAGTTTTCTGTTGCTTGTATTAATGTTTTACATGCACATAAAAGCTTTATAATACACTTAAAGATTGGAGAAAAACAAAAAGCATAATATTTATGTGATCCAGCGACAGGGCTGGACAAGACATTGTATCTTTTGTGAAAACACTTTCAAAGGTGTTAATTTTTATACAGACGTGGTTTGTGGTGTTGGATTGTGATTAGTTTTCACCTTTTAGAGTAATTCATGTGTGACCGAGTTGTCAACACCTACTAATGACGGTGGTGTGTTTTGTCTCCACAGAGGCTGCCAATGGGAACGTCCCCGCAGGGCAGCGACCTCCACCTCGAATTCGCAACGTTCAGATCAACAACCAGATCGTCAAGCTCAAGTACTGCTACACCTGCAAGATCTTCCGACCACCTCGAGCATCTCACTGCAGCATCTGTGACAACTGCGTTGGTAAGAAATCTCTCCTGATCCGCCTTCAGTTCTCATAAAGTCCAAACAAAGGCTTTGCAAAGAGAGACGACAGCTCTTTGGAGTTGGTTTATTTCCGTTCTTCAGAAATAGAAAGGTGAGCAATGTTTTCGTGGGAAAAATAGCTTGCTGACATAATGATTGTTACTGAAGCCTCAATCTTAATTACCTCTCTGCATTCATTTGTCACAATGATTAAATAATTGTAAAAGACACAGCTTTATAAATAAATATACTGTACATAAATGGACTGAGAAGATAGGGGACAAGAGTTTGAGAAAACTGAAACAAATGGGCCCAAAACTTCACAGGCAGTGTTTTTTAGGAATGTGCTTTGAATTTTGAAGGCTGTTTGAAGTGTGTGTGTGTGTGTGTGTGTGTGTGAGAAGCTGTGTGTAGCTGTGTCATCTCTCAGCCCTGCGGAATAACAGTGATTTGGCTTCTGATGATTGAGGAATGCATCTGAGGGGAGCGCAGACTCATAGGCGATATGAGAGGAGACAGTGGAGGCTCAGTGAGGGAATAAGTGCTCAGTCATTGTGAACACTGCTTCATCTGTGTCCACCTGCTGTAGAAACACACACACTGACACACACACAGTCCAAGCATGACACAGCAGCGTGCCCCAGTCCTTCTTTTACTGCAGTAATTTCTATCCCTCCTCACACCGACATTGTTTATAGCGGTTGAAGTCTCTCACAGAATGTGCAGCATAATAAAAACACAAAGAGCCAAACCATTTCACAAATTATATTTGTTTATACCCGGAGCCTCTCTGATTAATACATTATGAGACATCTGATGTACGATTTAGTCTGTGAGTATTTAGATAGTTGTTTTAGCTTTGTTTGTGGCATATGGGAGTTGAAATAAAACAATATTTATGGGGGTAAAGTGCTGTTCTGGTTCCAGACCTCTGAACAAATGCACACGTCTTTTTTTTAGTGAATTAAATGGGTAACATGGGAAATTTAGTTTGATTATAGAGCTACTGAAGTTCCTTTAGCTTTGACTCAAGGATTTTTACGTCCATATAAAGTGAACAGAGCAGAGGATTATTGTCCTGCGGCACTTTATGTGCAATATAAGAACTGTGGGGAGAATGTACAACAAGACAAAGTGTCTACAGCCGTGTGAGCAGCTCTGTCAGGATGTATTTGTGGTGCTTTGAGCTGATGGCAGAAGATTCAGCATGCGCTCACAGCAACAATGTTTATGTTTACCGTGTATCATATTTACCATGTTCAACATCTGAGTTAGCATGTTAGCATGTTAACTAGGCTTATCATGAAAACTACTGTTTGTTATCTATTCATGTCTATTTATATTTATGTCTTGTCGATGTCGTGACATGCTGCTTTTTACAAAATGTAATTTTTTTCATTTTGTTTATTGTTTTGGTTGAGTGGTTTTAGGTTTTATTTATTTATTGGTTTCAAATTCCAGTTACATTGTCATTGCTCTTTGAAAGGTTGTACTCGCATTATGATGCTATCATATTATTAATTTATCAAATAGTCTTAAAATGACATTTATCACAGTTATTTCTGTGACAATATGTTATCCAACTAAAGTAGTTATTGTGACGGATCTGATCTGCCGTCCATCGAGCCATGCTGCTAATGTGTCTAATAAAATATTGGGAGGACTTTACATAAAAAGGTTCCTTCTCTACTCTGTAAATATATACAGTTACTTTTATACTAAGGCTTATTTATTGGCAGAAGAAACGTTTGATACTTAAGTACATTTAATATCAGATAAACTTTTAAGACGTACTTTTTCATATATTCAACCAAATTAATATTTTAACATGATATCTTTACTTTTACTCAAGTATGATCTTTAGGTATTTTTTAAAGCCCTGTCCGCTTCACATCTCACATTTCTGCTTCAGTGTTTACTGTATATTGTTGTGAAACTCCATCCACGGAGAGGAGTGGTTCATCTGCTGCAGAGAGAAGTGGAAAGTGAGATGTTTACCTCTGCTGTCAGTTTGACCCTGCCCTGTTTTTTTGTATCTCCAAATTATAGAAGAGGAAGTGATCACTATATTTAGACTGCAAGTTTACAGAAGCTGATGCACAAAGCTGTCTTTGACCAAAAGACTGCAGATGATAACGGTGTATTTTTAGTTTGATTCCCGAAAGTATTTCTTATCTTATAAACGTGGTTCAATTGACATATTTATACGCTGATCTTCTTCTTTTTTCACAGACCGTTTCGATCACCACTGTCCGTGGGTCGGAAACTGCGTGGGCAAGAGGAACTACAGATACTTCTACCTGTTCACCATGTCCCTCTCCCTGCTCACCATCTACATCTTCACCTTCGACATCGTGCACGTGGTGATGCGTGAGTATCCAGTCAGGACACATGTACAGCTGAAAGAATGTTGCAACACAGGAAGGATGACCTGTAACAGAAGCTCACTGCCAGCTTCCACTGTAGACGCATGCTCATGTGTGAAAACTGTGACCCAATTGAGACCAGGCTTTTCCCGGGGCGTGACGTGACGTGCAACCGCAACTGACAGCTAAACATGATTCCTCTTTCATCCTCATCCTTCTGCTTCCTTGTTCTATCAAACAGAGGCAGCAGGACGACAGAACGACACAGGAAGCTGGAGTGTTTCTAGTCAGGATAATTAGCTGTGGGCTTGTTATCTTACTGCTGCTGTATAATGTAAGAATTGTGGCCTTTTCAGTTGCGTGAAAATGAATAACTTGACTTCTCTCTGTGATTTTTTGTTCACAGGTTCAGTGGATAAAGGCTTTCTGAACACTTTGAAGGAAACACCTGGAACATATCCTTTTAAGCTCGGACACAGTTTATACACCACAGAAACTGAAATACGAAGTGAAAAACATCACTACTTTTCACATACAACTCCCCAACTATGACCGTAATAATATATATGCAGCATAAAGGGGAAACATGACAGTCAAAGCAACAAACCAACTTCAGTAAATACAGCTGTTTATCTCTTGAGTTTTGCACAGTAAAAGACTAATAAATCCTCCTGCCTTTGACCCCACATCAATTTAAAGGTTCCACTCTCTGACGGTCGCTGGTTTTAATCATGTTACATAATGTGCTGTCACCTGCTGTCCACTGTTTAATCAGTGACCACGTGTGAGGCAGAAAACATCTGTTGCTGTTTTCTTAACTCTTGTTCACTGTGCTGGAGGTGCTGGTGTGCTTCTTCACCCTGTGGTCAGTGGTGGGACTGACCGGCTTCCACACCTACCTGATCTCTCTCAACCAGACCACCAATGAGGACGTAAGTGCATCTCACTGCATGTTCACGTGCATTTTGTCCATTCACGCTGCACACAACTCCAGACTAAAGCTGCTTTCATGTCTACAGTTTGTTTTATGGGGTCTGAATCATGCTGTGAGGCAAACTGCTCTACTTTGCATCTGGTTTGTTTAGGTTTCATACCATCTGCAAGCAAATGAACCATGACTCACGGCCACACAGGCTTATAGGATTAACTCTGTCTTTGGTTAGTTTTCTGTGACATTACAATTAAAGTAATTGAGGTTGATGCATGTAAAGCTCAGAGGTTAGTGATAATGTATTTGAATCTCCAGGAGAAGAATGACTTGTACACTATTGCTTGGAGAGAGACACTTTTCAACATCTGGCTCGAAAAAAAGGTTGTTCCATACCGACCCACCTAGATCCAGTTCATGTCACAGATTTTCTTTTAAAAAACTGATCACTCAAAATGTTTTTTTAAATTCACGGGACCTTGTAAAATCCTGCAGCTTTTCTCAAAATACTTTTTAAGTTGTGACTTTTTAAAGTTTGGCCCTTGCAGCTCCATTTCATCATTTTTTTTCGTCTTCGTGTGTCTTTAAGCCTCCGCAACGCTTATTTCTCACTCGATGGGGTTGAAATTTGTACTGAGCATCCAAAAAACCCTGAGGATAATTTGCAAGAGTTTCTTGGATGCTCAGTACACATTTCAACCCAGTCCAATGAAAAATAAACAACTGGTGAGGCCCAGACTGCACACACAAAAAATCACAAAAAAATGGTTAAATTTAGCTCAGAGGGACCAATCTTCCTTATCTGAAAGAGTGTTTGGAGTGTAGCTGTAGGACTTTGCAAGGACTGATGAATTTAATAGAGGTTTTCACATAATTTTTTTCAAGAAAATCCATTTAATAAAGTTTGAGTTGGTATGGC
The DNA here is from genome assembly GCA_963678695.2 of Diplodus puntazzo. Lineage (NCBI taxonomy): Eukaryota > Metazoa > Chordata > Actinopteri > Spariformes > Sparidae > Diplodus > Diplodus puntazzo. The sequence continues at coordinate 29,942,247 of OZ023158.1, forward strand.
ACCAAAGAGCCTCTTTGGCTAAGTGTAAATAAGGGGGAGATGTGACTTAAGGCACTTCTGGCAGTGCTGGTGCTCACCTGAGTTTCTACCATTATTTTTTACCAAAACAAACCAAACCCCAGACAGAAAATGTCTCAGCCTTAATTGAGCTTAGACATCTCGTAAATCTACCATGAACATCATGTTAGAGAAGTCCTACCACGCTGATCATTCACAGATGATATGATTGTTTTGTCAGAAAATAACAGATGCCAACAGAGATTTTTTATTTGTATCAAAATGCTTCTACCGAGTTTTGTTTAAACTGTTCACCTCTTGGATCTCAGAATGAACCTAGTCCTCACACAGTTAAGAGTTTAGATGAAGGGTGAGACGTGTGTTTAATGTTATTGTCAAGGTTAGACACACAATGTAGACAAAGTATAGTTTGAAGACTATGTACATGTTGTGATCAGGCAACCCGGCTTCACATGACTGTAAAGATAAACATACATCACGGAGGTGTAAACTACAGAGCGGTTTCCTTGACAATCGCGCTGCTTCGTTCAGCACTGAAGAACAGAGGGAGGGCTGGAAAACTGCAGCTTGTTAAACGAGACCATCATATCATGAAGTAAAGCGAGGAAAAAACAAATGAAATAAAAGTAAACAGAGAAAACAAATTCCTAACGAAGCTACAAAGTCTGTTTTATAACTGCAGCTGAAACGTCCAGCATGTCACAGCATGTTGTGTCTTTGACTTCACTTGAGGCAGAAAAGAAATGACCGATCTCTCCGCCTGTATTTTAAATTTTAATATGACCTCTTTTTAAGTACAGCTGAGCCACACTGAGATCAAAAATCTAAAAACGTGGCCGGCACAGCAGCAGCAGTTTTATTCTGCTCGGTGTGAGCCATATGACAAATTGGCTGTTAAATGCTTTGAATACTAAAAGCAGCAGTTGGACTCCTCGCTGCTCACCAAGGCGACAGTCTAATGATCTAAAAATATGCATGAATAGCTGCTATTCTTAATAAAACCAATGACAGAACGGAGCTGAAATAAGAACAAAACAGACCAGCTGCTTTCAGACTCCCAACTCGTCATCCACATTTAGAAGAAGCTCATGAGGCTAAATGAGGAAAAAAAAAAATATTGATTGCTTCTTTTCATTACCACCGAGTCATTTTACAGTCATGGCAGACACAGACACACACGTTCAGGCTGATCTAAAGCAGATGATGATGCGGTGGTGATGCAGGTGACTGAATCCACAGAGGGAGTAATTTATGTAGCGTCTGTGTATACTAGCGTTTACAGTGTGTATACTTTATTGGAGGCTTTGTTGGCCCAGATCTGACTGCAGAGGCTCAGACGGGAAGCAGAGAGCAGCAGCAGCAGCAGCAGCGATGGAGGTGGTGGGAGGTTCTAGATGGCTGAAAGCAAGAAAGTGCACTCATACTTTGTTGTAATGATTAATTTATAATTCCCCTTTTTCCTTCCTGTGGGAAAGCTGGCCTCATTTTTTTCATTTAATCAGTAATGAAGCTCTGCAATGTGCACCTTCAGTGTAATGTTGCTCCAGCAGGAGATGAAACAATGGCTGTCAGCCCGGCTGTTTCAATATCTGTGATTGGCCTAATAATAGATGCATCGATACCTGCAGGGGCCGGGCACGCTGCCAGAGATACTGCTGGGGGGGAGGCAGAGGGGAGAGGAGGGGAGAGGAGGGGAGAGGAGAGGAGAGGAGAGGAGGAGAGGAGAGGAGAGGAGAGGAGGGAGGAGGGAGGGAGAGGAGAGGAGAGGAGAGGAGGAGGGGAGGGGAGGGGAGGAGAAGGAGAGGAGGAGAGGAGAGGAGAGGAGGGGAGGGAGAGGAGAGGAGAGGAGAGGAGAGGAGAGGAGGGAGAGGAGAGGAGGGGAGAGGAGAGGAGGGGAGGAGAGGGGAGGGCAGGGGAGGAGAGGAGAGGAGGGGAGAGGAGAGGAGAGGAGGGGAGGGGAGAGGAGAGGAGAGGAGAGGAGAGGAGAGGAGAGGAGGGGAGGGAGAGGAGAGGAGAGGAGAGGAGGGGAGGGGAGAGGAGAGGAGAGGAGAGGAGAGGAGAGGAGGAGAGGAGAGGAGAGGAGAGGAGAGGAGAGGAGAGGAGAGGAGGGAGAGGAGAGGAGAGGAGAGGAGGGGAGGGAGAGGAGAGGGGAGGGAGGAGGGGAGAGGAGGGAGAGGAGAGGAGAGGAGAGGAGAGGAGAGGAGGGGAGGAGGAGAGGAGAGGAGAGGAGAGGAGATATAAATGGTGGAAGAAGGGCGAACAACAGAAGGCACCTTGAGTGTTGTAGCTGCTCTGGTCTCCCACAGGATGACACATGCTCTGTCAACACACACACACACGCACGCACACACACGCACACACACACACACACACACACGCACACACACACGATCGCAGTACACGTAGGCATGCAGTACTGGAGTGCCTTAGTGGCAGACTGTTGACCTACATCTACTGCAGCTAAAACAAAACAAAGCTGATGTGTGTCAGTGCAAACTTTTTTTTAGTTTAAGTTATATACGTCAATCTATCAATATGCTTTGGACAGTATTTTTATTTACCTGGAAAAACATGCAGAAGAAGACAAACTTTATATGAAGTTACAATTACGCATAAATAATCCAGCACTTATAGTATTAATTAATTAATTTGTTGTTGGAAAATGTAACCTGTGTTAACCTCTAATGTATTGTTGACTCTTAAAATCACGTGTCTCTGAAAAAACATGTTGACATTCCTCCATCTCTTGAACTGAAAAACAAAATAAAAGAACAAAACCTCAAAAAGAGGCAAACTGTAATTTCAGTCCTGTCTGATTTTTAATACAAAATTCTGATACAAATGTAAATCTGCAGATAGACACACATTTTTTGCAACCATCATTCAAATATTGTTGTCTTGTGACAAATATGTGTAACAGAAGATATTCTACAGTTTAGAAATAAACTGATCATCTTAAATGACACAGTGCACTAAAACAGTAAACTGACTGGGAAATTATTCCTTAGAAATGATCATAATCTGCATTATAATCTCTAAAAAAAAGTCTTCATATTATATCGGGGCATACTGACATACTGTATCTGTGATGGGCCAGTATAATCAGTCGGGCTGTAATTCCTTTCAAATAGGTACAACTAACTAATATTGATTAATCTTGATTAATCTGTTAATTACAGACAGGTCATTGTATAGACCTGTATATTATGTTTATCTCTATACAATGTCAGGAAATGTTGAAATGTTGATCTATATTTCAAAGAACACAATCCCGCGTCCTCAAATCTCTTGTTTTATCCACAACCCAAAAGATACTCAGTATACCGTCAAAGACGAGCAGAGAAAGTAGAACATATTCACATTTAAAAAGCTGGAATAAAATAATTTAAATTATTACTTAAACCTATTTATTGGTTATCAAAATAGTTTATTAACTTAAGAGTTTACGACTAATGGATTATTGAGTAATTGTTGCAGCTTTACTTGTAAGGTGCATTCACCGACTACAAACTGCTCACTGTTGCTCATTGAAGGCACTCGGAGGATTTTATTGACTCAGATTTCCTCTCATCATGATTATGAAGGCTGCACAGTAAGAGGACAATCTTCAGAGAGACTAAAGTCAGAACATCAACGTGAAACTTTGCGGGACAAAAGCGTCTCTCCCCGTTCTCGATGGAAATGACATCCTTCAAACGGAGATCACAAAGTTTCCAAAGATACCAGATCTGTCAGGCGGAGGCTTGTGGGAGTACGTTTTAAATAATGCATGAAAGACATCTAGAATATTTTTTGTTTGATGTATTTGTGCAGCCGTAAGAATGTTGGTATGAAATCTTTGGTCTGAATATTTCAGTCAGTGTAAACCTCATATGACAATTACACAAGACAATACAGAATACATGAAGACACACAGTGTGGAATAAAAGGATGTTTCCACCCCTGAAGAAATACAAAAGAGGGAAACTGGAAGTTTAGGAGTTAAAATGTGCCTCCTGTTAGCTGCTGAATAATGCATATCACAGAGTTTATGTACAGTACAGTGTGGAAGGACTCTGTTATTTGCTCGGGGATTCCATTGTACAAATTTTTTTAGATTTTCAATGAATTATTCAAGTGGTTGTAACATGTAGTTTCTGTGCTCGTTGGCACCCGTCGGCACATAGAGTTCCCATTAAACCAGAAATCATTAAATCCCTGACAAGATCTTTTTTAGTAGGTCAAAGCCGAGCCTGTGGGAATAACATCTAAAAATGGCGCTCTGCTTTTGAATAAAGGATAAAGAACGGGGAAAATGTTCCTGAAGGAGAACAGCCAGAAAAGTCAGGATGTGTTTGGGATGTTGGTCGATATGTTTTGGGGTTTTTTTTTGGGAGGTTTTCTGTTTTCTGAGTGTTGTGTTTCGTTTTGTTTTTGTACAGATTAAAGGATCCTGGTCGGGAAAGAACCGAATCCAGAACCCGTACAGCCACAAGAACATCATCAAAAACTGCTGTGAGGTGCTCTGTGGGCCGACGTACCCGAGGTAACTTCCTGCTGTTATCTTTGAGTTAAGACAATTCAGATTTGTCAGAGATTAACCGGCCAGATGCAGCAACTGACTGACTGTCTCGTCTCGCCCTCCAGCGTCTTGGACAGAAGAGGAATGATGGAGGAGGACTCGTCTATTTCTGCAACTCCTATTGCCCCCTCCTCCTCTTCCACCACCACCAGCAGCAGCAACCCAGTGCCACAAACCACGGTGAGCACACACACACACACACACACACACACACACGGTGCCCTACTGAAGTGGATCCAGGCTGCAGAATAGTGAATCGAGAGCCGACATAAAACAGAGTCCAATCCAATTACAGAGAGTGTTAGAGAATAAAGGAGTCGTGTGCTTTAAGTGGAGAGCACCGTTTCTCCCTGATGAGCCGTCCTGCTACACGTGGAGCCATTTTGTGTCTCTTTATGCTCACACACATTGTTTATCCATTTAAAACAGTTCAACCGTATATTTTCTGCTAATACCTGGATCATGAGCCAGGTTTGTGCTCTGCATTGTACTAAAATATAAACATTAACTATCTCTGTGTTGCTGTAGATTCAGGCTGCAACTAACGATTATTTACATTGCTAATTAATACACAATCTGTATACATAGAATATAATGTAGTTACGAGAGTAAGAGGAAGTATTTCCCGCTAGATTTTTTTAGTTTTTCATTTCATAAACGACAACAATAATTCCATTGTGCAGGTGGGCCTCAGGCAGTACAGTGCACATTAATGATTCATCCGCATACACATAACAATTCGTAACCTTGCATCACTTTCAACACATCCAGCTACAGTTCCTCTTCATTGAAGCGATACGAGATGCGTTTCAGTGTCGTGTTGACGTCCGTGCACCAGTCAAGTAATTTTTGCCCTTCTGTTCAAATTGTTTCTTCCTGCAAAGCCGCCCAGCACTGCAGGTTAAAGTCAGTAGACGGGACAAAATCAGCAGAAAAACAGACTTCAACAAAACACCAGATAAAAAACAGGTCAGATACATGAAGAATAACATTCATTTGACTCCTTTGTTTTATTTGTTCTGATTAGATATTTACATTTTTATGGTAATTTTAAACATAATAACAAAATTTAAAACGTTTTATTTATTTATTGTGAATGACGTCTTCACAGCCCGTCACTGCTCTGATGTGTTTTCTTAATACAGTAACGTTTCTTATAATCATGTGAAGTTTTTTTGATAGAAATATGAAGTTTTTGTTTGCATGTTCTACAAACTATATTAACTGTGCTCTATTTTAGTGTCTGTTTTGAAGAATATAAGCTGTTAATGCATCTTTTTATCTGAAAAACATGTTGAAGAAGTGAAAGTCTATTTTCAGCCGTGTGTGTGGAGGTGTTACTTTCAGTCCCCGTCGCAGGTTGTGTGTAGATTCTAACCTCCAAACCCACAAAAGATCTTGCAAGAGCTGCTATTGATCAGGCCTGCAAGTAATGATTATTTTAACTGTTGATCAAACACGCAGTTTCTTTCTATGCGAGTTAGTAAATTGTCGGAAAATGGTGAAAAAAAGGCGATGATTTTAAGATGGCGTCCTCAAATGTCTAGTAAGGAGGAAAGAGAACAGAAAATATTCACTTGTAAGAAGTGTGAATCTTGGCTTGTGACGTTTTTTTGACATTCGATTGAAGTCACAGCTGTAGTTTTTCTGTGATGCTTTGCTGCAGCTCAGTCTGTCGTCAGTGGCTCTCACTGCATCTACGTCTTTTTTAGCATGCTGTCCTCTGCCTGCAGAAAACCACGGCCCCACTCATCCCCAACGAGCACACACCTGACGACGCCAAGCCGAGCATCGCCGCCTCAGCAGAGAAGAGCTCCTCCCCCAAAGAGGAGCACCCTCCTGCGAAGGTCCCGCCTCTGGCTTCACCCGAGACTGATGTAGAAACATCCATCACCAAGGACAAGACCCATTAGCTGCATGAGGGGCCGGCTCGTGTCGTAGCCACTCCCCCCCCCCCGGCCACTCTGCCTGGTCAGGAACTGAAACATTAACAGTCGACGTCTGATTACCGTGCAGGTGACTCAGATCTTCTCCTGCCCTACATTCCACCAGAAGAGCGGAGCTTCTGCGGCAGCTCCTCCTCTCCCCTCCTCTCCTCTCCGGTCGCTGCAGAGCTGTTTGATTGACACTTACTCCTGCAGGATGAGGAGAGATTTAATGGAAAGTCAGCAGCTTCCTCCGACTTCTGAACACTGCATGGAAAAGACACGCGGGGGGAGAAGCTGCAGAGACTAAACACTCTCCGAGACTCCTCCACAGGTCACCTGTGGGCCGTTCTGATTGTCAGTACTACATTTTGTTCTTCATTTAAAACCGCATAATGACATTTATTGTGAGAGGCCAGTTCAAATATACTCCTTGCAAGTGTCTGGCAAAGACGGTCCTACTTCTGGACATGTATAAACCTTCATACATACGGTCGGTTTTCTCTTGTGTGCACATTACATGCCCTATGCAAACCAAGAGGAGGCTGTACGAGCATCTTTTTATTGAGTGTGGACAGAAAGGTTACAGCTGTGAGTACACATGATGTCCAGGCAGAGCGAGGACACGCAAATCCTCAGCTGAGAGATCCTGAAGGCTCCTTCCAGACGACGTCCAAATCTACCTTGTATTCTGATATTGCTGCATTCAGTACTGTTGTTCAATACGTGCATCTTTTTTTCTTTTTTTTTTTTAAAGTGATCTGATCCAGACCAACGCCTGTCCTTCCATTTTTATATAATCAAGGATGTAGTGTGACGTCGGTGCTCCAAAATAGACATTTCTGTACGCACAGTAACCAGGAGACGCTTTGCCAGAGTCCCAGTGTGTGTGTGTGTGTGTGTGTGTGTGTGTGTGTGAGAAAAGGCCTGACTTCTGATGATAGCAGACACTCATAGTAACAGTGCCTTATCACAACAGTTGCTCCATCAAACGCAGCTGACGGAGAAGCCCGTCAGATCTGCTCCAACCACCGGCGCCGTGTTAAACAGTGAGAAACACTAACGAGTCCCAGTGGTTCCCAACCTGACGTCTGAAATCAAGCTCGAGACAAATCTTAGAGGTCGTGAGATGATTAAAGGAATAGCCTGACATTTTGGGAAACGGCTCATCAGGTGTCTTTCACACAGTTCAATTAAGAAAACTGTGTGGTAAATATGAAGCTGCAGCCAGGAAATAGTTAGCTTAGCTTAGCATAAAGACTGGAAACAGAGGGAACAGTTAGCCTTGTGATAAAATCAGGCTGCCAGTCACATAAAACTAACTTATTAATGTTTTATCTAATTCGATATACAAAAATGAAGCGTTTGGTGACACTTCAAAAAAATCGTCATTAATAAATTGTACATTTAGAGCTCATAGTTATATCACTACAGTTAAATGCTTTATAATCAATTTATTAAGCAATTATTGTTGAGTTACAACTGATGTTCATAAAACTTTATTGCTTAATAGTTCATAGAGCATTTAATTGTAACAGTGAAGTAACTATCAATTTAAGTTTAATTAACTATAAATTAAGGGCGTCGCAACATCAAGATATTTACAATAATTAAAAATATTGATATTGTGTAAATAATACACTCGTGTTAATATCTAACTGCTCACAAAGAGAGAAAACACAGTAAACAAAGTTATAGATTGAGTTGATTTCTGGCAATTTCTCCCCAAAGTTTCTCTAGATATCGTGATAATTGTTGTTATTATTATTATTAACGCCATTTATTTTTAAGAGAGATCTCAACATTTTTTGTATGACTAGAACTGTTTCCTGAGACGTTTGAAGAAGCCGGGTTCAGTTTGTAGCTTCATATTTAACGTCTAACTCTCAGCAAGAAGTCATAGAAGAAAAATTTCTTTTAAATGCACGGAAAAGTAGAAAAAAAAACATATTTCTTATAAATCATATGAAATACTGTGAAGATATTATTAGAAAATCTATTCTGAGAAGGAAACTAAAGACCACAGCTGGTAGATGTTTGTGTCTGGAGGAGTTGGGAACCACTGAACGACCTCGTCAGGCGGGAACGAAGCGAAGCCATTGTTGAACTGTACATAGTCTTCAGCAGGCGAGGACGTCCTGAAACCCTCTCAGCCGATTGGGAACGATCGCAGCAACTTTTACGTTTCTTGGCTTCTTGTTTTTCTAAGATTACGAGCGGCCGGTGTTAATTATGCTTCCCGTGAGCTTGAGCACCTCCTCCTGCGAGTCACACCACAGCTGATCTTCCTCCGACCTCCTGCCTCCTCCCTCTATAACAAAACAGCTCCCATATTTAACTCCTCTTCTTCCTCCTCTTCTTCTTCGCTGTGACAGTTATTTCTCCAGCACGCCCGAGGCCGCCGCGAATGCAGCTGGCTCGTTATCGCCGAGCTGCAGAGAGAGAAAGACGCTCAGAACCTTTGTTTTTTTTTCACACATCTGTGTGTTTCAGATGGAGCACCGAGAGTTTATTTAGTTTTGGTCACAGATCGCTGGAGGGGACGGCGTCCACACAAAGAGAAACATGAGAGAGAGCAAAAGCTTATTCTCAGTATATAAATGATGTTAGCTGATAGCGAGAGTTTGTAATAGTGATTGTGTTTGTATGCAAGACAGAGTTGGTGTTTGTGAAATATACTCGTGTAGAAACAATTCTAGTGTGTCAACAGCGTCGCGTCAGAGGAGATTTTCTCCTTTAAGTCCAAACATGTTTTTGAAAAACGCGGGGTGGAAAATTAGTTTCAGGATGCTGGGATTGTTTTCTTTGTACCTCGGAGCAGTTTGAAGCTCGGGACTGATACGAGACACTTTTAGATGATAAAAGATAAACGTAAATCTATTTAATTGATTCATCTGTGGATGATTTTCTTAATTAAATGATCTTTGTTTGGTTTATTTGTCACATAGTGCAAAACTCCAAAATAATAAGTTTAGAATCGGGAAATATTTTAGATCTGAAAAGATGGAATTAGCAAATATTTGACATTTTTGACAATCGACTGAAAGCTTGAACTCCAGATGAACCTTTATCTGTGTTTGCTTTCTCTACACTCTGATAGGAAAAGAGGAGATAACTCTGTTGGAAGAAGCTGCACACTGAGCTACATTATCGTTTCTGTGAAGAAAAAAAAAAAAAGTGAAACTGCAGAATTATTTGTTGAAGCACGAAATGAAGATGAAGTTTGTTTTTTTTTTTAAAGGTGAACTTTCTTTGTGGAAAGTGTTCGAAGACAGTTTGGTGTATTTCGCTGTCACCGAGAAGCCAGAATGTACGTGACTGATATTCGATAATTGAAGGGACGATCGTGTTGAACTTTTAATTTGACGGTTTGCAGACGAGCTGAGCTCTTGTGTGTGCGATCCCGCGACGTGTTCAGACCTGAATGCTCTGATCAATCTATTGCATTTGCATTATGTATACAGATACAGTAATATACCATTGATGGAACTCTTTATTTATGTTCACTTTGTTTAGTATCAACACTGTGACTCAATGTATTTCATTCAATTTACTTCACTTCTTTTTACATGATCAATGTGTCGGTAAATAAACAATATTGTCTTATTATTACTTTGACTTTTAAAAGAGATTTTCTTCCACTGAGGCTCTGCGCTCGATGTTTCCGCTGTCATTAAATATTCAACAGACGACTTGTTCTGTAGAAAAGGTATATTTTCCTCCGGAGGTCATCTTCCAAAACATTGGAATTATATGTAACGGCTTTCTGCAGGATGTAATTCTGGGAGAGACGGAACGGTTTTTAGAAGAGAGTAAAAAAGTGAGATTTCATGGTGCCGTGTAAATACTGTGGAAGTGTCAAAACATTTTATCCACAGAGAAATCTGTCAACCGAACCTCTGCTGTCTCGGGCCTGTGTGAGCCGACCAATCAGAGCAGACGGGGCTTTTCTGGAGGCGGGTCTTAAAGAGACGGGAGCTGAAACAGTGTTCATACAGAAAGGGGGAGAAAAGTTTCGCAGCACAGGACAGTCCGAGAAAACTGATGTATTTTATGACATTAAACATGTAAACGTTTTCTAATAGATGCCTAAAAAAGTATGAACCTGAAAATGAGCTCAGTGGGGGACTGTTAAATGTTGCTTCTTTTCAGCCAAACTACTTTGTTCCAGCCTGAAATAACTCAACGAATGGATGGATTGTCATGAAATGTGCTGCAGATATTTGTGGCCTCGTTCAGGATAAACTGTGATTACCTTGTTTCCCTTCACTTTTCATATAGCGGCACCTTCAATATTAATTAATGTTCCAGTCATCCTCAGCTGTAGTTTGTCTTTGGTGCTGATTAGTACACTGGCTAGCTAAATTAAAATGGTGGACATATATCTGAAAGGAACGATTAAAATGGACCTCAACTTAAAAAAGGACTCTTGACAAAATCAAAGACACGTTTTTCTTCTCATCATCCAGATGTTTCCTGTCTGTGTCTTTTTCCAGAAATCATGTCAGAGTCACTTTATTTATGCAGGAATCATACAGATTTATCACGCTTAATTCAATCAGTTTGTGTTTTCATCAACTTGCTGAAGATGAAGCATTTAAAATAATAAGTTACATCAACGACGTCTCACTGAATGATGTTTTATTTAAAACTATTTACAGCACTGTCAACTTCTTCTTCATGATAATGTGACATAAATCAGTGTGATGTACCTCCTAACACAGGTAAAAAGTAAAACTACTGAAAGTTACATTTGAATTCAAGTTACATCAAAAAGATCTGAAAGTATTTTACATTCATATTTGTATCGGAGTGCACGACATTAAACAGTTGCGATGTAAAAGAGAAGCTACTTTACAGCTCGGAAGGAAACGACAGCAAACATGATTCATATGATACAACAGAAGCTGCTGCTTCAGAGGAAAATGAGGAACAGCAGTATTTGTACCTGACACTGTGTCAACAGTCCACTCTTCAAACCACCATCACAGTCCTGAAGTTTGAGTATTTTTCTCTCCTCCTCTCAAGATCCTTCGTCCACCGTCAGCTCCTGCAGCTGCTCCTGCACAGCATCCAGCTGCTCTGTTTGCTTCTCCTCCTCCTCCTGCTCCTCCTCCTGCTGCTCCTGTTTCACGGCCACCTGGTTCGTCTGCTCCTCCGACGCGTCTTCCTCCGTCTTTGCCTCCTCGCGACCGCTCTCCAGATTCTCTGAGCTCTCAAAACAGCCAGAGTCCCTCGGCTCTTTGGCCTTCTCCTCAGATCTGTCCTGCTCCTCTTCTGGCTCGGACTCGTCTTCAGCTACACGGAGAGGAGGAGGATTATATTTAAATACAGAAAAACTCGATACAATCCTTCTGTTATTAATCCTGAACTCTGAGAGGTTCTTTCATCTTCTTCAGCTTCAGAGAGAAACTTTAGGTCAGCTTAAAAACAGAACCGATCAAATCAATACCATCAAATAACTCTTTATTTTGTGTTTGTGTTGTTCAAGTAAAGGTTCGTTAAAATATATATCTAATAAAAACAAACCCATTCAAACTGGAGGGCTCCAACTTTCCCACAATCGGGGGAATGTTAATAAACTTCCTCTTGATCTCAATATTAAACTCAATAATGCAGATGTATATTGATATGACAGGAAGTACATTTGTACAGTACAGAGAGCTAATGGAAGTCTATAAAGTGTGTAAAGCGTGTTGTGATGTGTGATGATTTGTCAGGAGAAAGATTTCATACAAGCGACTGATCCTAACTGCAAACCGCGAGTGATGCTGTGAAACTGAGCCATAAAATGTACCTAATTATGCAGCTGAGGCAGAAAATTTGATGGCAGCATTAAATTATTCCCCAAAGACGCATTTTTCACATTCACGCTGTCTGAGCCCGACGTCAGCCGCAGAGCTTAACCCTCTTTTACTGGGCCATTTTTCTCAGATTTCTTATTTTCTTCTCGCTCTCATCAGGACAGATTACTGCAGCTGATCAGTGTGTGAACTCACAGTCTCTCAGCAGGTCCGAGGCGTTCAGGATCTTGGAGCGCTGCTCTGGGTCGGTGATGTTCAGCTCGTTGAGGTGAGACTCCTTCAGTCCTGCGAAGTCCTCCAGGCTCTGGAAACCGTGCATGGAGAGCAGCGAACTCAGCTCCTGAAACACAGACGGACAAAGACGCCGACTGTTAGATGGAAACACGATCACAACGTAAACAAAGATTGTGTTTTTCAGAGTTTGTCTCACATGAAGGCCGATGCTGTCCAGCACCTCCTCCAGGGTTTTGGGTTTGGATTTGTTCCGGCGGGTCTTGCTGTCGCGGTGTCTCCTCCTGATGGGGGGGCTCTCGTCAGGCAGTAGGTTGACGTAGATGAACTTGAAGGAGCCCACTTTGTTGTTGAGCTTCCCGGTCCAGGTCCCCACAGGGGGCTTCTCGATGATGTAGATGATGTCACCTTTCTGTAAGAGATGATGCATCAATGCTGGAACAACATGATGATGTCATCAAAGACTATCAGAGCAAAAGTCGATTTATTTTACACGTCTATGTTCCTCTGAGCTGACTGCTCGATGAACAAACTTCCCTCAGATACCTCAAAATTTTTCCGAGCTGACGACGTTTCGGTCCCCTTTAACAGACTTTTCTCTTTGTTCACATCTTATAATCTGCAGCGCAGTGACACAATCCTGACTGAGATCATGGTACTCTGTCAGTAACGAGTCATGTAGTTTAAGCTCTGCCTTAAAGGAATAATAATCAAAGCGTCCCGTCTTGTTTCGCTCGGTTAACAAGCTCCCTGGAGGACGACTTGACGAGCCGGCAGAGGAGGCCGAGGGCCACAGACGATCCCCCGCGAGACTCACTTGCAGTTTGAGCGACTCCACGTCGTAGGGGCTGGGAGTGAAGTCGGTGTGGACGACAGATCGACCGCAGAAAGGTCCGTTGTAAGAGTTCTCCTCCAGTCTCATGCTGTCCCTCTGGCAGTATCCGCTGTCCAGGCTCTGTCTGTCGCTGCCTGAAGAGCACGGGGAAGACGAAGGGTCAGATTCATCCTGAGCATTCAGACATTTACTGTTTTCACACACTGAGAATATCTACGTCTGAAAGGATCGAGGAGACTGTTGATGGGACATTCTGAGGCTTCATTAAAGATTTATGTTTTTTCTCAACACTCTAGATCTGTCACTCCTTTAATTTTTTTGGTTTCAGCTCTATCGAGGGATAATCACGCTCGAGGATTTGGTACTAGAGTTCCCATCATGCTTCACTCTACAGGGACACAGGTCTACACTTACTGCCTGACAGCTGGCGGGTGATGGGGCTGGGCGCCGTGTCCTCTGAGCCGGTGGAGCACACGGACGTCCTCTGTCCTGCACTCAGATCTGGAAGCCAATCAGCTGAGACCGGAGACAGCTCCTCGCCGCTCTCACCCTGCAGACACAGACGACGACAGCGTAGGTCAGAACTCAGTTTACCTTCAGCTACCTCCGTTAATGACGCTGTACCGAAACTGAAGTTCACAGAATGATGCAGCTTCCTCAACAAGTTCACAGTGAAGACAAATGTAATGTAGAGCCCTGAAACTGGAAGTTAGCAGGTAACTCGAACTGTAATACTACAATCATTCCCTCTGAAATAAATACAAGTGCGTACAATTTGCACTTAATTACAGTTCTTGAGTGAATGTACACACAAAGAAAAACAGGAAACAGTACACATATTTGTCCACTAGATGGAGACAATCTCAGTCTTTTTGAAACAACAGCAGCTCTTTGTCTGGATCAGAGATGCTCTACTGTTAACTTATGTGTCATAGATGATTTTTAAACCCTGTATCAACTGTTACTGCTTCACTTCTGTGATCTTCACTGTGAGTGTAAACAGTATTTACCCCCTCTTCAGCCAGAGCCTTCTGCACCATCTTGGACGTTTTGCGGGTCATGGTGCGTGAGATGACGTTGCGCCATTTCTTCCCCAGTTTGCTGCCACTTTTCACCGCTTCCTCTGCTGTTACACCCTCTGCCACCTAAGAGACAGAATCAAAAGTCATCAGGTACTTACCTTCATAATTTGTTATTCAAATGAAGCGACGTTTTGAGTGTGTTGAGCCAAAACTTTGCCACCGAGTTCCACAGACTCTCAGCGGTTCACAGTGGCATCGACGCAACAAATCATTTCTCACAATCTAGAAAACCAGCAAACTTTGCGGTGACGGGGTTTGCATGCACTCTTCTGCTGAAACCCACAAACTCACACACACACACACACACCTGCGCTGTGATGTGGCCAGGTGCTCCACAGTTTCTGAGCGCGTTACAAAACATAACTCAGTCTGCAGCCTGACTCTGTGCGGCTGTGGGCTCAGTAATAAAAGCTAATGACGATTTCAGTATTTTTATGAGGCTCTTCATTATAACAAATGTGCTGTTAGAGACTCTGCGCTGGTCGAGTCGACTCTCATTTGCAGAGGAAAAATAAATTACAAGTGCTGTTAGATTTAGAGGAAATAGAGAAATTAATTCAGGAGGACAGTCGAGTCCGTGTGAGACTTTTTAAAACATCATTCTGCGGTCACTACAAACGGTTTATTACATGAACATCTAAACAATAAAGTGAATCAGAGTTTATAACAGCAGTTTTCCTGTTTGCTACCTTTACAAAGATTTCATGCACTTGTAGATTGTGATCATAACTGTTTCTTTCTGTTGTGTTTAGACTTTCACAGGTATCACACACTTAAATTTGATGTTTTAAACCTTTTCAAGTTCATTTCAATCCAAGTGTAAGACTTTTTTTTACTGATCTTTTTCTTATTCAAGCACTGCATGGAAGTTTAAAGGTAAGTAATACATTTGTGGTCCTGTGCAAAGATTTTATATTCATGGTTGTCATAGTAGGAGTCAGATTCATCTACACTTTGCCAACAGGTGCAATTATAAGTATAAAGTTCAGTGGTAGGTTTAAAACTGTCTAACATTTGAAATGTGGACTTAAGGATTTACTTATTTTGACAAAAAGCAATTAAATTAGATCAAATGTGTGTCGCAGTTCAGACCTCACAAGCTTAAATCATTTAAGACTTTTAAGGTTTATAAAAATCAGACTGGAGAAGTAAAAATAGAAATCAGAGACTTTCCAGCTAATTAGTAGAAGAAGGAAGTCCATAATTCAAAACTCCTGCTGGGAACTTGGATTATTTTGTTGATTTCTGAGGCCGCTGCTGAAAAAAGTGGAAATGTTTCCAACCATCAAAACCACCAAACATAATGTCAAAAATAACAAGAAAAATCTCCTCCTGCTTCTTTTTAACTGGTTAATGTACGCAGGCTCTTCCAGCCTGCATGAGAACCTGGTGGCAGATGCTGAGAAACACGAAATAGAAATAGTTCATCTTCTGGTTTATGGTCGCGTTGGTTTACGTAGGTCATATAGAGGCAAACTGAGGATGTTTCATAACCAGGTAAAAACTCCTTGTAGTAGCTTTAAATTTTATCAGTGCCTGAGATCTTTTGTTCAGACTTCCTACAACATCAAGTTCCGTTAATAGTTAGCCAGACAGTCACTGCTTTTAAATGTAATTTAAGACATTTTTAGACTTTTTAAGAACCTGCAGAAGCCGCGTTTCCTGATAAAGCACCACAGGAAAGAAAAGTACGTGTTCAGCTACAGTGTCAACAGTTGAGTACAGAGTAAAATCCCTAAATCCTCTGCGGGGGGGGCTGTCCGACTCCTGTTCAAACACTCGTCTGACGCAGAGGCTCTCTGCTTGACTGGCTCACTCTGGAGGACATCCTGTCTGCTTGCTGCTGTCATCTGAGCGCTGTGCAACGCTTCTCCTTCTTACTTCCTCTCTTCTTCTGCACTTCTACACTTAACTCGACGTCCAACTTCCACTCACTGTACGGAGTATCTTAACGGGAAGTCGCTCTGTGAATTTAAAAGTGTGAACATCTGCCCACACGTGCAGCAGCATATTAAATCAGGAAGCTCAAACTGTGCACTTCTGTAACAGCAGAAACTGATAACAGCTCGGTCTCTGCTGGAGGCCGTGTGTCATTCAGAGGCTGGTTGAAATGGTCGAACGAGGAACAATGTGCTTTAAGTTCCTAAATGGCAGTTCCTACAGGTATTTCATCACTTACAGTTTATAAAAGATCTGCTTCTACTTTTTGAAATAGTGACACGTCTGATGAGGTGCATGTTTGAGAGGAAGAACTCACATTCTCATCCAAGGTAAACTCTTTGTCTGCCACAACAGGAGAGGTCGGCTTGTGCTTCATAAAATCCTTGAAGCTGCTGGACCTCTGCAGGGTGAGCTGTAAACACACAGGGAATAATATTTATTTTAATTTACCATAATGAGACAAAAACAAGGCAAGACCAGGAGCAAACAGGTCAGTAGGATGTAAACATGCCAGTCCGTTTATTTGGTGGTTTCTATGCAACACTGATAACCCACAGCATGTTTTTATCTCTTCAGGAGACGTGGACAGAATGAGTGTGCAGACGATCTGTCAGGAAAAACAACTGCAGACGTTTGTCAGTCACAGATAAAGTTGTGAATCTGGGTCATTAAATGCCTGTGTGTTGCAGGCGGCGCTGTGGCTGCTTCTGAAACAGGTTATAAATGTAGTCCAGCAGTTTAGCAGGAAACACAAACGAAACGATGTGTGATGATTAATAACAGTCTGTAATAAACAGTTTGTATTAATAGACTGACTTTTTAACTCACTACAGACACATCAGAACAAGAGAATCAAGACGTAAAGTCTACGAAAACAATTCTTTAACTCAGCTCATCAGTCTGCAGATCCATGTTTCAAGTCTTAATTTGAAGGAGACATGAAAATAAAGCTACTGTTACATTCTCTATTCTGATTATAAAGTCTGCTACAGCTCTGAGACTGGTAATCAACTGATCTGCCAATTAAAAGGTGCAATATTCAATAACTGCTAACAGCTGCTAACTGCAGCTTCTGTTAGCTAGTTAGCTCAGTTAGCCTTGCAGCTAGCGGTCCAGACCGGCAGCTCAGAGTGTTGTGACGAAGAACAAATCTGCAACGCAACACAGGCGTCCTCGATAGAACATCGAAACTATTTCTTCTTCACCCTCTGCTGGAAATTTTTATTTTTAACGTTGTAATCTAAACAGAAAAACAATTTGCACGTCTATTTTATCAGACAGTATCGTAGGAGAGGGGCGAAAGATTAGAAGCTGTAAGCAAACTCCCGCACACTGACTAACTGGCAATAACACATTTATTGGCAAAGTTTCAGCACTAGACATTCATGAGGCAAAAACGTTTAGTTTAGTTTAGTTTGAGAACTGAAACGTTGCTAACAAATGCAATTTAGACAGTGTGCGGGAGTTTGTGATTTACTAAACCTGGAAAATCACTACGATGATTAATCAGTTATAAAAGCAACTGCTGATTATTTTTTTGAGACAATTCACTGATCCTTGCAGCTAAAGTCTCTTACATACAGTCACACGCTGCTAACAATTGATCTTTTAGTCTATAAAGTTCTGAAAAATGCTCATCACAGTTTCCCCAAAGTGACGTCTTGAAATTGCTCTTTTTGTCCAACCAACAGTCTAAAACCCAAAAACTCCTCGTTTACTGTTCGGTCGTAGATAACAAAGAAAAGCAGCAAATCCTCACATTTAAGAAGCTGGAAGTAACAAATGTTTGAGATATTTGCCTGTAGAAATTGATCAATCTACTAACAATATAGTTGGTGACAAAGTGATTAATCGAATCGCTTTACTTTTGCAGATTCTTAAAATTAGGATGTTTTAACCCAAAAAAAACTTGTGACGTGTTTTCACAGCTTCAGATTTTCCTCTATCTCTGATGGAAATTCTTCGTCTAACTTTCCATACAGCCACACGTTGCTGTGCAGTCTTAATCGCAGCTCATCCTTCTCAAGTCTTTGTTGAAACCACAGGAAACGGGCACAGCTTGAGCAACTGCTGGCAGCCAATCATTGCAGACATCCAGTCAGTGCTGGATGGCTTCTGTCTGCGTCGACCCTGAAGGTTTAAACCACCAGTGCAGTCGAGGGAACGAATGACCTTTATCGTCATGAGGCTATTACGAGTTTTGCTGGTAAATGTCTGTTTCTCCTGCCGCAGTTCTCGCCACAAAGCTCTCAGATAAATCAATCCTCCATTATGGCTGATCATCACAGCGCGCTGACTCGTGTCGCGGAACAATGATGTTCTCCAGACGACGACAATGATTATGAGCTGAGAGCTGATTGCCGGGAACAAAGACAATGAGTTGTGTAACGACGAGGCGTGAATTACACCACAGGAGATGTGGATGGAAAATAAAGGGCACTGGTGTTGAGGCGTGGGAGGCTCGCTCTCATGGTGGCACCCGCAAAGCCCGCTGTGACTCAAGCTACATCTGCAGCAATGATTCACCCTGACAGAATAGAGGAACTCTAAAAGTGCAAAGGCCAAACAGAAGTTAGACGAGACACTTAAAGAATGTTTTAAACATAAAGAGTTTAAAGTTTAGCGCGTTTGTGGGTTTGTTCAGCGTCACCACAGATGTTTGCACGAACTTGAGCAGACATCCTGTTCGAAAAGATGTGCACACAAAGACGGCGGTGCGAAAAGTTGAGGCGCAAACGTCCACCACCTTCACAATCATTTAGTCTGTAATATTTACATTTATAAAAACTCAATTCGAGAACATTAGCTTTAAACCTTCCAAAACAAACCAACAACCTCAAACTCACCTTCTTCTTCTGCACCTGCTCCTTCTCCGAGGCGTTGGAAGGCCTTCGCCTCAACATCTTCCTCTTCACTGGTCCTGAGATCTCTCCGGACTAAAAGCCGTGTGAGCGCGACACCGGTTCTAAAAACAGCGAGGGTTCCTGTCGCTGCGCTGTCACTGCCAAAGATGTCAGATAAAAACACACACGCAGACAGAGGAAGGTAGAGCTGCACTCAACTGCAATCGAATGAGATGCAGAGGCAGAGAGGAAGTCACGTGGCCACACAGAAACCGAAGAGGCAAACCCTGTTTTTGCTGCTCGGTTTACACGCAGCCTGCTGGGTTCGGTACATGTCTTTCTCAAGCTTGCGTGCTACAAACTCCCTGTGGTTCTAAAATGTGGTTCTAAAGTGAAGTGACGCTCACAAAACAGTTCATGAAAGTGTCATCACAACTCAGTTCTGACATACTACAGATGAGACAGGCTGAGAAAACTTAAAAAGAAAGTTTTTCTTTCTGTAATTCTTGTTTATAACAGGATTTCTTTTAATGTTGTGTTTAAATAATGTGTTCAAACTTAAGCTCTTCATATTTATCATGTCACTGATCATCAATGAGGAGTAGTTTTTTTTAAAGCATGTCATCTTTCTGTGTGGTGAGGAGCAAAATTACATCCTGAAGCGGCTGGATTACAACATTTGCTTTTCAACTTAAGCAGAATTTGGCAACAAAGACCTTTATCATGCAACACAGCAGCTCTGGAGGCCAAAACAATGTTATTAGAGTTTTCAGCTATCATTTTCAAACGAGCACATATACATCACTTCAGTGTGGAAGTGAAAGAAACCTAATGAGGACACATTTAGAAACTCTGCAGCTGCAACAGAGGCCTGTCACAGCGACAGTCTAGCACATCTAACTAAAGGATATTTATACAAAAAGTTGTTTGAAGAAGAAGAAAAAATAAATTGCAAGGCCAGACACATGCTGACACCAAGAAACACATGTAAAACAGTCAGTCGAGACAAAAACAACTTGAGTGAGTCACAGAGACGTGCGTGCTGATGATTGTACAATCAGCCTGCAGGACAATGCAAACATTGGCAGTAAGGGAAGTAGAATGTAAGTCAAGTTTAGCTTGTTATTTTGGTGGCGCAGAAAACCACATGACACAAGAGGATGCCCCATTTTAGCTTCCTGTCAGCCGACTACAGGTTGGCAACCGACTTGCAGATCGTCTGCAGATCTAACACGGACAAAAACAATAAGAAACAGCTGAACCACATTCTGATTACAACTGAGATAGAAGTGTTTGGATCCTTCACAAAAGTAAAAGTAGCAAGAGCACCCAATTTAACGCCCAATTACAAGTGAAAGTAAAGCATTAAAATGTTACTTAGGTATGCATTAGACAAATATACTTAAAGTATGAAAGGTTTAAGCATTCATCATGCTGAAAGGTCTCTTTTATGGCTGCGACACAAAGTATAGTAAAGGGCATCTCACAAAATTCAGATCAAACTGTCAAAACTGGGCAGTGCTGATACATTTTAAACCCATATTCTGTTACTAAACTGTCCACTTCTCACCTAAAACATTTTCAAAACATAATTAAGTGTACTTTTAGTGTAATACTGTTTGTTACCAGCTGGCCCCCTCCCAGTTTCCTGTATGAAAATGGACTCTGGACCATCAAACTTGCAGTCTGTCACCTGTCAGGGTGACTGACGTCCTGCGAGGGTCTTTACAGCGGTGAAACACTTCCAAGTGATTCTGAGAGATTCTGACCATTACTCATGCTATGGAGCAACTGATTCACGTCAAGGCAACTGCTTCATCATTCAACAGCAACAAAGTGCAGCGATGTGCCAACAAAGGAGGAGAAGAAGACAACTAACTAGCAAACACAAAAGTACAAAAAACAAAATAACCAAAATTGTTTGTGTAAATGTTTCTGGAGGAAAGAAATGCACACAATCCACTCAATGTAAACACAAATCCTGTTTGTTTACAAGACAACTCCACAGGGCATCCTTTAAGTAAATTCACTTGGTTACTTTCCACCACTGCAGGCAGGACACTAACCACCACAGATGACCACATGCTCAGATGTTGAAATCTAACAGTAAATACAGAACCACAAGTGGCCTTTCTCAACGCAGAACAATGATCTCATCCTTCATGTTCCTCTTAACCACCGTGTGCATGTGGATGAATCTGCCTGTTTTTGAGAGCTGCTCAACTACCTGTCTGAATGTTTCAGCATGTTTGCGATGCTCGGGTTTGCCAGGCACATGCAGACTGCAGGGTGTGGTGAGATGGCAACACATTCACACCTTCAAAAGGTGCTGACACACCGGCTGCCGAGCAACCAGACGTCTGTTAGCGTGATATTTGTTGTTTGATGTGGTCTTTGTGAAATTATTTTACAAAATGTACTGCGGTAAAGAGAGCCAGTGGCTTTAGGGGAATTTAGGGTTCCTTTAACAGCCATCCAATAGTGCAAGAAAGCTAACTTTCACGACACAGGTACAGCAAAGTTTGGCTAACGTGAATGTTAGCCAACTAAGTTAGCTAACTATCGCTAAAGTTAAATGGATTAGTGTTTGGAAATATTATCAAATGACATGTTGGTGATTTACAGAGCATTAAACTTAGTGCTACCACAGCTTTTAAAACCCTTCTTATTTCTATAAAGTCAAAAATAATTAGCCCTAGCTCACCTCTCGCTAACGTTA
This sequence comes from Diplodus puntazzo, assembly GCA_963678695.2. Lineage (NCBI taxonomy): Eukaryota > Metazoa > Chordata > Actinopteri > Spariformes > Sparidae > Diplodus > Diplodus puntazzo. The sequence goes on from OZ023158.1 coordinate 29,964,206, forward strand.
GCTCTTAGCTAGCGTCATGAGCTAACTGACCGAAGAACATTAACATTGACCTCAAACTCACCGCTCTTCATCCAGCCTCAAGCGTCACACGAAGTTAAAGTTGTTGGATTTGGATCTAGGAGCTTTGAGCCAGACGGTTTACTGGTGACTCCCAGTTCATTAGGTAACGTTAACAGACTGCAGTCCGAGTCAAACACGAAATTGTAGGACTTAACTTTGTCTGTTTGCCGGTGAGGACACCAAACGCACCGGCCGCTCAAACAAGACCGCTGGCTGCTCTCAGACTGATTCAAGTGCAGGAAGCTTTGTTGGGAAAATGAAGAGTTGATTCACTGCACCGTTTTTTAATATCATCATTTTTACACTTTGAGCATTTTGGTGGTTTAAAGATATAATATTACAAGCTGGTGATGTTTAAAATGTCAAATATGTATCTGCAAAGTAACTGTGGCTGTAACATTATTGTAGTGAAGCTAAATATTTCCGTCTGACATGAGCTGAAGAATGAAAAAGTCCCCTTAAGTTGTATTCAGGTGCAGTTATTAAAGGTGCCCCATAGATTGTTGTTGTAATGAACTCTAAAACCCTGAAATCAGTTAACATTATTGATAGATTTACATAGAACTAGATAACTGGTTCAAAGATGGCGCCCAAGTTTCCTAGCTTCCGTGTTAACTGCCCGATTGTGCGGCCCATTGAACATGCGCAGTAGAGTTTTCCCCCAACTGGCCCCGCCCAAAAGCCTTTACACTGTGATGATGTCACAGATTAATAAAATCTCTTTTCTCAGTTTATTTACAAGTTTTACAAATATAAAACCTCCATGAATCAAAAAGGAAATATATAGAGAGAGTCATGATCGATGTTGTTTGCCGTTCTTGACGTCCTGTCAGCAGTTTTACAGATGTCTCTTTTTATAATAGCGGTCTATGGAGAAAATGCTCTCTGGGCCACAGGTGACATTTTTCACTGCAGTACCAATAAACTGACCATGGGGTGCAGATTGGAAGCAAAGCTGAGCAGCACACTCTTGGACCCGGCCATGTTTGCACTTCTGGTTCTCTTGTCTCAAAATCAAGTCTGTTTATATTCTTACATTAGCTTTTTACTTCTAGCAATTTAATTTTCTTTGAAGTGGTGTTCATCTGTGAAGATCATGCTCCTGAAGAAAAGGTGCAAGTATCACGATAATCCAAAATCCAATTCAATAAACTCTTAACCTTTTTGTCGGGGGAATCAGGACAGTGCTAATTTACGGGTTGGCCTGCAAAAAACATAATCTCTACACCGCTGTATGGAGTCTTCTACCAGTACCAGTGCAAAGACAGTGATTGGTTTTAGGAGTGGGTCCCTGTTATCTTTTATAAAATGCATGTTCACATATACAAATGTAAATGACAAGGATTTCAAATATTAAACAATCTATCGTTCGATCTCTCTTCAAGTTGAGAAATCATCTGCTGAATGACTTGAGTCCACACTTTTCTTTGAAAGAGTCTTACTTTAATAAAATAAAAATTATATTAGCTGGTCAAACAAATGTCCAGATTTTAAAAAAAAACAAACTAAAAAAACTAAAACATCAAAAATCACACAGGAGATCATTTTAAAACTTTAAACACTACAATATATCACCCATTAAATCATTAACAAATATATCCTTTAATTAAAAAAAAAAACGCTAAATCTGCAGTGCATCCATCAACGTGGTTTAGCTGCTCAGTAGGGACTGCATAGGAGTAACGTCAGTGTGCAAGTCTGCTGTGAATGGAGTGCGAGAGAGACGGAGACGCTCAGATGATGTTTTGGAGGAGAGCGACGGCCAGAGCGATGAGGGTCATGGAGGAGGAACAGATAGACGCAGGCGATCCAGAATCCAGGAAGGGCTTTGTGTGTTGGAGCATCCAGGCCTTCTCCTCGTGTAGCCCCTGTCTGTCCAGCTCAGGACCCATCAGCCTCCGGATGGTCGCGTAGTAATTATCCAGCCACTTGAGCTGGAGGAGAAAAGACCAATATCACACGAGTGTGAAGACATGCACTGCTGCCATGTAATAAACAAGGAACATCTCAATAAGTATGTTTAATATTCCAGATAAAGTGGATGAACTTTATTCCAAATTAGGAGTAAAAGGATAAATTGAGATCAATTACGGCGTTCCACAGGCATCAGTACTCGGACCACTGATGTTGTGTTTTGTTTGTTTTGTTCTGTGTGTACGCTCTGCCACTTGGTCACATCTTCAGGAAATGTTAGAATGATAATTTCTTTATTGCGGTGTTGTTTACCGAGAAGTGCTATTTATAAGATAAGTTAACTTTGGAGTCTCTTTCCCAACTTGTGAAATAATGACACTCTGGGTTGTAGGCCTCCATCCCAAAGTGTTAATTATATGTAAGAGTTGGGAGTTTTCTTACAAACAGCATTTTTAAACTGATAACAGTGTTTCCGAGTTATTATTGTTGGCACTGATGTTGCAAAGACATCTGGATCATTTCATCTCCTCCGAGAGATGCAACGCCCAAAAACAAAACGTAGGTTTATTCATTCATTTAGTTATAATGAAGAAGTGAAAGCAGATAAAAACGGAGCCAGGTATCTAACCTGACAACCTAACCCAAAAGAGCGTAGTAAAACTGAGGTTTTAAAGGGAACCAGTCCGAACGCTGATGGTTTCATTATTATAAAACCATTACATCATGCAATCAACGTTAACTTTATGATCTTACAATAAAATTAAAAGGTTGTCTATTGCCAGTCTAGGGAAAAGCATCAACACATAAATATAAAAATACTTAATTAAATAAAAAGTCCTGCATGCAAACTCATACTTAAAGGGTAACTCCACCAATTTTACACATTAAAGTGTGTTTATGTGTCTTGGACAGGACTACTGCTGTAAGTTAAAAAATAAATATAAAGCCTTTTGTGGCTCCAGATGAAGCTGCATGTAATCTGATAAATTGCCGTCAGTGATGTCACTCTGGGGCGAAGTTGCATTGTGGGTAATGTAGACTCCAGATTTTTGAAAAGGAAGACGAATAAGTGAAATAAAAAAGGTGATATCTGTTTTTAAGAGTACAATGTGAGACCAGTGGACAGCTTTTCAAAACCGGGTGCCTACATTACCCATAATGCAACTTTGCCACTCAGTGTTTTTTATTGCAGCTTGTCAAAGTGATTTTTTCTAACTGCTTTATATACAGTCAACAATCTGACGTGAGACGATAAGCGGGGCAGCAAAGTAGACAAAAGAAAATTCTGTTTATTTTTTGGAGTTTTTTTTTAATCTTGTGTTTTTGTGAAAATGTTGGAGAATTTGATGGTTATTTATATGAAACGACCTGCAGATCTGCTATATGAAAAATATGTTTTATCACATTTTAAATGCAAGATCTCAAATTAACTTGTAACTACAAATGTCACAATGTAATGATTTTTAAACACAAGGGTCCTTTTTATACATTGATGGTACAGAGATATCTTTCCTCTTCCCGTTAGATTAAAGAAACAGAGAAGTTGATTTCACACGTGGTTTTGTTTTCTTGAACAATGTTTTGATGTCTGAGCAGCAGAAGAGTGTCGCCTGACGTGTCGAGGGGGTTTTTAGGAGGAAACCAGCTCTTAAAGCAGGAAAACAGACGACTCGGTTGATAACACATGCTCTTAAACGGAAAGGTATTTACAAAGTAAATCAGAAAACTGATCATATCTTTGGGGAACTCAACTTGTGGTATATCTTGTTACTGGGCAGACTTTAGTGCCTCGCTTTTAATAAAAAATGATGATGACTTCCCCGTAATTTCTAAATATACAGGATTCATACAGTATTCTTTACAAGAATTATGCAAATAGTATTTCGTACCTGTTCTGAGCTGAGGAGAGACGTGTCGATCAGCTTTCTATCATATGGAACCAGCGACACAGTTTCAAAGGTCAGGTAGTTATGGCCGAACTGAGGGAGAGAAAACACATTTACAAAGAAGTTCCTTTTTATTATTTCATAGAATCAAAAACAGGAAATCATTGACGTGATTCTAGATGTTGAATAAATCTGTTTTTGCTCTGTTACTACCTTTGTTTGTACAGGTACAATCACGACAATGTCCTCGATCCGGATCCCAAAGTCATTATCCTTGTAATATCCAGGTTCTTTGAGAAAAAACAGAGTCAGTCTGGTGTTTTTCCACATTTTACCGAAAAAGTTCACTTCATCTCTTTAAAAGTGATCATGATCATGTTTTATCTGTCGTGGATTTGTATTGAAAAAGACGGTTTCTCACCTATAGACGTGAACATGCCGGATCTGAAGGGAATGTTGTTGGTCTGAAAGCCAACGGGCCCTGAAAACACATCACAATATTACATAATTAAAATACAGATTACAAGCATTTAAAAAACACAACCAAACACTTTTTAAACATCCATTGTTGTAACATTTAAGTTACATACTGGAGGAAGTTATTCACACTTTATATTTTACATACAACTGTATTTTTTTCTGTTTATATTTAGTCATACTGGTGCTGTGAGTTCACTGACAAAAAGTCCAGTATTTGACTTAGGTTTTTCATTTATGGGTAACAATAAAAAGATTTGTTTGAAAAAACAGAGAAGTAGTTATGAGCACATCCCATTTTTTCTATAACAATTGTATAAAGCATTGTTCCATATACTGCGCTGTACCTCTCTGTCAGAAATATATTTAGAAAAACAAAATTATTAAGATACATTTTGGATAAATATTGTGTGATTACTATGACTGTGTTTTATCTGGATTGTGTATCGACTTGTTGCCTTTGACACACAAACAGAGCTGCAACTGTCAGTTTGATCAATACGTTGATTAATCAGCAGCTATTTTCATAATTGCTCAACATTCTCGGGTCAGAATGTTGTGTGATGGTTTGACGCTTCTCTCTGTTTTGAATCATTGTGATCTGAATCTTTTAGTTGATCAGATGATCATAACATTCACAGATGCCGTTTTGAGTTCCTGAAAACTACGATGGACATTTTTCACTATTTTCTGAAGTTTTATAGGCTAGAAAATAATCTGCAGAGTGGAAATAATCATTGAAGTGTAACAAACCAATATTGTTAATTCAAGATTAAATGAACTTAATCTCCCTCTGGCTCGTTCTCCTGAAGTGAGTTTTCAGCTGTTTTTGTTCGAGGGTGTTTGGTCGCATTACAAGTGGCTGCATTGCAAAATGAACTGTGGGCTCAAACATGCAAAGTACTTGCCAGCTTATTAATTTCATCACTCCCACTCGCTGTATTAGCAGCACGTTGTAATGAAGTTCAATTTGATGTGAAACTGCTTCTAGTGCATCGTAATCATGATGTTTTTAGACACCACGCGTCGTTAAAACTTGTCTATGAATTCATTTTTCACAGGATGGTTTGTTAATTTAAAATCTGCTCCTAGTGGAGGATGACTATTAATTTCATACTGGGGCTGTAAACTTTGAAAAACAGAAAATAAAGCGAGAACATACACTCATGAACTCCAAAGTAGTTTCCAACACCGTGACCGGTGCCGTGGCCGTAGTTCAGGCCCACCTGCCACAGCGCCCGGCGACCTAGCATCTCCATGTTGGCACCTGAAATACAAAAACAGGCAGACAGAGAGCCTGAAACAAACATCCTGCCGCAGATACATAGCTGTGGTTTATCCACACAAAATGCTCAAAACGTTGGTGAGAGGAGAAACAGGGGTCTCTAGTGGTGAAACTAAGAAAGGTTTTAGGGTAGAACCATTTAAATCCCATGTTTAACATTTAAAAAAATGTAATTCAAACTTTATTTTCCCAGGAACAACACCAAGGACAAATCAAGGAGGCACTAATTAATCACATTTTTAAAAAGTATTGTTAGGAAAATCTATATGTCGGACCTCAACAGTTGCTTGACAAAACTCTTTACAGTTTTAGTGTTTTCAAATCCAAAGGATGTGTTAGATTTAGTTGCTCTACATGCATGAAGTTTTTCATCCTCACCTCTCGTCCCCGAGGGAAAGATGGTTCGAGATATCTCAATGTTCCCCATGAGCACTCGAGTGAAGGCCTCCTGTGAAGCGACACATAAAGACAGGGACATTTAATGGAATATTTTGGATTATGTGACATAATCAAACATTTCTGTAAAGAGTTTACAGCCATGACACGAACAGAGGCCGAGATGAGATAAAGTATGTGTGCATGATTAGCAACCTCTCGTGTTTTGACAGAGAAAATGTAAATATCCCTTCAAACATTCACACTTTCAGAATAATATCTCAAGTGTTACCCGCTGCATGTCTGTTGGGGATCCCCAGTGAACAGTCCGAGTGATGTCAGTGGTCCCGTCTCTGATAGTAAGTGAAAGACACGATGAGTCATTTCAGTACACGAGAGACGTGAAGTGAAACTGGATGGTGAGTGAGCAGGTTGTGTTCTTACTCACAGATACTGGCCACCAGAGTCCACCAGGTACATCTCATCAACTGTCAACCTCCGGCTCGATTCTTCTGTCGGGCTGCAACGCAGAGCAACAGGAAACAATGGCAGCACTGCAGGTGTGGTGCAGTTCAAAGACATCACCTGTGTTTTTACACAGATTTACTGAGACTTCATGCTGACCGGTCTCTGAAGCATGTCTTACATCACTGTTTTAAATCTCTCAAGTACTTTTTGGAAGCTTTTTTGCTGTGGCTTTTATGTAGTGTTTAGCGTAGAGCGAACAAGAAATGAGTGGTGAGATAAGACTCAAGTTAAACCACATCCAAAGACCAAATTGGTGATTTTTGTCTTTTCATCAGATTTATTGACAGGTCTTTTTCTTGCCAGTGACCGTGTTACACTTTTTATTTGTGGACATGAACACAATGATCGTCAAATCTCAGATGTCTGAGCGTCCTTGAACACACTGACAAGAAGAGATTAAAAAATAAGTTCAAAGTATATGATATATCTGGAACCGTATGCTAAAAACCTCCAGTTATTTCTCCTTGAAGATGGTTTTTGGTTTTGTTAGTTTAACTGTTTGCCTGTGGTTGAGTCACGTTAGTGTTCTAACTGTTTGTGTGCTGTTTTGATGTCGTCCTGTAAAGTGAACATATACCTTTTACTTTTTATAAATGCTCTGATGACACACTCGCAAGAAATTGTAAAGAAATTGATTTAAATTAAAAAGAAAAGTTGGAGTGAATCTCACCTGTAGTGGGCCAGAGCAGCGTTGGGTCCACTTGCAGAGATGGTCTCAAAGCTCGGTCCTCTGCTGTCTTTCTGTTTGCTGCAACAATGTCAAAATAAGCCGTGAAACTTCTGAACATTCCTGAGTTTGACCCTCAGAGTGCTTTTCTGTTACTTCATGAAACATTTTCCCGTCTCAAGAGAACTCACTTCTCCCTCCATCTCGTGTATTTACGCGTGCACTCACCTTCGACAGTTATTGACGTACTCCGCAGCCGTCAGCTCCGTCTCCTTCCCCTGTGGCACTGCCTTCTCCAGCCACATCAGCAGCTGGATGACTGCGACCGCATCCCTCACCTAGACAGAGTCACAGAGACATGCTGACCTTAACAGCACCAAACACACGGGCTGACAATTTACACCGCGTGTTACGATGCTGCTGCAGCATCTTCTGACAAGGTAATAAATGTATCAGGGTTTGTGTTCACTCAAGCATTCAAGCTCCCCTTGAAAACAATTTATAAATGTCCCATCCGTCAAGCGGAAAGGGAAAACTGATTAATGAATTCACAGAATGATGTTACATCTGATCCAGTTCAGCTTCATATATTATAACAAGTGCTTCTGTAGAAGTTTGTGCTCATGTTTGCGTGTCTGTGTGCAGGTGACATACGTGAGCATCCCTCAAGATCCGCTGCTCAGTCTCGTCTTTCACCGCTTTAGTCGTCAGCACAGGAGAGTAAGAGCTCGTCATCAGTTTCTCCTGCAACACAACAATAATAATTGAAGCAAAAAATAAATCCTTTAATGCTGTTTAATCCCGAGGACGCCTTCTCATCTCATTTACCTGAAACAACAGACTTTATTTCTGTGATTTATTTGTGTGCACTCACTTACAAACACAAAAAAGTTTCTCACTTTCGAAAAGAAATAAATTGTTATTTAGTAACTGGAACCTCATGACTCAAACCAATTACACGCACAAGTAGCTTGGTGATCTGCTAAGAAATGCAGCGTAAACAGCGATATGATTAGGCTATAAAGTTGTTAAAGTGGAAGTCAGCAAACAGTTCACACGTCCTGCAGACACAGAGCAACATTAGCATACATTTGCAGTGGCGAGTGACTGATATTCACTCTCTGGTTTTGGTCTCCACCAACTTCTGAGGGAATCATGTGTTTCTTCAGTTGCTAAATGCTAATCGAGCTTCACCAGCTAGTCGCTCACTGTGTCTGTGGCCTGGTAATTGTTGAACAGGTAGAGGACAGAGAGTTTATAAGAGGTTAAACTGAGAGTCCAACCGATTTATCTGTCGGTATTGGCCAATCACAGACATATCAGTGTCGACGTGTTTTCTACAGTATAGGTCGATATCAAACAGAATATCACGTAGAAAAAGAAGCTTAGGGTGATTTAAAATGATTAAACTCTCAGTGAAGTTTACTGTTACAAGGACAATGAAAGTTTTATTTTTGTCACAACTCTGTAATATCGATGTTGGAATATTTCTTTACTAGTATTGACCCCAAGAATCACATATCGGTGAGGCTCTACTGAAAACAGCTGCCTGCTGCATCTGGAGACACAGTTGATGAGAGCAGAAATTCAAGAAACTGTGGTGCAGGTTATAAAACGGAATTGCGGTGGGATCTATTTCCATGTGAGAGGGAATATGTGGAGGGATTAAATCAAATCCTCTGGATGTGATGGATCACTCAACGTGGGCGTAGCTTGGTGTAAGACCTCCATACAAACCTCCTTAACCTGCACTGTTCCACCCGGCGGAGGAGGTTACGGGTGAAATGAACCAATTATACCTCAATTACATTACGCATTATGTAACCGCCCCCATGTTCAAGATGAGTCATGAGAAAACAGAAACATTTTGGTATAAAAATACTCACCAGTGATGATTTTAACGCAGCATTTATCAAGAATAGATGAACAGTCGGCACAGAAACATGGAGAAACAGTATTTTTCATTTAATTTCGTCTTTAAAGACACTGAGATGCTCTGCGGCACTAAGGAGAAGTGGTGATAACTCTTTGTTAGTGCTTCACCACAAGTGACCTCTTCCACTTTGTGTTTCGCCCTTTGATCCGTTGTTTATGTAAAAGTATTGATTACAGCGTCTCTAAAAACTTGGATTTTGCCCACAAATCGCATCAAGAATATTCATCTCAGACGCAGCCAACAAGTGATGACTCACTACAGCTGCTTCTGCATTTCATTAAAGGTTACGAAATCAAATTCAGAGACTAACACAGGAGAAATTACACAGTAAATATAATCAAATAAATTATATTATATATACCTCTGGTGTAATGAGCTCATAAAGGGCGTAGTTCGTGTATTCTGTGCCGATCCACACTTTAACGCCAGGCCGGGCCACGTACTCCTGCAGATGGTCTCGGACTGTGTCGTAGCTTTTCAGCTGCACGCAGAGAGACCCGACACAGGAGGCGTTCAGGTACTCCTTCAGCTCGTCTGTCACTCTGTTCGTGTGGACAAACAGCCTGAAGAACAAGAAGTGAAACACAACAGAAGGGGTTTATATAAGATTAATGTTTCATGTCCTGGTATATGCGATGGGGGAGACATGAGAGGGAATATTTGAAAGGAATCCTGTATGCATGTTCACACATTTATTCCCCGATGGACTCACCAGATGTCATCCATTGTGAGCAGCGTGTAGGAGTAGAAGAAGGGATTGTATGGGATGTCATTGCCTCGCAGATTGAACAGCCCTGGAAATAAAAAAATACACCCCCCCCCTCCGACTGTCAGCAACACACGGCTCACACATTCATTGACATCGTCTGCTAGATACACCTGAGCCAAGAAATCTAATATTTGTATCAGACGTACGTGACTTTTTCTGTGTTGCTGTTATTGAAAGCAGACCGGCTAATTCTGAAATCAGGAGTCAGGAAAGGTCTGCAGCCCAGCAGTCCTTGTGTTTGGATTACAGGAGAGAAGCTCTGAATAATTCTCTGCTCATTTGCATAGAGCTGAACGGAACATCCAGAAATCAAATCAGATGAATAGTTTGATTACTGCTGCTAATAAAGGCTCATTAACTCCTCTGTACAGATAATAACTATCAACCTTTAAGTAAATAAAGACTGTTTATATCCGTCTGTTTAGACATCAGACTTTTTATGTGTCAGAGTAACATCTGTCGTCTGTTCTGTAAATAATTGTTATGCAAAGATCAGATTTCTGTATTTCTGCCATAATCCCGTCGTAATCCTTCACATCAAACTGCAGCTCCTCCGCCTGCAGCTTTTTCCTAAAAGCCACGGTTGGATTTGTTGTATGTTTATTTTGGTTATTTTTCCAGACTTATCGAGCTGTAAGCAGCCAGTTCTGTCCCCGCAGATTGATTCACTTTTAGCTAAGTTACGCATCTCACATTTTTATTTTGTACACCCTTTTTACGTAACATAATCCATCTTGTTGTATTCATTTATATGATTATCAGTCTGGCTGTTTGTGGTGTTAGTTAGTTGAGGTTTTTCTGTTTATAATGACTGATGATTGAGGCATTTTTGTTGAATTATGTTTTGTATATTTTTACATTTGCATCTTCTCTAAAAGTAAAACTGTTCATATCTTGTTTAAAATCATCTGATGCGTTTGTCGATGTAGTTCTGCACATCTGAGTTAATCTAAAAACTTTGAATGCATTTAGTGGTGACGAGCTACAATAATCAGGATCTTGTCTTTCTAATGCATTTATATGACGCTCATACTCGACTGGACTTTTCAGTGAATCCAGGACTTTAATTCAGTGGTTCAATATTAGTTTTTCTATATCAGAGAAATGACCTATTGAAACCTGTTTGAACAGCGTCATGAACAAAGTCTGAGTTACTTACAGGCTGTTTCATCCAGTGCTGATAGCAGGAGAGCTGTTGGTTCGTATGGATTGTCCCTCATCTGATTCCGTATGTGGTCCACTTTCATCTGCCACGTCCTTTCTGCAAACACAGTGTTGACAAGATGACGGCCGAATGGCGAGATTGGTATTCTGAGGATGGGCTCTGTCCACTTGTGTCTTTTATCTGTTTTGTTCCTTCCTTTAGTTTGTTATTCTGTTATCTTTTCAAATATCTTTTCATATATGTATGTATAAAAAAGATCTAAATATAAAAATATCCTTTAATTGTGGTTCTTCCTCCTAAGTTCTGGCACACATCAGGGCTTTTCCAGTAAGTCTTTGTCATTACTGTCCTCTGCAAATTGCTCATCAATTTATCAACTCAGACTGCCAAATATAATAACAAGCTTTCAAAGCCAAACCACTGTATGACACAGCATTGATGTGTTTAGACTTAAAACGCAGTGTGTGAAGCCTTTTCCCCTGATCGTACTGAAAGGTATAAACACACAGCCCATTAGGATTATCATGCTCTCCATTTGTTCCATTTGTCTATTCTCCGACCATAAAGACTAATGAGGCCCTGGGGCATCGAGACGACTTCCTTTTCTGGAGGCTTTTCCACTCTCAAAGTCTGATCTGTCAGCCGGCCGTAAAAAACATGAACAGGCTGTTTATGGCCGTGTTTGTGGAGCCGCTTATCGCTGCCTGTTTGCAGGTATTTATCAGTACATAGATAAAAGGCAGACGAACAGACTGCAGTGTGTGTGTGTGTGTGTGTGCAGCGCAGACACAGGGAATGAAACTTACGTATGACTCTATCGGGCAGGCGCGTGAGGTGATCCGGCGGGATGGGCGGTCTTTCCGTCCACACTTGGTCGACCAGGTTAGCGGGGATGGACTTGAGGCTGCGGTTGCTTGAGTCCAGATTGATGTTGTAGTTCTCCTGCGTTTCTAATGGAGGAAATTACAGATGATTCCACACAGTGGAGCGAATCAATCACCAAGTAAACAGTTTGGGTGGCGTCTGAGGGGCTCCATCAATAATTTTCCATCTACTTGGGCGAGCAGTTTTATTGATGTTAACCAGGACTGACAGTCGGGAGGGAGGCAGAACAGACACTTACGGAGGGAGAAGAGGAACGGATCAAAACCGATCTCGCCGCCTGGTGGAACCTCAGTGATGAGCCACTCCGCCACGCTGCTGATGGACGCTGGAGAACATCACACATGACAGACTGCAGTCAGGTTATTGTTATTGACTTTAGAGGATGTGACAGAATGAATCCAGTCTGAGGGGAATACTCTCATTTGACTCAGTATTTTCAAAATGTCTGTTTTTCCTTCCAATTACCTGGTGTTGAATCAAATTAGCACAAATAACTAAACAGCTTGTCAGTTTCATTCATCTGCCATGAAAATGTTCTGTCAGTGTAATTATTACGTTTCAGAGAACATGCTGTAAATACTGTTTGATGGAAAATGTGAAGGTTTAAAGCAGCAGACAACCTGTTATATCATAGATCTATTAATTTATACATATAACTATTTACAAGCAGGCAAAAATCACTTTGACACACAAGTGAGTGACAAATGAAGCAATAAGCTGTTTCGTATTAAAAAATACAATAATTTCCTCAAACAGCAGGGTACTGTGCTTTTTCACAAATATCATTAAAATGATAAGTTTTCATTTGTTCACGTCAGAAACCACGTAACATATTAACATTTCTACAAAACGTGTCAGATCACGTTCACATCTTTATGACATCACTGTCTTATCAGGAGGTGGAGGGAACGATGGAGTAAACCAATGACCACAGTTCAGGAGAGTTCAGGCAGCCATTACTGGATTTGGAAAATGTTCAGCCAAATTAATCTACAGTGGCCATGTTCATCGTATCAATGGACTATGTCACCGTGTGTAACAGTGTTGATCGTTTTTCTGTTTTTATTCAGATCAACAACAGAGGTATAAGAAACAACAGACTTCATCTACACTGACAATACTTCAGTTCTTTGCTAGTTTTGGTCTTTTCATGGTGTTTCTTCCCACTAATAAAAATATGAAATGTGTTTTGTTTTGTTTTGTTGCTATAAGAAAAAAGCGAATTAACGATTTATGTATAAAAAAAATACAGAAAACACAAACAAATACGTGAATGTTGTAACTTTTATGACGATAACGATTTAAAGCTGTTGCAAGTTGCTGTTGCAAACATGCAAGTAGCTCATGAAAGGTGAAAGGTTTAGCCATAATAAACCTTAAAAACAAACTCAGACGCGTTTCAGCATCAAGACTTCGTCAAGACTTCACACAGTCTACACGAATCCAAACGGCACCTCTGACAAACTGAATTTGGGTCTAGAAAGCGCTGCTACCCTTTCATTTTTCCTCTAAAATGAACACTGTTGGCTCATTGAATAAAAACTTTATCATTATTGTGGTGTCCTCGGGGGTTAGAGGACCAACTTTAAACCGCAGCATCATCACTTTACATCAGGCCCGGGACGCATGTTATATTTATCTCACCCCTAATTTATCATCATCTCTCTTTTGCAGCGTCGGTGTCGTCTAATTGGCGGTGCTAGCTGCTGCAGGTTGAGCTCCTTCTGTCATGATGACAGGTGTCAAACAGGTTTATACAAAATAGTGCAGAGTGTTCAGTTTGTGCGTGAGCTATTCTTATCATGTACATCCTTTAATAATAAGTGCTGTTATGTCCGGATATTTATAGCCCGGATCATGAAAACCACCACGCATCTGATCAGAATCCATGTGTCCTGCGTTGTCATGACAAATAATCACAATAAGATCGTCCCCTACCATCTTTTTCCAGCTCCCAGTTGCAATCCATCTGTCTCTCAGCTTGAACCCAGTAGCGGCTGTCTGTCCACAGAGTGGCCTTGGTCTGAGTAACCACGGCGGTGCCTGGGGAGAGGCGGGACAGCAGCTGTGTTATGGAGAGGGCAGTGAATTACAAACAACTATAAATGTCAGAGGTGACTCAGAACAAATCGTGATGGGCCAGCTAAAATGGAAATATGTATGTACGCATGTGGGGAGAACCAGGAAGGTTACAAAGAAAGTAACCCGGTGATGTGTGCTGGATGTATAATCAGGGGGGATATTATCATTCCACTGCTGTGTGTTAAAGCAGCAGCGGCTAAGAAGATCCATGAATCTGATTCTCGATAGAGGCCCAGGAAAATTGTACTTTTCTTTATGAAGTTTGGCAAGAAGATCCATAATTATGATTCTTAGTAGAGACACGGAGATTTTGACATTGCCTGATGGAGTTTGGCGCAGGTTTGTCCGGTTGTAAACAACAATTTACTGAAATGTCATCTGTCTTCTTATCATCTCATCTGTGCAACAGCTGTGTACATAAATATGTCTGGTCATTAATTCTGTTTATCATCGTTGCGTGAAAATAGATCTCGCGATTAAACGGTCAAGTTACTCCGTGAAGGAGAACGACGGCGGATGAGAGGGTGCAATGATGCAGCGAGAGAGAAAGGGGTGAAACTAAATGAACGAGGAGCAGGTTTCTATACGGTGAGGATGTGGGATGAAAGTAGAGGAGCTGCACGGCCGCGGCGCTCAGACGAGGGGAGTTGAGTCATGGCGAAGAGGAGGGGGATGAAGAAGAAGAGGAGGAGGAGGAGGAGGAGGCGGCAGGACTGTACCTGCGGAGCCTGTAAAGCCGGTCATGAAGGCCACCCTGCTGTCACGAGGTGCAATATACTCGCTCTGACAGAGAAACAGAATATGTTACCGTACACACACACACACACACACACACAAGATTTAGATCCAGATGAATTAATTATGACAGCAGATGTACCAGGTGAGCGTCGGTGCCAGGAATAATGTAGGCAGAGATATTCAGGGGACGCATTCGCTGTCGTAACTCCTGCAGCCGGAGAGTGGTATCTACTGCTGTGCTGGGGAGGTACTGTAACACACACACACACACACACACACACACACACACACACACACACACACACACACACACACACACACACACAAAGGGAGATGGACAGAGAGTGTGAAAAGTCGTCAGACTTAATTAAAACCTAAGGAACTGCTGATTCATTCTTTCCTGTATCTCCCACTGTAATCATTAACTGTAGAACATGAGCAGTAATCATTAACTGTAACTGTTATGACTCATGCAACATGTTCCATGACAGGAAAATACCATTTCATGACTTCTTCGAGTTACATTTTTATGACTTAATGTTTGCAATAAAATTAAAAATATGAATTATCTTACCGGTGGGGACAGAGAGCAGTTCCTCTCTGTTCCCTCTGCACCGACGGCGATTCCTGAAATGAGAGGCGCACGGTGACAGGAGACCTTGGAAAGTGACACTCAGCTGTGACCGAGCTGAGCCAGGTAAGCACATTTTCAGAAGTGCAGCTCTTTTTTTTTTCTCTGGGAACTTATCATACTGAATCTTTTCAGACACAGTGACTGTCGGAGAAATCTGGTGAATCATTGCAACTCGCAAAAACTCAATCAGGGTAAAGGACAGTGGATCAAACAAGGCGGCTGAGCAAAGAAGCCAAAGATATCAATCACATTGACCACAACTTGTCCACTCAAAGCGACGCAAGCAATCAAGACAGTGTCCGTCATTTTCAAGCTTCGGATATTATCTGTTAAACATTAAAAAAAAGGCAAGACACTGAACTGTTATCTCCTAATTTTATGCAAAGAAATCCTGATGAGTAACAGAAAGAGAAGCTGGAATGTCTTCTGCCCACTTTGCAAGAAACGTCTGATAACAAACTCATCACATTCACATTCTACACCACTCCACAGCTCCTGTCAAGTCTGTCTGTCAGTAGAAATATTGATCGTCACAGTCGCTCGGTGACAGCCTTCACACGCAGAGAGCTGAGAGTTGACACTTGGAGACGGATCGGTGAGGATGAAGAAAGAAGAACTTTTTACCTGTCAGCGCAGCCAGAGTCAGAGCCAACAGCCAGCCACAGGACGGCATCTTGGCACGAGCAGATCGTCGTAGAGTGGCAGCAAAGCAGGTGCTCCGATGTGAAACGCAGCGTGTGTGAGAAAGTGCGTGTGGGCGTCTGGTGAAGAAACTGTGTGTGGGTGTCTGCTTGCAAGTGTTGTCCTCTCTCTCTCACTCTCTCTCTCTCTTCCTATCTCTCTCCTCCTCCTCCTCCTCCTCCTCCTCAGCCACCACTCACTATCTCCTCTCCCTGCAGACCTCTGATAGGAATCATGTGCAGTGGTTCTTACTTCTCAGAAACATTTCTGTTTCTTGACCTGAAACACGGAGTGCCAAGCCACGATGACATCTCAGCTGTTTCCCCCCCCTTCCACCACCACACACACATCTCGCCGAGTTGCTCAATGTTTCAGTTGGTCGTATCCTGATGCAACTCTGCGGCTGAGGGTTTAGGAATTCCCACCGAGCTACACGGTCATCTCACAAATCTGGTTTTGATAAAGACAAACAGCCTGTTTTTTTTTTTTTATCTTAATTGTTTTGGTCCAATAACCGGTGAGATACCAGCGCTGCAGCCCAGTATTTGTCATGAATGTGGACTTTCATGTTTCACACACGTATGTGCGTCTCCAGATCCACAAATTATAGTCAAGCTTTTGTATTGAGATTTTCCCAAAGTAAACATTTGTGCTTGCTGTATTTTTAAATCCTTGAATTGAAGCCAAATGCTTAATGCCACTTGGCTGAAAGAGAGAGGAAGCTAAACGTGGGCGGAGGCCGTGTGACCAGGAGATTTATTACAGCAAAGATGCATTAGTTTGTCTTCATTTTGAATATCTTATCTTATTTTACTGGAATTTGTTTGACGTAATTTCATGCAGTTTAGATGGACGTTTTGGGAATTATGGTTAATCCCCTTGTCAGTTTGTCAAGAGCCAGGCTAACTGTTTCCCCTCGTTTCCAGTCTAAGCTAAGTCTCATGGTTTGGGTCTTTTGGTTTGTTTGATTTCATGTTTAATATTGTAGTTATATCCTCTTGTTTCGTGTTGTCACGTTCCTCCTCCTGCTCACCTGTGTTCCTGTGCTCCACACCTGTCTCACAACTGCCTCGTCAGCGCCGCCCCGTTCCCGGCGTCTCTCCACCTGCACCTCATCACACTCGTTAGTTTGGTTTATATTTAAGTCTGTGTCTTTCCCTCTGATTTGTGTGTTTCCTGTGTTCATGATTTGTTCCCTGTGGTTTTCTGGTTGGTCCTCAGCGTTTGCTTTGCTTTTGTATTTTTGCTTCCGTTGCCAGTTTTTGTCACCTGCCTTTTTATTTTTAGATTTCAGACAATCAGCTTTCTTTTTGTTAAACTACCTGCCTGTGTGTTTTGGGTTCTCTCTGCGCAACTATGACAGTGAGCTAACCAACTGCTAGCTGTAGCTTCACATTAACCGTAGCTTATTACCAGAATAAAACATTAGCATTTTTATATTCCTGTTGATAAAGGATACGTTCAAATTTGTAGATGTCACATGTGTCATTGATGGTGGAAGTGTGACCGCTAGGTGAGAAGTCTGAAGAGCCAGACACCGCAGTTCTAGACAGTATTTAAACATTTGTAAGTGCTAAAACCACCGGAAATTTTTATTGAGTCATCGGGACAATATCAAACTGTGTTTGTAGCAACAGAAACAGGCCAAAACATTTATTTTCCAAACATGAACAGAGAGGTTTTTGTGCCTAAACATAAGTGCAGAGTGGAATGGATATCTTTAAGGACACCTGGGGACATTTCCAGCTTTTTTTTTGAGTGGCCAAAACTTTACAGGGGAAGTTGGATGATCTCATCTGTGATCGTTGTGAACGAAACAGGTAATTTCAGCCAAACCGTGATTTTTTCCAAACCATAACCAAGTGCTTTTTGAGCTGAAACCTCACCAGAGCACTGCGACGAGAGGAATAAAATATGTAACATTTCAACATATTCATTTTCGCAGACACGTGAGTGTTATCGATCTTCTTCTAAATTATTCCATTAATGTATTTGATGAACCCTCAAATTTTTCATAAGTGTACATTTGCTGCCTTTTGAGAAGGTTTGTAAAGTGCCCTACTAATGAACACTATTATCAATATTACATAAACAGACATTATATAAACAGGCAGGACTCCGGCCAATCAGTCGATTCACACGGCTACTGTAAAACCTCTGCGGAGTCTCAGAGCGCTGTGTTATTGCTGGTTTATTAATCCGGTGCAGCAGATTTATGCACATACAGCTTGTGATTTACAGACATCGCAGCTACCTGATGTGAATACATTTTTATTAGATAACACCTCCGTGGTGCACTGGGACTCGCCGGCTTTGATCATGACTTCAAAACCGGGCACACTTGCAGACTACAGTGCTGTACTGCTGAATTAAGACATACAGCGGTACAGGGCTGTGTCTCCTAAATGTCTTTTTTCATTTGAAGTAAACTGAAACGTAATCTGAGCTTCATCTAATCCTCATCCTTGGTTATAATCATGGTGAATGTAAAAGGAAATCTGTGAGGATTCACACTTCATTCAAATTTCATACCGTTTAATTTAAAATTGTCCCTTTATGCAGCCTATGAAACATGCGGGATACATCTTTGATTCAACACAAGGAGTCTTTTGTTTTATAAAGAATCAGATGGTTATAAGCTCCACAGCCGGCTCTACAGTGGTGCTCAGAGCTAAATGCTAATATCAGCAGATTCACCATCTTGGTTTGAGGACTGCTCATTGTTCTGAAGGGGCATTTTTCCAAAACCCTGAATGTCTGAAAATGTTTCACTGGAACGAAAGCCAATTTGTCCGACCGTCTATTATCCTGAAGAAAACGCCCGCAGCTCTGAAGGTCGATTTCTCAGAAAATACACACTCTGCCTGCGGTTGTTGGTTCAATAGCTGCCACTCTTAGCCACAGCGCTGAATTGCTGGTGGTTTTGCACTAAATAGACTAAAATAGATCTTTCTGGCCTCACAGCAAACAACTTTTCAAGTGATTTTTACTGTCACAGGCAACTTTCCAATGTCTATATTTCCAGGAGAAAAAGGTTTGGGACGAGGAGGGTTAAAGTTGGGAACCAACAACTGCAGGAAAGCTCAGTTTTCATGGGCTGTCCGACCTTTTGGGGTTTCGGTCCAATGGGACATTTTTGGCCTATTTGGGTTTCTGAATAACGAGCATTTTATAGCAAGATACTTCTGCGTGAATAAATCTGCCGCAAATCAACATAGTTCTACGGTGTTGAACCTGCTTTGTTACTGCTCACAGCAATATTTTTAGATGTAAAGTCACCCAGATCTTAGGTTGGACCATTTTATTATCACTCTCAGAAAAAGGCCTTGGACACACTCTGCAAACCATCTGATGAGTTTTACACACATAAATCTGTGAGACCTCTGAAAACATATAAGAAATCCAGACACCATAATAACAAAAAAAATGCAAAAGGATTTACTTTTTCCATTTTAAGAAGATAGAGGAAAATAATTCTGACCTGCTGTTAACTGCATTTTACATTTTGACACAAGCCTGACTGACTTTGACGGCGTGAACATCTCCTTTGACAAGGAGGAATCACAGAGTGTTTCCACTGAGGAAGACAGGAGGAAGGAGGAGGAAGTAGAGTTTCCTTCTTCCACGACACATTTAAAAGCACCTGTACTCTGCTGTAAAGAATTTCCATAAGCTCCTAATGTGCAGCCTTGTGATTGACGGACTGAGCTGCTTGCATGAGATCGGGGAGCTGACAGATTTTCTCTGGTTCACCTTCCTGAGTTTTACTGTTTGACACGAGCCTGACTGACACGAGACGACTATAAGAATAATCTGCTCCTGGCTGTCCGTCTGTCTGAGACGAACACTGCGACCAGTGTTGGTTTGAGACCGAAGCATAATCACGTCATGTCTCTTAAAGGTGCAGTCAGACACTTTAAACTTCCCTCAGCTCAGAGCCCCGTTACTCAACACCACTTTTCAAAACAGCTCAGTCAGAATCAGTCATTATTCAGTTGAACTTGACTCATGAATTCTTGTGAACTCTGTTATTGTTCAACTCAAACACTTTCCTCTATTGAGGCGCTGATATGTAAGATTTTTCCCTGTTGTCATTATCTAGACTGAGCTCCAACCCATCCAATCATTTCACTGCCATAAAATCTTATATGTTGAAGAAAATCTCAATGTTTTTTTTTCTTTTTTTTATATTTGAGCCCTTTTGTCCCAACCACTCCTCAACTCAGTCCAACAGCGGGTCTTTCTGATGAACAGAGCAGGTGATGAACGTGAACCTGATGTGATCGCTGCTGATCCTGCTGATAACTGCACGCCTGCAGGTAACGCTTTGATATGAAGGTATACACATCAGATTGTATTGTAGCAGGATGCCTAGCCAGGACAGTGAAACAACTTTTTAAGGACAAGTTCACCCAAAATTGAAAATCATTATCTCCTCCACCTCCATCCATATAGTCCACAATGCATTTCTGGAGCCTCACAGCAAAACAGTAGTGAAGCATAAATAGAAACAACCATAAAATGGCTTCATACAGCTCATTTGGTGTAATCCAAGTCCTGAGGGAGATGGGGAGTTGTTTTAATAGGTTTAAACATAAAAAAAAAGAACTAACATTATCAATGGTGTGATGAAACAACAATCTTGACCTACTGTCTTGTCTATGTATTGTGCTGCAGAGATGTCAACTGAAGTTAGCATGCTAACCAGCTAGCTCCTAACCACTGTCATGTCCTGTAATACCACTTTGTACTGGCAGGAGGCGACAGTCTGATAGCCGCCATAGTTTCAGCTGGGGGATGTAAGCATTACGGGGTTAGTGTGATAAATACATAAAATAAACTCAACAACATGTCAAAAAATTAAATACTCCATCCATAATAAACAGAAAAATACAACCGTACACCATCTAAATTCAAGTTTCTCTGTTTCACCGATCAAGACGAGCATTATTGCCTCATTAACTAACTCATCATAAACAACACTTCATTCAAACTAAACGCTGAAATGAAACTCACTAACACATTCTTGGTTTGTCTTTCACTTCAGGTTTGGTCGAAAACAAATCCTCAGTTCACAGAGTAAGATGTGAAAATATTCCAGCTCTACAAAACGTTTTCATCCAGCTCTTTCTCACTTCCACTTATGACCCGAGGTCTCGGTCCAGACAAACTAAAGGCCCGATGGCACCGCGGCTAACAGCGCTATCAGCTAATTAGCTAACAGTAGCAAGCTACAGCCAGAGATAGCTAGCGAACAGCAGCAGTTGTCTGTTGCTCTGGCAGAATTCATGTGTTTTCGGAGCTACCTTTGAATTCTGGCCATATTCTACTTGATTAATTGATTATCAAAAACAAGTGAAGTATAGCATTTGAAAGGGCTGTTGTACTGATGAAACTATTATAATATAAATGTAAATTAAAAGCTGAACACAGAGGGGATTTTGAGTTTGCTTCAACAGGAAAATACGACAGGGTAAACCCCAAATAAATGCTCGCTACGCTTGTAAACCTTTCTGAAATGGAAGTCTGGTCCCCTGCAGTTTGGGTAATTTAAGGTCACAGCCAGGATTTCAGAATTTATTGTTTTCATTGGCTCTTCAACTTGGCTCGTCTTCCATCCTTATCATAGAGTTTGAGCCAGCTTGCTCCCAACCCACTGCTAAATTAGGCCACACATTACAACACTTGTTGTGTAAGCACACTCAACTTAACATGAGCTCACTAAACCCCTTCTATTGCTTTGACCTTGGATCAAAACTCACATTACAGAGGGGACGGAGAAGTACAATGTACAGCTGTTAATGTTTGGCCACCAGCTGTTAGTGTGCACTGACGCTGGAAACTGCACATGGGTCAATAAAAAGCCAGCATTGATCATAAAACTCTATAGTTTGCATAATTTCTTGATAACACAGAGAACAAAGTGAGGCAGATGGACAGGCAGTAAAAGTGATTATGCAACTTTAACACAAAGGTTGTAAACTGATGATGGGAAAATGGTTGTTGACCCTCGAGGCTCCTTCGGCAAACTGAGTCCTCAGACATAAAAAATAATCGCAGCTTTGTTTAATTAAATGGATTTAAGTCTGTAAGCATCTTCAGGCACTCTGCTACATGTACTCAATGCATATGCTGCACAACGTGATGCGTTCAATGCTCCATCACAACGTTTTGATGGATCTCGACAGGTGGCAGTTGCAGCTGTAGTCAACTTGAATTCATGGCCGTCATTATGGATCACAAAGGTGACTCATAACAGCGACGCTCAGAGTGTCTCTGCAGCTCAATCCACTCGGTCGTTCATCATGTTTATTATGTTGCGAACACTCAGATTATTGTTCTCGCAGTGCGCTGTTAAGAACTCCGCCCAGTCACCAGGACAAAATGTCAGCAGTTAAGATTTCTGCAAATTACTGATAGGTTCACATTCGTGCATGTCATAGGCTGTTTATTAGCGCTAAACCGTTTATCGGCCCCGGTTGATGACCGATTATTGGTATCAGTGATTTTTCTGTCAGATTGTCAATAAAATAAACGTATTCAAAAATATAGTACTTTGGCTCCGATGCTACATAATGTCTCATCTACAACAGTATCTGATTGGTAACATGTTACAATGAATAGCCTATCAAAAGTGAATAATCTGATTCTGCAAAGTAACTAGTAACTAAATTCATCAAATAAATGTTGTGGAGAGGAAGTATGAAGTTGCAGAAAATGAAAATACTAAAGAAAAGTACCTCAAAATTATACAGTACTTGAGTAAACTGTACTTAGGTTAATTTCATAACAGGTTGTTTGAAATTTTGACGCAAAGATTTTCATTTTTACTACAAATAAATATCCGTCCGAAATATCGGCTTTCAGTCTCCTTGATTTCCAGTAATTGCTATCAGCCCTGAAAAAGCCACATCAGTCGACTCCTACTACGTATATTATTGACTTTTCTACAACACGCGTCATGTCACGTTCACATTACATGTTTATGTCTGTGAATTTCATGCTCGGAGGTGGAGGGGATGGTGGTGGAGCTACAGACGAGGAGGCTGCCAAGCCACTGACCACAGTTGGAGACTGAGTTTCATCATCTGAAAGTGTGAAAGCACCAAATGTTTTTAAGGCGACCTTGGAGACCAATTTCCAGCTGTGTTTGTGACGACAAACTGGGAAGTCTGCAGCCACGATTGTGGTGACTGAAACCTGTCGCCAACACATGATCTTTTCAGAACCCTAACCAAGCGGTTTTTGTGCTGAAACCCCAACCAGACTATAAGCGCAGCATTGGCACCATAAAATATATAAATAATTCAAAGATCGGTCGTAAACAAGCAATCTCTTTTTAACTAATACGACGCCTTTATCGTCACGGCATGTTCACGTTAGACCTTATAAACAAACCGATGCTTTTCGTCAACAAGCCTTTTGTCAGGGAGTCAAGAAAACCGATTAATTCATCATGATTGATTAACATCTGGTGTTTGGTTGTGTTAACACTCATATTGTTCATGTTTCTCATGCTCACACGCTGTGTTGTAAATAAGATGTGAGTTAGACGTCACTCACAAGCAGATGTGCCGTTATCATTAATTTAAAGGGAAGTTAAATATTGACACACAATTTCAGGCACATCGGGTTCATTGTGTACTTAACATCAGACTGCAGGTCAGATCAGGTTCCACAAGTAGTCAGTCCTGTAGTAATAAAAGGGCTCTGTGGTTTACACTGCATATCTGACAGGATTGTCATTATAAAAAGTGAAGGAACACTTCAACAAACAAAGTGTTTCTGAACATTTAGTAACACCAGGTGGCCAGCTGGGGGTGGAAGTGCTCCATGTTTATTTCCTGCTTCCACAGAGAAGTTAACGTTGTTAGGAAACGTGACACATCTGTGTCAGACAGCTGGATGATTCTGCAGCACCTATATTCAGCAGAATACGCCTCTGAAGACAGATTATGCATCCAAATGTAACGTTCACAAAGTTAATTCTATAGTCTTAAACACAGTTGAGTTATATCTCAGAGTGCGAAAACACAAAAAGTAAATGTATGATAAGTAAACACATGTTCTTCTTTCTTGGTTAATGTAGCACATGTGTAGTTTTCATCGTGAACTCTGTCTGAAGTTAGTTCACGAGGATTTAATAAACTTCTCCAGTTTGCACCCACAAAATGAAACTCACACTCACAGATGTCACACAGATGCAAATTGTTTTGTTTTCATCAGATCTGAAGGCCTCCCCGGGCTGATTAGACGTCTGCTCAGCTGAAGGTAGGCTGAGCTACGCTGTGAATTATGGGAAGTCGTTACACTAATGAGAATGATAAAGTTGTAATTTTCAGCGAGGGCGGCGTCAGTCAAACACAGTCTGCACACCTACGCAGTCCTGATAAAAGGGCTAATCAACCAAAATACGTGAAATCACCTGCGTGGGTCGATCACGTGCAGCTTTGATTTACTTTTTACTTTTTGTTTTGTTTGTTTTGTATTTTGATGCTACAGAATAAAACATATGGTCCAAAAGAAGTTCATATCCTGACTTTTCTTTTGGAGAACGTTTCCGTCTCTGTCTGTTATGAAGGAACTTGTTCTGCACTGCTTTTAACAGCTTGGCTGTTTTCAGTATGAAGTGTTTTTCAGTCCTGGCTCTCCGCTGGTCCGCTGCCCTGCATGTTACAGAGGTTTGCCTGCTGCAACACATGTGATTCAAATGATCAGCTGGTCGTTGAGCTCAGCTGCAGCCTGATAAAGACCCATTCGTTTTAAATTTGTTAGGAGACATCTGAGGCAGAGGATTGAAATCAGATGCATGAGATATTCTGTCACTATAGTCTGTAAACTTTTGTTGGTCTGTTTCTGTTCACGGGACATCTATTGCACATCTGTCCATCCCAGGAGAGGGATTCCTGCTCTGCTGCTCTTGGAGTCTTTTTAGTAAACTTTGTGTACACAAACAATGTTCTCAATGCTCGTGTTCATGAGTAGAGACCCTGGTGATACTACGAGCAAAGTTTCATGTTGTGTCGAGCCTTCTTAGTGTTTTAAATAGATTGTGATGCTAGCGTAAAAGTGCCCCAAGCGCTCCCATTGAAAATTAGCTTGCCAAAAAACTAAACTATGGTAAACTTTGAAAGTGCGTCTTTCGTCGTAACTATGCTTTAACACGAGGGTTTGACTCATATTCAATCGCAAATAAAGCCTCGGTTGCTTTATGGTCAGAGTTTCACTTTAAGGCGCGCTCT
The DNA here is from genome assembly GCA_963678695.2 of Diplodus puntazzo. Taxonomy (NCBI): domain Eukaryota; kingdom Metazoa; phylum Chordata; class Actinopteri; order Spariformes; family Sparidae; genus Diplodus; species Diplodus puntazzo. The sequence continues at coordinate 29,989,530 of OZ023158.1, forward strand.
CAGTGACTCTTTAAGATGTAAACAAAATCATCAATATCAATTAATTCCTAATTTGTTCCTCACTCATTCCTCAGTAACTACTCAGGATTTTGTATTCTTGTACGGTACTTAAGTACAATTTTGTGGTATTTATACTTCCACTCTGCTACATTTTGGATGCAAATATTGTACTTGTACTATTGTACTAGTTACTGTGAAGATTAAATGCTGCATCAAAGCTAAAGTTGCACATTTTTTAATGAATTTATCAGCAAAAAGATGAAGAAAAACACAGATGACCAGAAATATTGATATTTGGCCATGTTGATAAATGATCAACAACTCATATACAGTACACACATATAAAGATATGTATAATTTACTTTTATGTGTATTTTTGAAAATCAAGTTAATTTAATTTCAGATACTTTTAATCAAGACTTTTACTTGAACGCTATTTGTATGGATGAATTTCACAATTACCAAAGTAATATTTTAACGTGATATCTTTACTAAAGTTTGACTTTCAACAACCCTTTTATTTGTATCACCTTTTATTTTATTATCACAGTGTTTTTCTTTATTTATGTCACCTTGTCACAGAACCTGCTCGGAGTAAACATGCGGTATGGATTTAGGACGGGAAACACGTGAACAGGAGAAAACTGAAGCGCTTCTCCACACACGACCACCAGGGGTCACTAGTGTCCAACACATTCCAGTTCTGTGCTCAGTCTCAGTGAACACCCTGATCTTCAAACACCAGCTCCATTATAGGTGCTCTCATTCACAGTATACATCCACCGGACACAAAGCCATGTGTGTGTCTGCGTGCATGTTTGTTAGTGTGTTTGTGCGTGTCGGGGGAATCGGTGGCTGCATGAACCATCGGCCACGCTGCAGCCTGCAGACGAGACTGAAAGTTGTGGACCAATATTAATAAATGGTAGCCCTGGCAACAGTGTTCAGTGTGTGAGTCAGAGGAGCTCAGGCAGAGGGGAAGGCAGGGCACCGTGGCCGAACATGGATGCTCTCTGAAAAACCTGTCTGGCTGTGAACCGGTGTCCAGAGTTACAGGATGGAACCAAATTATAATCAAATCAGCATGAAATAAATGCATCAGGCGAGGACTCGGTTTTTGGGGGGGTTTTTTGTTTCGGCACTGAGGGATTTGGAGATTTGTTTGCCTTGTGTCACTTGCGTCAACACGTCTCAAACACACAGCACTGCAAATCAAAGCAATTACATTTAATGGCTTGTGTTAGAAAAGCATGAAGGATTACAGTCCAGTAAACAGTTGAGGGGAGTACAGCATGGGTGTTCCTCCTGCTGCCCTGCTGGGATGGTTGGGATGAACTGTGGCTGTGATGCACATTCTCCTGTATCTCTGAGGAGTGGATGATATTTCTAAAGTGACCATAATGGTTGTTGTGGATTTGCAGCGTTGTTAACGGGGTATAAATCAGTTAAATGGTAGATGCCAGCCTCCTGAGCCCTACTAGTCCTTTTAATTTGGTCTACAGAGGAACAGAAAGTAAGAGACTCTGAGAAAACTTCTACAATTTAAGAAAGAGAAAGGCCACAGAAGAAGAAATAACTGTGGAGTCGTTGCAGTCCTGTCCTGTTACGCATTGCCATCGAGCGTTGTTGACTTCAGTCACGTATACACAGTGCAGTCCTGTATGCGACCGTCAGTCTCTGTGTAAAGTAAACAACAACCGGCCCTGTTGGGGTCACTCACTTCCAATCTTCGAGCTGCCTTTGTTTGCTGTGCCACTGCAGAGGCCGGGGGAAGCTGATTACAAGTCTTGCCACTTCGCCGAGATTACAGCTACATAACAGAAAAAAGTGTTCACTGCTCGAGGCTGATTTTCTAACTTCATATTTGCTCAAAGGGAGGAAAATGTTTGTTATTTTCTTATATAACAAAAAAAAGGGTTAGATTTAGACTTTTTCTTACATATTGTGCCCTGGAGGAGGACGACCAAGTTGGCAGGATGTGATGTTAAATTAAGGAAGTTAATGTTTCTGCAAACCAGGGATGTTGTACCGTATGTATTTTGTACAACAGGAGCCATATTACGTTCCCGTTACATCTCTAATACACATATTTGATTGTGTATGAGTTACAGGCAACGAGGATGCCGAACTGCTCTATGTTTCAGCATTTATAGGTGGGAAACTATAGAATGGTTTTGACGAGGGACCACAGAGATCCAACATTTGTAAGTGCGGCACCATTGGATATTTTTTATATTAAATTGGATATTTCGGGTAATTCTCCAGCTGTGTTTGTGATGAGAAAACTGGTTGTTTTTAAGGAGACTTGTGGACATTTCCAGCCATTTTTGTGGCGACCAAAACAGCTATTTCAAGTCAAACCATTGAATCTTCCCGACCTAACCAAGTGGGTTCTGTGCACAAACCTTACCAGTTGACAAGAGAGTGATAGAAAATTGTAAAATGTAAAGTTGCAACATAAAGAAACGAAAAGATTTAACTTATCTGTGGTTTTGCAGATTAAAAGGCAAACAATAAAATGAGGAAAAATATAAATGATTATATCTCAAATACATGTGAGAAAAATCTTTGTAATTATGAAATAACTAGTTAAGAATAACTCTAAACAATATTATTCTTTCTTAAGTCAACTCTACTGGGAAAGTATTTGAACACAAACAAGGAATTTGACTAATATTACTGACACTGTGTGACTGAAAGGTTTTGCTAAATAAGTTTTCACTGTTTTGTGTTTTAGAATTGTTTAAACTTGCATTAAGTCCTTTTTTGGCCATCTCTGTGGGGGAACCCTGTTATTAATACAACATTGATATAATGTGACCTTTAACTTCAACTTCCTTTGGTTTTTATTTGGAGTCGTGTTTGTGGCCAAGTATCTCTCTCTCCTATTAGCTCAGTTCTGGTCACCTACAACTCCTGAACAAAGTGTTGCGGTCTTCAGTTGCTGCTAAATAATCAGCAGTGCTCACCACATATTCACTAACTGTGCCTGTTTGCTAAGATACACAGTGTAGCTGATGTACTGAGCGTTGTTAAAGAGTTTTAGCTGAAAACAGCTGCTGCCTGCTGCGACTGTAACTGAGACTCATGAGAGCAATTTGGACAATTTTGGACAAGAGAGCAAAAAAAGGGCTGAAAGACATCAAAGGGTTTTATAGAGTTTAATCGGACAGTAATTGTGAGACTCACTGATGATTACAAGTTGATAATAGCCTCTTTAACTAATTTGTTTCAAGCGTTAGGACAAACTAATAAACAAGGACACTAAACTACCTAATCTCCTGCCAAACAAACGCTACACAGGTTTGTTATTAGCAGATTATAACTCATAACACCTAAAGTTAAAGATGAGTTCATAAGCAATGCAAGACAAAAATACTTTTCAAGAACAAATCGGCCTTATATTTGAGTTATTTCACAAATGGTTATGATAACAGTGCTCTTTGAGACGATGGTCAATCATAAATATCACAACCCAAAATGTGCAACACTACAAATCCTTTTCGACTGATGTTTAACTTTGTTATTGTATGATTTCCAAGTCAAACACGCTGCATGATATCTCGATTTGAGTAGATTTCACTTGAGATAACCAGTAATCAGAAATAAAAGCTACATTTGGGGAAAATGTAACCTCTTTTCATCTTTCCCCATAAAGAATCCCAACATCTTGAAGAAATTAGGAGATTTCAGCACCGGCTATATAAAAAACGTCTTCCCCTTTTTGTCTTAACGACACAATAATTTGGGGTGCTTTGGCAGGGAGGAATATCTCCTCCTCTCATTGTGATGACAAAGTGCTCTTAAATAGAGCTGGGAGCCCAAGTGAAACCAGATTGTTCAGCCAGATAGAGGAAGCAGAAGATAACAGGCGGTAAATCAGACGCAGTTGGGAGACAAAGGTTTGCAGCTGAGATTCACATACAGAGCAGGAGTAACACCTTCCTGCAGTAGCAACAACCAGGAGAGTTATAGCTTCTGTAAAAACCTGCTCAGTATAATGTTGTGCTGACATTTTCATTGCACCACCACATAACATTTTCAGCATAAGACTCTCGATGTAAGCTACAGCGATCGTGACATTCACAGCAGATGAACAAGTCTACGAGTCTTCAGCCACTCTGTACTGAGGAACAGTGGTGCTTTGAGCTAAATGCTAACGCCAGCATGCTAACATGCTCACAATGCTGACGTTTAGAAGGGTTAAAGACGTACTATGTAACATTTCTGCACTAAAATGTCTAAATATGACCAGACGTTCATTAGATATTTTGTCTACATTATCTCAAATGTTTCCAACAAACCCGGAGAAATCCATGATGTCATTCGAGGTGACCGAGTGTGAAACGAGTGTGAGGAAGGAAGTCGGCGAACGTGACTAAATCTAATGTGAATAAATCTTTGACACATTACTTCCTCTCTGAACATTTTTTGTCTGAGTCACTTCAGATGATCCCACGCTGCCTCACAATATCACAAAACTACATATTTTGTTGTGATTGTTTTGCCTGAGAGATCTCTATCCGCAGAAATTACATCCTGTGCATGTCATGATTACTGTTTTCTCTAGTTTGACATGTTGGTATGCTAACATTTTCTAAAATAAAGGGTTGGCATATTGGTTATGTTGGTAATCTTTAATATAACGGTCCTGTTTAGCATTTATAAGGGTTATTTAAACATTTACAACACACTAAAAGTGTTAGTGTCATCAGTTTTCCAGCTGTTTGGTTATACAGTGAATAAACTGAACTATCTACCTGATAACAGCACTAGAGAAAAGTGGTAGCCAAAGTAATTACTAGGCCGACAAGTCTGTAACAAATTTCATGGCGATCCATCCAAAAGAAGATGATGATTCTCTTAAATGCACAAAGGTCGACCTCATGGTGGTGCTGAAACAAATGTCAGGTAATAACGAAAGTAATTAGGTTACATCATCTGGAAACATGAATATCTGCAGAAATGTACAACCTAAAATATTTATTTTGGTTGTTTGTTTTGAACATTTGGTGCTTTACGTCGCTGTCAAACAGCCTTTTCCTTTGGCACTACATTCCGCTTGTGCGTAGGAATACAGACGTGTGGTTGAGAGGATGAAGCGAACCTCATACAATCCCACATCAAAAAGACCTGCACTAGCCCTTTAAGGTTTTAGGGAAAGATCATGATTTCTGTCAAACATTATTAAAAAATCTCATTTCTCAAGACACAACTGGCTTTTTCTGTATGAATACGTTGAGTAATGCAATGAGAGAAAAGTATATAACTGGATTGTGACGTTGATGGGAAACAAATCATCGTCGACATTTCACTTTACGTTCAGTATCAACATTTTTGCATCTTGCCAAGTATGTTCATTAACAACATTTCCTCATTATGTTAATAGAGAACAGAATATGGTTCGCTGTTGCTGATGTAATTGTACATAAGCATATTATAGACGGCCGTTTGGAACAAAGTGGTGGACCTGCTGACAGACGGACAAACAATACCATCCGCAGAGCCGAGTAAAAGTAAAACCACTGTAGCAATTTCACCAAACAAACTGCGATCACAGCCGAACCTCTCATTCCTCCAGCCGTTGGGAGAAAAATGAAAGACTTCACCGAATCAGGCTGCAGAGATGATATAACACGGACTGGAGGACTCTGAACTTAAAAGCAGGAATGCAGATAGAATAACAGCAGATTTTAGGCAGTAGCTGATGATGGAGTCCTGAGTGCGATTGCTTGTCGATTCAGCTGCAGATGAATGAGCTGGCTGGCTTTGATGCTGCGGCAGGTCACATGCCTGCTGTCCCTGTGTGTGTGTATGTATGTGTGAGGTAATGGGGAGTGAGATAGTGAGAAATACTGGGATTACTGGAAGGTCGGGGGCTGTCAGATGAGATGGATGCAAGACTTCTCCTTCGGCGCTCCAATCACACACACTCAGAGGTGGAGGGGTTTGAGTCCCGAGGCGCCGATGCCTCACTTACAACGCACAGACACACACACACACACACTTTTAGATGTAAAAGCACATCACGCTCACAATGATACAGACGTGTGTGTGCAGGCAAACACACACAAACTTCAGCCATGCGGTCGCCTCTCGAACTGTACACATCCTACTGGGCTGCGCTCCAATCAGCAGGATTAATGAAGAGGTATCGCATTTTACAGTAAAGCAGCGTGTGGGGCTCAGGGGAACAAATGGCCCGAGTCTGCAATTCCTCAAGTCTGTCTTCAATAATGTAATCGACTTTTAGGTTATGAGATAGCATGGTTAAGGCAATTTGCAGAACTTTGTGGCACGGTTGAGTTATGTTCCTTAACGAGACCATCACATGCAATCTGCTACGTCCCGCAGACCGTAGACCCTCATGAATACCTACTGTGTAAATACTGTACAGCTGAGACAAAGCATGTCGGTGTAATATGTCAGGTCGTATTTAGAGAAAGAATGCATTATCCTTTAAGAGGTTTTTGTGAAAAAACTTAATAACTTAAAAGTGGGACATTTGGTGAAATCACTGAAGCCGGAGATAACCTTGAAAAACTAACACAAGCCTGGAAAAAAGCCCAAATTGCTGCCCACTAACAGCTCATTTTCAGTGGTAAGATACAAAGAAACGCTGACCACAGACACTACCCAGCTCAAGGCTTTTCCTGTGGTACATCTCACAGTTAAATGAGGTTGAAAAGACAATATTTTAGGTCTGTTTAACGGTAATCGTGCCCACATTCAGAGCCCGATTTTTGGGAAATGATGGTTACGATTTGACTAAAGACTGAGGGCAAGAAATGGCTCATTCAGTGGTTCTGTCAAGGGCGCAGGCTGCTGCCATTCCTGGCAGATCCAAGTGCAGCTGGTGTGATGGTGGCATGTTTGGCAGAGTGCTGGATGATAACTGTGTGTGCTCGGTGTGAGGTGACAGAGTCTTGTTCCAGTCCTCTGGGGCTCTGGACCCTCACCAGGGAGACTTGTTACGCTTCCATTTGTCTCTCAGAGTGACAAATTCCAAACCGCTGAGGGAATAACCCGACTTGTTGCAGGCGAGGGAAGGAATCATATCAGCAGAGAGTACAGTAGATGAGTGTTAGAGTAGCAGGTTGCATTTGACAAAGGCCTGATAAAGGTTGGAGTGAGTGTGTGATATGTTAAGAGTCGAGGCAAGCAATTCTGAAAAAACGTCAGACTAATCCCTTGTTATCACAGTGTTTGTCTTGGGTCGTGATGAAAGCAGGGGAGCTTTGGGGTGTGTAAGCAAACACAGGCCCAGTTATGTGTATCTGCGTGTGGGCATGTGATTTCTGCAGTCTGGGGTCTACGGTGCACCTGATAACGAAAACAAAGGTCACACTGGAAAGGCCTGATCTGCGACCCAGATACGGAGTGGGAGAGAGACAAATCTGAATGATATCACAGGCTGCGGTCAAGAAAGTTGAGTTAACTCTCAAATCTGAAAAGACTAAACAGGCATTTCAGCGCTGCGTTAAAACAATGCACCTACAATCGGTGGGAGTATGTTGCCTCAGGTACCAGCGAGATATGGAACCTGATCCAGGAAGGTCCGTTTGTGTCATACATCCACAATTTGAAGGCTGAACAGACGCCAAACACTGCACAACAGATTATAAAACTTTTACAACTCTGGAAAGTTATCACAGCGGGAACACTGACGTGATAAAATATGGACGGAGCTTTAGGGTCGGAAAAGCGAAGCCAATGCAGGAGTGCCTTAAACCTTTAACCTCAGTCGAATCTAATCAGTATTGTCCACACTTCCACCAAAATACTGTCAGTCGCCAAACTCCTAACGATAAACAACAAACAAATGGCGGATGGCAGGAGGTTGATTACTGGGTGGGACATATTTTATCTTTGGATGCAGGGACAGCTGGTTAAACTGCAACAATATCAATTGTCATTACAAAGAACATGTCTGTCCAGGCGCTTTTGTATGAATGAGGAGGTCGTGTTGTTTCATGGCTTTAGGCGGTTTAATCCTTTGTTCACGCGGCTTCATATCTCACCAGGAAGCGTTTCAGAAGCGATGCGGAGCTTCTACTGTGTTAAGTAGGCTACATGATTGAGCCTGACATTCAAAAAAGTGGATATTTTTAGTAATTCTGATTATTAATGATTTTGTTGTGCTATGGATCCTAGGGGTGGTGAAAAAAATCGACTATTGATTAACCGCGATTATAATATTGACGATTCTGAGTCGATTATTAAATTTCCAAAAATTGTTATGTTATTCCATCCCGGATCTTTTTCACGCTTAAATCTTTACAAGGAGACAAAGCTTTCTGTGCAAGAGTCCCTCAACTCTGCTCACAGGGTAGCAATAATGTGCGATGCCTGGACATCCAGAGCTACAGTCTCATACGTGACTGTTACAGCTCATATGTCAGCAGTTAATGGAAGCTAATGTCCTACGTACTTCAGACGAGAGCTATGGATGATAGCCACACAAGCGCAAATATGTGTGAGTTTCTCAAAGCAATGGCAGATGAGTGGGGAATAGAGAAACACGACCTGATTCTCGTCACCGACAGTGCTTCTAACATGAGTCTGGCTGCTGAGCTTGGCAACTTTCTTTTAACAGTGAAAGACTACAGATTAACCACCCCTAATAGATCCATGCTTTTATTTTGAAAATTGACTGTATGCACTGTGCTGTTTCGTGCCTGACTTCCTGCCTGCCTCGACCTCTGTGCAGCTTGATGCTGCTGCGGTTTGCTGCTATCAAAAATAAACTCGCCAGGTATTCTCCGTGGAGCAGAGCGGAGAGCCGCTGCTGAAATGTGCCGCGGTGCAGCACTGCCGAAAATGGCTGTGATTGGCTCCATTGGAGCGTCTACAGCCGTGTTAGTGGCACTGTGAGGCTGCACTGACACATACTGGTGCTTTGTTGCAAATGATAGTTTACTTTGCTAACATGCCCACAATGACGCTGGTGATGTTAAGCAGGTATCATATTTACCATGTTCCCCATCTGATGTCACTGCTTTACTGTAGCATAGAAGTAGTAATCAACCTTTATTTGTTAGTCTCATAATGTTGAACAATTTTAACCTGTTAATGGTGCTTGACGAAAGGTGAAGGGACCAGCAAAGTCATTCAAACAAGTGGGCGTTATGAACTTCCAATATTTCACTAAAAAACAAAAATGTCTTCCTCATGCTGACGCAAGTGGAAAAAGTCATTGGAAAACATTTCATGGCGATCCATCCAACAGTTGTTGAGATATTTATTTAGCCCTTCTTGCACTGAAAAATTAATTAATTTGTCAGTATAGAATTTATTGAATACATTAAATGTATGAATAAAATATGAGAACTGAATCAAACTATTTCCCTTAACAATTAAAAAACATTCCAGTGTTTGAGTCTCTGTTTAAGTTATGACTCCGGAGAGAGGAAATAAATCTATACTTGAAGGAAGTCCTTGGAAATGGCATTGTTTTATTTGGCGACAAAGGTGTAGGTGGAAAATAACTACTTCTTACAGTTGAATACAGTTGATGTGCAGGAGGCAGCTCTGCGGCTCCAGAAATAGCTGAAGCCAAAACCAGCATGGTTTCAAAACAATGCACCGCACACTGGACCCCATCAGACTTCCCTTGGCTGATATTCTGAGCCTTTTTAATGACCTCCGGTGGCCAGAAAAAAAGCAATGAAGTCAGGCGAGAGCTACACGGTCCACAGGAAGGTATTGACTTGGGGGACCAAAAGAAAACACCCAAACAAGCAGGCAGGCGAGTCAGTAAACAGGAAAATACACAAAGGAAGGCACCTGGTTCAAGTGCACGGTGCCTTCAGGGACACGGGACACACTCCGGCTCATGCTGTGTTGTTTCCTATTGACACACAGTGCTTCCTTACTTTCGGACATCCTGTGTGTGTGTGTGCGTGTGTGTGTGTGTGTGTGTGTGTGTGTGAGTCAGTGTATCTGTCATTATGTCAGGTTGTTTGTTTAAACAATATCTATAATTGGTATCATTAATTGCACTTTGGAATTTTCTCCATTTTAATTAATGTAGGATGTTACTGTATGTGCAGGAATGCCATTGTGTTCGCTAATCTCCACCGATGACTTATTGATCACACGTCATCAGCCCGCACAGACATTACGTGCCTCGATTCCTGCGGCTTGATTAAAAGTGGATATTCTGCTTTTCCACTAATCCCTAATCATGGATAAGTTTTAAGTCACTTAGGGACAGCAGGTTGGAAGCAAATGAGGAAAAATCTAATGATAAATCACTCGAAGCATTTGCTAACTGCAAGGTTAATGAGCCACAGTCCTGCTTAATGTGTCTTTAATCAATATAACTATAATAACAATGGATTAAATGACTGTGTAGTGTTAAAGGTGTCGCTCATAGTGAAGAGCTGACAGAGTTTTCAACTAACTCCATAGATTCTCTTTTCAGCATCCTTCTTTTCAGTAAAACATAAAAAAGCTCTAAAAACCTGCTGTTATGTTCTGTATCCAGCACCAAACAGCAGGCAGAAAAAAATCAATGCCTACCTGGCGGACAATGTCGAGCACTGGAGTTGGAAAAAAACTCATAACATCTGGCTTTTGTCTTCATTAAGAGACGGTACCACTGGCATTCATTCCTGGGTAAAATGGCTCTGCGGTAGCCACGGGTTTCTGTCCCAGCTGCGATGGGAACGTGACACTTGGGTGGACACGCCACCTTTCGCAATGACGTACGCTGGTGCATGAGTTGTTTTAGATCCATCTCCATTGAAGACGTGCTCGAACATCATTCAAGTTGGGTTTGAAAGAGAGAATGAAGTAAAAGAGACAAAAAGAAACCACCGTAACGTTTTTACTTGCCCCTGTGCTGCTTCCTACCGTTCCCTGTCTTGCGGCACATTTATTTACCAAGTTCACCATCTTAGTTTACATTTTCGCATGCTAACATTTGCTGAAAGCACTAAAAGGTCCAATTTGTGACAAAGTGGATTTTTGAACCTCATTCCAAACTCGTCAAAGACAGACGCTTTGGGATGGCGACTGTCCTGACCTACAATCCCAAAGCGTCTCTCTTGATGAATTAAAAATGAGACTCAAAAATCAAACAATGGGTCCTTTAGGCTATGGTATTAAACTAGAATGGCACTCAGTAGAGCACATGACTCTTTTGTGCACATTCATAGATACCAGACACCTAAATATGGCTGTTTTTTTCCTCAACGTTCATGTATTATTCCCTAAGAAATTATAAAAGAAAGTGAGAAAACATTTTCTAGATCCAAACCTAAAGTTAACAGGGCTTTGTAGAAATCTAATTGGTAGCCTTTGCAGAGGTAATAATTTGTTAAGTTTCGTAATATTGCGCGCTAGATTAAAAAGAGGATCACCAAAGTTATAATAATTCCTCTCTGGGGGCCGTGACTGACTGACGCTGCCATCCAGACTGTAAATGTTGGCCTCATAAGAGAATGTAGGGCATTAACTAATGTACAAAGCGCTTGGATTAACTAAACAGAAACAGAAGTGTTCTTCCAGTTTCACATATCGCTGCTGAAACAAGGAGAAGGAGCTTTGACTCGACTTACGACTGTGTGAGTATTGCACCGCTCGTGTCCGCACATTCAGGAGCTCATAATAAGCTTGTGAAGGGATTAGCGCTGTGCCTAACTTGACCTCCTGACCCCTCAGACTAAAGACTCTGCTGCGGACAGACAGCAGCTGAAGAAAAAAGGCATCCACCTCTCAGTTGCTGCAGCTTTTGTCTTGTCCCCACAAATTCCTCTTTCCCCCTTTCCCCTTGTAAACTGCTCCACCATAGCAGGATCTGAGCCCCATTACAAAGGGACGACTGCATGTCAAACTCGGCCAGTCAAGTTGGCCCATTATACGCACTGGTTGGGGGTTAAGCTGTGCTCAAGCTAAGTCTGAAACAGAGCTGAGGCTGCTGTCACAGGGAGCTTTAAGCCCATGAGCAGCTTTTTTTTTTTTGATGCAGATATTTGGAAAGCAGGGGACGACTTGAGAGGAAAACACTGTAAATCCTTATTTTTTTGCTTGTTAGGGTGTAAAAAATCTCATCATTACTCTGCATGGAAACTGCCATGTAACAAGAAAAAAAAAGGATAATGAGGAAACTTGGAGACAAACTTGGTGAGGAAGCCAGAGTATGAGGATGAAAACTTAATATTAGAGATGAGTCATTTTTTTGTGAGGAAAGAAAGCACCTCCATGATTTATTTATAGATAAAATGGAGACAGAAGAGAACAAAATATTCATGTGTTGCCTGTTATAATATGAATGTGAGTGCTATAAATCATCCCACCATCCTGAAAAAATCTGATACTAAATGGCGTTTACTGTTCACTATTTAAAACTACGATCAAAGAGAAACACTTCCCTAAACTTCATCACTTCAGTCAGAGAAATAACAATACAGCTGATGTGAAATTCAGCTGCAAATGTCTGGTCGCATTTGTTTCCATAAACACCATCAGTGAGACCTGATGATGTATGAGGAGGTAATCGAAAACCAGGAGTAGGGATACAAATTGGAAATGGGATCAAATGGGAAGAGTCAACAGCCATGCTCGCATCTCATTGAGCCTGAATGTTATGCCCGGTGGTGCTGTGAGCTAAATGCAAACAGCAGCATGCTAATATGCTCAAAATGACGAGAAAAAGTTATTAGAAAACTCGGAGACTAAAAGCCACGAGTATGAAATCTTGATATCAGAGATGAGTCATTGTTTTGCGAGGAAGGAAAGCACCTCTATGATTTATTCATGAATAAAATGGAGACAGAAGAGAGCAAAATATTCATGTGTTGGATATTTAATATCAAAGTGAACGCTATAAATCATTCAACCATCCTAAAATCTGATACTAAATGGCGTATATTGCACGCTACTAAAAACTACGATCAAATAGAAACACTTTAAGTTTGGCTAAACTCGTCACTTCAATCCGAGAAAACAATACAGTTTTATGTGATTTTCAGCTGCAGGCACTGACTTTACAGCCTCTCTTGGAAGGAGAATAAAAAGCAACCTCTGGGCGATGAGACCCTGCTGCTGCAACCCTGTCATGTGCAGGACTTTTATTGGTGTCAGCAGTGACCAATGGAAAAATGGAGCCGCTGCAGTCGGCACGCACACGCTGACCTCAGTCGACATATCATCCAGTCAGCCTGTCCGCTCACACACCTTCTTCTACCCGGCTCTGATGACAAACGCTATTTATAGCACATTTTAGCTGTTATTACCGAGCTATACCTTTCAGTGTACCCTTATCTACAATCTGAAGTGATTAAACCAGCCCTAATCTGCAGGCTCGATCACTGTGCACAAAAGTTATTCTAGCCTTTTAAAAACTGCCAGCCCCTGACAGTCTGACAAACGAAGCATGTCATTGGACATATCATTGACAAAGACAGAACAGGGGAAGCATTGTCGTCAGGATCAGCGCCGCTGCAGCTACAGGATTTCAGCGGTGAAACATATGCAGATATAGCGGTGCATTCTTCATACAGGCTGTAACCTTGCTGTGATTTAAGGGTCAATGTGCTTTTGATTAAACATAACTGACTTTGCATGCAAGACATAAGCGGTCAATTAAACAAATCCCTCACAGGATATAACGTATGTGTGTGTGTGTGTGTGTGTGTGTGTTAACACTTAGTTTGGCAACGTGTGATTTCGTGTCCAAGTACACAAAGGACTGTGTTCCATATTTAATAAATGACGGGGAGTGGTTCTGTTAATTGACGGGCCATTGTGTCGCATAAAGTTTAAGCCTCCAGTCGGGTTCAAGTTCTAGAAGTTCTTTCACACGCTTTCATTATTCCAACTGTTGCCTTCCATGTGTGTTATATATTGTACGTAGATATGAAACATCGAGTGAGAAGAGCAAGATGTAAGGCAGTGCAGAAATGAAGCTTCAGGTCTCATCCCTCGCTCTCAACCCTAGAATCAGGACCAAGGCCCAATCCCAGTACAGCTCGTCCACCCTATTCTGCAAATGTGCTCATAAAGGGTTGTAAGATATCTGTTGTTTCAAAGTATTATGGTCATTTTCTTTAAAACAGCCATCAAAAGATCGCTCCTAGTTTGCAGACGAGTAGTTAAGCTTACATTATTATTGCTATATTCTTTATAAATTAAGATAAAATGACGACCAGAACTGAACAAAATAGTCAAACCGGGTAACCAGTGAGGAGCAGCTCTCTGTGGATTCATTATCTCAACCTGCAGTCTCGAACAGTGAAGAAAAATAAGTAAGACTCCGTGGCAAAACAAAAGCATGGTGCTCATAAATCTCCCAGAGGCCCCTCTGAGATCCTCCAGGTCATCACTGCAGCGCAGCAGTGTGATACCCACTGGGTTAGGGGGGTCATAGAGGAAAGGGAAAGGCATGACACATTGTAACGACGGGGAATCTGAACTCCCGCTGAGCTGCTGCAACCCATCATGGAGCATTTCCTGATTGTATGTCTAACCTTTCAGCAATTTTGGCGACAGCATGCAGTGCGTAACATGCGTTTTGCCTGGGGAGGCATGTCTGCCATGTTACAGACAGAGCAGTTCAAAGTGAAGGAAAGATGTTCTCATAGAAAGGGACACCGTTTTATTTTGAATAACCCATGACCTTAGCAAATCAACTATGTCTGTCTGATGTACGTGGTAAAAATACATATTTCTGTCCGTCTGTCTATCGGACCGCACTGTTTTCAGGGAACGGCTTTGTCCTGAGCTGTCAAAGAAAAGCTTATGTGTCTGTTAGGACTCGTAACAAAATGGTTCCAGATACACAGAAGACAAAGGTGTCTGTCGAGCTCATACAGCCATTTAAACCCTGACGCAGTGTTTTTACACCAGTGTGGGGACGTGCAGTTAAACAGGTGGGGAGTCCTGTACATTTGTCATATGATAGCTCTGAATTTGATGACTTGACTTCAATGGAGTCTCTTTAATGTTTTTTTTTTTTTTAAGATGGTTCCACTGAGACAAAGTAGAGCAGTAACAGTGATGATCAGATGTGCAGTTGGAACTTGTACGGAGAGGATAAGATACTAACTGTGATGTGGCGATTAGTAAAGTTGCCATCACAAAGATCAAAGTCAGAATACCATCTGGCTTCAATGTCACAGATCCTTAAACACATATTGACAGGATAAAAGCTGTAGAGTCCCGTCGGAGGGAAAGGATGAGCCCTCAGATACAGCCAGTAGTTTAATGTTTGATTGTTTATCTGCAGTCACTCAGAAACTTTCTGTGACTTTTCTTCTTTCCTCTGGTTTCAAGCCATCCATCAAACTTTAGCTATGGTGAGTCGGGCAACTAACAATGGTTAAGGTTTGGATGACATCTCTTGTTCCACTGCATTATTTCAGTTCTGTAACAGCAACAGTCTGCGTCACTTACCTTGTAGCTTTTCATGTATTGGGGTCCTTAAACACCAGGTCGGCGGTCGGCTAATATCGGGGCCGGCAGTCAGCTTTGTGGCTCAAGTTGTTGCGGTGTGTCGCGCATCGTTGGCGCTAGATGGCCCTTGTCTGTGGCTTTTTGGCAGATTGGGCCTGTGAGAGAGAGTTAAGCAAATCAGTGCACGAGAACAGAAAAGCACAAAGAAAGGAAAAGCCCCCTGAACCTGCTGATGTACTATCAGTGTTTTCCCCCTTTTAGTTTGGTTTCTTCCAAATTTTTACCCCAAAATGTTAGTATCTGACGACCCGGGAATAAAATTAAACATTAAACCTTTTAAGGAATTTAAATTTAAATTTGCCAATTTGGGAAATGCATTTTGTTGCTAAGAGAAACATCCACACCACTTTTATGTCTGTATTAAACTACAGCCATCCGCCAGTTAGCTTGGCTCAGAAAGGAGGCTGGAAACGGGAAAACATCAGTAACAAAAGTCATCTACCAGCAAAAAATAAAGTATATCATGTTTGTTTAATCTGCACAAAACTGAAGTGCTGAAGTTGTTGTCATGCGTGCTGTTATGTTATTGTTTGTCTCGGTTGAACTCTGATGTTAAGGGTCTGTTTTCATCTGTGTCCTCTTTAGTCGTAGTTGTTTTTGTCTTAGCTGCCACAGACACAAAGGGAATTTCCGAAAGGATGATAAACAAACTTATGTGCACTTATATTTTAGCCAATGTGCCGATCTAAAAATCCTGTCTGCTTGTCATAGTTGTGGATTAAATGCTTCTGTTGGCATACTTTACCAACACATAATATTTCATTGTGTTAATAAACAACCACCATCAGTGACACCTCTGTCATCACACCGTAACCTCTTCACCTTAGCCTCAGCAGACCAGTCAAAACAAGGACGACGAGAAAACAATGGTGCTTAAAAGTATATTAAGTCTACAGGTGCTTAATATCAATGATGAAGAGCCTGTTTTCATTGAAACAATGGCCGCATTCTTGGCCGTCCTGGTGGACGTGGAGGCGATGTCCAGGTTGACATTCTTCACCGCTTCCTCGACGCATGCTGCGCTACCTTGAGGGCCTTGAGGAGCCCGCATATTTTCCAGACTGCACATCCTCAACAGTGATGGAGCAGAGATTCCAGCGGCTTATAGGCAGCAGGTGTGAGGCCAAGACGGACTTTCCAAGGATGTTAAGTCAATGGAAGACTCATTAATGTCCTTCCCCTACCTCTGCAAACAAAAGGACAGGAATGCAGGAGGATGCCTGTCGACATGCCGCAGATGGAGCAGATACGGTCCTCTGAATAGGATCCTGATCACTGGTCAAAGATAGTTTACACACTGGGGGCTTGCTGGGACTTTTTCAGCTGGGCCCTAATACAAATAAAAACTTAAACCTGCAGGAATAACAGCCCTCTACAGGGCTTCAGGGATTCAGTGTTTGTCCCGAGCAGACAATACAATAATTTAAAGCCATCCGGTCGTAACTGTTTCTCAATTTGTCTTTGTAGCGAAAAGTTTAACTCGGTAAAGCGGATTTGAGGAAGGACGTATTTGTTTATAAATTGGTTCAACTTCAAGAGAACAAAGAGCAGGCAGCAGAAAGGGGAACGTATTACCACTTTCTTGCGTCTGCCGTCTGACTCTAACTGCATTTTAAATATCTCCATGGTGATTGCAGGAGATGGGCTTAAGAGCTGAAATTGCACATAATTGCTCTATCTCAGCTTGAGTGAATTTTCAGAGGACTTAAAGTGCAGGGAACAAACAACGCAGCTCTTCAACAGCAAAACAAGGACAGAAAAAAAGCCCTTTCGACCACCAGCACATGTGAGCTCTCAGAATATAATCAGTTGATTCATGATTTTATTTTTCTTCGTCAGAGAGAGCATGGTTGACCTGCTCGACTGTAACTGAAGACAAAACAAATATATCTTTTATTAACAGATGAATTTATTAACAGCATGGATGATTGTTTAACAAAGGAACATTGTCCAAACTTTAGACAAACATATGGAATGATTCTCACTATTTATTTTGGATAGATGGTTCTGTTTTAAATACTAGACCCTCAAACCTAAACAATGTTAGTTCATATAGAGCTTCTCCCAATGCACAAGTTAATACAAGCTGATTACTGTACAACATACGAACTGCTCAGTGCAAACTGGCAGAGAGACAAAGTAAAGAAGTAGCTGGCACAGAAAACCGAACATTTTTTCTGGAATTGACCAAACAAATGCTTGAAAATAAATAATTTTTTAATCACGTAGACCAAGAATTGACTAATATTAGGCGAAAAGGAGGCCTTACTTGAAGAGGGAGTCCATGTTGCATGGTCACACTTAAATAAAAATGAAATGTTGCTTCACCAAGGAAAGGTTTAACATATGGTGTGTAACATACCTGCTTTTAGGTTTGACTCACAAACTCACAAGCATCATTTTGTTCTGGTGTTTTTCCTGGGAAACAAATGTAATATGCACTGGCCCCTTAACCTTTTTTGAATAATCATCATGGACAGATTTATAAGTTTTATCTTTTACCATGTTGCCAGATTGCCTATAAAACACAATCAACACTCTACATACAATACATCTGTCACTGAAAACTGGCAGTAAAGACAAACATGGTTAGACCTGCATTTTAAATAAATTCTCTTAAGAACTCTTAAGTCTGGAGGACGCTTGTCACTTTTGACAGAAATCGTGTATCTTCGACAACGCTTACCTTTCCTGGAGAATTTGGGTGCTCATTTTAGCAGCTGGCAGATAGCGTCTGGTTACTATGGAGACAACTGAAACCTATTGCATGAAGCATAAATTGGAAATGTGGTGCAGCTCTTTAAATTCTGTCGAGCAGCATTCATCAACAGAGCTGAGCGCCCATAAATCCATAAATCTTGTGTTATCCAGGCCTTCCATTCATTGGCATTATTTATATTTGATCTAAAAGTTACTGTCAGTGTTTATAACAATAGCATAAGAAAGTCTGACTAAATTGGTTTTGGTTGGTTTTGCAAAAAGCGAGGCCGTGTAGCTGATCTTGCAACATCAGTGAGAGTGAATTATTAGCTTAAAATAGGCAATGTAATGTGGATGTAAACGTTCAAAATGAATTTGTCTACAAGCTCATGATCATTTACTTAAACTTTTCACTTGTTTATACTATAGCTAAATGAGCAGGTTATTATTAAAACACAATAATAAACACCGCAGACAAATGACCAGATCCATGTCAGCTGTGTTGTTCTTTTACACTGAGCATTTCTGCAGCCGCTGTTGCAGAGCAAACATCAACCTTTAGACTGGTCACCATGGCCACTGGAGTTGCCTCAGCTGGCTTGTCAAGGTGTTTTAATGGGGCCTGTTGATGGATGACTCCATTACTGTACCACAGCATGCTGTGTCACCTCCAGCTGCACACAGCACTGGCACACTCCCTTCCCCATCCCAGGATGTTGTTGTATTGTTTGCACGGAAGGAAATTAATGTGTTTAAAAACAACAAACAAACAAATATATCTCCTGCAGAAATACTTCCTTTTGATAAGAGAAGCGCTTGATAGCAGCGAGCGGCCGGGAGATGAGTGTGTTGTTGACCGCAGTGACGACGAGGCCTACATCCTGTCTGAGATGGCCTCGGCGCTCTGTCCTGAGGATCCAGACCACAGCACCCAGGCTGAAAAGAGGTCAGGCAGCTGCTGTTTCATTTGACTGAACCGCTGAAGCAGAGCAGCGATGGTGAGGAGTGAAAGACGGCGAGTAGAACCGTCTGAAGTGAAGCCGCCACAACAAACAAGGTATGGCCCAGATCGAGGTGCTCTCCCATCATCATCCTGCACGCTATCTGAACCACATTAGTCAAGCTTGAAAAGCCTCCCCCTGCTCGCCACAAGACCACTGAAGATGGACGAGCAGCAGGGAGGCAGATGAAATGCAGGTAAAGCAGAAAAAAAGGAAAAACAGACAGACAGGTAGAACTTTTCTGCTCTGTGCGATACAAAGGCCAAGACTTTTTGACTGCATGCAGCCACATGGGCTCGATCGCTAATAAATCCCAGGTGTTCGTGTCTGTGAGGTGTTAAATCTGAAGGGTCCTGCCCTCTGTGGCCTTGGGGTAGCACTGAGCTGCACAGGGTGGAGGACCCGAGAGACCCGACCAAACTGTCACACAAGATCAGATGTTGCATTTATTCTGAAGCTTGAAATTCAAAAGCTCATTTGTTTTACTAAAAGTTTCGCTGGTGCACAAGATGCCCGTCTCTGCAGATCCTTGAAGATGTGAGTGTGTTTGTGTGTGCATGTGATGTCTGTGGAAAGGCTGAGGGGCATTCGCTCTCAGATTGATATAGCTCCTCAGCCTACCATCAGGGGTCTTGTGAAAAGAGGTGATAAAAAATTTACCGCTTTACAATAAATTTTTCACTGACAAAAAACTTGGACTGTGCCAGTTAGTAAGGGCTAGCAAAGGAGGAGATGGTCGGGTCGAGAAGACTTCTTAAACCTCCAAAACAACATTTGTTGACACTTAATTTAAAATCATCTGCTCACTTAATTGTTTCATTTTACCTGGATTGATTAAAGAGCTCCTATTGTTCGCACGTGTTACCATTTTTAGAACGAGAACAAAATAGAACATGACTGGAGGGAGAGAATATCATTCAACCTGCTGATTAGATCTGCAGCGAACCAGGATATGAAGCTTGGATGAATGTGGTCAGGAGACTCCCAAATTACCTCTCTGCTCAACTCTGAGGCTTACAATAACACACTTTAAATTTGTTCCTTTAGGCGAAGTCGACAATGCAAACATGTAAATTGAGATGAGAAGCCAATTTCCTTTTCCAATTACGCCTTTCATTTAGTTTTACTCCGGTTTGCCAAAAAACTGCCGCTGCAATCCAAACAGAAATCAAACAGAAATAAATCAAATGTATCTCGGACACGGCGGGAAGCAGGAAGCGCACGTTTGCTTCAGACTACAAACTGTTTAAATTCCACAGTGAAGGAATGTGTCGCTTACATTAACAGTTTGTTACAAGGCTGATGTGAAACAAGGAAGTGGGTCACAGTCGTGTATTTGTTGCGAGAAACTTGAGAAACTGAGCCCGACTAAACCCAGCTGAACCCCACCGAGCTGTCGGGCACCTGTTTTCTGCAAAACGCCAGCGTAAGCTTCTGTACCCTCCAGCCACCGTCCCTCCCCTCCCCCAACGCTGAAATCTTGTCCTCAAGGGATTCAGAGTCGTCTTATCACAATTCCTCTGTCCTGGATTATTCCCATCCTGCGCAGTGACAAGTGGGTGCCAGCAGGCCACGACTGCCGACACAGATGGGAGTCCAGGCCTGTGATGGCTTCCATATGTCACATCGCTCCTGCAAGTCTGTGCTTCTTTCTTTTTTTTTTTATGTTTTTCTTTCCATCTCTCATCTCTTTCTCTGTTTGGCTCTTGAAAATGGCCTGAGCAGGGAGGGAGAGGTGAGTGCCGTCGAGGTTGGAAAGGGTCAAACGCGATGCCCATTAATACATTTCAGCGCAAAGCACGGATTCAGGCCCAGCTTGAGTTCTACCTTTTCACTGAATGATTATTGGGAGGTTAAACACTGCGAGGTTAAAACAGCCACATTTTACTGCCAAAAAGCCGACAGGAGATAATTTGTACGTTTTGGAGTGCCCTCGGTGTCCACCAGAGCCTTGGAATTGGACCCATGGTGAGGTTTCCCACCATAACTCCTTCTCCCATTAACTGTCTGGGGCTTGAGACGTCTTAAAGCTGCCCTGGGGACGCTGTGACATGGCTCCATGTTGCCGCATGGTAAACATGAACCAATCGGAAGCAGAAAAAGCCCTCTTTGACACTGCAACACTGGGAGGTTTTCCCAGCTTGACTGACACATGAGAACGCTAATATTCCCTGTCTGATTATAATCCCAGTAGTCGACCTCATTAGCCAGGCATCCGCATTGAACCCTGGCTGAGTAGGGTCCAGGAGCTCAGCTGTCAGTCAACACCTTTTCCTTCAAACAAAGGGCATCAGGGAGAAATAATCCAGCTCTCTCTCTCAGGAGCTTATGAACAGCCTGTTTTGGGATTTGTGCAGCCTTATGCATGCAAGCATGAACGCAGTCATGACACATCACCTTGGTGTCTAAATGTTTTGGGACAAAATCAAAGATTAAGCTTAACGTGCACATGTGAAAGAAATAGAGAAAATCAATATAAGTCTCTGGAGCTGGAAAGCTTGTTTAAGTCAAAGTGAGGTAATCATTTTCAGTTTCTTTATCATTGCACTCTGACACGCTGAACATGGTCCAGATCTCTGCAGGAATGGTCCAAACCAAAACCCTCTTTAGTTTTCTCTCTAAACCTCTCCCATGCGCCCTCACACAAAGTAATTCATTGTATATAAAGCGCACATGTTAATGCAAGTTAACACTTGTACGTTCAGGTTCACATCCTCAAAGAATGCAATAAAGCCTCCACTTTCCATACTAAAAGAATTAGCTGAATTCCTTGAGGTTCAGATTCTGGACAAAGGTTGGATTGAGGTTCCCCTGCGAACTTTGGGCCGTCTCTCTGTGGATGTCACTCCATTCACCCCTGTTTTAATTCACCACTTCACCAGCAAACACATCAGCATTTAAAGCAACATGATGTCAAAGCCCTCCTCTCTGCGGCATGGAGTGAAATAACAACCTATAAAATGACACTGGCTACGGGCAGTCTGCTGCTTCAAAACACAGAGCTGACAAGGTGATTTACGGCGTGCTCACTTTTCCTGAGGGTGACAGCGGAGACAGAGAGGAAGAGTGATTCAGGCTTTTGTGAGTTCTTCTCATAAAAGGTTGAGTGATGAGACCCCACTGCTCTCATAACATTCCTTTGTTGTTTGGGTAACATACCCAAACAGAAAATGATATGCCATTTACGGCATTTGTCGTGTCACCAAACACTGACGCCACTTACCGTCCCGCTCGCCTCTATATAGTAGAGTAGAAGTGGCTTTTCATGGGAAATTTACACAGAGCGACAGCTTTAGGACGAAATGCAGGGAGAAAACAAACAGTTGCACTCACACTAATTCAATAATCTCCATTTTTCCGCGTTCTCTGTCTGCATTTTGTAACTTTATAGCTCAGCAATGTGGAGAAAATTGCGACTGTGCCAGCGCTTTTTCTTTGAGTTGAGAGAGTGCCACAGACATGAAAAACAGACAGACGATGGACAGATGGGCAGTCTGAGTGTAATAGAGCTTTTTTTATGCAGCTATCTGTGTGTAGCCTGAACCGAACCCATATCGCCCATACAAAAAGGCCTGGGAGGCCGGCCACGCTGCTATGTTAATCTGAAATGCTGCAATGCCAATAGTGCTGCATGGTGGGCTGCTCCTTACTCCCTCATGCCGGTGCATTCAACACAGCTCTGCTGGACCGCCGCCTGGGAAACAGATGGCAGGGAATAACACTGTCACCCACCCTGAACACTGACATCCTGGGCCAGGCCTCCGCCACGCACTTTGCTATCTGTCTGTTTGTATCGCCTCCGAAATCCCCCCCTTATCCTCGCAGAGCCACCAGCAGATTAGGAGATATACATGAGTGAAACTGACTGGACAGCTGAGCCCCATTAGCCAAACATACGCTTCCATTTTACGATGAGTCCATTTGCTCGAGGTGGTTTAAGTGTGGCCCCGGCGGCTCTGATTGGTGGGCGTTGTTTTGGGTTTTAGGACAACGGGACAGACGACCAGTGAGCCAGACCCTACGTGAACTGGAACAGGAAGACAGGTCCCCTCATTCGGTGTCTGGATTTAAACAATTAGACAATTAACTAGTTAAGAGGGATCAATTGGTCTGAGGATTAAGACCAATTGGAAATGCTGAAACACTTTAGATTAGAAAAAGATTACAAAGACAACATAACGTACTAATACTGATTGAAAGCAAAATAATCCTCCTTACACTAACGCAAAGCTGACGTCCGGAATCGAAGCTACAGTACAAAACAAAGACAAAGTAAGTTTATTATGTATAATACTAAAACATATTTTTATATATTCTATATTATTATCTACAATACATTGACTTAATACGATGGATTTTTTAAGTGATTAGACTTAAAATGCTCCACTGGCATCACATTTTGTGTTTTATACTGCTGGACTTATCAAGGTTCCTTCAAATTATCAGTGGATCAGATGATTATGTGTAATGTAAATGGATCGTACTGATGAACCCACAGAGAATTATCACCTGGCTCTCAGCTTTATGCCTTGTTTCTGCTGCATGATACAGCTCAGCTCAACTGGAAGCACTGTTGGTACTTTTCTCAATTCCATTTTTTACAGCAAACTGCCTCCAAGACAGACGGGATTCATCATAGACACACCAGGTGGACATCATTTTAGCTTTGAGATCCTTTCATAGGCAAACAATCAGAGGGACATTTGTACTCTGTCAATTGACCACAGTGTGGTTTTATCTAGGTCATATGACTGCAGTAGATGTCTGTCAAATAAGTGATGAATCCAATGTTGAACAAATGACAAACCAATGACATGCGTATCAGACCTTTGTCGTAAAACTACTTGGTAAGTTTGAAGAAAGGACTGTGGTTCGGGTTAAAATAACTGTGTTAAGTATCTTCTGTTACGTGACGTAACTTTACAACTTTATCAAGTCCAAATAACTCTAAATTGACTTTTGTTTTCATGTTGGGAACAAGAAGCCGTCTCCTGGATAAAAGTCCTGTGCTTTGCAAACCCAACCATCTATCCCCAACCCCTCCTTGCTATATGGACTTTGTCTTTTTTTATACTACTTCCCCTGACTTCCTCCTTTGCTGCCACAATAATTACCCCAGCCACTAGAGGTCTGTCTCACAAGAAACGTAAAGATGGGAACTTGCAGTCTGGCTGTAAGGTCGTTTTTCTGGAACCTGGAGGTGATACTAAAAAATACTTATGTATATTTAGGGTTAAACATTGTTTGGCTGGCTGTCAAGCAGTATTGCAACTTTCACAAATGTAACTGCAAACTTGGCCATGAGTGTTAAAATGACCTCATGCGCACACCAGTCACACAACAAGGAGAAGCAACCCAGACTTCAGCTGAAGTCACAAGGACAATTTCTCTGTCAGATTTCCATCAGAGCGCGGTTTTCGGGAACAATCTCTCCTGGATGTGTTGCTCGCTCCTGTTCAAAGACTTGTCAGCAGCATGGGTCCTTTTTAATATCAGCCCGCTGAACCTCTCTTCGCCCCCCCAGCAGCACTTCTAATCTGGCTGGCAGGAAGTGATTTGATCTTGGTGAAAGCAGAGCATCTGAAAATCTAATAGATTGGGGCGTGAAGTGCCGCTATTTGACCTTGTGTGTTGATGCTGGTTTTGAGAGTGGGAGACAGTGACAGCAGGTGTGTTGCCTCCTGTCCCTGTTGACGTCCTATGGCAGCACTTTCATCAGTGATTTCTGTCTGAGGCCACTGAGGCAAACAGAGCAGTTTGAAGAGGGAAGTGTTATCGTGGAAGTCAGGTTTATATGCAGGAAAGCCTGAAGCTATAGCAGGTTCATTAAGGGGTAACTCCAGTTTATCACAACTAACTCATACTTTTCTTGTTTGACACAGCAAGATTCCAATGTGATCTGGACACAATCCTGAACAGACGCGCACAAGCAAACAGGACAATAACAAAGATATCACACTGTCGTACTGAAATAAACATGGAGGCCCCTGAAATCAGCGTTTACATGGTCTAATAGAAGCCAGTGAATTTGCGAGCATATAATATGTTTATTAAAGACTTAATCGCAGCTGTCGTATATGTTCGCATTCACTAAGTGATTCCCACTAGTGCAGAATTGTGATGAATGCCTATTTAGAGCAGTGTCATGAAAAGTGCCCCAAACTTCTACTTGAGTAGATATTGCACTAAAATACTGGTAAAAGTGAAAGTCACCCATTTGAATGGGACGTGAGTAGAAGTCTTAAAGTATTTATCTTAAAAAATGTATGTTCTCATATCCTGTAAACTATTGGTGGACCCATCAGCCACCTGGACAAATATTGGATCAGATATTCAGCATTTTATCAAACCACTGTGAAAACTATGAATATAAGACCCAAGTTGTAATAGCTCGGAAATTATTAAAACGTCTCACAATCTCTGGATCAACCAAGTTAATATTTCCTCTTACATGATCATACCACATGGTCTTCATCAGTGGACAGAATCTGCACAGTTGTCATGGACATTAATCTGTTGACATGCAAGCTCAGTTGCTGACATCATTACAGTTAAAGTGGCAACAGACAACTTAAAAGTCACAAATCACATCACAGGAGAGGGATTCAGTTTTAAATTCATGAAGTTAATAATTGAGATGTGAAAGCAGTAAGAAATGGAGCCAGGCTGCCAACCCAACTGGGTCGTTAGTTAACCTTTACTTTTCCTGGGAGATTTCATGCCTGCTGTCAAACAAAATTGCATTACCATCCATTTTTTGTTATTCTATATTCATTACATTGTGCAGGAAATATTTAATTCACGGTTAAAGCAAAGAAAACTTGTCTACTGCCATCTTAAGACAACAGTGGAGGTAGAAACCCCTAAACAAAGGCAGTAAGTGGTGTTAGAGACTTAGAGATTGTTTTAACAAACTATTCCTGAGGTCATGAATGTTGTTCACTGCTCTGATTTATTTCAAATATCTTTATTTATAAGTTTTGAAGCATCAGTGGAAACCAAATTCTACTTACTTCCATTGTGGCAGAAGTCTCAGAAACAAAACCTGTCGGCACGAGTACATACCACTATGACTAAGATGGTGATTTGTCTGAAGTGACCTTTAGAATAAACTATTTTAAGTATTGCTCAGAAGTTTAATGAGTAGTTTCTGCACACATAATGTGGGCACTATCACCCACATTATGAAATACGGAATTTTCCAAAAGTTGCTCACTTCACATTTAGTCATATTCAGACAAAGCACGTAGTACTCACAATAATAAACAACACATTTTTATCAGATTTCACTCAGCTTCCTGTCACCTGCCGAAATCACTTTATTCCACCAGTTAAAGTAAAGAGAAAATATTTCTGGCAACACTCAAAGTCATAAATGCCAAATGCCTCTTAAATTAGCTTCCTTGTATATATCAACACCTCTGAAGTCGACGGAGTAAAAGGAGTGCAAGCGTGTCTTCTCATGCGGGTGACTCATATTCATAGCTGCCGCTTTCACTTCTCAGTTGGTGTTTGAACCTTTTCAGGCTCGCTCAAAGTGCAAAATGTCAGAATACCCCAGTGACATTTTCCATGTTTCATTTTCCTCTGGACCTTGACTGAGTCCCTGCAGTGTCTTATATCTCTCGCCTCCCCTGCCATAGTTTGTAAACTGTCACGCCACTGGTGACGCCGTCCTCACCTGAAAACCATCTCCATCTCAGACCACCAAGGGTGCCCTTGACTCAAAAATGTTGTTCCCTGTACACAGAACATCAGGGGGAGTATCAAGTCAAGATTGATTTTTCTTTCTGGAGGCGTCTTCTCCATGTCTGCTGCAGGAAACCAGCGTCCCTTTTTTCACAGGTGGCTCCACATCTGGAAGCTCCAGCTGCAGGAGAGCGTGGATCCGGAAGGGCAGATGGATGGATGCACTGTGGCTGGTGGAAGTCCTTATTACCCCGTCCACATCCTTCTAGAGGAGCTCGCCTATTGAGGCCATTAATCCTCGGCTGCTTCAGGGGTCGTATGTCACTTCTAGTCCATCACTCCCTTGTCTGCCACACCATTTCACACACACCAACACACACACAACACACACACACAGTGTCTGGCAGGCCCAGAGAGACAGATTTGTTGTGATGGGTCTGAGTTATCCATGCGTGAGGAGCCAATGGGATGTTTTCATCTCTAGGAGAGGTGCACTGACAACAGACAGAGTGGTAACCTCAACAGGTCAGTCAACTCTCCTGCTATACCTGCAGTGTCTCCTCAAATAAGACTCTGAATATGTTACAAACCATGGAGAGATCTTTTTTTTTCAAAATGTCTACAGTATATTCTCAACACATACCTGGCATTTCAAACTTGCAGTCATCCAGAAAAACATCTCACATTACTTCACTCCTTTAACCTCATAAAAGCAAAGATGCCCTACATAACTTATCATTCCCACCAAAAAACAACATGGGAATTGTATCCTTCTCAGCAACAGAAAAGGTAAACACCAGTCTGAACCTTTTAAGGGGAGCGAAACATATATGGCGAGATGACAAAAGATTCATCAAAGTGTCACCATATTGTGTGGGAGTGAAACACTGCAGCTCTTGAATTGTGAAAGTGCAGATGTGGACGGAGCAAAGATAAGCGAGCAAGAATCCAGTCCGAACAGGAGAAAGTGTGTCATCCTTCCCACAAACAGCTCACACTTACTGCATTTTTGAGATAGCATTGCTTACATGAAACTTTACCTGCTGATTAATCAGACATAAATGCCAATGACGCAAGAAAAAAAGCTTAAATTTGGATGTAACTTCCCAAGACTTTTGTGCCAAATTTATATTCAGTGGACAAAATAGAAATGATAGTCTTGATACATTATTTTAAGAAGCCTGTTAAAGGTACGAAGAATGCCTTATTTTTAGTCTATTCACAAGTTTCCAGGGGAGGTAACTGGGGAAACAATTTTGGGTGATGTTTCTGTTGCTAGGGGAAACTGGATATGTTACAAAGTGCCACAACAACTGATGCAGCAGCAGCAGCAGCAGCAGCAGCAGCAGCACTTTTGAAGCATGAGCTAAGTGCTAAGCAACAGTACTATTCATGTGATAAGGTCGCCAAATTAGATCTTCATGAATGAGTAATGAGTGTACCAATCACTCAAAGAAAGAGAATACAATATCAAAACCAAAGAAAACACTAATTCCAGTTAAGTGACATGAATGGCTGCTGGAACCAACTCCTGGAGCTAACGTTAGCTTAAGTGGCTAGCTTGCTCCCACTGACAAAATAAGCTTAATGCAACATTTGCCATTTTAGACAGCAAAATTAATAGTTGCTAGGTTCTACATGTAGTGGGCTGTGTGAGAAAGGGAACTAGATCTTAATGAACAAATTAGCATTAGAGACAAATAGAAATATCCCGAAAACCCCAACTTGGCCCAATGACCATCACCAGCTGAGGTCAACAAAGCAACTATTGACCTTTGCTTTTACAGGCTAATTCCTTATTGTTAGTTACACCATCGTGGTACAAGAATAGAAAACACCTTGAGCCAAATGAGAAAAATGTCCAAACATCAATTTTTAACCAGTTACTGTACAGCACACAATCACTTCTCCAGCAGAAACAATCTGTCTCTGGGGACGTAGAAACCCCAGGACACAGCAAAGTAGTGATGAGTGAACCAGCTGTCCTTTCTGCTTCTTAAGCCCCATGTGGAAGTGCACACACGCACAGCTACCTCTCATCTGCCTTTCTGCTTCCCTGATCTCCCACTTGTTTAATGTGTGTCTGCTTGGAGGGAACACAGTAATCTTGCTTCAATGTCAAAACGTGGCACATCCACTCTTATCCATCTCCCCTCCCGAGTGTACAAGCTCCCGTCTTGGGAAACACGATATCACGTCAAAACAATGGAGGAACAGAAATAAGTTATGGGCTGAAAGTGGCTGGGATCCCTTGAAAGAGCCGAGTGACACGAAAAAAAGATGACGGTCCTCTGCTTTCTTTTACAACAGGCAGCTGCTCTTGGCCCGTGACCCCCGAGATAATTGCTTTTGTTTGGAAGCGCTGAATCATTTTTTTTTATCTCATTTTTCCTCAGAGCTGTGGTTTAATGCCTTACTACAATGCTGATGTGACTCCTACGTGTTGCAACGTATGAAACGTGTCACAGACGGGAAGTATTATCTCCCCGGCCACTCACTTTTGGCCCAACACCACAACAGTGCATGTATCTGCACGTACTCTATGAGTGAAATCTTACACTGACCTCCTGCTGTTATTACTTCTTCAGGCACTAGCAGTCATTTTAATCTTCCTAACACCATGTTTCCACACAGCTCTGTGTTTGTATGTGAGGAAACACAGAATCCATTCATCCCTATTACCATTTTCACACCAACATTAGCTTATGATTGTTAATTCGTTTTTTTAAACCACTAAAAAAAAAAAAAGGCAATTGACTTCCTTCCAATTGTCAGACGACCAGTTGTGTGTCATGTTCATCAAAATGAACGGGGCACGCTACAAAGCAGTGATCGTATACCTCATCAGACTACTGCAGAGCTGATGATGGAAGCTGCTAAGAACTCTCTACTACTGAGAGATGTTCGAGCTCTCCTTGAACAGAGAAAAGATGGAAAAGTATTAACAAGCAAGCATCCTTAACATCAACAAATGTCAAAGCAAAGGGGAGAAAAATAGCACGTCCACACGGGCTGAGACGCACGTTCGAATGCCAGTTACACCCTTTCACAGGAAGGACAAAAGCCAGATGTTTGTGGTTGTTGGTCAGGTTTTTTTTTTTCCAGTGTCAAAGGAATTTATGGGAACCTCTGTGATCTCTGATGAAAACGTCTGCTTTGTTTTTGTTTGTCAGTCCTGCATATGCCATGAGTATGTAGAAAAATGTGGGCTTCTGCAGCAGATTTTGGAGAGACCATATGCAGCTCTATTTATACATTATTTTTGTAAGTGGCATATTTAGCTAACAATGGCAGAATTCTAGCAGCATATAATACAGAATAGATACTGAGTGCATGCATAACGTTAGCGAAACACACTCTACTCCCAGAAAATGACATCTATCTTCGGTGTATGTTATTTTCCCCTCTCTCCATGTGGTCTGGTGATAGTTAAAGATTCTGCTCAGGAAGTTCCGTCAGAACATTAATGCAGGTCATAAATCAGCTGCTCACTGCTGGATTATTGAAGAACATCCTATGAAGCAGGCGTTTGGAGCGTGTCCAACTCATGAACAAAGAGCTGCCTATCTCTCTCTCTCTCTGCTCAGGCAATGCACTTGTTAAACTCTGCTGGACGTTTGTCTATTTTGGCTTCCTGTGTGCCAGTATCGCACTGCAACCAAAACTTTCGTCTCGGCTTTTAAATGCTTTTTCTGCCCCCTTCTCTCGCTCTCCATATTCTCTCTCTCACTTTCTAATTTGCTGGTCACAGTTAGAAGCCAGTCAAGTGGGACTTGGTCAGTAATTGGAGTCTCTGCAGTGACTGCCTACAGCACAGCTCCAAACGATGCACTGGGGAGGCTTCCCAGGGAAAACTCAATAAGCTCTTCACACTTAAGTGTAGCCATCATTAGTTTTTTTTTCCACTGTAGTGAACAATACACTACTTGTTGGCAGCAGCTTCAAATAGGGAAAAAGTAAGTAAATACAAGCATTGTTTGGTTTTGGGTGTATTTCTGTCATCTCACCTCCATTTTAAATCATCCGTTATTCATTTCCCACGGAACGGCTTTGTTGTTCAAAGTGGGTCAAGGTCCTTTCACAACATTGTCTTTTCACGGTCTACCAGGAGTTACACATTCAAACTACATCACAGTATAGGACACACTAACCTCCAACAACGAACACATTACTCCTGCTGTTCTTCTAATTCCACTTCTCTGGCAATAACAAGGTAGTTATGATTTAAATGATCTGTCCTAGAAGGAGGACAATTTGTAGTTGTTTTTTAATGAGTATTGGATTTGTTGAATATTTTATGAACATATCCTAAGACTGAACTGAAGAGAATCTTAGAGGAGATTATTATAGTTGGAAGCATTTTTTAACACATGATAATCTATTTTCACTTGCTACCCAATTAAAGGTCTTATTTGCAAGAGAAATTGACACTTAAAAACAGGATCTTTAAAACAAGAGTATAGCTAGTTACAGTGCATTCGTGTTCAGAAGAGGTTGACAAGGATGTGTCTTATTTAGCTCCAGCAAGTGACTGATTGATCGATCACATCTTAGGTCCACTTTGCTTTAATCAATCACAGCAGCAGGGGAGCAGGGCTGTAAAGATCAGCCAATAAGTGTTGTAAAACTGATTTAAGAATCAAGAATTCAAGCGCTGATACACAACCTGACATCTAACCCAAAAACTGCATGAAAGTCTGATCCCTCCATGTCATTCTGCTACCCCTTTCACACTGGAGAAAAAAACTCCAATGTCAACTTATAGATGTTTCTTTTCATCAGTGGGAAAGGGTACAATTGGCATTCATTCCCATGTCAAATTACTTCACAGTAGTTACAGGTAACATGGTGGACACCTTCACCTACTTTCCAGCGGGTTGCCGACTCACACATTGGAGTTAAGAGGTCAGCCTGCATGCTGCTTCCTTCTGTTTCCAGTTTTCCAGTGCATTCATGACAAACATGATACACCAGGAAAAAAAATCAGTAAGGCAAACTTGTATTCTGGCAGTGGGAAAGGAGTCAATTGCCTATTTTTAGTGGGTTTACAAGCATTTCAAAAACCTGTTTTCACTCGCCAACTTGGTTTAAAAATGGTATCACTCTCTTTCTGCAGGCCTGCCTGTCACTGTGTGTGTGCATGTGCTTACCACTTTTATACTAGCTCACCATGTTCCTCGTTATGTTGCTTTAAGCCAATTAAAACATGCTCTCATTGAAAGACATGTTGGACTAACATGTGCAATGCTTCCTGGAATCTTAACATTGCTTTTGCAGTCTTCAAAACACAAAATTATGTGATAATATAAGCCAGTGGCAAAGTTGGAAGTGTGCTCTGACAGTTATCCAAGAGGCGCAGTCAACACAGGACAAGTAATGCCAGCAGCTGATGCTACTTATAACTGGTTCTGGTTACTGAAAGCCATGTGCTGCTTTGTGTACAATAATTATGCTCCAAATCGATGTGATTAAAAACACCAAAATCAGTGAGAGCGCAGACCACTTTATGTAGGTTAACCGTAAAGACACATGCCAGAAAACCTCCCCTCAGTGATCAGTATCATCCACAAATCACACAATCTGTGGTTTTATATGAGAATGTTGTTAACAGCAAATAAAGCTCCACATTACGAACCAACACTATATCAAACATGACAGAACAAATTAGCTAAATATTCAGCTGGTTTTAGCGGTAACAGCCTATGGTTGACATTAAGTTAAGCCTGGAATCTATTTAAAACTTGAACAGAGCGACTGTATATCTGTCTGACATCTTCTGCTTTGACTGAGATATTGACTGAGCTGCACTTGAGTAATAAAAGGCATTAAACAGTCACGCCCCCTCCCACTTTAAAGATTATGTGCTTACCTCAGAGCCCACTGGGCACCAAAGTGAGAGCATAAACAAGTGTTAATTGCAAAAAATGGATTCAGTGCCAAGTCAGCGGTATGGCAATACTGCTGCTCCTCCACAAAGGTCTAACCCCCTCTGGCTGACACAGAAAACACTCTGCAGATTTCATGTGAGGGGGAAAAGATGAAAGGGAACTGAGTCCAAACTGCCTTTCAAACATTTATATTGTTCTGCCTCCTGAGATCTGTCAAAACTATGGAAATTGAGCTCAGGCCTCTGCTCTGCAGAGGAAACAGATCCCATCGGTGCAGGTACAGCTCTCAGGAGTGGTGGTATAAATTTCATCCTTAAGATGCTGCTTCTGGAGCGCAGCATATATAGTATGACAACCAGACCACACCATGAATCAAGTCTGCTTGCGATCATTTCCTGATTAAGAGCCCCAAAAATTCAGACCTCGCTCACACCTGGTAAAGCGCGCTGAGAGTCCTGACACGCAGGCTCTTGGGTGACATTGTGATGAATGGGTAAGTGATGAAACACAGAGGCTCCGTGACCCCCCCAACAAACAGTGCCGCCGGCCCTCAGGAGGACAGAATGTATTACATTCACCGCCTCCAGCCTTGGAAAAATGTCGACATGATGTAGCAAAAACTGCAGAGAGTGCTGCACGTTGTTCGACTAAGTCTTGTTTGCTTCACCAGCGCTGACAGCTTCATGTTCGTTATTAAGCAGCGGAGGTTAAATATGATACTGAAACCTCCTGCAAGAAAATGCAATTGATCTGTTGAAATTCGAGATGCTTTCACCGTCCAACTAACACAACTCCCTGTGTGTAGTCATCGGAGGGAAGGAAGCAGATGATTGGCTGCCGAAGGGCCCATGTTGCCTAATTAAAACAGGAAGAGTGATGACTCGGCTCATCCTCAGCTGAATTATCGTTTTCTGGGCGTCTCACTACGCTGTGACTCAGCTCTCTGTGTCTTCCTCGAGATAGTGAGCTTGTGGCTCCGGCTTCCTGACAGGACAGTTCCTGCCACCTCTACAACGCTCGCCGCCCACCCCACATCATCAAGACACTGTGGAGCACAACTTGTTATGAAACAGCCATGATGATGCAACACTGCGAGCAATGCTGCCTTGAAGAGTATAAACAAAAGATTTGGCTGAGGACCGGCAGATCAGCTGAAGATTTAGAGCTCTGTGATTGTGTCTTAGCCAGGAAGTGAGTGGGCGATTTTTGAGATTTTTGAGGTGTAAAAGGATTGCTGCTTGTACAAGATGTCCATAATTCACAGGCTATGTAAGGGCTGCCCTGGGTCTACATAATGCTTAATGAGTTGGGGTGTATTTAAACAAGAGGGTCAACCCAGTCACATTAATGCAGTCCACTGCTGGTAGCATTGAACCGCGAAACCTGACATTAATCCTGAGGGTAATGTGGCCCTTCCTGTGGCTAATGAAATCTGAAGCTTTTAAATGGCTGCACCTAATGACACTCCTTGACAGTTTTTGAATTAAGCAGCCATGACTGCTGGGACTGGACTAAATAGCACACAGATGGCCCACACCAAAGTTTTGTCCACCCACCCCCATCGTTGTTTGCCCTTTGGCTGTTGCATGTGACGCCGAACCTGCATGAGAATTAAAGCAGCAGACAATTTTGACAACAGGAACCTCTACTTAGCTTTGATCAACAGTAAGAGATGTGAGCTGAGTAGGATGGATAATTCTAGGGAGATTTTTCTGTGATCATCATGCTTAGTACTGCGAATTTGCACATAAACAGCCTCTATTATTATTTTCCATTGAAGGTAACCTGTGGAGATTCGTTGTAAACAAACACAGTTATGTTTACGCAGAGAGTTTCTCACCAAACACACAATGAATCCTTGAGGCCTGACAAACATGTGTGAAGCATTGTTTATATCATGTTTGCTTCCAAAGCAGTATTTTTCACTCGTGGCCTTTCCTCACGTATTGCTAATTTCAGTGTCAACTGATGATAACATGAAAATGTTCAATGTATGTCGTATTGCCTCAGAACTGGTACCCAATTATCAAACTTTGCTCCATCGCAGACCAAAGTCTTTAGATCTATGTTTTTATTACAGGTTTGCATCAGCTAGCAGTTTTTTATACCTGCTCACTCTTTCCTGACACATTGGCACAACCAGCTGAGAATACATGAAGAAGTTTGAAACTTTATCATATAACTCCTCTTACATTAAACACAATCAGCTTGTCTTGAGGTGAATGGCAGTGTTGTTTAACATTACAATGGATTATTGGATTTGCAGGCAACATGTTTCCACTTTACCGTATAAGATGTTCTGAAAACATTTACTAGCTCTACTCTGGGTCATGTCCATGGATCTATTAAAAGATTTGGAGGCAGGTCTCCAGTTTGGCAACATTCAGTCCAATATAAACTGCTCACCCAGCACAGAAATGCCAAAAAGTTTTGTCCGCCAGTCGCAGATGATGTCAAATAGATAAAAATAGCTTTGTGCTTGTAGTTTGATGTGTCCTGTAAAACAGTTTCACAGATGTTTCTTTCATAATGTTGGTCTTTTGGGAAAAGCTTTTTGTCCAGGGAATTTTTTCTTTACCCTGGTGGGCCACTGGCTGCACGGCTGACCTAACACACAACATTCACCTCTCTTAGCTAAATGCTCTGGTGTCTTCTTGTCGTTCATGTTTCATCGTTGCACTATACTCTATACGTATACAGCACATACAGCTGTAGTGGCCAGTAGCTTCTTCAAATGTTTTTGGCTTTGTCGCTGAAACACGTATCAGCCATCAGCATTGGAGAAGAAAGCTTGGATTTATGGCTTTAAGGAAATCTAATGGACACAATAAGACTCAGCTGGCCAGGGTACAGGAAATCGGAGACAGTTGTGTCCACATCTTAACAGAGACCTGCTTCACCGCAACATCTTGGATCAAGCTGCATCTTAATGAGGAGAAGTGGACCCTGTGTTTACGTCATTGATGCTTGGAGCTCAAACACAGTTGAAATTGATGACCAGTGCAAACCTGATGTTGAAATTTCATTGTCATCAGCATCTTGTTCTCTATGTTGACATAACCCAGACGTACATTTCAAAAATGTTTTTTGTGTCCATGTATATGTGTACAAACTAGGGGTGGGTATTGGCAAGAACCTCATGATGCGATACGTATCACGATATCACGATATTGCGATATAAATAAAGATGAAAACACAAGTACCTGTATATGTACATCAGATGATATTGATCAGAGGATATATTGAGTCAAAACTATTTCATTCAAAACAGCCTCTCTATTTTATTAATTCCCATGAAATTTCCGGGCAGTAATATTCTCTTTGTCCAGCTCGTTGTTCTTGCTATCTCTCTTAACTTTGAAGCCAAAGTGCTTCCAAACGTCAACTTTAAATTGCGGAGGCGTTGTTAACTTGCCATCCATTTTGCAAAGACCTCAGCCACTCTCTCTACTACAGAAATACACCAGCCGCACAGCAGAGTCGCTCTTCGGCGATATATCGATATTTGGAGTTGAAAAATCGATATTGTATTGGGCGGCAAAGTATCGCGATATATTGCCGTATCGATATTTTTGCCCACCCCTAGTACAAACTAGTTTTGTAATGCAACGCTGTAATGGACAGAGAAGAAAATCACACTAAACCTTGAACATTTCTGTTTCTGCCTTCAGAGTATGTGCGTCCTCCTGTACATGCTACTGTAGCACGTTAAACAGAATGTGCACCACAAGCAGTCAAAAATTCTTTACATTAGGTTGGATATTAAACTTCCTGTCTTCCCACCAGTAAAAATAGGCACAAGAAAAAAGGGACTCTGTTTCATCATTTCTCTTCTCAGCAAGCTTTCGTCTGTCTGAACATCTTTAAGGAAAAAATGGACATAAAAAAATATACAGTACCTGTCGGCATTAAATCTAATATAGAATATATTACATCTCCTGCTACTTCGTTGACTTGCCCCTCACTGGTGCTTCAATGTTTTCCCAAAAGTGCACATTCTTTACTCCAGTCAACAGCTTAGAGAATGATGAATGAGACAGTCTCTACTAAACTGCCAAAGACCTTCAGTAATGACATTACTATGACATTAACTGATCAAAGATGTGAATTCTTTCATGATTATACTATATTTTGATATGGACAGTGTGTTTTTCTGTCGTGTCAACAGATGATTTGCTCTGCATTGTCTTTAGTCAACATGCCAGGCAATCAGTCCTTTTTTTGACAGACATTAAAAATCCAGCCAGACTTCTCCAGAGGACAGTTGTGCTTGTCACAGCTGGACGCAAACATGAAATTTGAAACCACATAATTGCTGATTTGATTGCTCCAAATATGTGTCGCGTGCAATCTTCCCAAACCAAATAAATCAATTAATTTACACACTGCCGACCACAAAGAGAGAGCTTTTTCTGAGGCAGAGCCACGGTGAATAAACATCTGCAGAAAGCAGCTCAGACCAATTTCTTTCATGTGCAACAAACAAACCATTCCAGCAACCCACAGAGGCACACTGCAAATGCTGCCAAGGGAGGCAGAGTGTGAAAACGACTTTATATCGGTAGAAAACGCATCACAAAACCAGAAAATAGAGCTTATTTCACATACTTGAATGACATTGGATAGGGGCATTTTTCTAGAAATCTTGGAATGAAGCTTTCTTTTTTTTTGTGTTTCTCTTTGTTATTAATCTTTACCGATTAGAAATAACTCAAAGATATGGGAATTGGGAGGTTTTCAAACAACAGCAGCATCCCTTTCATTGCACTGTGTGCTTGTAAGTGACACCAAACATGAAGCATACCAGTCTTATCTGAGCTGAAGAGCCTCCCACAGCGCGGAACAGGCTCAGTGTCCAGATAATGAGCGGGTACTGAGGGGCCTGACCACTCATTTGATCACAAACACATCAGGACAAGCGGGGCAAAATGCTTCAGCCGCCTGCTCTCATTGAAACCAGTTGGAGAGGTGATCAGAGAGGGGAATGTGCTGCTGCCACGTTGCAGCATCATCGTCTGTTTTCCCAGGGTCGCCTCACCATCAAGAGCTGTGATTGCTCAGGCGGAGCTGTCAGAAAGCTCTGGTGCTGGTGCTGAAATCCAGACATGAAGATACTGAACCACTCCAAGAAGAAATAAGTTACAGAATGAGGGCAAGCACAGGACGATCACATTGCAATTAACTTAAACATTTCAATATTTCTGGCTGGTTTGTTTGTCTGCAAATCAAGTCCTGCAATTCTGGCTGTTTACTTGATGTATGACACATTTAAAAAGCAAGATCTGTTGTTGCATTTGTGGCAGTTTCTTCTAGAGTGAGCTCAGTACTTAAAAGGAAACAGACACACTGCTTCTGTTACCTCAACATAACATTCAACCCAAACCCTAAACAGATTTTTTGTGAACACGCAGAAAATTAAGAAAACGTCAACCTCATGTCCTGACAAAAACATCACTCCATCTATCCTCCCAGTGTTATTGAAAATCTTGCTTTCTACACATGGCAGCTATCGTTGAGCTCAGACAAGCAAAACGCCAGGATTAGGCAACTAAAGATGAGGGTAAAAGGGTATGACAATTTTTCAAGTCGTTTCAAACGATAGTTAGATACCCAGAAACAGTTTTTCCTTCCGGTTCATAGTTAAAGCTGCTAGGCTAGTGAGCCAGTTGTTCTGCTGCTGTCTGGCAACATAGAAGGCTGACCACCAGACTACACAGCAGATACTTTTCTCAAACTATTAGACTCATCAGTTCATCCTCAGCACAAAAAAATGGTTAAAATCACCAACATGGTGACAGGCCTTAAGAACATCTATAATAACTATTCAGAAATAGCCAATGTTCAAGCTCATGGGCTTGTTTACCTTAGTAGGTCATAAAGAGGCATCAGTATTTAATCGAGCATGTTTTGTAACATGATGTCCCGTCCTTACGTGATTTGAATAGAAGAAATGAAGGAGAGAATCCACTGCAAACATCCCAAGCTAACATGATGCGTCAGCGATGTGTTTTAGACTAATCAAGTGCAAGTCCGACAAAGTGTCTGTCTTTATGTGCTTCCCCTAACAGTGATTCTTTGATGAGATGTGGTAGATAACAATAGATAGCAAAAGAAGGTTGAACTAGATGGTACACTCCCAAGATGACTAACATGGTTAGTATGAACAGGAGGGAAAAAGACATTATTGCAGGTCTGTAATATCACGCAGACTTTAGTCAGACGTGCCACACAGCCATCCACCACTACAACCTCCACACATTACTTTCTGTCTTACTATATACGGGTACAGTGTCTCCTGCATTGGCAGTGAACGTTGGCATTCAACGTAAATTGTGGAGTGCAGGAACATTATATATAGAGGTAATTCGTAGGTACGTGGCTGCCCGACCAGACTTGCAGGGCCAAATGACTGTGATCATGGTGGTGAGGTGGGTGTCTTTGGGTTCATCTGTCGAGTCCGTAGTGAGCTTTAATGGTTTGATAGGAATGTTAAATGTCTCAAACAGCTGAAACCCGAAGCAGGAGAAACAGGCGGCGTCACACAGTACAGTCAGATCCATAACACGTCTTGGAGAAGTATGAATACCAGCCTGGTCACCAGTGTCACTCTCATAACTTTATAGAATCAAAGAGCCGAATTACCAACTTTGACGTGGTGTGGTTTTAATTTGAGCGCGCTGATTTCTTTTCATCCTCCTCTTTCTTTCATCAAATGTGACTAAACAGCTTGAATGTGCTTCTTGCCTGTTTTACATGTACTTTTTCTTATCAAACTTTTCCTTGTTTGGAGCGAAGAGTTTGATTAAATAGCTGAACACAGGGAGTCTAAAGCTGGTCGAATCTGTGGGGAGGCAGAAATGTGCTGCACAACAACCACGAAACATTTTCTCATAATTACTTTCAAAGGTCCCCTGAAGCAACTAAATCAGAGTCAGTGATTTGAAAAAAAATGCGAAATCTATCTCCAGGCGTTTGCAGGCTTTCTAGACGCCCTCTCAGAATAAAGCATTGACAAATGTTGCAGTGACTTGTTAGAGTGAAAATGTGTTGTGGAAATTGTATGTAGCTACGTGTTGACATCACAGCACTGGAAGACTTGGCTCTGGTGTGAAAGACTCCAGCCACCAAGTGTTGATATGCTGGAGTGGTTGTGTGTGTACATGTGTTTTGTGGGTTGGTGGGGAGAGTTTATACTGAGGCATTCGCCATTTGTTTGTCTGCTTCAGATCTAATGCCAGAGAAACAATGTCTGGCAGTTAGTGAAACCAAATAGCAGGAACTGTTCAATTGACCCCAAACATAAGCCAAAGAGTTAAGAGAGAAAGAGTTAAGAAAACGTTATCCCTCTTCTTTAATGGAGCGCACGTCTGCTTTAGATTTATGGCTGTGTGCATTCATAGATAAAAATGATGTGAAATACAATTCCTAACGCCAAACGTCTAGTTGCTACGTAACCGAGAGAGGTCAGGCGTTCCCTGTGAGGAGACGCGGTTCCTTCAGAGACGTCCATTCATCAAGTGCTGCCAACACGCCAGAAGTACAAAGGACGGCATATCCCTCGCCGGCTCTGTTTCCCTTTTTTGTTGTCTCTTTTCTTCTTTCAAACTCTTTTCACAGTCGTATTTAACTTCTTTAAAATGGTCACAGCACAAAGAAACCGACCATATTTCTTAGACTTTGTTGGCTGTGAAGCATCACTAACTCTTTTACTTTTTCCAATCTATTTTTCGATGCCCCCCATAAATACTGTGTCCTACTATTTGTCAAGTAAGCAAACTAAGCAGTGGAGAAAAGTATTGAAGGAATATGAGCTTTCACTCAACTGTCAGGTGCTCTCCGTCTGCGTTTCATTGAGGTACGTATAGAAAAAAAAGCCAGTTTAATGGCTCTCAAAGCTCATGTCGAGAAATGCCCTTCATCTACCCCAACCGAGGCAGGTGGGGACCGGGGTGGCTCACATAAAACAGAAACAAATTATGCGCAGGATACTTGAAGTTCCAAGTGCTCCATAAAACATAATGTGTCATTAATGAAGTTGCCTTTACTTGCCCTTTTCCTCTTTTTTGTTCATAACAATAGCAGCTGGGGAATTAGTCACCAGATCTGCTTAAACTTTATAGTCTGTGCGAGCATGAATAATTTACTATGATTGCACGTATCGGAAATAAAATAATAAAAAAATAAGGAAAAAAAAGGGGCACATTTTGAAATGAAAGATTGTGGAAGAAAGAGCAAAGAGAATTCATAATGGGGGGAAGGTGACAAGACATCAAAGAGAAATTTTACAGATAGATAAGACACAAAAGAACAGTGACTTCAAAACATTGCCAGACTTCTCTCCACTTTGTTCTTTAAGTAACCCTCACTTTTCTTCACTCGCTCGTGCTCAACTGAAGGAGTCAGTCGTAAAAAAAAAATATATTTTTCCTCCGTTTATTCAAAGTGGCGTTTCAAAGTCTTCCAGCCTTAAGAAGCAGTTACACCGTTACTGTCTACAAGCGGGAATAGAAATCAATCAGAGAAGGAACAAGAGGCATTTGAGATGCTTAATGTCTCACCGTAATCACCATAATATATTAAGCCATTATACTAATGATACCAATAATTAAGCCGTTTCATGCATTAATCAGATATTCCCATGCCAACGTGCCTTATTCGTCTTCTCTGAGCATATGGTTGGTATTATGATTAATTCTGTTTCCTGCATGATGGACTCAGGAGGCAACGTGAAAGTCATTCATGTGTCTTTACAACATATGTGATATTAGAAGGTCAGTTAGTGTAGCTGGTAAGATAACTGCTAACATACTAGCCAGCCAAGCTAACGTTCTCCTGAGCTTCTCTCTGATTTCTTTGTTCTGGCTTGTTTACACCGCCTGATGTTTTGTTCTCAGATTCTTTTACCTTTTCACCTTTGACTGATTAAAGGGGAGAAAATAACTAATGGGGCAATAAGTTCACACAATTTATTCCAAATTTAATAACATAACCGTCTTTAAAACCATTTTTCTTTTCTACAATCTGACAGAGGAGGTTTTGAGATCAACACTGCCAAGAAGGCTTGCTTTTGGTCCAATTTGCAAAAGTTCAACTGAAGGTAAAACATTTGCAGATTCCATTGGGTTTTGCGGCAGAATTCAGCACATAAAACAACCTCTTGTTATATAGTTTTATGAGTTGTGTACTTACATCACTGCAAATGTTCTCGACAATATTCTAACCCAGAGAAATTT
Organism: Diplodus puntazzo; assembly: GCA_963678695.2. Taxonomy (NCBI): domain Eukaryota; kingdom Metazoa; phylum Chordata; class Actinopteri; order Spariformes; family Sparidae; genus Diplodus; species Diplodus puntazzo. The sequence goes on from OZ023158.1 coordinate 30,031,500, forward strand.
CTAGTGTTCCAAGTAATGGAGTGTTTCATTTAGTCGTCTGTCACAATATCTTCCAGGGAAAGCCTCAGATGATACATCAGAGAGGGAGAAAATAAAGTTGGCGAATGTGACTAAGTGCAATGTGAAACATTAATATGTAACCTTGTCTGAGTCACGTCCGATACAGTTTTTCATCAGAAATGGTGTTTTTTTAACAATGACGACAACAACTCCCATCATCCCCGGCACCTCACAACATCATCAAGCTGAATCTATTATTTTTAAATCGTCTTGATTGAGTGGCAGATTTTACATACTGTGTGTTCTCACGTCTTAGGCTTGGTGATATTCTACGTTTTTCTACGTATCTCAATAAAGACTACTTCAACTATAAATTGATTACAACCACTGCAAAGACTATTTCCTGTGTAGCAAAAGCCTGATATATACCTCCACTCTCCAGTGATTATCCCTAACGCCAGTGAAACCAGTCCCTTTACTCATACTTAAAAAAAAAAGTAAATGCACTGTATTGTATGTCATATATAGAATATTTGTGACCTGTTTTTAAAGATTTACTTGTTCAGTAGAAACAAATAAGCTTGGCACTGAGTGCAAACTAATGTACTGCTCATTCTGATTCTTATCGTGAGACTTTTTGGCAATAACAGAAATATAGATTTTCTTCCAACATTGTGCTCCAAAATGTTATCAGATTGTGCTCTCTATAGGAGGAAGTTCTTGTGTGGGTGTGGTTTTGTTTTGGAGTTATTGTTATGTAAGGAAAGTGTTGACGTATGTACGGAGCATAATCAAGAGGAAAACCTAAGCAGAAAGGTGCATAAATGACAACATTAATTCAAAGGGGTTTAAGAGTTCAGGTACTTCTTCAGGTAAAAAAAAAATAAATGTGTTTCTATAACAACTGTGAACATGTTTTCAAAGGAGCACTTCTGCTCCATAAAACATCCCACAACTTGTATCAAGGCGGAAGAAATTAGTGAATCTAGTGAAAGGTTCAGTGAGCTGGGGTTCCGGCAGACGTTGATCTTCAGCTCCTTCACTTCGCAGTACAGACTCCGGCTTTGTGAGTTTTCAAAGACACCTCATGTCTGTTTTCAGAGTCTGTCTTCTCCCTGAGAAAAACATTTCCTTATCGCTCATCTGTCAAGTCACATTTCTCCGTCTCTCTCTGACTGTATGTCAGCGAGACCAAGCCACAGCATGCTCGGTCCAGAGCACTTAAAAAAAAAACCACCGTCTACTGTATAAGAGACAAATCAGCCATTACCAAACTACATGCCACTGTTCAGACAGATTAAACGCCTGATAACTGCAACAATATTAGAGGGGAAGAGAGCAGTTAGCCACTTCGGATACAACACCTCCTCCTTTAAGCTTGTTTTGACTCTGTTTGATCCCCTGTTACAATAAAGACAGGGTGGATGATCATCATATCTTCTGCAAACTGAGAAAACACCAACCCCTGAAGAATAGAGCACTCAGAGAGCAGAAGATTGGTATTTTTAAGTGCATGGGAGCGTGTAAAAAGCTGGCATGCCGCCACCAATTCCCCTCTCTGCAGCACATACCAATACACATCAACGAGTACGGCGCAGTTAAAAGGTGAGGAGTCAAACTCAAGAAAGTTTCTGAGTACTGAAGAAGCATTCAACACTAGCAGTGAAACATAGAGCTGTGAGGGTGATGTCAGAAGTCGGGCTGGTATCACCTGCCACCTGGAGAAAACCCTCAGTAGATTTTTATGGCTGATTAGACGGCGGAGAGCACAGACGGATTCAAAAGACTTCCCTTATTTGTTGTTGCACAGTATCTGTGGAGAATCTGGGTTTGACAGGCTCATGAGGGTTCGGAGCGTGTTTTCTACATGCTCTTTGAGTTTGATCCTGCCCCCTGCTGCAAACCTTACTGACAAATGTGCAGTAAAATACGAGAACATTTCATGATTCTGAGACCTTCTCGCTGATGTGAATCGATTTTTTGAAAATTCCCGTCCTGCAGGTGCAACATCACAGGATAAAAATCTGCCCTCTGTGCCTGTAAATCCGCTGAGATGGAAGTCACCTGACAGGGATATTATGATTAATAAAACTCCTGGTGAAAAGAGCTCCCTGGAAATAAAAAGTTGCCTTTTTATCTCGGCGGTTACAGTGAGTTGTCATCTCACAACGCATCTTTCTCAGAGCTGTGGGCCCCTTTGTCTCCAAGGACTGATGAGCCATGTTGGACTGATTATAAAGACAACTGCATGAGAGTCACGCAACACCACAGCATAATGTCCCGGGGGATAATTTCGTCTGGTCGATTCGGGAGAGGAGCAGCAGTGAAAACGATTTGGAAGCTCATGATGAAAAATGTAATAATTTCTTATTTGGTTATTTTGATTTAAAATCACACAACAGAGGGTAAATCTGTCAGAGTAGAAAGGAAAACAGGGGGAGGATGAGAAGTTAATTTGTATTTATATGATTACTGTTGTGTAAATTGCTTTCCTCTCCGGACCGGCAGCGCTCTGATGTCAAGGGTTTGTGATTATTTTCAGTTCATGACTGAGTTCGGAGCCTGTCCAACATTAGAGATAGAGATAAACTCCAGCTGGTGTTCAAATGTAGTGATAAACAGACCTCCTGTCTGTCATAATTTCTCCTCATAACGACAGCAACTTAATAACTCACAGCGTTATCTGTGGGAAAAAAAACATGTGTTTTGCAGAAACTGTATAAGATAATTGTTAACTGCTGCAGTTCAGGGCAACAGCAGTTCTTTATAGTGTTTTAATGATTACTAGGAATTCATGCAAGTACGAAATTACAGAAAATGCGTGTATGTGTGCGGTTGCTCTGAGGCAACACGACAGAATGAGAAGCACAGACTGGCAGAAAATTGCTGCCCTATCTTCCAGGGGGCTTTGGCGAGCCCAGAAACATTTCTCTGCTGAATTTGCAGCGCTGCTGATAATGTCACGATTAAAGGCAGATAAGTTAATCCACCGAGCCTCTGATTCTTGACATTTCATGATATGAAGCACAGGCCGCCTGAGGGGAGAATCACATTTGTTTAAAGTGTCAGACGAGCAAAAACACGGCTCGGATTCTCTCATATATCCAGAAAAAAAAAAACAGACTTTGAAACGTCCTAATGAAGATGTCACACTTTCTTCTCTCACTGCTGATCTCTCCGGAGAAGCTAATTAGCAACCACGACCTGATCTCACATTGACATTCTGCATTCAGTCAAGCTGTTGACGTGTATCTTGATGGAGGTTTGATTCGTTTTCCATTTTAATAACGGTGCGCTGCGTTTGATGGAAGCTCTGGAGATGGAAGCGGACGTGCAGAGTTCACTTGTGCACAACAATAACAACGACACGAGCGACCTGCCACTGTTCATCCAGTCATCAAAACAACAACACAAACAAACATCCGCATACTTCATTAGCATTTCAGAAATCAGGAGCTTTATATAGAGGCGGATGATAAACAGGAAGCACATTAATTGTGAATACAGTAAATAATGCGGCAAATCTGTCCTGAGATCAGGGGACTAATTTAGCCGCAGCTGAGAGGCCACCTGTTGACATTTTATGCGGTATGACTGATATTTTCAAGGAAGACGTTGGTCAGAGGAAATGCGAAGATACCTTATTCCATCATCTGCGTTACACTTATCTGTGGAATGTCGGCCTGTTATTAAAAACTCAGGAATCAGGAAAAGTCGTCAGCGGTGACCAAATCCTGACATACACCGCATTCCTTCATCAAACACTTCCTGTAAACAGCCAAGTGTTTCCTGTGTTGAGGCACATGTGGCTGTATTGCTGCCCTCTGACTGTTGCTGCCAGGTCTCAGAGGTAAAAAAACAAAAAAAAAAAAAAAAAAAGGCAATCCTCCACTAGCTTACGCTCACGTCATGGCACACGGTCCACTGATACACTCTGAGGAAACACCATCTGTTACATTTTCATTGCAGGCTTTGCTTCAAGCTAAGACAATTAAAGCTAATAGAGTGCAAATGTTTGAGCCCTTACTGCCAACTTTACAACGTCTCACACATTCGTATCCATATCCATAGGACATTTAATGACTGGTAAATCCACAGTCATAAATTATCACGAGCAGCACCTGGACTCAGCACACTCTGGATGTTTGCCTCAGTCTTGATATCCACATTAACTGTTAATTTGAAATAACTCTGCAGGCAGTTATCCCACTTCGCTCTGAAATGATTCCCTAGAATGTTGAATTAAACTGAATTTTGAATTGCTCCTAACTACCCCTAACTACTAAGTGGGCTGGTAATGGCGCCATAATCCCCTCTATCTCCCATTATGTACAATTGGAAAGAATTGGTCATGCTTTCTGTCGGTGATCAGTGAGCACCTTCGAGAAAACGCTGTGAACAGATTCTTTCGAAGGCTCTTGGGAGAATTATCTTTCGGCTAAAAAAAGGACAGGCTCGGATAAGCATCTTTAGCCCTCAGGGGCTTGGCCACCCCTGAGGTGAGAGGATTGCTTCTCATGAAGTGAAGGCTTCAAGTGCTGCATGTAAAAATGGAAGGTGCTCTTGTTGTTGGATCTCAAGTGGGTGGCACAGACATGTTGCCCTCTGGGACCGAGGGCCTTGGGGAGACAATGGGCGGGCTGTGTGAAGCCGGAGCTGCAGAGTCGAGGGTCACAGGGCCCCTCTTCTCAAGTCTACACCACTAAAGTGACTGTTTAGTGACAACACAGAGAAAAGGGGTTGTGTGGAAGACTTCACGGTGGGGGGGTTGTGTCTGGAGGTTGTGACCAAAGGCGGTCCATCCATCATTTGTCACTTCAGCCCTGAAGCAACACAGATCTGTGCGCCCGAAGTGAACTGAATTTTTCATAAAAACACCAAAATTTAGTAATAGAATGTAACTAGCGCATTTACTTAAGTGTAATTTTGAGGTACTTGATCACTTAAGTTACTATTTACTTTGCAGCTGAATCAGAGCCGAAGTAACACATCTAGAAATGAATTTATTTTTGTGGCAACTGGATTAAAAAAAAAAAAAAAAAAAACAGCAATTACAATAATCACAAAAACCTGAAAATAAGATCCGATAGTCAGCCGAGCTAATTCTCAGTCGACCCAAAGTAAACAACAGCACGTAGATACACGTTAATATATGTACAATTTACCTTCCCTTGGAAAACATTTAAGAGTCTGTTACTTTACTTGACTAAACAATCTGTGTAATTTTGCCACCTCTGTGCTTAATTAACCATTACTAATATGGCTGACTCTTTTACCAAAGTAATGATTTGATATATTTACTTTTCACAGCTGTGATTAATTACTAGCTTCACTTGCATCATGAGCTGTTCAGTTTGCTTTATAGTTATTACTTCTGCTAAGGGCACTTGGACCAGATCCGCAGACTCCTTACGACAGGGCGTAGGAGTATAAAATGCTGTAATAGGGTGGAGTTCAATGTTTCTTGATGCATAGTTTAATACATACAAAATTTATGACCTCTTCCAGGACGATTTTCTTCTCAAGTGGCTCTGTAGAAACTTGTAGCATTGATGTTGCTCTGTGGCTAAACGCGATAAGAAAACTTGTTGTACTTCCAGTGCCTGCTTACAGTTCTCACAATTCACAGCGAGAAATGCAACCTTTCCTGTTTATTGTGCGATAAACAAATGAAAAAAAAAATAAAAAACAAGTTGATTTATTTTATAGTCAAGCAGGGTGGTGGTTTTCTTGCGGCTTTTGTTTGCAGGAAGAATATAATCTGTGTAAAAAAAAAAAATAAAACAAATGACTTCAGGGGGCGGTGGAACAAATAGTGCGAGCGATGGGATCAGGCAGAGTCTGATAAGTTTTTTCCTGCGGTTACTCCCGCTGTCACGGACACTAACTTCAAACGGCGCAAATGATTTAAGTCATACCTTCCTTCGAGACGCGGCTGCCAGCGCCACTGTTGGTAAAGAATAGTGTGAGGAAGAAAAGGGTCCATACAGCTGGCGGGGATACAAAAGCAGGAAAGCATGAACCTCATCTCGCACCTTCCCTTCTTTCATCTACTTCCCCCAATAAGCTGGTATTTTGATTCCTGGATTCCTGGCAAGCAGCCCTGTTTGCAATTCAAAGAGTTTTCAACACGAGCATCTGTTTGGGTATTATCATAAACCTGCATGCACCCCCACCCTTCACCTCCCCCTCTCTTTCCTCCCTCCCTCTGCTACCTCTCTCCTGCTCTTTCCTCGGTGCATGTGCACTTGCATGTTTGTGGAAAAGGGGTGGAGAGGATGGGTGATGGTGGGGCGGGAGGGGGCTTTTCCGTGACCCACAGAGTCAATGATACATAAGCCACATGACCAACTAGACTCTAACACACACACACACACACCGACAGGCGGACCTGCAAGCGGACTTCCAGCACATTCACAGCTCCACTGAACTTGGCTCACGCTGCCGTTTCTCTGACAGAAGACGAGAGGACACACCGGCACACACACCTCCGTGGGAGAGCTCAGATAAAGACGTGCCTTCAGTCTTGGAGTGGCGCTGTCACACACTGATATACAAATACGCATTTAGACAAACACACAGGCACAGTCAGAGGGAGCCACCACACACACACATACACACACACATTCCCACAAATTGACACACTCACTTCTCTCTCACTCTCACACACACACACACACACACAGGGGAGCAAACAGTCTCTCTCTCTTTCTTGCTCGCTCAGCTGCTCTCTCTCTCTCTCTCCCCCTCTCCCTCCCTCCCATCCACACACACACACACACACACATACACACACACACTCACTCACTCACACACACACACACATATACACACACACACACACACACACACACCACTACAGTATATCAGCGAGTGACTAGCGGAGAGCCAGAGGGGAGTGCAGAAATGAATGTGAAGATCCTGACGCTGGTGATTGTGCTCTTGGTGTCTCTGCTGTGTTCTGCCAGTGCTGGTGAGTACAGGAGCGGCCAGCCTCGTCGCCGGTCGTCTCCCTCCGCTTTCTATTTCTCTCTCTGTTTGCCTTTGGCTCGTGCAGGCAGCTGTAGTTGATCAGTTACCCAGCATGGTTAGCCTTGTGTGGGCTCTAAAAGGCAGGAATATCAGCACCTGGCTGTATACAGTACTGCACTGCAGTGGTTATACTGTCTGCTATTGTACTGCCATGGCTTTTATGGTAAACTTGAATGTGGTTTTCTAGCTTAGATCGATCCTTTTTTCCTCCCTGCCTCACCTTGATGTGAGCCTGTCAGACTTGGAGATGAAATATGAAGAGGTTTTTTGTTGATGGACAATTCATGTGTGGAGCTGTTAGCTGTGCTGGATGTATGGGCGACTGTTGTGGCTGTTATGAAATGTAAGATATGCATGGCACATGTTCTGTGAGGTGGAGTGAATCTGATTCATTTACGGCTTGATGTATTCCATCTGACCCGAGTGCTATATGATTATTACATGACTGTGATTGTGCAGCAGGGCAACACAGCACCTATATATGCGTGCGTGCCTCCCGTGGTGATGGTAATGAGGACTGTAATTGTTGTACGCATCGATGAGGGGAACACAGATCCCAGATGCATGGATTGTCTCCTGTGGGGCTCTTTCTTGATGCCTTGTCACAGTAAATTTCCGTAAAGTGCTGCCGCGTCTCTGGAGCCATTGTTGGACTAGATATCAATTCCAGCGTGGATCTAAAATGTCTAAAATTTGGAACAAAAACATTGACTTTGGACAATTACACAGGGGCAGGGCATATTCCCTCTGATGGCTCATGGGAGTAAATGGGTTGTGAGAAATGTGGCTTCGGGGGGTTAGTTTGGAGAGCGATGGGCAGTCTGCAGATGTGATGCAGGTAACATTATGGTGTGAAAAAACAACAGTTAGGCCTGTGTAAATGTCTGGGGCATTCTTTGGATTATCACCTACCCACCAACTACAGCAGCTTGGAAGCCACACTGACAGAAGCTGTGTTTATATTTAATAGAAAGCTGTAAAGAAATGATAGAAAAGATGTAGCATAGTGATTATATTCCATACAGCACATCCTGGAAGAAAACAGGCCTAGGAACATATATAGTAAGCTGTATATGTTGCTAGGTTCTGTATAGAGATGCTGTGTAGACTTTATGCCGTCCACTCTGTGTATCGATCTGCGGCCACAGCACTCACAGTTCCCATGCTTCCCAGCACATTCGTTACAGCGACATGCTATTTTTGTCTGAGCCTCTCAGCACATGAGTAAATGGGAAGCAATTATCTAGCATCATGGTCAGTGTCGTTTTTCACGCCCTGCGTGTGGCTAAGCATGTTCCACGCCTGAGAGCCCACCGTGCTACACCAGCGACGGGGAAAAACAAGGCTGCCGTGCCCCGGGCTTTCATGGGAGCTTATCCTTCTCAACGTTGTTCGAGTCATGCCGCTTATGTAGCTCTCTCTGTCCTCCGGCTGCTGCTGCTACTGTAGTATCAGAGCTCCATTGACAGAGAGGAAGAGAGACAGAAAGGGAGTGAAAGAGAGGAGGGGATGCAAGTGTGTTGCGGCGTTGATGGGTGTGGGGAGGGATGCTAGCTGGAGTGTGTCTGCGTAGCACAAGCCTCTGCTACAGTATGCGCTGTCGCGGGAAGGTGTCGGAAGAGGCTCTGCATGTAGGCAGTGGGTGTGAAGCCTTTCATCTTGAGACAAACGCTTTTCCAGTTCAGTGGGCTTTCTCTCTCTCTCTCTCAGGCATCTGTGTGTGTACATGTGTGTCTGAGAAAGCGGAGAGAGATAACACAGAGAGTGAGACAGAGAGAGCGTGTGTGTGTGTGTGTGTGTGTGAATATAGACCTGGATCTGACTGAGATACAGGAGGAGGGTGTGGAAGTGTGCGTGAATCCTGATTGTATTTATGGATGTATTTGCATATTAGCAAGAACTCCTAGTGCAACAGGCAATCAACCTCAATGCTACTTACAATATTCATTCAGTACACTAAAAGAGCCACTGTGGCTGTCTCTATGTAATATTAGCATCCTTTAGCAGCGCACTTCAATTACCCATCCTTGAAAAGCACTCTGGCTCAAGAGTGGGCTCCAGCTTTAGACATGTAGTATCCATAATTCATCCCGAGGCCGATCACTCTTCCTCCCTGTGTAACTCTTAAGACTAGTACATAAACACTCTTTATTCTCAAAACATTCTCACGTCTGTCACATCAAAGCTTCATCTCTCTCTGCCATGGAGACACCCTGCCAATCCTCACCTAGGGACACGCAGCATAAAAACAATAGCAGCTGGCTCAGACGCGCACACACATCTGCCCACATGCACATACACACAGGAGGTGTAATTGTGAGGCCTGGGTTGAACAGGTGAGCCAGTTGTGTGTGTGTGTGTGTGTGTCTGTGTGTGAGCGGGGCACGAGGCCCAGATCAGAGCCATTATCTGGCAGCGGAATCATCTGCTTGGGATTTTATGAGAGCTGTCAGCAGTGCTATTATTCCATATTAAACTTTGATGTATTGTTGGGGCTGGCCGCTCCACCACCATCATGCTTACATACAGTACTGTGGCCCACCTCGCACAGATGCTCAACCAGGGGTTGCGGGTCAAGTACAGCCAAAAGAGGAGGGCTTCAGCACATGCAGCCACTCATTTAAGCACCTAAAACACCTCCTAGCTCGGTCTTATTATTTTGTTAACAACATCTATAGATCTAAACCAACCGTAACCAGGAAGCTTTAAATCATAATCCCCTGTATTTTAATGTGAAGAAGGTGTTTGTGCCTGCAGACGTGATTACGAGAACAAAAGCAGCTAAACTTTTCCAGATGTCCTGGCATAACACCCTAACAGTGGGCAAACACTCGTGTCAAAGGGGGAGCGGTGGAAAGGTTATTACAGGATTATGGGGAATCACAGAGCCTTTTCCTTTTTTTAAATTGTGAGGCACAGGAGCTTGTGAGCACCACCTGGGTTTATGTCACACACACACACACACACACACACACACACACACACACACACACACACACACACACACACACACACACGCAGACACACTGACACACAGGGTCAGATGAAATCCATTTCATAAAGAACCTGGATTTCCTCTTCATGCAGCATTACCAGGAAATAGAGCCAGAAGCCTGCAGCATCAGTGGAGTTTATCTGCTGCAGACAACACACACACACACACACACACACACACACACACACACACACACACACACACACGTACACACACTACACACTCCATGAGTTGTGTTTGGGATGTGACTGAAGTGTGATTTGTTATCCTCTTGTTGATTTGTCATTTGTTTTGCTTCTGTAGGCTTAAATAGTAGCATCAGAACAATGTTGTTGTGATCCAGACAGTATACTTTATGTCCATGTAGCTCGGTTAGCAGTGGGTGTTTGACAGTATATAATGTGAGATGATATATATTTGTCATGTTGCACTATTATTTATATTGTGGTAGCTTACCATTTGATATTTCTGGATGTGTTGTCCCATATTCAGCCAAGTGGGAATTATATCTGGAATTTCTGTCAGCGGTGATGTAGAGGATATTTGTTAAAAACCTTTCCTGTCACTAGACGGTTCTGACCCGTGTAGTCAATCTATTATTTACCATATTGTGATTTTGCATGGCTGCTATTTTTGGCCAGGTCTCTGTTGCAAACTGATTGAAAACGGGTTTAAGAGGCAATCATCGAAATATTAACACTAAAACATCAACGTATCCAGTCGTTCGACTGTTTGATTTTGTTGCCCAGTCCTAGCATTTATGGAGTGCTTTTGATTTGACTTGACAATATCAAGCATTCCAATATAGCCTTAAAATATTGCAATGTTATCTTAAGCCAGTCCAACCCTGACTGCCATAGGGTTCACAGTACGCAAGTCAGTGTAGCAATGAGGAGATTTCTAAAAAGAAAAATGCTTTCTGTGATAAACCACTCTGCATCTGTATAATATCACCCAACATGAGCTCGGTGAATGGCACTCTCAATTGCTCTGGAGTGGGTGGGAGCTGAGGAAGAGATTTAGTGAGAAATCATAACTCATTTGGTAGGGATATAAGGCTAACCTTTGGGCTAGCACTCCCCGGAGAGCTGAACTGTTGAAGACTTTGGCATATGTGACTGCTGGGCTGCTGTAATGCAATTCAGAACTCTTTGAATGAATAAATCCACTCACTTAGATCTTCCCTTGAGAGCAAATGCAGCGAAGGGAAAGAAAAAAGGCAAAGGGGGAGTATAAAAGTCGGGCCAAGGGACAGAAAAATAAAGGGGCGGACAGGAAGAGAGGCTATCTGGGAGCTGAGAGGTTGTGCAAGCTCTCCGTGGTGAAGGAAGTCGCAGCTCCATCTGAAAGCTCACAGCTGGTGATCTAGTCCATCTTAACTCGGGTCATATGTGAGATAATGGCATTTCTTGGCTGCTCCGCTAGATATGTAAAATCGCTTGTAAATTCTGAGTCCATTCTGATCCCTTATGTGTGTTGAGGTCCAGACCCCCCTTTGAGTTCTGAGGGCACAACCTAGAGGTTTTGGCGAGGGGTGGTGGGGGTGTGCAGACGGGGTCCTGTGTTAACCAGACCTCATGTGATCACCAGACCCTATCCTCAGGCCCGGGGCGATCCTTACAACTTAATTAGAGCCAGATATTTTTTTAAAAAACGCTCTGTTTTCCACTAGTGTCCAATATTAAAGTGATTTATGACTCTCTTTTTGAACATTAAGTGTTACATTTATAGCAGTAGTCCAGGCAGATCGGATTCCTGATCAAGATCTGAGTGGACATTTTTATTAACGGGCTGCCAGACCGCAGAATAAATACTGCGGTCTGTAGGAACGCAGGTGCTTTAATTACTTTCATGCTCAATTTGTAGGAACCCAGAATGAAAAAATATGACTCCTGTGTATTGCTTTAGAGATGTCATTTGTGGTAGAAAGTCATACTTCAGCAGCTAAAATGGTGCGTCGGAGTAGAAGTGAATCAAATAAATATGGTTTAGGGTATTGTCACCATTAACGTCAAACCTCTATAGGAGCCATCGTGGATCAGTGAGGTTTTTTACACTGTGTGGCTAAAAGCGCTGCACAGCTGGCTGTTGTTAGGCTGCTCAGGATTTCATTGCTGTGAAGATAGCAGTGTGGATTGGGGCTGTGAATGGTGCAGTGGGACTGTAGGAGAGATTTTGGGTTCATTTATTGAGCCCCCTCTGGGATCTGCTTAAACTCAAAGCCTGAGGCTATAGGATGTCACTTTATTCTGAGAGATTTAAAGGATGTTGTGGTGCACCTCATGTGGGTTTCAAACTGTCATGCACCTTATGATCCTGCCTTAAATTAAATGCTTGAAAAGGGTAATTGTAAGACCGCTTCCATCTTTTCACAGAAGTGGGGCCCTTCTGTGACAACACAGAAATCATTCATTTATGAAATCATGCATTATTCATCGCAGTAGCTCTGTCTTTGATCACAAATGTTATTTTCCCTGGGAGACTATTTCACACATACAGGTCTAAACGTCGGCCAATCAAATGATCTGCCACCGACTAATACACAGGACAGGGCCCCTCGCTGTGTCCCCATGTCTCACACACTCTTCAGGAGAGGCCTCCCTGCTCTCAGGGCCCCTGAACATGAACAGATGTTTGTAAAAATACAAGAGCAAAACAATATATGGATTTCATAAACATGCTTCCACATGAGGCAAACAGTTTATCCTCCCAGCTCATGAAAACCTTGTAAACACAGAGGGCTGATAAACATTAAACTCTGGCTCACCGGCAGCACAGAGCAGCTGAACCCGTCCGTAAAAATACTCATGAATTGTATTTCTTCGCTAAATATTTGATACAGAATTGTTTGCTATGTTTCATTGCATAACATTTTGCCAAAGGTGCTTTGCTCCCCTTCCTAATAAAACTCTTTTCATTAGACATCATTGAAATGTGCTACATGTTAAAGTAAAACAAATGACCCATCCAAATTGGCAATTTAAATCAAATTACACTTATATGTAACAAGAAAATGCATCTCATCCAAATTCAATAAGTTTCTATGTATTATTATGTTTATTATAGACGTTTTTATGACCATGCCACAGTTTTTGTTTATTACTGACTGTGCCACCAAGCATTTAACCTGTCTATCATCACTTGGACCACAGCTTATTGCATTAAACATACATTTTGGTATTTCACACTTGATTTAGCATACATTTGCAATACATTTCAAGTATAACGATAATAGCTTGTTTCGGGTTCATCTATCCAGCGAAGCTTTAGGTGTCAGAGCCATTGTTTTGTTTCCTTTAGTGTGGCTGAGACGTACCACAGTCTGATGCAATGTTGCTGCTATTTCCCTTTAATAGTACTGTATGTGCTATGGGGAGAGGCGATGGTCCCCTCCGGCTTTAAAAGCTGCAGTGAACCCTGCGCAGTGACGTTTCTCTCCCTCTTTCTGTCTCTCTCTTTCTCCCACATCTCAAATGGGAGAAGGCACGCAGGTTCACAGCATGGGGGGGAGTGATGACACAGGAAGGGAGGGGCTGTGTTTCACATCTGATTAGCGTGCCCATGGAAACGGATGGTTGGAGGATCCCTTTGCCCTTGACATGCAATCTCTGGAGATTAGGGCAACGGTTGGTAGCCTTACCTACCTATTGTACCTGCCATGCGCAAAAGATTTACCCTGCTGTTGTTAACAGAAGCATCTCTCCTGCCCCTGCTCTCCTCGATGGAAGTTGTGAGGAGAAATCCTCCCTCTGAGTTATTATATGTTTGTTTCTCTGCTCATGATGAGTAGGCTCCAACCTGCAGTAACCTCCTAGCCACAAATTCACCCCTTCAACCGGAGTGGGATTTTGAATAAACCAACAGGCAGTCAAGAGGTGAGGGGAGTCAGTGGCTTCATTAGCTAGCTCAATGCTGCTGCCGGCCCTTTGAACTCACAGCGCTCTGATCATAGCAGAGCATGCAGTCTCACACCTCATCATTTCATACACTCTCTAATTCAGGAGCATATATAGCTCCACACTTCACAGGCGGCTCACTGACTCAAAGGGGCATCTGCAGAGAGCCTGAAACTAGCAGGCTGCACAGTTTGTTTTTAATTTGTTCTGAAGGGGGGGGGTCGCTTTGAGAGCAGGGCGGGCAAGGGGTTAAGTTTAAAAGCTGCAGCAACTTTTCATGTACTTTGGTTTCCTCATTGGAGTTTGTATAGACAAAGCCAGCCTTCAACTCAGCCACAAGCCTAGCATTATCACAGTGCAACAATGCTGCATATCAAACAGTCACCGACAGAAATAAAGGCGAGTGCTCACGACCAAAACAAACCCCTCCTGAGAGGAACACTCGGAGTCCAAGTGCTGTGGCCCACTGAGGTTAAAAACATCGCAGACACAGTCAGAGGGCTGATCGTGCATTCACACTGTGTGCAGTGAAATTTGTAAATTGAGAAACCTGGTCGATTTCAGCTGACAATGTCATTCTTTTTGCTCTAAACTGAGCGCCTTTCATGGTGGCTGCCATGGTAACGTGGTCTGAAAGTCGGCAAGCAATTGGTACCAGTTTCTGCCAAGGCCCAGACTTACTGGTAGGCATGCGATAAGCAGCATTTCCGACACTAAATGTTGGATTGTGAAAGCTGAACAACAAGGGACTGCCTCTTTAGTTAGGCACCATTCCATATGTGCAGGATGAATGTGTGGGGAGGCCATCAGGCTGCTAGCAAATCTCCAGTGTGATGCTGTAGCAGAGCAGGAGCTTATTCTAGGTTAAAAGAATGTTTGGCACGTATCTGGCGCAATTAACACTTCTCATCCCTGGCCAAATAATCCTGATCCCCTAATGTGCTTATGCAGTGGGAAGCATCTCTACCCATGACATGTCTCTGTCTGGCTGTGTGGGTTAGTATGTCTGTGGTAATGGCATGCTATAGAGGGATTCATTAGCTAAAGCTACTTTTAGTGAATGAAGGAGGGAGGCACACGATGGAGACAGCAGGCCTGCTCCTCCAACGTCATGGTAATAACCATGGCTACACACACCAGGGTATTTATTCTTCCTATCTCCTACTAACACAAATATTGCTCTGTTGCCCATAAGGATTACACACACATATACAACATAACAAATAACAATGTTATCTTTTTATAATATGTCCGTCTAGCGAATACTATAATGTGGCAGGTTATATTTGCAATAGAAACACCATCCACCATTACACTGTGAAGGAATGCCTCGTATGTGAATATGTCGAGCGATTGTGAAAAGAAGACAAGCGTTAACTAAATCTCTGATTCAGTCCAATCAAAGTGGTAAATAGAGTGAATATCAGTTCAGATAGAAACAACACAGAGTAAACAGGTATGCTAACAGCTCTGTGAGGCTGTATAAAAGAGACTGTATAAAACATGGGTCTGAAAAGTGATGCCAAAGCAGGAGTGCCTCCATTTTGTCTTATCGGCCAGCTACGTCTCCACTGGTTTCATTATATGTATGTAAGCTTATGAAAAAACTACACAATTTTTTTATAGTCTCAGTTGCCAGTTTCAAGTCTTCTTCAATACGGCATGATGTTCATTTTGTACATTATCATCTGATTTGCAGTAAAAAAGAAAAGATGATTATCTAGGGTATGTTCAGTAGACCTATTTAACGTGCAGCCCGTGGGCTGAATGCTGCCTTTTAACAACCTCATTCTGCCAGTTTAATGAAATCCCTTTAATGAATATCCAGTCATTAGTGATATTTGTTTCTATGCACAAAAATACTCTGCTTTCACTTATAGGTCTGGACTTTCTTGTCCAAATATGGTCACTTTTGATTAAAAAAAAAAAACAAGATGCCAGAAATGTCCAGAAAAAACAATGTCTGAGGCTGCATGCTTGTAAGCTTGCTGCTAAGCATGTACAGGTGCAACTGAAGATGCAGGTATGTCCAAGAATTGGACAAATCAGGTTGAGTGATCATGCTAGATGAAAAATTACGTTTTTACAATTCATCCCGAGGACATTAATATTTCTGCTGCATATCATGGTAATCCATTCAATAGCTGTTGAGACTGTGCTAGCGGTAAAATCAGAGGCTCACCAAAGTCAGTAGAATCTATCCCATGGGTATCACACATCTCTGTACAATATTTCATGTCAATCCATCTGATTGTGTTCAGACTGAATAATTCAGTCTGTCAGTGGTGGGCTGATGGTATGCTTACCCAACTCCTACTTCTCCAGCTTTTATCATGAACAAGGTTTTTGATGCCAAAATATTAAGTACAATCACACCGCGGGCACATAGAGTTAAGTCCTCTCATTTCAGGACTGACCCGCTCCCGTTTTCCCTCCTGCTTGTTGTTTACTTATCAGGATACATCTGTACAAATTGCAGCTGGCAAGATTTATGGCGCAGAGGTGTCAGACAAGTGATGTGGGGACAGTAAAGAAACAGAGAGATGAAATGTTTTGAGACACTCAGCCAGCCGAGAAAATGGATCAATGAGATTGCGTGCAATTGATTCATAATCAGTGTGACTGTGAGTGATGAGCAAGACAAGTAAACAAACAGATAAGATTCAAGAGGACCGCAAATCATTTTGCAGTGACACAGAGAAAATTAAACACAGCAAGGATTACATTTTGGAGGCCATGCTTGACTGAGCATGTTTACATCTGATGCAACAGTGTCTGTGCTTACTTGTTGCCGTAGTTAGACTCACGGGCTGGTAAAGTTTAATCTTTTATGTCCGAGTGGCAGAAAAAACATGATCATTATGCATTTACAAGTGCAGACATTTGTTATGTGGTCGTTTTGGCAGGCGATACACACAAATCAGCTTTACAACTATTAATAAGCAGCTCTGGTCCATTTGCCATGCTGTCTGTGTTCCTGCATTGATACACAGCGCTGTGATATACAGTTTGCTCTTGCCAAGTTCATCAGGTGTCCTCGTGGTTGGCATTAAACCAGAGGACAGCCATTTCTCTTCCCTGACTGGATGGACAAGTGCTGGAAGACGTATATCTCTCCGGGCACCACTGATGGACTGTTGCAGAATCAACAGGAATAAGCTGTCAGTACTACACTTTCCGCTGGGCCATAATAAGATGGAGAGCCGGCCATTTGAAAAAGACAACATAACAAATATCACCATAGGAGGTGGTGTTGAAACTAGGGCGGGGAATTAGGGTGCAGCCGACCAGCTATTCATCACTAGTCTGGAGGCTGGCCAGTTTGTGACACTGTCAACTACTCTCTTCTCTACCCGGCCACTTCTACCTCTCCTATGCCTCTCCTTTACAAGGAGGCGCTAGCGATGTATGCAGCAGTAGCTGCAATAACCAGGCATTCCTGAAATTCCCTCTTTATTAAACTTTAATTAGGGAATTACCAAGTGGGGGAACACGTGTTGAGATTTGGTAGAAAGAGGGTAAAACCAAGGCTCCAAGGTCATCAGAAACTGAGATAAGACCCTTGTTATTGTGAGACATATGTTATCCTGCTATTTTGCTGTTCTACCAGCTGAACGTAAACATGGGAATGTCTCATGGGAAAAGATCAATGGGATACTACAGAGGCTGGATCCAATTTCAGAGCAATAAGATAGTTGAGATATCTTATTGTTTATGGAGATGAACTATGCATTATCCAGTGATAAACCTGCCGTGGAGACAATCAAAGATCTTATCCAGATGCAACAGATGTTGCCACATTCAATCTATATGGGTTCAGCTGGAGATACAAAGCTAGCTGTTGCTGTATGTCATATCTGTCACACAGAGAAGCTTTCCCCACAGGCTGCAAGAGTTAATCTATACTGCCAGTGTTATCACTAGGGCCTGGCTTATTTTTAGCAGCTTTCATTACACTTTTCTATCCTGTAGCCAGATTGGATGGGTTGAGATTTGTCAAGAGAATCACGAGATGTTCTCCCTTCAAACCCCAGTGCCGAGCAGTGGCTGACAGCTTGCTATGGCAGGAGACATCTAAATTGTCTCATTATGGACCTGGGTTATGACAGCCTGAGCCACCCAGAGAGGAACCGCAGATGAGTTGTGTGAGCCAAGGTACAATTACTTTACCATGTTGCATTGCAGTGTGCGTGTGTGTCTGTGTGTGTGTGTGTGTGTGTTAGTGTATAGTGACTAAGTGCGACTCCATGCAAGTGCTTGCAACACCTGTTAAAGTAGCCTATTGCTTAAACTGTAGAAGCTGCGGTTGGCCGTTGTGTAGCACTCTAGTTACTTCAGGTATCACTGTCAGGCGTTTAAGGTGTCAGTATGATTTAACCGAAGTGCTTGTCAAATGGCCAAGTTTAGTGTCTAAAACTCTCCTTCCTCATGCCTTTTCAATGTTGTTTCCATCTGACAATTTATATAACTTTTTGACACCGAATATAGAGCGTACTTTGGCCAGGATAAATTGAAGATTTATGTGTGTGCAACCTTTATACCTTTGGGTATTCAGCAGTTGGTACATTTGACTTTGGTTTTGCGCCACAGAATAAAACACTAGGAAGGCGTATCCAATGAAAGATGAACAATTATTTCATCTTGCCCCAATCTACAATGCTGGGCTTTTCATCCCACGTACGACGAAACATCGTGCACACTAGTTAATTTCGAGCATACCGATACCTTAAATGGCAAAGACTGCAGCCTTCGACTTCTGTGTGTTCCCCAACTAAAATGGTTTTTCAGGTGCCAAAGGAAGCAGGGCCCCCCACAAAATCTACTCAAACACAGAGTGTTTTTACATTCAACCCTCTGGATTTAAAAGAAATGAGCTGAAAGCCTTCAGAGCATCAGCGTCCCTCTTTCACTGTGTATCTGGAACAATAACAAAAGGATAATGCGCAGATTAGTGCTCCTAGGGGCAAAGATGGGCTTTAGATGTGGAAATATGCAACACAGACTTTCCCTGCTGCAAATGAATTAGCCCACTGTTCACCCACAAATATAGTGTGTAATGTGCTTGCGGAAGAAGATTAGTGTGGAAATGGAACTTGAGACGTCTGGCATTTCAGGGATATACATCGAAAACATTTAAAAAGCTGTCTAGCTCCATGGTGCAGTTCACTTTATCACATCATTTAAACCTGAAGGGCAGAAACCTTTATATTTTTCCTCCTTTTCTATGGAGAGTTGTTCTTTTAAAATGTCTTCAATATGCCACAGCTGAAGGTCAACAATTATAAAAGGCTGCCAAGAGACTTAGCCTTCCTCCTAATGGTGTTTTGAATTCTGCTCTTGAAGAAAGCTGCCCTCCATTCAACAAATTGATCTTGGCTATGAGAGAAGCTTGAGTGTTTTGAACGCAGGTTTTAGAGACAGTTTTTAGCGTTCAATCAGACGACATCCTTGGGGGCACAGCTGTGTCTTGTTCATATAACAGTCTGTGGTATCACCACTCTGCCACAACTAAACACACAAACCAATGAAAGGAATCTTAAAGGAAGCAGGAACCTAGCATCATGTTGGCTTTCGTAAGCTGCTCAGCTGCTGTCCTCAGTTTACTTGCTGCTTTTCCAAACCTCTGCAGTCGACTGCCTGACTTATCTAAAGCTGTGTCCTCACCCGAGCCCCCGTAAACTGAAGGAAGGTCATTCTCTTGGGAATTCTAAAAATGGTGCCAGTGTCTCTGAGGAGAGGAGACAGGAATGTCATGACCCCGTGTGAGTGATGTCAATCAGATTGTTGAGGGGAATTGCCCAACGGGGATTTGCAATTTCTTTTGAGGAAGGGGGTTCAGCTTTGAATAAGTCTTAGAAATGCAGAAAGGATCACAAAAACATATTAATTCTTAAAAATGAAAAGGTGCAGTCTTAGGGAGGTTTACTCGACTTGTGAAATCAGTTGTATGATGTCATTTGTGGCTCTGACAGGAGTGCAGTCTCTAGTTTGGTTTTGACGCTTCATATATCTAACAAAAAGCCAACATTACAATCTAGAGATGTGTTGTTTGGAGGAAGTAGTGATTAAGGAAGCAGGGGGTCTAATGAAAGATGTTACTGTGTTGTATTATTGGAAATGTAGGTGCCAGTGTCTTTGGAGTGTCTCTGCTGCTTCAATTTAGATATTCTAAATCTGTCTCTTGTCTCTCTTGAAGGCAACCAATAAATGATCTTTAATCACATTGACACAGCTCCATTTCAGTAACATAATACATTTTTTATGAGTGTAATGAAAGTTTATGTTCAATGAATTGTTCATTAAAATTAAAAATGCATCAGAGTATAAGTCATACATACAACAACTCCCCGCCAGGATATTTCATTGCTTTGACAAGCCCAAATAAAAGGTCCTGCTCTGCTCTTACTCAAATCTTATTGGAACATATTCCCGGCTGTTGTGCAAAACATCATCCACATTAAATATCCTATTACAAGTAAGGATATTACTGCAAAAACTTTCTCAAAGAAATCTCCAAAAGGAGGTCTTTCAGTTTGTGATAGGTTAAAAGGTCATAGAGACACTTGAGGTGGACCAAACCATTTAGAAAAGAGGGGCTTAAGGGGATCAGGCCACACTTATTGAAAGATGACTGAGAACATCTGGGATCGCTCTCAAACACACATGTACTCACACACACCCAAGACATTCACACACATCCGCTTTAAGACACACCGCTATTCAACTCATCCCTAATCTCGGATGAAACGCTGCTACAGGATTCACCTCCACGAGGTCTGCATGGTGTTTGTAATCTCTGTTGGAGAGTGACAGAGACATGAGACACAAGGGTTTGGGTTTCTCACTTCTAACTGCTGTGCTTTGGTTTTACCACACTGACTTGATGAGCTATAATGCTGGGTGGGCTTAAAGAGGCCCACACACACACTTATCTATACATGTCTCTTGTTTCCTCATCCATTATCAGTGTGATCCCTCTTTGGATCTTGCTATACATTTTCCGTAGGTACTGAAGGACTTGGCTCATAATCAAAATGTGATACTCTGAGTGAGAAGAGGTTGTGAAATACCATTTACTGGGATCTAATTGGTCTCTCCTCCATGTGTGTCCTCCAGGTCCCATGGCCTCCACGGAGCATGGCAGAGAGCTGGAAGAGGCGGCTACCGTGAGAAAAATGGTCCAGCAAAACCCTGCGAGGGGCGGTCAGACCCACAGACAGGCCGGCTGGAAAAGGAGACGCCCACGGCCACGTCTTTCCCACAAGGGGCCCATGCCGTTCTAGAGCAAGGTGAGTTTGCAGCATTCAGGGTTGAATAGATGCTTGTTAGGTTTTGTTTGGCAAATCGTGCCATCACAATAAAACAGTCAATGACTCACAATAAAAGGCGTATCTGCTTATCGGACCAACTTTGTGTCCAACTTTCTGTCAAGTCAGAGTTCTGTGTTCCTCGAGAGAATTTGAGCAAAAGCACTTCCCAATATATTCAATTATAACTGCTGACTAGTGAGGAAACAACTTCAGAGAGGAATTTGAAATACTTTGTTGGCAGAATCAGTTCGGATGTTTTTCGATGACGAATGGGAAACTCTTACGGGAACACTAAAAACTCTGTTAATGTCCACCGCAGCCACACTCAACTGCAACACAAGGATGTTATTGTTGGCACTGAAAAAGAGTGCACGTCTTAACAGATTACTGGACCTTAGCCTACCAGCTTACATGCCTCCATAGTAGAGGTTGTTTTTAAGGATACGTCATTTATTTCCTCATATGGAAGACAGTTATCCTTAGAAACCCAACCTTTGAGTCAATTCAGCTTGCATACGTCTCTTCTCTCTGCCAGATAAAGTCAATTAAAACCTTCTTTTCTAAAGATAACACTTTGTAGGGTTGGGTTTCTTGGCGGCACCACTTTTCTCGCAAGGGAATGTTTAACTTGCTGTCGAGTAAAACACGGCTTTGTTTGAAAACTCTTTCATCGAAAATCAGAGATAATATTTTACTTATCACCTTTTCACAGTTTGGTTTTCTATTCTGAACCAAAACAAACTGTCATTCAATAGAAAAACAGATCAAACTTCATTGAGAAACTAAAACATACAACAGCTAATTAAACAACATTATCAATTTTACAGTATATACAGATAACTATAACTCTCTTTGCACTTGCTAATCTCTGTGAGAGGAAGGCAGCAGCAGTGCAATTTCGGCCCTGCATTGAGAAGCACAGGACCCATTCACATGTCTCTCCCAGACGCTGTGAGAGACAGGGAAACTCGACAAGACACAATATCCCTGCAGGAGGTGTCGACTACACAACACTGACCTGCAGAGGGCCGCTGTAAATTAAAGCCATAGTGAGAGGAGGCTGCAGCCAGAGAGCGTCAAGCCATGGTTAATCTGTTTTAAAGAAAAGGGATCAAAGCTATAGAAGATTGGAAGCTCTTTTCTCTACAGGTTTTACAATCTATAGCGAATTATTGATAATATATTTTTGAATGGGTAAGACCTCTTTTGAACTCCCTTCTGCTTTCAATACGGGGCTCTAGGGGCTGAGCACAAAGGTGAAAACAATGAGCAAAACACCAAGCCGGGGCAGTCTGCACTTGAAGGGCAACATGGGTCCTCCAACTTTCCTCGCTCTGCCAATAAAATGTGAGAATCCTCTCCGCGAGTCGAGCGGTCAGCGCTTGTGCTCGGTGCCAGAATGCCGGCCACACAATACGGGGAGCTTCAGGAAGTTGTGAAGCTCTGTAAAAGTGAACGGCTCAGTGAGTCACAATGCTGTCTCTGCAAACACCACTTAAACCACAACACGCTGAAGATTTCCTTTTTGTTGTTCACTTCCCACTGCCTCTCCTTTTATGCTCGCTAAGTTCATAGTTCGTCTAATTCAAGGGGTTTCTTCACATACCGCACCAGTCTACCCCAACCCGACTGCAGTGGGAATGTACATTAGCTACCAACCTTCCCTGAGAGAATGATCCATGGAGTCTGAACTTCTTTCTGCCTCAGCCTGATGTATTCTGACTGGAGGAATTAAGTCTTCACAAGACCCGATATCTACATCAATCCATCCCACAGCCTTCCAGCAGCCATGAAAGCCTCTGTTCTTCCTCATGTGTCCTGCTTTCTTCTCCAGTTTGAGCTGATGATGGGAAAAACACCTCCGGAAGCAGCTGGAGATGCACTTTGTTTGATCAAAGCTAGAGTTCAATGGAGACGTCCAGCTGAGGACTGGCAGACAGACTGTTTGTGGATATGTCATTATTTGGCTAAACTTAATTACTGCACTGCTAAAACAGAGACAAAGAGCTACGAATGTCTTGACAGTGTCCATCCACCAACTCCCTGCTATTTGTCGACATTTGCCCAAGTCAGCGCCGTAAGCAGCTCATCTTTTATTCCTCAAGACACCTGAGGCAGAGTTTGACTTTTCATCCTTATACTTTCCAGATGTGAGCGACTCTGAGAAGAAAGATGGCGACCTGGGTCATCCTCTTTGAGCTTCTGAGAAGACTCAGATCCGAACGTGCTATTACAACTCTTGGATCTAAGCCATGCCAGTGACAGTCTAAAAGAGGACAGGATATTACAGATTTAAAGCCGCAGGCAATTTATAAAAACCCCTTGAGACCATGAGTGTGAGTAAGCTCAGTGAATGAGTCTTCCAAAGGTTTTTTTTTTTTTTTTTCATCAAAACAATGTAGAGCAGGTCTGCAACTCCTCCCATACACTCACTCTGTGATGTAGTATGACTTCAAGTAGCTGCAGCACTGAGATCACACTGTGGACACAAAGGACGGCAACAAACAACAATACAACTACAATGTAGATTAGATATACCGTACATCAGTTCTCCTGGCATTACATGACCACAGAAATATGCCATCTTGAAACAAACGCGGGCTCTTATCATTACATAAACCTTGTTGTCATGCAACAAAGCTTACTTCAGTACTCATCTGAAATCTTGGGAAATAATCAGAGAACTGGCGAAGATAAAAGACGAGGGAAGATAAAAGATTTCCTCATTGTTACGGAGTCTTCTGGTGCCCCGAGCGCACTATAGACAGATGTACAATTGTGTTTCTCACTCCCTGACGTGCTTTTCTATCAAAGACCATGAAATCTGGTTGGATCATGTCTGGGATAGCCTTTTCTTCAGTTGTTCAAGAGAAAGATAACATAAGGTACAACACAGAGAGAGATGTAGCAGGAAGTCCCCGAGGGGTGTCCATATTGGAGAGGAAATTGAAATATCTGTAGGACTCATGAAACAAAAAAAACATTTGATGATTAAGTTTGCCACGGTTGTCGGTGTTACACAGCGGTCCGGGCATACACTGATTACATTACTTGCCCACCACCCCCACCATCATTTTGAGCTTTACTTTGTCGGATGACGGACGCTACAATTGCAACTGCCACAGGCTCAGTGAGGCAGCGGGGCCAGCAGCAGAGTCACAGCACAGGGAAGAAGCCCTGTGAATATTATACTTAACAATAAAAGTCACCTCATGTTCAACCTGAAACTGCAGTTGTAAGATATTTGCATTTTAACACAACACTCAATAGACAGTAAGCGTGTTATGTGTCTTGTAAGAAGCCAGTGTACCGAGGTTTTACTGATGTTTTCATGAACTGTCCGTCACTGTGGTGCCCCTAAAGCTGACGGCACCTTTTTCTTGTCTTCCTGTTTTGCAGGCACTGCTTTGAGCGCCCTCCCCCAGGTTCTGATTTCTATGCTCTTCCTTTGCCTTGGGGGGCCTTGCAACGAAGGGCCTACGCTTGCCCAGCCTGAAGAGTGATGTCCATAGCACCTGCTGGTTCTTCAAGCAACTCTGTCCACAAAAAAATCAGGACAAGCCGCTCACCCTCAGCTCTAGGAGGAATTGGGGGCAGGGAAGGGGGGTGGGGGGTGGGGGTTATGGAGCCCGAGCTATCAGACTCTGTTTCTCTGTCTCTCTCTTTCTCTTTCTCTCACTCCCTCACTACTTATCTATCTCTGTCTTCTCCCAAGTGTTTTTTTTTTCTTTTCAATTTTTCTATCATTTGCTTAATAGAGCCCAAACATAGCGATCTCCCTGAGTGTCTCACACACTTTGCATGACATGTGGTGGAGAGGGAGCCCGGTCAAAACAATCTGAGTCTTAAAGCATCTGTCACTTCTCCACGGTGTGGTATTCCCATCTCTCAAATCCAAGGTTACTGCAGCCGCTGATTTCATTGCTGTGTAGCTACTTAATGGCTTTGCTAACGGGCGAGGGCGCTGATTATGAGGAAGGGCAGTGTCAGTGTTAATAGTTGACAATAGCGAAAATCAAGTTCACTCTGGATGCCTGCTGCGAACAGGAATGAAAGGTTTATAACGGAAGAGCACGAGCGTCACATTTAAATGACATTATAACATCACTTAATTATCATCATCAATGGTGCTTTGTACCTCCTAATGACAGTACGTCCACATGCAAAGTAAAGTTGGACTGAAAAGAGAGCACATATTGTCAAAACAATCTATTTAAGTGACAGACTAATTCCTTCATTGAGGTGATTCTTTAATCCAAAGCTATTTTGGTGTTTCTGAACTCATTAGCACCTCCGGGAGGGGTATTACTGACACGCTCAAGGTTACTGTAACATGTCCCACCTTGGATGAGTCCTTTGACCCCAAATCCCAATCCCAATCCTGTCCCCAATCCCCCCAGCCTTCTCACCACACTGCTGCCCCACGCAGCTGCTCTACACGACTGTTAACTGGCAGGGGCAGTCTGCTCCACCGACAGGCTGCCTTGCCTTTTAATGAAGTGCCAAATAATAACCTTCTCCGCAATGCTGCCAGGAACGAAGGAATGAAAGGTTAGGGAGAAACACATTACCTCTTGTTTGAAGTCTTGATACACTGACACATTATGCATTTTTAAATTTCTGCAAACGGAAATCCCGCGAGGAGGACAGCTAAATTAGACCAAAAAAAAGAAGCAGTTCAAAGTAAATATCAGCTCAGTTAATATGTCACCACGATCAGCCTACCACTAGTGCTCTGGCTGTTTTAACATTCAGCATAAGGCTGGTTTTGACCCTTTGACCGATATCTTTCACTGACGAAATGCTATGCCTTTCCATCATACTGGAATATATTACTGTTTATGTTTATTTTTCTGTGTTTAATTAAGTAGTTTTCTTTTTTCTCAGGGTGCTGTGATAGAGGCTTGTACTAGAGCAGTCTATTTTGTGCATTTATTTAACAAAACACAAACATTCAGTACATTTAAAGCTTATATGAGCATATTTTCGTATACTGTATCGTTACTCTCTCCCTCTATGTATTCACCAGTATATCCATGTATCCCAGTCGTGATCCTTTCCCTACATTATGTTGGGTACAGTTGCCTTTCTAGTCTGCCCCTCCACAGCACAGGTGGTCGTGGCTTTGATCATTACGCTCATTAAATCCTCGAGTTAAGCTTTCTCAGATGGATCTCCCCAAGGCTGGCCGGGGCCACTTAGTCTGAGCTCACTGTTAAATTGGCTTAGACTGAAACCACACCCTTCCCCCTTTCCAATCCTCCACCCCCTGCTGATTCAGTGTGTAACCATGTAACATATTAGGACTGTAACCTGTAGAGCAGACATCCCTGCAATCATTCATTGTGTATTAGGAGTGCGGAGAAACTTCCTAGTAGTGAAAAATCTGACGCAATTCAATCAGCAAACACTCATATTTCAACTCAGCTTTGACCACATAAGCAACCAGCAGGTTAACCTAGATTCTCGACACCTTTTCCCTCTCGCCATGTCTCATGCAAATATTATAATGAAACGCAGAGGCTTCTCAGTCCCAGCATGAGAAGCTTTTATTAAGAGAGCATCTAAAATCACAGTGGTAATCCACCCAGCCAAGATCACCTTGATTAAAAATGTATTAAATCCTAGGGCACTGTGAAGAGTAATAATTTCAGTTCCACCATTATTTTTTCATACCCTCTCAGACAGAGATGTAGATTTCATTAATGCTCCTCGGGAGTGAGACTGCTTTGCTCAGGATGTCTCATGTATTATTGGGGAAGATAGTAGGGAGATATGAGCTGGGGATGGAAGTTCAAAGCCGCAGGAGTTGGGATGCTGGAAGTAGACTGGGTCATGGCAAAGGGGTTCAAATCAATATTTCCCCCATCTCAGAAGTTATTGTTACGGAGCCGAGCAAGGTCTGTATCCGCACTGTTCTTCATGAATGTATCCTCACCATCTGCACCAGCCATGCTGCCCTTTCAGAGACCAGAGCAAACCAATGTTTATGTGAAGTACTCTTTTTAATCTTGGTCTGGTTATTAGTTGAATCCAAAAATCAAAAGCCAAATATCCCACTGATCCAAAGCCTCCGGTGTCAACTAGTCCCAACGAATAGACGTGGCTTTGCTCCAAGACTTCTCTGTATGGGTTTGCAAGGCTGCACTTTTGCAATTCCATTATGCTGCTGGAAAAATACACCCTGAAAACAAGAGTCTCTTGGTATGGAATGGTTTTCCAGTGTATTGTGACAATTTTTTTGTCTGATTCTTGTCTAGCTGGTTGTCCAAAGCTTACTTTTTGAATACAGTGTGAAAAGCTGTATCTTTTGTGGATGTAACAAAATAGAAAAGTAGTCTGCAGCACAATATGTCGTGGACACGTGAAAGCTTTCAGGCGTTCTTTTCTTGTAGATGATAGCCCACAGTCCTCCCCTGCACATCAGGTTAATGGGCCTTGTGGTGTGGAAGGACAAGCACGTCCAGGCTCAAACTGAAATGGTAAACCAATACATTATGCTCGGGGAGCAAAACCATTTTCCTTAATGGTCTTTTCCAGCAAGGCTTACACAAGAGAAACGATTCCTATCCTCTCAATGTTTCCTCTCCAGTTCCTCTTCTCTGTGACCATCACAAGGCCTGAGTAATGTTCCTATGCACTTGTTAGCATGTTTTCCTGGTAGAAAAATGTTTGTTCTGAGAACTTGCCCCTTTGTGTTTAGTTCTTTTTGTCCAAATACATTTGGCTGGGAGTGTGTAAGGAGTGGGGATGAGCAGAGAGACAGATTTGTGTTACTGGTTGGAGACGAGAATAAGCTAGCAGCAGGTTTTAAAATATTAGCTTAGCCACTGATCTCTGTTTCCCGATAGTTCTAGTCATAAAAAGATGACAGAAAAACACAAGGTTTTTTATGTTGTTGTATTTCTATCCTCTTGTCATTCTGTACTCAGTTCTCTACCAGATAAAATTCCTTCAGAATTAAACCGAACCAAACACTTCACCCATTGTGGAAATGGAAACAGAGCTGGCACGCAACACATTCCATGAATTTACCTTGTGAATCTCCGAGCCCATCAAACTGTATCATGTTGGCCTTCAGAGTGGGTGTCTGCAAGATCAAGTGGCTGATATTCAATCCAATGCATTCACACATTTCCACCGGCTGGGCAATCCAAAGGATAACTAGATTTTATCTCCCATGGGAAATGACTAAGATCTGTCATTATCTTGGAGCCTCAAAATGAGACTTCCTCCCCCCAGAATAGCACAGGCCCCTCCTGCCTTGATTGCGACACATTCTCCATCTATGTAACCACTGTGTCCGAGATCAGCTACATTCAGAACAATCTGAGGAGAGATGCAGTCTGTAGGTTTACACGCCATCGCGACAGTGTTACTAGGTCTCAAGCAGATACCATTTAAAAAGACAATGTATTACTCCTGAAACTTATATTCTGTTTATGGTGTGTGCTCATATTACTCACCAGGCCAAATGTACAGTCCCTGTCTCTGTTTTGATGTTGAACTGGGCAAAAATAAATGACATAAATAAATAAATAAAACAAGTGTATCAGAAATGGTTGAAATACTGTGTACATATTTGAACTTTTGGTTTCTAATTTATAAAAGATAAGCTTTAGCTCTTGGAGTACTTATTTTATTTTTTCCTTTCATGCGTAGCTTTGTGTTTTTATTTTCTATTTCTGTAAAGTGTGTAAATATATCTTTATGATAATAAGTAATATTAAAAATCTTATTTTAAGAAAAGCACTGTGTCATGCCTTTTTTTTGGGAAAATGAAAATGTGTACACCAATGAAAAACAAGCGTACACAGGACTTTCAACTGGGTATGAAACAGTCTCATATCAAAACCGATGAATCTACATAAGCAAATGAGACAATCACAGAGAAGATTGGCTGTTTTCACTATTTCACTATTATTTTTTCACAATTATTATGCCTGTAATGGGTCGGATTACAACTTATCCAGGTTGGACAAGTCATAAAATCCAAACCTTTTTATAGCTGAGATCTGAGGATGAACTGAGGAGTGTCACTGCCAGGTGATAGAAGCTGCTTTGTAGACATATTAGGTACAATACTAACACTAAGTTTACCTCATTTCACCATTATCACCTTTTGTTCACTGAATTGCCAGAATCATACAGAAAATCCTTCCTTGCAATAGCAAAAGGGGTCTGCAGCCATGATAGCTTTTCTCTGAGGCTTTACTGTAATCTATCATGGTTGCCATCTCAGTTTAGCATCTTAGCATGCTAATATTTGCCAATTAAAACTATAAACACACATTAAATCAATGATGGGGCTAGATGGAAGGTTGAGAAGTCACCAACGTGTCTGCACAACAAAAAATTAAAAATAACAAGCTTGTAGAGTCGGACATATTTACCTGGATAGGTGAAAACTTTACATGCCTGTGGAGCTGCATGATGATGACTAAAGTTAGTTTGGATCATGCTCTGTGTATAATAAATATGTGTACCAAATTTCATAGAAATCCTTATAAGTTTTGTGGAGATATTTCACTAAAAATCTACCTGCTGGTGTTGCTAGAGGTAAAGTTAAGGAATCACAAAATTCAGATGGTTTCATCCTCTGGTGAATATTACATCAATCTATCTGATAGTTGAGATATTTCAGTCTGGATCAAGGTGATGGATCAACTGTCATCATCCCTGGAGCCGCAAAATTGAAGTTTACTTAATATTGTAGCTCCAATAATTATTATCAAGCTGCTGAACACGAGACAGAAGTTAAAAGCTCAAAATGACAGTTTTTGTGTAAAGTTGACATTAAGTAAAACTGCATTTGGCAGAAACATTTGTCATCATCTCTGTTCTGTGACACAACAGAGTGAAATCAAGAAGCCCGCTCACAACTGATCAATTCTTACAAGATGCTCTAATCAGAAAAGATCAGCATCCTCATTACTCAACAGAAATGCTCAAGTCAGCACAGTTGTTTGTGTCTTTTACCTTTGTGTGGCAGAACCTGGACTGAAAGTCTACAAAAGCTGGTAAAAAAACCATCAGCATGTTTACCTGACAGCCACGGCCATTAACCTTTACCTTCAGTTGCATCTCGTGTAGAAATTCATTCGCTGCGGTGCGAGAACATGCCTCTGGAAATGTAAATCAACTCCTCATCCACTAAGGAACACTTCACCAGTGGCAGGTAGCCTTTCCAGGGCTTATAGTGCATACTAAGCACGCTGCACATTAATGCACCACAGCTGCTGAGCATGCATGGAGACTATGGATGTGTCTAGATGCACTGAGATCCAGACTGCATACAGTAGTATTTACATATAATGGAGGCTTGAGTCCTCACTGCTAAGTAATCAGAAAATGTTCAGTCGAGGTAAATGCAGTGTCAACATTTCTGACTTGTTTTTTTGGGGGGGACACAAAAATAGTGTAGATTACTGTGTTTATCTTTAGCTATTATACATATGATTTCCACAAATGTCATGGTGAGTAGGTGGTATATATTGAAATTACCCTCTAGAAACCACAACAGTTACCTCACAATTTATTGGAAATAACCCCAACACGATTTAATAATAGTATTCTGCAATCTTCCAAAAAGCAGTTAATGAATAGCTGGTAACTTCTTTAATATATTCATATATACTTCAGCTGGTTTCTGCTCAACTTTTCCTGATCGTGCCATTTAAATTTCCAACTCACTCCTGTCGAACTTGCAGCTAACGTCAGCAGACCACTAAATTAAAGTGAGTTAATGCATCTTAAGTTTCAGCAAGTTTCTGTGTAACTTCTGCAGGTCAGCAGCTCTTTACTAATTGCTTATTGGAAAATAGCAGAATATTATTATCAAGTCATGCTGAGAAAATTATTGTAGTAACTTGGGGGGTAATTTAAAAAAATAATTTTAAATATATTGCTTGGTAATTATCACCTACTTACTGTGAAATATCCAGGCCTGTAAAATGTCATGGCAAAAAAAATTAAAATCTTACCAAGTATGTTTATCACAACAGTTAATTACACATAAGACACAACATCATAGAAAGTGACATTTCACTGAGATATAGTGACTTGTTTTTAGTGTCACTGGCAGATTTTTACTTATTACAAGCAAGATACATATTCTAATTATTGTTTACTCATTTTTGAATTGGCATTTTCACAGTTTGACAACATCACACATGCTACGCTCTCATTAGATTATTTATCTAAATAAGAGCCTCAGTGAGTCAATGTGCTGAAACGTTCTGGGCTTTGCATGGGAGCCACTCTTCCTCCCAAACCCCCACTGGGACCACTCAGGGAAGTGTCTGGTTAACGCACTGAGCTGACATGTCGTGATAGACAAGAGGTGCACCCCTGAGCCCCGGCAGCCCCCAAAAGACGCCCAAGGTTATATCATCAAGCCTGGGTCAGCTGTATAATTGGGCCGGGGGTCACCGGGAGGATATGGAGCGTGACAATGAGGCTATAGAGTTACAGTTTGTAGCCGGGCAGTGAGTACTGCCAGTGGGGCATTGCTGCAAAGCCAGACGTCCCTTTAAAGAGTTCAAGGTCCATCTGCGAGAGCGGCTCCAGTCCTGTTCACTGTCACTGCTGGAATGTGTGTCACTGCCTGCCAGCCACCAGTAGGCTGCTGGGAGAGTGGGGGTGGGTGAGGGAGACGCTGGGTATGTTGGGTTTGTTGTGAGACTAAGAAATCTAGGATGATGAGCGAGTTACTGCGGATAATAAGTGGCAGATACTCTCATGAGGTTCTTTAAATTATTGACAGCATCTCTTCAGCGAGAGAAAAAGCAGTTCATGTAAAAGATCGGAAGCATACGTGCTCTGCGCATAATTCAGTACGTATATATGTATGTATGTATAGAACAGAAACAGACCGTAGGACTACATCTGGATCGCTCTTGGCACAGAGTCCAAGAATCAACTTCTGCCACATCATAAAAGCCTTAACTGCATTTGGCTCTCCCACAATACCACCAACAAAGCCAACAGAACCGCTGACAAACCCACAATGATGGATATTACCCAGCGCACTGCTGTCGCTCAACCACCTGGACTCCACGGACTCCAATTATACAGAACGTGCAAACTGTGATTGCAAATTAAGCACACATGCAACGAGCAGGTGGTGCAAAAGTTTTGATTACATTTTTTATTATTTTTTCTATCAGTGTTTATCTTCAGTTTATAGCAACAAGAAGATGATTCAAAGGGTGTGTGAGAGTGAGAGTTTGAGCCAAGACTGACTCAGTCTTTCAAACAGTTTGTATATTTAGTATTTTGCTAAGGTCTACATCTTATGATTATTTTCTTTTTCAAATATTACACCAGTTATTTTCCCCATAAATCAATTATTCTTTTGGCCTAAGTGTCAGCAAATATGTTTCAAAAATGTCCACCACAGATTAGGTCTAACGCCAAATAATAATTCTTACTGCTGGTGAAAAGTTGAAGATTTACTTTCAGTTAATCAAGAAATTAACTAATCGATTCATTTTGATCTGAGGTCAACTTTAAACTTCAAAACCAGACCTAGTTACTGTAACTCACATTTTTTGATAACATAATCGTGATGATCAAAAGTACTTTTTGTTCCCGATTTTCAGATTTAGTTTCTGAGCATTTAATGGTTTTATTAGATCGGCAACGGTACAGACACAAGAGGAAATGAGTGGAGAGAAAGAGATGGGAGAATGATCTGCAGCAAAGGTCCCCAGCCGGAAACAAAAGCAAGGATGTTGTGGTTCATGGCTGTTGCCTTAACCCCAGGACCACCAGGACAGCGCGCTTCACTTCATTATTCTTATCATTGCATTCAAGATTGGAATTATTATCCCTGCAAGGCGTAAACCTGGAGGGGATCATCGTCTAACCTCGCATGCTACTTGAGTTGACACAGCTTCACATGTTGTTGTTGTGCACATTTTGTACTGTATGCCTGAGGAACTCTCATGGTTGCAGTTACTAAAACAGCTTTTGTATTGACTTCTCTGTTTATGCCGCCACTGACTGCTGTACCAACTCCTCACTCATCTTAACTGGCCGGTAGCGGGCGCAAATCATCAACAGTTGTTTCAGTTTGTTTCTGCTAGCATCGGTGCAACAAAAGGATTTTTTTTCTGGCAATTGGCTCAACTGAAAACAAGGCTTACCCAAGTTTCTCTTGTCTGTTGTTGTGTCTTTAAAAACAGACATCCATGGAAAAGTTCGGTCTCATCTTGAACCAATATTTCCTGATTCACTGAAGTTAGGCATGACACTTGAAATTTACTGTAAGCCTGAGTCTGCACACGCTGTTAAAAGACTGATTACTTTTGGAAATAATGACAAAATGTTTTAAAAAGCCACATTGAAATAACTAATCAAAGCTCACCTTTTCAGAACTTCTTTTAATCTGTGATTGTTGTTGTTTTATTTTTGAATGATGTAAAGTTTCTTTGAATACCATGAATAGTGCTGTACAAACTAAATACATTATTATTCTTAAACTGCTGGTCAGTCATTTCTGGAAAGACTCATGCTGAAGATGTCTGATATAATCTACGCTGATTCTGTTGACAGCCTCTTCTTCAGCACGTTAGCTGCTGCTATGGTTTTACAGACAAATTGCTGGTCAGCACTGAATGTCCTGAGATCCTGATTCAGGTAATAGATATAGGTATAGTGAAGATACTGATGTGACAAGCTTAAAAGAAAATTGCAGCCTTTCTGGCTATTATTTACCAAAGCTAACATTAGTTGCTACAACATACAATGCTGAAACAACTAACACTAGATGTGTGTGTGTGAAGGAAACTGCATGCACAATTCTGCATCTGCTTCTGAAGTGAGCACAAAAACTCCTGAATGCAAACAGAGCCTGGAGCCAGGTAAGAGGCAGCAACAACAGTCTATAATGCACCTCAGCTGTGTTAACACCAGCAGCTCTGCAGCGGCGACGGATCACTGGAGTGGTCGTAAAAACAAAGCCAGTACAAACACAGAACGGGGGGGGGGAATGCAAAACGGGGTGACATGTAGAGAAAGGAACTAGTAGCTGCATGATTTGCCAAGATTCACCTCTGCTGTACAAGTGTTTACTGTATTTTTCTTTAAAAACATTGAAAGGAAATGACAATGGTGTGCGGTGAATTTGCACCTTTCTCTGAACTTAAGTGCCTTGTCAATGAGCCAAGACTTCCCTGAGGATTATTCTATACACTGTGCAGCTTAGCCACATTAGCTTTAGCTCACAGGCCGAGAACAAAGTGAGTGCACTGGCCCGTAGCCTAATATCATCAGGGTCATAACTTTCCCATCATTAGAACGTTACACATTGATGACGGATGAACTTAGAATATAAACTGTTAACTTCCTTAAGACCTTACTTAACTGTCGTCTTTGGGGGCCAAGAGGACACTTCCTTTCCTATTACAGAGAGAAATGTTGGCACCCGTCTCCCTGCCATTCTTTCTTAATCGTGGTTACACGAGCATGGAGGTGTGTTGCCCGTGTAGAGGTTTGGGAACACTAGCTAAATTGAATCTTTAAAGTCACATATGAGGTGGTAAACAAGGAACCCTCTGGGATTTTATGTGACATTTTAAAGCCAGGCAATGTGTTGTGCTGTCATGTTTTCAGGTGCTAAAACATTTTATTGAGCAATGACTCTGCAGGAATGTGTTCTATTGTTTGGATGCTTGTAACCTAAAAAAAAAACATCCTCATGCCTTCCTTTTATTTTTTTTTAACAACAAAGGATGTAAACAGCTTCAAACTAAAATCTAAAGCATCCAGTTGTCCTTGAGGTTTTTCTCCCATAGCTCTATCTTTAACCACGCCACAAACACATGTACACGTGGCACGCTCGGCGGCCAGGAAGTGAGAAAGCCGATCATACGGGTGTCACCCACAACGACATGTTTATCAGCTGTGAGCATGGAAAAGATTATCTGATAACACATCCTGGACTCTGCAAAGATCGTTGATGAAATTCAGTCAAGGTCACGTCAGTAAGGCCCACTCCTCTCCTCCCCTGACCCAAAGCACTTAAAGAAACAATTTGCTGCTGATCTGGGGAGCCATGCAGTGTTATTATCTTGTTAGAGCCAGTTAAGAGGCCGTGTCTCTGAGGGCTGATCTGATCCTGTCAGGAAGGCGTCACTTCGCTCTGTGGGCTGCCATGCGACCACAAAGGCGTTAACGGTTCAAACCTCTTGGCCACACGGACACTCAATGACAGACAACAACATGAGTCACTTCACTACCCTCAAGGTATTTCCCTGCTCTGTCAAGAGCCTGAATGTTTTTGTCTGAGCCTTCTGACAATATTTAGAAAGCAATTATTCACTTTCTAAATCTATTGTCACTAAGTCGATGTTTATATAACGATTTACAGGCCAAAATTAGACAATGCAGTTGTGAGGACATGGAGGCTTTTGCACCAACTATGTGTAAGTTCAAAAATAGTTAAATTAATGCAGAAGTTAGTCTTGAACTGAGTAATAATAAAGGTCTGCACCGTACAAATTATTACTTAAAATATACCTCCCTCAGCAGCCCTTAGCAAAGAGTCTTTCCTTTAATAACAGGTGTAATGGCGGAAGGATAAAAGAGACTCAAGACCCGGAGAAAAACTTTGATGTCTTTGATGATTAATCCTAGATTAAAGTGCCTGTGACAGACTTCATCCACAGCTCGCTTATTATTTTTCTGTACAGTTGTATCCACATTAGATGAGGGCACATTGTCATTCTATGCTGCATATACTGGGATTTGATGCTATTAACACGCAGTCGCTTATGGCAGAAACCTCAAACTGTTTAGGTGTTGACTGCGGTAGAAGAATTTCCCTGAGATGAATGTTTATCAGATATTCTTGTTGGTGTTTAAATCGTCAGTGACCACCATCATGTGTAAAACAAAACCGAGAAAGTTGCAACATAAAGAAATGTACCAATATATCTTTGGTTTGCAGAAACGTACATTGCCAACATTTATCTGTTGATTGGGTTGGCCAGTTTAAAGGCGAACACAACACCGCCCCCCCATTCAGTGTTCATACGTCTTCTACAGAACGCCGAGCCCGAATAATGCTGCGACATTCCCGTGTCAGACAGGCTGTCGTAAGAGGGGCTTAAGTAGTTTAAAATATAGCAGTTTACTTAGCAGTACAACATTTTTTCAGCTTGTGCAACAGGACCCATAGCAATTCAAAAGTTGAATAAGTTCATACTGGAAGAATGTATAATTCTGACTGAAATGATGAGTAAAGTTTCGGCAGCCTTCTGAGTTCATTTGCCTGGAATTTTGGCAAAAACAAACTCAAAACAACATGAGTCAGAAAACAGCGGTCGTGTTGTTACTGGATTTCTGTTCCACTTGAAATAGCAAAGAGAAAAACAGAACTGATTGCTGCAGGAGCTGGTACCGAGCCATTCAAAGGGGAAGACAATGATGTCGTGACACACACTGACCTATAATTGCCAACAGCAGAGTGCCGAGGGGCAGTGATTGGCTGGCTCGTATAGGGCCCTGTGGCCTTAGAGGATGAGAGCCATCATGCAATTGCACAGGATCAGCAAATCACTGTCAGATGCCCACCGGCTAGACCACTCCAAACCGAAGCTATTTTCCCAGCAGCATCAGAGGGTTTATGGAAAACAATAAAAGCAAAATGGTCACAATAAACAAGAAAATAATCCTTCAGGCATGTTTCAACACAAAGTATAGAAGTCAAAGGAACTTATTTGATTCATCTTTGACGATACTGTACTCGGCAACAACGTCAGCCTTGAGTCAAGCATTGAAAAGTAGTACAATACATGAAAAGTACAGGACTTAAGAAATGTTGGCTCATGAGTGTCATTCATTAAGCAGCAGAAAAAGTCCATGTTTGTTCATGGCTAATAAATACATTAGTGTGGACACAGAGACATCAGTCAGCGAGGAAGCATTTGGGCGACGTCCAGGCATTTCTAATCTGCCAAAATAGATGAGGTGAACTCTATTTAAACCATAATGGCAGATTTCCTTAAATCACTGCCAAAAACTCCACAGTTTAACCAGCTTTTGAAGATGTTTCGAGAAAACTGTTCCTATTAGCCCGTCAGGCAGTTTCTGATGTCTTAATGCAGGTCAGCTCCCAGACCTGCAGCTGCACAGAGAAAGACGGACCGGGAGAAGGCGGGAGGGGGTTCGTGGAATAAACCCAGAATCAGCAGCTCTGCCTCTGCCTCCTTTCTTATCTGCTCGCACAGCCAGTTGAGAAGAACACAGACACAGCGCTGTCAGACACAGCCAAGCTTTCCTGGCATCTCTCCCCCCACTAACGGAGAGATGAGTTTGTCCTCCCATCTACACCTCTGTGTGAAGCCCAGCACACATCAAGCAGCAGCAGCAGCAGCAGCAGCAGCAGCCAGGAGCACATTTAATTGGCCAGCTGTCTGAGTGGTCAGAGTCACTAATTACTTCAGAAGCGGCAGACAGCAGTTTTTCCGACAGTTGCTCGAGCCATACAGGAGCAAACATTAAAACACAAAAGAGTGCAAGCATGAGCCATATGCAAATATCAGAGAATTGTCCTTGCCCTTACATTCCCGCTGGAGCGAATCTGCACTTTCTCATTTCTCCTTCAGGACGTTAATTGATTAAAAATTCAACATATGGTAATACAAAGCTTGTGAGTGAGGCTCCGCTCGCAGGCAATAGATGCAGTCGAGTCCCCACAGTAAATCAAAGTGATGTCTTATCAACTAATTATCTCTCCTGAATTGTTTATCAAACACAAAGCCTGAAGTCTTTGCTCCCCTTTCTGTGCGAATCTCCGTGTGACTCGTATGTGCGATGTGTGCACCCGGGGTACTTTATGTATGTGTGTGTCGGGAGGTGACATCTCTGGCTAACATTGCGTGTAAGGCTCATAAACACAGACATCAGCAATATACAAAGCACACTGACCGCGGATGCCACCAGGAGACACAGTGGAGATGAGTCAGGAGGGCCGGAGGGTGGAGAAAATGATGAAGGGCCAGGAGGGTTAATGCTGAAAAAGAGCACACATTGCTTTTATATGAGATGCAATTACAATTTTCAGTGGTGGTTCAATGCACTTCTTGTAAGTTCTGGATGCTAAATGAAGGTAACGGCATGTCATTTTATACCCCACTGTACCTTTGTGTTGTTTTTACCCAAAAAGGAAGGAGGGCATCGTTCCTTTACATGTAGTTTAAACTGGCGAGAGAAAAGTTATTAGCCTTAAAGTCTTATTATGAAGTAAATACACATCACATTCATTGTGCAATATCATCAGCTTCCAGGTACAAATTCACCCAGTAAAATTAGGGCTGACTGATCCAGACTGTCACCTTGGCTGCCCTGGATTTCTATCTGCTTCTACGCCTCCATCATAGGCTGAATGAATAAATAAACTTACGTTTACATTACGTAGAGCGCTAGACATCCATTCTTCAGCAACATAAATAGACAGAATAAATAGATCAAAACACGTTGATAAAACTAATTTACATTTATGGCAACATAAACGCACTCAATGACCCTTAAAATGATCTGAGATAAAATAATTATCCATCCATCAGCGATCACAGCAGTTTAAAAACTGTGTAAATCTCTGACCCATTTCCATGAACGCTTATTTCTCTGTATACAAGTTTAACAGCGAGATACAATGATATCGCTTACAAGAATCCAACTAAATACATTTTTATACACGACATGCAAAATTAGCAAGATTATGTGATTTAATTTCCAGTCACTATCATTGGTTTGGATTAGAAAGCTACGTTTTAGGAAATAAGATGCTGAACAGTTAGCTAACATTAGCTCTTTGTCTGCAGTACATTGATAATAATATAACAACCTGCTGCTTGAGTCAGCTAAAGACCAAAGAACACTTTTCAGATACACTTAATAAACCCTGATAAAAAACCTTTCTTTCCACAGCGACACGCAGCTAAAGTTACAATCTCTATCAGCATGGCTAATATTTCAGTGAGCTAGCTAACTTTAACATTTACATTTCGATTGTGTTGGACTGTATAATAAACCATTTCTACTTACATGAGTGACAATTCAATGTGTTATCATTCAAATAAACCAAACGTTTTTTCTTTTGTTTGGAAAGTTTACTTAAAAAAAAAAATAAAAGACTCTTACTAGCTAACATGTAGTTAGCCGTTAGCATCTGGTGTTAGTGAAAAATGTTTGCAATAGCTAATGTTTATAACTATTTTTAACAGCTACTGCAATAGTCAGACATTGATAATACAGAGACAATACTGTGTTACTGAAATACTCACTCAGGTGTAAAGTGTCCAGGTGTTCCTCAGTTATTCCTTCTTGTCCATATGTTCTTCATCCTTGCTAACGTTAGCTTTAACGGTTAGCAAGCGCACAAAATGGCGTCCGTTTTTCTCGTTGTCTGAAAGTAGAGATTTCTGTTCTCCCTCAGAGGTCGACTGATAAAATGAGTAACCTATTAAAACTCTGGAATAAAAGACTGTAATTCAAGCAGGATCCATCCTGGATAGCTGAAGACATCTTGTACAGAGCAGAGAGAGGCGTTCAGGTGAGCTTCTTCAAACACAGAGGAGATCTGGGGAACATTCAAGCTAGCTTACCTGTAACGTTAGCTTCTTTAAAACTTCACCACCAGATTTACATTGTAAAAAACAGTGAGAGTTAAACTATGTATCTTATATGAATAATATTGCAGAGAAAAACATAAAATATATCAAAGAATGTTTTTTTTTTTATTTAGATAATAAAGGGGTTGGCTAACTCTTTGTCTTTGTTCTGTATCAGTATAAGTTAAAAAACAGCGCACCACATTATCATCGGACCTTTAAAAATAACAGAACCAGAATAGGACGAGAATTGAAAAGACACTGATGATCAACCATCATTGTATTGAAAGAAACACTTAACAGATCATATTTTTTATACTGTAACCAACCAAACATGAGAATAACCGTACCAAATGAAGTGTTTGACATGGGAAACTAAATGTAAATTGTCACAGAGGTGTTTATAAGTGGTTCTGTGATTGGACAGATCCAGGATCAGATTTTTGTAATGCTTTATTGACACCTTTAATGTACAATTTATAATCTGACTGGTACCAAATCAACTCCGTATGACTCCACTAAGGAAAAAAACTGAAACTATGACAAATTAAATGAATCATGCAAAACTAAATTACTGTTAACATTGTGTAGTTGAAATCCGCCCGGCAACAACTAACTCAGAAGGGAAGAGACGGTTGTAGCGTGTGTTTCCTGCCTTGAACAAACTGGGATCAGAACACATTATGAATCCTCTGTCCTACATAATAATGAAACATTAAAATTTAAACTTCATATCTCCATTACGTGACTGAAACAGAGCACTGACATCCAGCCAGGACGCGTTCCTGCTTTGCCCGCAGCAGGTAAACATTACACACCGCATAGATCAACCCACAGCCAACCAATCACAGGGAGGGACGGCAGAGTACACATTCACTGATAAGGACGACACCGGATTAGGAATGATTTGACATGAGTCAGATCTCCAAAGGTCAGACATGTGGGCGTGAACACACATTAGCGAACACACAATCCGCAAAAAACGTACACAAGAATATTTCAGGAGTCTCTTTTACTAATGATATTCCCTCCTGATACCATCCTATATATCACAATCAGGTCATTCCACAGTTATTGTTCAGTGTTATTTACAATGAAGGAGCTCTGGGGAGGTTGATGAAAAATAATGTATTTGATTCCGGCCGGTGACGCTCCAGACTTGCAGCTCACACGGGGCCGTCCCTTCAACAGCTACTCCACTCATGTAAACATGACCTCTGTTAGACTAACAGCAGCCTGAAAAAAAATGTAAAAGTAATCTCATTCCAAGAGGACTCGCTATAAAACCAGACCAGGCAGCCACTTTGAAAATCCCCAAGTATGTGTGCGCCAAACACACGGCTTAGCAGCGATAGAGAAAATTCAGTGGCACATTCTCAGCTTAAAGATAAATCATTGGTCCGTGTGGATCAGCGGGCTGGAGGTGGACACCATGTGTTCCTGTCATCACGGGTTCAAAACCAGCTCACGACCTCTGCTAGACATCATCTGTTTCCTCCACCGAATTTCCTGTCATGTTCCACTGAGTACTATCTAGTGAAGCGGAGGTTTCCTGAGTGGATAGTACTGATGTTTCTCTTTGCATTATTCCTTCTGCTGCTGCCGTGCATACCGTAAAAGGAGCAGATCCGCCATCATTCATTTAAGGTGCCGCACGGAAAACCTCAGCGACGCGACGCTGACAAAATACCTCAAGCTGAGAAATTCATCTCAGGAAAAAGACATAATTTTTGTCAAAGCCTCTATTTAATTTCATTCCCCCGTGAACGACTCGAGTGTCTTTGTGTCAGTGTGAGCATTGTGCTGCCAGTCACCTGAAGAAATGGACGTTGCCTCCAGGAAATAATCCCTCAAAAACATGTCAGCCTACAAAATTTGTCAGTTGATTTCTCCTCATTTGGGGAATTATTGTTCTACAGCAGAGTACAGTTAGTTCATTTCAAGCTAGGCTGCAACAGCTTTGGTAAAATATTAAATATCTTGCATGACTGGCGTTATGAGGAGGCGGCTGTGGAGACCAGAGTGAGCATCATGAGCAGAAACAAAAGACTTTTTCATTATCAAACCAACTTTATGACCTTTCTATAAACATAAACATGTGTTTTAAGAGTAATAACATTAGCATTAATTAGCAATAAGCATTAATTGTGCTACATCAAGGTATGGTTCTGTAGAAACACCCTTATTTTTCATCTAAGTGAGGAAAAACAACCTCGTCCCCTTCCAGCATTTCCAGGTAGTGTTATTGTTGGTGCACCTGTCACAAAAAGAACTGGATCACTTTTGATTTCTTCTAACTAACTACCAGCAACACCAGACAAAACATGAGTTTATTCATTAATTTAATCTTTAATAAAGACGAGAAAGGAGCCAGAAATGGAGATTTCGTGCCAAGTGGCAGATGGAGTCACATAATAAAAACGAGGTTTATACGGAACCTAAAAACAGCCTCTTGTTAAAGCAGCAATATTACAATATTAATGAGGTAATGATACAAACTCAGAAGTATTCATCTTTTCCATAACTGAAAAAAAAGTTGTTCTTCTCAAACAGTTTGAAGCTGGAAAGGTGGCAGGGTCAAAAAAATGTGACTCAAATTGAATTACATTCCTCCGGACCTGTATTTGCTTGGTAAATTAGTCGCATGTGTGAAGTAGTATATTTATATAAAGGTTATTTGTCATAGTTGTGCTCTATGGTCTGCTGTCACATGTCTGCTGAGGTTTGAACCCAGACTGAGTTCCAAAGTTCGATCATTCTCTGCTGAGGTGAAATATATACAAATACACACAATGTTTTAGCTGCAGTCACATCTCCAGTCCAGACCACAGCAGAGGTCCTCACATTGTTTGTCTGCTGTGTCCGATTCTGTGAAAGTAACTTTTTGGTCTCAGCTTACTAGAAATTCACACTTTAATGACCTCAGCCACTGGCAGCGCTCCACCTTTCACCGCATGCCAACAACTCAACTCAAAAGGCAACAAAAGGGAAACCCGAAACAAACCACCGGCTCTTCGACACAGTCAGCATCTCCTGAAAAACAGAGCAGCTCTGTTGCTCAAACTGGATATCTGACATGCTATTATCCTGTTAGGTATGCTTCACTTACAGTCCAGACAATATATGAACGCACATGCCAACAACTGCGGCTCAGAGGTGGAGATCAGCTGCTGCTGGCTGTGGTTTCAACCAACCAGGGTTTGTTTTTCAGCCTTTTGTACGCCAACGGACATCTGGGGTTAGAAAAACACTTAATGTGTTTATCAGACTGTTGTGTCTTTAATGATGGGATTCACTGGCACAGATGTATATTCGGATGGCTCAGCTTGACTTTTAAATGAACTGGAGCCAGCAAAAACTACTTTAATCGTGTTTGTACAACTACAGCACATTTCTCAGAACAATGTAAGGTTCCTCTGTATTACTCAACAATTCAACATCCTCCCGTCATTTGCACTACTTACATAGTTAATGGTGTTTGGCCATAAATCACATTGTCATAAATTATTTTTAAACTTTTTTGAATGAGGCGTCTGCGTACATTTCCACGACCCTGAGGTCATTTCATTTTCAGCATGAGCAAACTCTTCCTCGTACGATGAATGTTTACGGACTCTTGTCAGCGTCGAGTCAGAAGGCGTGAGCTGGGAATGTAAAACACGTTACAGAGTGCGGACGGCTCTTGGATGCCATGTATCAACACATTCCTGAAATTTGTTTTGACACAACTACAAGGTGAGAGAAAGACGGGATCCTGGGTGTTACATGATGTTGGAAATGATAAATGACTGTGGAGTCTTGATTCCAGGTCACTGGATACAAACATGACAGAATATAAAAATATATTTGACATAAAGCAACAAACATTTGCTTGGTTTGATCTTATAAGTCACTCTCTATAAAGGGTTTATAGCTTTATTAATAAATCAGTTATAGATCAGTTATAGACCAACTACTTGGTTACCAGGTTGTAAAAAATCTCCGTGGCTGTTATAATAACCTGTTAATAATTTACTCTGACTACAGTCGCCTAAATGTAGCAGCACTTTTCCAGGTGAACAGTTTTTCCAGTCTCAAGCTGTCGGCTGGACCACTGAAAACACAAGGTGACGCTACGGGAGGATAAAGTCCAGCAACAACCTGGCAACAGGAGAATTCTTCAAAAGTGAACCCATAAATCATTAGTTAGTAATTTATTGACCATTAATAAAGCCATTAGTTACAACTTATAAACCCTTATAATGGGTTCCTTATCATAAACTGCTAATTATAGAGAAAAAACGATGATATTTTCCCTGTTAGCTGTTTCCCCAGTAATAAGCTGCTCTAAAAGACAACCTATGTAGTGGTTTTCCTGATGAGGACAGAATGAACTCTTCACTAGACAGCTGCAAAGGTCAGTTTGAAAGCAGCTTATTACAATCAATATTTAGGTGTTTATGTCAGGTGGCGACCTCTAGTGGTTGTACCAATTATTACAGCAGCAAAGGAGGAAGTCAGGTGTAGCATGAACTGTGATAAAGGCTGTATAACATGGATGGCATGAACAAGCAGATGACAAACATAAACAGTGA
Source organism: Diplodus puntazzo (assembly GCA_963678695.2). Lineage (NCBI taxonomy): Eukaryota > Metazoa > Chordata > Actinopteri > Spariformes > Sparidae > Diplodus > Diplodus puntazzo. The sequence continues at coordinate 30,075,927 of OZ023158.1, forward strand.
GTAGAGGTCGTAGGTATGTAGTTGTTTTCCTAATGAGGACAGTATGAACTCTCCACTAGATAACTAACAACCATATTTACCAAAATGTTGAACTTTACCTTAAAAAGCACATTATATACAGCTCCTACGTGCCCAGTGTCTTTAATTCCCACATCAACACAAACATGAAATCTAAATTATCACATGTAGCTCTCTCGATCCTCGAAGCAGCACCACAGCCTCTCACACAGGCTGGATTTCTTCTTATATATAATAAATTGCAGCCTCATATATTCCCTCTGGACCGTCTCTTGAACGGGGAGACAGATGTTTATGCAGTTACCATGGCGAGGGGCGTCCTTTAGCGAGAGAGCAGCAGAGGTGTCGCACGATCCACATCACCCTTTCAGAGAGTCATTAGACAGACAGCGCTCCGGTCGTGTCAGACGCTGAAATACCATCCTCTCAACAGGGCGGGCACGTTCTGTTGGGAACGAGGACACGCACTGCAAAATATAGACGGAATTTATTTTGATATAAAATGCCATTTCACCCCTGAAAGACTGAGGGGAGATACTGATATCGTCTGCACATGAGGGAAAGTAAATATTCCCACACACGAGAACTACAGTTGAACTTCAGTATTTTAAGTCCTGTGTATTATTGCTTGCATGTTAAGGTTTCCTTTCTCTTGAAGGTATTGTTTGTCCTAAAAACATAATATCCACCGGAATATATTTTCTCATAGAAATAAGCATAAACAGATAAACTTGGACGTAAAGAAGGAAGCTGGTATGAATTTCCTTTGTTTCTAAAGTTAGCAGCGCCTGGAATACATCCATAAAAATTCACAAGGACGTTGTGTGGCCATATTTAAGGAGGCTATGGGCTTAATTAACAATTAACTGGGTTATTACTCTCTCTTAACTCAGTCAGGGAGCACATATGTGTTGTTACGTATGCAGGATACATTGATTGCTGCTAATAAAAGACTTTTGAGTTCTACCATTCACAAGTAATTTCCTATAAAAGTTGCAATGTATGGTTTATTGTTCATTTCATGGTACGCAGATTGTTAGATACACATACAGGGCTAATTAAAAACATATAATGTACCCTATATTGTTAATATCACGCTCGAGGCTACTGTCAAAAGTAGAAGAAAACATGAACCTTTGACGTGTTGTTCTCAGAGTGGGCCAATAAAATCATAGGTTTCTTCGCTGTGAGATCTTTGAGGCGTAGATCTGGCGCTCTGTCAGGCCCGTTCTCCCGACATTTGTCTTCATCTTCAGGATGGCTGCTGGCTCTGGCCGCGCCGCCAGCTCCTCGCCGCTCGTTTGATGATTAAATACATTTTTAGCCATGTTGTAAACTTCCTGTGTGGTTGCACCGTCAGGTCTGTGTTCCACACCGCCGCTCCCCAAAGGCCTTGCATGAACACCATTATTATCCCCTGCAAATTAGCCCAGTTAACCCAGCCCTGCTCCAGCTCACTCTTTGTTAACCCCTCATTTTTCACCGTGTCTGGACCGCGGACCAAAGGGTTGTAGGAGCTGGTCCCCCTCCTCCCATCAGTCCCCCTGTCCACCCCTGTCCCAGCAGATCCTAACCCCTGTGAATATTAAACAGCACAGACTGCAGGAATGCCTCGGCTAAATTGGCAGCAGATGTTGTTGAAGGGATTTTGGTTGTGAGGTGTTTTGTCTGCAAACCGAGCCGTAAAACATCGCAGGCCTGACGTGTCCTCCGGTGAGCCTCGACGGTGAAATGGCACTGGGGCAATATAGCTCTGAAGCAGCTCTACCGAGGCTCACCGGTGGTTGAACACTCAACCATCCATTAAATGGACACTTATGAAGAAAGGCTTCAGGAGACACGCTGAACAAAGAGCCTACTTCAGAGTCGGAGTACAACAAAGATTAGAAGTACGTGAGCCGTCCTTCTCATTGTAAATCACGTGGTAGAAGATTCCCAGATTTAACTGTTGGAAAACCTTCTTAACGCCAAAACATAATCTCAGTTTGGTTCACATGTTGTTCTACTTTACATGACACTGAATGTTTCTTGTCAAACAAGACAGATTCAAGTTCAAGATGTGGGAATCATGTCAACGTACAAGCAGATTACATTTTAATGTATGCTAAAATATAATTTAAACTACATGCATGTGACCCGAGAGTGGAAAATGTTGCTTACCTGCAGGTCGTGTCAGTTTGAGAGGAAGCAGGCCTGAGATGTCTGGGTGTCTGGGAAAAAGATGAATGACTGCTGCGCAAAGAAAATGATTTCGTAGTTTGTTCCAAATTCTAAACCAGCCATCGCTCCGGGCTACGACTGCCGACATAAACTGTGACACATGTGATTTCTTACTCCCAGCCCAAATTATGATAGTTTGGACTACTGGTGCTCTGGCTCCGAGTCCTCGGAGGCACAGGAAGAGGAATTGGTTATGGGCCCAAATCAGTCAATGAGCGGTAACAGGACTCACAATTTCACAGGCAGAACTAAGTACATGACCTTCTTATTGATTTAACGCTCTACTAATCAATATTTTTATACAAAACAATGGATCAAATAACATGTAAGGTTGGTCTTAGTTACCAACGGACTCTGCAGTCACCCTCAGCTCTATTCAACGCTTTAGAGTCTTTCAGTTCTGATAAACCCGGTGTACCCTACCGGCTCAGTACCGAACAGTCCAAACCCCCAGGAACAGCGCCGGGCTTCGAATGTGATGCACATGGGCCCAAATAGACTTTTTTCTCATGAGCTTATATTGCAAAAGAACCGTCTGTAAAATGGTGGATACATTTTATAGAGCACCACAACCCTGCAAAATGACTCGTTTCACTATCAGAATTTGATCCATTTGATCCCAGAACCTTTGGAAAGACCAGAAGACCCGCGGGATTAAATCGTTTTACAAGTTAGCAACGGGCTGAACCAGAAGGTAGTCGCTTGGCCGGGGGAAAGTCTCTAGAGAGCTCACTATATGGGCTGCAGAAAGTACAAGCAGGGCGTCGATATCAGAGTGGCACATGCAGGAGCGCGTCCACCATCTTGGACAGCCAGGTACGGCAACACCACTTTGACAAATCACAAGCAGAACTTCAAAACCACCAATTTCATGCCAATAGTAGTAGTAGAGTTTTGAATTTAAGTTAGTTTAATTGAGAAAAATGATAAACTAACGTAATAAATTGCTTGTTATGATAGAGTTCTGTGTCTCTTGGCTGTCCAAGATGGTGGATTAGCAGGTTGCATGTTCTACGCTCTACGTAATGATACGGTTTGGAGGATCTGGCTCATTTTAGACCCAGGAAGTCAAATCTTTTTTGGCTACATGAGCCACCGTCTTGGACGTAATCCCCAGATAATAGATCAATTCAAACAGCTGATGGATGACGATAGAATCTAGCATTTGAACAAAGTTGAGAATTTAGAGGTATTTTCCTCAGGAGCTGGTGGAGACCAAAACAGAGGTAAAAAGACGAGTGAATATTGTGCTTATATTCCTCAGATGGACAGATAAATAACTCCAAATTAATGATAATGTTTACAGAGAAGTTCGCCGTAACAAAGATGCTGTTGGACTCTTAGAGGTCTCTGCCGGTGCAGTTGATATTCTGTGTTTTGAATCAGCAGCAATAAAAGGGTTAAATATCACTACAGTCTCATCAAGTACTTACAGAGTATGTTGTAGCTAAAAACAGAGGGAATGGTTAGCGGTATAATGTGATGGTGGCAGCCAAACTGAAGGAGTAAAACTATCGTCGACAGACAGAGCGATGCAGCTTCACAAACACAAGCCGCCGCTCTCTCCCTGCCGTCGTGTTTACATTTTAAATAGTGGCAGCAACTGCTTCCTGTCCGAAAACACCTTGAGTTGATAACATGTCAGTGTTGTGTTTACAGCCCCAAAAAAAACTAATTAAATGCGTGTTTGATGAATCATAAATAAGACACATTTTTGGACCCATTTAGTTGATTGTAGTGCATTGAGTGAGGCTGAAGCTGAAGGCCTTTCTGGTGGTCTGCTGAGCACTTATGTGTTCTTCACTTTCTTAAACTCTATAAGAGAGATTAGTGTATACAGTAAACTGTAATTCAATGAAATTCATTCTTATAGTGTATTTATATGCACTCGCTGCTATTTATCAAAACAGAAACGCCTGAAGAATAATCATTGTAAGTGCTGCGGTGGGTGGGAGGACCCGGAGCTGATAAGAGACCATTACAACCAGCACACAAGTTCCAGTATGTAGGATAAGTGCAGGGGGCAGCACATTTACTGACAGGCCGAAGCTTAACATGAGAACCACATTCAAGGGTGGCCAAGATCCACGCAGGCCATCTGCCAAGAATCCAATACAGCAAATGGTCGGATCCGTGTAAGCCCTAAGCTGACAATGAAGTCACTATGCTTAAAAAGATGCGAACATCCTTTAATGGGTATGAAAGCCACTGCAGCAGAATACAAATCCAGGCTGTTTTCTCTGGTGTTCCCTGTGGCCCAGACTTTTTATCTGCTTCCCCTCCAGCACGCCTTGTGAAGTTGATTAATTGAACAGTCTGGGACAAAAGAGAAACTTTTATCAACTTTGGCTGTGACTAACCCTCTTGTGTGGAGTTTGGGGAAATTAAAAAAAAAAAGCCGCTTTGCTTTATCTCCTCATCGCGAGATGGAGGCGGTGAAGTGTTTGCCAAGAAATAAAGGTATCAAAAATGTGAAGTTTCAGGGGGGGTGTTTGCCACCTGCTTCGGGACGGGCTTCGATGGGGGAGTGTGTCGGGGTAAACGTGGGGTCAGGCCTGTCAGCAGTCGCTCAGTTATACAGGCCGAGTGGGACCGCAGATATGAGGAGGGCAGCAACCGCGGCGATGACATGATGAGGGACCCAGGGGTCATACTGTCACACCACCGCCATCTTCATTCAGCACAGCCTGGCATATAAACTGCGTGCGTGTAAACATTCCTTTAAGGAGTTTTTCTCTCAGGACTCCGAGATGCTCCCACAGTGGAAGCCTGTCCACGACCCCAATAAAAAGAGAGGGATGCCCACTTCCTGCTACCCCTCAGGCGTGCCAGTCCTGCCTCGGGGGAGAAGGGGGCCCCGTAATTTATTATTTGTTCCCCTCTTGTTAAGGAAATACTTTCTCAATAGCTCTCTCGCCTTTGTATATTTTTACTGTTCTTATTTTCTTCCTTGATCCAACCCCGTCCCCTCTTATTTATTTGCTTTCTAAACACCAGCTTGGCTCATTACGTCCGAGCTGCCACGAAGAGACTTTTTTAAAAAATTACACTTGTCCTCACTCAGGACAGTGTTTATTTGTCCGGGTGAACCCGAGGGGAGTTTTGGGGATACCTATGCGTAGGTGACAGCTGAGGCGAGTCGTACGAGCTGACCTCGACCACCATTACCTCAGGCCTTAATCAGATTCCTCTGCTGCAGATTGAAGATACGTAGAACGACACAACGAGCTCACATGTCATAATTTATCAGCCCCGGTCCTGCCACTCTTAATGTAAAGACATTCCTGCACCACGTGAAGTTAATTGGATTTTATGTCCACAGCATGTGTTGGACGAAATGGTTTTCCTTTCAGCCACACTCTCATTCATTCCCAGCAGCGACTTTCTTTGTTTGTTGGTGTTGGTTTCGCTTTTGGCTGCTTTCTCAGCCCCCCTCCTCCGTCCACAGAAACCATCAAGGCAAAAAAGAAAAGAAAAAAAGAAAAGGGGATGAAAAGGCCAATCCACTGGCTGACCACTGATCCATGACTCAGCTTTGAAATTCTCTGCCTTCAAATCAAATTGTCCGGCTTCAAGGAGCAAGAGGTGCCACAGTCCTGCCCCGGGCCACTCAGTGTCACCGGCCAGCTTTGAGGGGTTAACGCGCATTTTTCTCAGTTGTCAAGGACGTGTGATGGGGGCAAAGGAAAACAGAGGCGAACAGAGGTCACCACACTCACAAATATCACCGGGCTGTGCAACACTTAATTGGGTTATAAAAGAAGCCGCAGAGGCCGGAACGAGCGAAGCAACAAATCCAAACACGTCATTAACATTTAAGTCTCTGCTATTAGAAGAAACTCTCTTTGATAGTTTGTTGATTTGTCTTATAGTTTTATTACTTATTTTTGTTTTTTTGTACTGCTTTGTTTTACCAAGAGAACATTTTCCCACTGTTGTAAGAGTTTCTTACATTGTGTTGCAAATGTTTAATAGATGATTGAGCTTTATTTTGTTGTTGTCGTTAAAAGAATGTGTTTTTCTTAGATGCTGTGTTGGCAGCATTGTTCTATTGGTGGCATTAACTAGTCAACAATTTTGGTTTTTATTTAAATACGTCATTAACTATCAGACTGATGTTTGTACAGACTTTCGTGCTCCCCAGAAGATGAATCCTGACGACTTGGTGATCTGGTGCCACCATGGATCTGTAATGTGTGTGTTTTGGTGAAATGTCGTAAATGTAAATAAAAGCAGAATGCAGTGTTTTTGCAGTGTGTAAGAAAAAGAATATGAGAAAAACTAATGACAGTCCCATCAACATTAGCTTCTTGTTAGCTAAGATGCTAAAGGAAGATTGTTTGCATGACAACAAGAGTTCTGATGTTTATTGTCGAGGCTGTCGATCATAGACAGACTACTATTACACGCACTAGTACAAAATAAATAGAATGCAATAAAAATAGATTTGTTAAACCTGCAGCTGTTCCCAGGTATTATTAGAGTTTACTCTGCCGGATATTTGATTGCTTAGTCACAAAGATCGGTTGCTGTCAAACTAATCTTTTAAACTAATCTTCAATTCTGTCGCACAGCTGTCTGAAGATCACTCTTCCTGTGCAGAAACACTTCTACAAAAGCAGGATGGATGATGAATTTCCTGGAAGTCTAAAGTTTACTTTTCTTGTCCAGTCTTTTTTTTGATGTATTTCCTTGATTTCCATACAGTGAACCGTCTTTTTCCCAAGAGGCACATCAGTAGAAGATAAAAGCAGGAGAGCCGAACTCTTAGAGGGAGATGATTTTCTTAGATATTTTGAAATTTAACCACAAGGCAAAGACAGAGCATCCCCATGAGATCAGGAACTTATTTTGTGGTTTGTTGCTGTTTTTTTCTTTAAGAGATATAGAAAGAAAGCGACGTCTTGATTGAGCTCTGCGGTTCTGAGAGAAACAGACACAGCGGCCTCGTCCTGAGCCGGCCATGTTTCATGTCAGGACAATTAAACAAGTCGCCGCGGCGGTCACCCTTTCTCCAGACACCGAGCTCAGTTATTACAGAGGCTAACTCCTCATCACCGCGAGTGCAGCGAGTGTGGCTAATCTTATCTGATCCGTTATTAGCTGCATTTTTCATCTTTATGGCAGAGCCTAACAAGCCTTTGAGATCGTTAATAGCTGGGAATGTTCAAATCTCATGTTAAGCGTGAAGATGAATGAAAGAAGGATCACAGAACATAAATCACTCCGCATAGTTTTACAGTGCGGTGGGGGGGAGAAAGTCTTAAGCCGAAAGGATTCACAAGCAGTTCTCATGAAACAGATTTTCACAAAAGACATCACACAGTATGAGGCGATCTCTCAAGCAACTAGTTTTATTTAATTCAAATCTGAAGAACATTCTCGTGCAGAAGCAGGAACCCAAAAATGATTTATCACACGCAGCTCCGAAGTCGCGTAGGAAATAAGGAAAAGATTACAGAGGAATGTATTACCGAATGCTTATTTCTGAAACGACATTTCCTTTTCAAAGGAGAAAAAAAAAAAATAATGGATCACCAAGGCTTTTTTTTTGTGGAGAGATCCAGGTGCTCGAGCTGCAGGAAACTTCACGAGCCATTTGAAAAGCAAACACCGCGCTGCACACTCGACGGTCAGTGTCGTACGTAGAGCCGACGCGACGGCACAACTGTAAAAGCAAAAGGGAAGGTGAGATGCTTTTAGTTACCAAAGAGAGGGCTGTCAATATGTTTGCCGACAGTGACGGGGGTCAAAGGTTAAGAGCTGGTAATCAGACGAGGTTTGAGTGACGGACGAGGTGCACAGTGTGTCTGTGTGTGTGTCCGTGGTTCGACAAAGCGTGAGCAAAACATTTATGAATCGTATCAGCGCGCCGGTGGAGATAAAACCCACTTAAGGAAATTTCCCCGCCAGACGCTGAATGGATACACACTGCTGTCCTCCCACCAGTTTTAGACAGCTCCATCTTTCTTGGAGTCTCGGGGTCATCTGCCAGCGGCCTGTTATCAACGACCCGGCTTAGGCCTCCAGACGGCCTTCATCTGTCATGATAAGTTTACATCTGCTTGAATTGCTGCGTCGGTTACCTAAAGCTTCATCCTAGTGCAGATTTAAGTGTTTTTCTTGTTTCTCTTTGTCTGTTTTCTAATCCATATGTGTGTGTGGGGTGGGAGGCATCGAGACACACTTCAGCCAGCCGGTCGGACTCTCCGGCCTCAGCTCACAGGCTGCACAGCCGCTCCTCCTCCTCCTCCATCAGACTCCTGAATCACAGAAACACACAAACACACAAAGTACAGGTGACCAACGGGAAGAACTTGCAGGTAGCACTGCTAATTTGTTGGAGCTGTTGCCGGAAAATTGTAATTTATTGAGGTTCAAAGTTGATTCTTGATCTTGAACTACACCAGCCGGCCGCGTCACCACTGAGCTAGCTAACGTTACAACTCAGCCGAGGAGGACGGGATGAGCTAACGAGACTCTCGTCCGCGATCAGATTGCGCTTCCTTCTGTGCGTTGATACAGCTGGCTGGTGTAGAAAGAAAACCAAACTGCTCACAAAGAGGACAGCGGATTATCCTGAGTAACCAGGTCGTTTCTGGAGAGACACATTGCTCAAGCAGAGTGCTGTCTATTTCCATTGTGTTTCTGAGAAGGCAGAACCATCTCCACAACTCTCACACTCACATAAAGCCAATGTGGTTGGATAAACAGAACTACATGTAAGAAGAAGAAGAATATAAGTTTCTGATTCTTTCATCTACAGTAGATCTCATTTACTCCATGAATTATCCAGGTTTGATTTATACAATCTGGGGAAAACTGTCACAATTTCTCAAGAAAGGGTCGTTCTGAAGATTTCTATTATAAACCTTGAACATGGACCTCAAGGTGAGATCTCCTGGTCCAGTTTCCGGGACCATGAAGGAACTTCGAAACTTTTAAGCCAACATCAACGAGAAGTTGTCCAAGTGTTAGACATGATAATTGGCAGACTATGGAAAGCTTCGGAGCAGCTACTTTATTGACCTGTTGGGTCATCGCGATCAATGTCTCAATCCAAAACAGGGGTTGATATCATCATGAACATGTTCATCATGATATATTAGTGAACTGCTGTTTCATAAGTGAATTCAAACCTGCAATTACTGATGTTTTTGCTACAACGATGACACATCAGCACCACCGAGCAAACGGCTTCAGTCTCTTTAAGTCTTTGTGTTCTGAGGTAAATATCTGTGTCTGTCTGCTGTACGATGCTGGACAGCTGGTGTACTCTTGATCTATGAAGACAGATCACTGCCACCTGCCGCACCTGGAAAAAAGAGATTATAGCAGCTTTAAGATCTGACCTACAGTCCCGTCATCCACTGCAAAGTTAACTAAAGAAGTTAACTATCCTCTCAGTTAACTAAAGAAGGTCTCGTCTTAGTTGAGCCACTTGTTGCTGTGTCGTGGAGGAGTGCGAGCAGCCCACGATGAGCAGCAGGATGAAGTACAGTCTAATATGGTTCACATTAGCAGCGAGCATCTGCCTCGACTGCTCTGAGATGCTTTCACAGGCGATAAGCCGCCCGGTAATGGCAGCCTGGGGTCATTAGGGTCTGTTGGGCAGACAGTTTGCCACGGCACGGAGAGAATAAACAACCGCCATTTTCATTTCTTATTCATGGTTTTAATCACGGATGACAAAACATCCAGGAAATATAAAAAAAAAAAAGCGAGAGGGGGAGAAAAGTTGGCGTAAAGTGTTCGCCTCAAACGTCTTTGTGAGAGTCTGCTGGGTAACGAGGGGGAGTTAAAACTGTGGCGAATTTGCAAATGTGTGTGAGGGGAGGGCTGACATTAACAGGCTGGCATGGACAAGAGCTGGCAGAGGCCCAGCACACAGCGCTGACAGTGTGAGGTCCTCTCTGCCCATTCTAATGAGGCATTGTGAGGGTCTGAGCTCAGGTCTGCAGCGGGGCCCCCTGGGGGTCAGATGCAGCCGGAGCGGTGCGATGGAGGAACGGGGGAGCGGGGGAGGAAGTCCGTGGCAGCAGGATGAGATGGGCCGAAGTGCGTCGGTCCACGTAGCAGGACGGCAGATGGTTAAACAACCTCAGCGGACGGACGGGACGACATGAAACGTCTTCAAGGTCACACACAGGAAGCTGCATCATCGTCAGGAGCCGTTTCCTGTGACCTCAGCCGGCCCGGCATGTCAAGAAATAACTTATTAGTGACAATGCGGATGTCCAGGTGACATTGTATGACATGCTTGGACAATACTGGAAATACTCCTTGTATTGCTCACGCTGATGCATAAACAGAAACTTCTCTTTGTTGTTGTTGAGGAAAAAAACTGTGACAATGGACACGTCACGTTTCCACGTGTTTTTCTCGCCTGCTTTGCTTTTGCTCATACATAATGTAAAGAATGTCAAAAGCAAACAGAGAATCGAGTTAATTTAAAATCAAATGAAATCATCTCCGGATCATTATGTGCGGTTCGTTCTCCTCGACAGGTTTGAATAATGCCTATCGAGCGCCGCGGGGGACGTCTGGTTTCATTTGACCCCCCGCCGCAGGGATGGGAGTCTACGAGACATGTCGGGGGAAGGCTGCACATTTTAATTGCAATCAGAAACTAAGGCGGTGGATTTTTTTTTTTTTTTTTACGACTCGAACACCTTAAACAGGAGAAGACAAACTAATCAGTGGAACCACCGTGCGCGGTGTTTTTGTTGGAGCGAACACACGTCCTCCAGCAGACGTGGCTGTCCATCCCCGTCCCGGACCGCCGGTTCAGTCGGACCACACTGTCCCAGCGTCTCCTCGTCTCCCCTCACGCTGCACATGACATCTGTAAACGTCTCGTTCAAGAATAACAACCCGCAGCTTTGTCGAGGAGGGGAATGAGATTTGTGTAGGTGTGGATGTCCGATGTGATTGCTGTATTTATGGCAGCTCATCATTACAGAATGGGTCAGCACGAGTACATTATGGTCCGTTACAGCGCGTCAGGTCGTTAAGTTAAACTGTAATTATCGCTATAAAGTCAAGACTTCCCACATCCCTCATACAAATGTGTCATTTGTAGCTGTCAGTGTTATTTTTCTATTACTGAACTCTGAGATGAGCTAACCGGAGACACGAACATTAAAAAAACAAACCTGAGAAAACGTTTAAAGCCATTTTCTTGTTTGCGTTTTTATCTACGTATCTGTTATTAACACAAACAGGTTTGTTACGCCGGACCGTCCTGACCTGTAGGCAGTGATCTCCATGTCTCTGGCCATCTTCTCACTCAGCAGCTCCTTGTAGTCTTCAACCTGCTCCTGCATCTGCACTTGGAAGTCAGCGTCCTGGTGTCGCATTTCATCTATGGTACACTGGATCACACACACCACACACACACACACACACACACACACACAAATGTGCTGGGATTAGAGGGTGGGATTAAATGACAGAATTGGTCCAAAGCACCAGCCTGTGATTACACTAATCAGTTCACTCTCAGACCTCCAGCTCAGCGATCTCGTCCATGTACGCAGCCGTCTTCACGTCGACCTCGTCCTCCAGCTCCTCATTACACTTCTCCAGCTCAGCGAGCTCCTTGTGTAGCTCTGAAATCTACAAGCAACGGTTATTCATTCAGTGTATGCTCACAAACACATATTTCTATATATATCATCTCGTCATTAGTGATGTTTTGATGCAGGACCACATCTTTACGTTCCCTTCATGGTCGTTTTCGGTTGGAGGGCAGCGGCCCTGGAGTTGGCAGGCGTTCAGAAAACACTTGAACACAGTCGATGATTGTCGACAGAGGACTTTGACCGAGGTGCTCCGGTTTTAACGAGAGCCCAGATTTCTGCCTAAACCTAAATCTGGGCTGACAACATTAAACTTCTTATGGTGTTAGCTAAGAGTGAGTAAACAGGCGCCTGCTTTTACACATCCAGCAGTCACAGAGCAACGCTAGCATCTGAGCTGCTGGTTCTGGTCACCTGACAACTAAATCTGGTCTCAGAAATATAAATCTGTCTGGGTTTTTATCTGCTCTTCACCAGGCAGTCATTAACCGCGTCTGTCTGCGTTTTGATGCTCGGCAGGTCGTCAGTTTATTTGAGCTTTTAGCTCAGCTAGCTGTGTGGATGTGTCGCTAATGCCACATTTTTTTGGTCCAGACAGAAAAGCAGGAATTTGGTTAATTTACCTTTTTATTGGCAGCCACAGTGTACAGCAGACAGCAAAACCTATATTTTTATGCCTGTTTCTGGTCTCTGAAGGAAGAAGCATGTACACAGTAACCCAAAAGACCAATGGGATTAAATTAAATTCCAAAGGTTCACCTCCAACATATACATGAGTGAAAATCAAACTCACAGTTGCACTCTGACTCATTGAGTCATTAACAAAGCGTATTCCACCATTTTAAAAGTAAAACTGTATCAATCTTTCTGCATTGGTGACAATTCACAGACATTATTACTGGTAACAAAACTATGGACACAGAACCAAGAATGTGAAAATGAAATAAAAACATCAAAAACTAACATAGGAACATCTTTTTCTAAATGTCTTACGGCTAAACTGATGACAATCACACCAACTTTAGCTGTACTTTGTGTTTTGTGGAGGTCCTCAGAACATCCGATAACATGTTAATTGTCATATTGATATCGTCTTTATGTCTGTAAACCATAAAAAATATATCTACAGAGCTTGCAGAAAGGTGCAGATTAAAAAAAAAAAACTATTTCCCTTAAAAACATTATTAGGATCATGAATGAATGAATTTAAAAATGTTTGTTATGTTTATCTCTCTGTGGGAATTCAGACTGTTGGTTCCAGCTGACAAGTGACGTGCAGAAAAGGGCTGCGTGTCGGACTCGAACCCCGGGCCGCTGCAGCGACGGCGTGGCCTCTGTATATTGGTCGAGTGCTCGATGAACTGAGCTGCTGGGTCGACCAAAACCAAGTTATTTTAACCCAAAACCAAGATGTCTGTCTCTTTTCCATCCATCTTAAATATCCAACAATTCTCAGGAAGGAAAAAGGAAACAAAATGAATCTGCCGACACTAAAGCGATTTCTTGCACATGTTCTGGCTCTGGAGCTTGGCTTCGAGCGCCGTACCGTTGCAGGCAACAGGGATGAGGGCAGGATTTATAGACAGTACAACCAAAACAATGAGATAAAAGAGAGAGGGGCTCATTCTCTCGGAATTTCGCATCAAGCACAATGTAGAAATTGGGCTCTAACGAACTGAAACTCAAGCACATCAATCGACCGGACCTGCACAGATAAAACAGGTTGGTTTACTTCCACCACAGTCCTCCCCCGCGTCTGATGGCCACGAGTGATTACACCAATCACACAAGTTCAACAATTAGCTGTCACAGCCAGATGGGGATCCGGGCGGCCGCGCTCGTCTTTCAGTGAGATCATGTGAGCAGAGGAAGACCTCGGTTACAACTCACAGGCTGACGACGACGACGACTCCCCCCAACCTGGTCGAGCCGCTTACTCACACTCTCCTCCGTTCTCCCTGGCATGATAAGTGAGGCCTGGCGCACAAACCACCATCAGCGCCGACTCTTTTATGTACTTTTTTTTCTGCGTCAGGGCTGATTTCACTGCAATCTGTTTGTTTGGCCATGTTGTGTCTCAGTGAGAAACCAGACCTGAGGCGTCCATCAGGAGGCGAGAGAGGAAACAGAGCAGATCAGGCCGAGCTGTCCATCCGTCAGGCTGCACCGAGCAGACCTGGGGAGTGTGTGCTGCATATTAGAGAGGAGGAGATGATGCCGGGCGACGTCTGCGGTGCGGTTCACAGAGGCCCGCTGTTTATTTAAAGAGCTGGAGGTAGAGCGGCAGTAATGAGAACCAAACCACCGTGTTTGTTACAGATGTGGTCGGCTGTCGGCTGTGGGCTCCGACCGCCGATGGATGTGAACCAAGAGGAAGAAGTTTCTTGCTTCCTGGAGTCACCTGCTGATTTCACCTGAGTCACTGTTTCCTGGTGCGTCTCGTCCGCACTCATTTCAAAACCTCCTTTCTGCCTTCTCTGGCATTTTTCCACCGTCTGACACGAGAAACATCCGACGGAGCTTTATTTCCTCCCTTCCATTTTCAGAGGCAGTCTCTGGTCAGTGTGTGTGTGTGAAGTTTTAAGACGTTTATGACACTGCAGGCGCTCTGAAAGACTGTACTTAATAACCGAGGACACGGAGGGCAATAAATCCCGTCTGAGCTGAAGCCGAGCCCTTCACATCTCCTGCTGAAAGTGTCCGCAGAGTAAACACTCTGGTCAGCAGGATCTCCCACACTGTTGCTCTGCTGTCACTCAGCCGCTCCACACTCCCCTCGCCCCGCTGTGGGAAACCATTCATTTTCACCATTACGTCTGATTTAGGAGCTGATGGCCGACGCAGAGCCAGTTGCGGGTTGTACGGCTTCTCTTTTTCTTTGTCAGTAAAAGAGGTTGGGAAATGTGTTATGGGAAGATTTGAATCAGTAGGTAGCAGCTGGAGGATTTAAATGGCCTCTAAACGTGAGACTCACAGGATGGGGTCACCTCCAAAATATACATATGTTCATGGAAAGTAGCCGCGCAGACAGTTCTGGTTCGATTTGAAGATGTTTATGAATATCAGTTTCTGACGTTTATACTTCTAGCAGATGTGGAGGAAGAGCGGCGCACATAGCATCGAGAAATTACATCTAAATAATTCAACCGCAACATTTTCTTTCCAGAAACGATGTTGATTAATACTCTGGATAATCCTCAGAACACGCAGGCACGTTTTTGACTATTTCTTGAAGCAGTAGTTCATCACAGTTCAGTAGCTTCTTGCTGAGGGCTACATGAGAAGATCAGTACCACTCTCATGTCTGTACAGTTAAATATAAAGCTACTGTAACAGCAGCAGTCGGCTAACTTAGCTTAACCTAAAGGCTGCAGGCAGAAAAAACTAGTCTGGAATCCTCCTCAAATAGTCAAGCACAAAACCACACAACGATCTTTACACTCCGGTTTTGTATGGATTAAAAAATAACAACTCGTGTTGTGTTCATATGTGAGTTTTTCAGGGCGCTGAAGGGTCAGTCTGTATAATGACGTCAGTCTAAATGTTGCGCAACACTAATGATTTCTGTTTTCATTTTAATGACTACAATAACTTAAATAGTAATTACCAATTTTGCACTGCAGCAAAGAGAAAACAGCAACATCAGTATCAGCTACAGTCCACAAAAGCAAGGATGTGTACAGGGAAAGAAATTCCCCAGAATCCCTTAAAAAATAATGAGTTTTGTGAGTTGTTGAGGAAGGAGAAGATTTACAAACTTTGTGAAACGCTGTCTGTAATAAATTCTTAATCATTTGGACCTTCCTGTAAATTTGGCGCATACAAACATTGTGTGAAACATCACAACCGGACACACGAGATGCACATCGGGGCGCCTGATGTCTCAGCGCTGCAGCCCCAGAAGCACCTCGAGTCCCCCGGTTCATGCTTCAGACAGAGCCAGGATAATCTGTTCACCATGATGCTGCAGTCCTGAAAATGTCTTACCAGAAAAAGTACAATGGAAGAATAATCAGAGCTGAAGTTCCTACTTATGCTCTTGGGGCAAATCCATCCACGCTGATTTAGTGAGGGAGCGGTTGTCTGACGTGAAGGAGTAGGATGGATTTGTAGATGACAGTATTTGTATTAGTGAATGTGGAATATTTAGATATGTTTCCAAGTATTTATATGCAGTAAAAGAATCTGTATGATGGTGTAGTTGTAGTTTTTATATATGGCAGAATGCTGCTGAGGGTTTAATTATATGAACACTTAACAAAAACCCATCAGATTGTTAGCTAGTTTTGGCGTCGTACACCTGGAATGCTTAGATATTGGAATTTAAAAGTTGCAGCTAATTCCAGTCTTTGTGCTAAGCTAGCTTCATATTTAGGATGTAAACGTTAGACTGGTATAAATCTTAAAATCTAACTTTTGGTGAGGAGGCTGATAAGAGACAAACAGAAGATGGTGAAATATTCCTTTAAGGCTGAAACGAGCCTCTGCAGGCTGTATTTTTATTTAATGGATTGTATTTGTAATTGTATTCTATTTCTATTCTTCATTTTCGCTTTGCTTTTCGTCTCTAGCTTTGAAAAGCCTCCTGTGGACAGGTGTTGTAAATCAACACCTTGATATAAACGCTGAGCGCAGTGCATCTGGGGCTTTTACAATGTTAATGTCAAATAATCAAAACTAAATGTTCACAGGTTCATTTGGAGGCGTTTCTCTCATGCTTTTGCACGCAGATACTTTGTTTGGGGGTGTGATTTGAGTGAACTGACCCTTTAAAAAAACTGATGGGGGGGAAGAAAAAGAGAGTCCACTCACCAGCGCCTTCATCTCACTGGGGTCCTTTATCTCTGACAGGTCTTTGACTGTTGACCCTGCAGCTCCGCCCACTTCCAGTTGTTTTCCATCACCGCTGCGAACCTCAGCAGACGACGCTGCGCCGCCATCGTACTGCAGAGACAGAAGATGAGACAGAAGATGAGACAGAAGATGAGGAATAAGGGACGTTGTGAGAAACCGAAAAAAAAGACAAAACCATCTGACCTTTAGGTTTGAAATGCACAAAACCACGGAGGATAGTGCTTTTCCTTCGGGGCGGTTAAGTGCACTCTGACGGGGGAGCAAAGAGCAATCAGAGCCTCTTTTACCGGCTGATGGTTAAACCTCTCCTCCTTGTGTACGGCACATTCCTGATTAGATGGAACAAACGCGGCTGACAAAACGAGCAACATGAGGGTGCACAGGTGTGTGGGAGTCAGCCAGCAATCACCATTACTGTTCAAACCCAATAGCAATCATTTCAACATCGAGACAATTGCGTCTGGTAATCGAGGCCAGGCACAGACAGGACGGTGTCCAGCTGGAGAGAGACGAGACCGAGTGGGAGGGAGAGGGAGCGAATAGACGAAGGATTTAGGGGGAACGAGAGACACACACACACCTACGCATCTAGACAGACACACAAATATATAAATACAGCAGATAGCCGTCAGCCTTGCGTCCAAATAAAGGACACACACACACACACACACACACACACACACACTGGCGTCCACTCCAGTGCCGCAGAGGAGCCTGGGAAGGCGGCCAGCAGTCTGATTACAGCCCTGACCTCTGAACCGGGCAGACATCCTCGCCCCAGAGGGGGTCAGCCCCACCGGAGCTATAGGCTGACCCCAATGCAGCACCTCTTCACTTACACACACATACACACACACACACACATATATATGCATAGGTAGACAAAGGCATTCTGTTCGGGTCCAGAACTGCACCTCTGATTCTCAAGTTCTTCCCTGGTGTTGTGTTAAGAGGGAAAGAAAACAAGTGGGAGTATCGTCGTGTGATTTGTGAAAGCTGAGATTTACATCTGGAGCTGACCGCTGCAGAGGGAGCGCGGAGGTGAAGTGGTGAAGAAAAGGAGGGTTCAGGTGGTCAGCGGGAGGATGAGGATGGCAGCTGGTCGGAGGTTCTGGAGTTGTAGAGAGTCGTGCTGCATTCAAAGTTACACTTAGGAATTAGAGAGTTATTAGGAACAAAATTAACTTCAAGCATCAAATGTAAAAGTTCTGGTTCTGCAGGAACAGCGTCCCTGTAACTGACATCTCATCATGTTTGACGTGACTACTTTGTTCTGCTCCTGTAACGACCCCGTCAGCTCCAGATGTAAATCTCAACTCTCACATATCACACAATGATACTCCCACTTGTTTTCTTTCCTCTCTTAACACATCACCAGGGAAGAACCTGAGAATCAGGTTCGTAACACCGTCGCATCTATATATACACACATATATACATATAAGTGGTATTTTTTGGTTGTAGCGAGTCGAGATGGAGCTATAGAGTTCCTTCAAATACAGTGAAGGAGCAGCTCAGTCCGGCGGGTTCCTAACATCGGGGTCGGGTCCTCTTCAGAGGGTCACGAGATAAATGTGAGGAGCTGTGAGATGATTAATGGGAGAAGAAGGAAGAAAAAAAAAGTCCTTATACATGAGTTTATATTCATTTTCTTGGGCTTCTGTTCTTAATAAATATTGGATGACTCAACAGTTTTTGTAACTATGTGAAGAGTTAAGAGTGATTTTCTTTCTTTGGTGCAACTAAAGACTCATAAAGATCGTTTCCACTCTCCAGTTTTTATATGACTGTCAATTTTCGCATAAAAAAAAAAACAGGACTCACATCCACATGAAAACACCCACAGAAGACAAATGAAAATTCCTCTTCATTCATCTTTTTCTTGCCCTTTCCAATGTTTTACCATCGACCTCACACAATACAACGTTTCTGTACAAGCATCAGGGTTTCTGGGTGACTCTTGTCTTTCGGTACAAACCATCACGACACACTCTTTACTGCGTCGAGCGATCATTCAGTGCAGCGACATCCCCGCAGTCGTGGTCTTGAAATAAACTCCAGAGCCCTCTTTTTCCCAGACTTCCAGATAAGGACGAGTACAAATTCAGTGGATTCCGAGAAGAGACTATCTCTTATCTCGAGTGCAGCAAAACTACTTTGCTCAGGTGGGAAAAATTGATGCAAAGGAAACAGACTTAGTGAATTAACACGTGAAGCATTTGACTTCGCTGTCAACTAAAGGGAAGCGGGTGAGATGTAAGTGCGCTGATGATCTTCAAATTATCACAACCAACGTGAAACACACATAAATGTGCATCTGCATCATGTTCTGCTCACATTCACATTGTCTCCTCGCACTCTCTTCTTCTTCTGCAGTGTTTGACGGCACCTGGCTGGAAGATTACTGCCACCAGCTGATTATCTCGATGCACTCCTCTCCTCATATTTTGCTTTTTTTTTTTTTTGCTTATTTTCAGGAGATTCTGTTAATATCTGCGCTTCATAATGATGGAACCCAAACGGCCGACGTCTGAAATGTGTAAATTCTTCCAGCATGACGTAAAAACAAACACTGCTTTAATCTTTAATGTGTATTTTATAGGCTTATCATGCCTTCACAGGAATGCTTCTGTAAAACCTTTGGCACATGAAGGCGCCATGACATGTTGATGTGTTTTATGTCACTGTGTGTGTGTGTGTGTGTGTGTGTTACCTGGAGGCTCTCGGCCAGCTGGCAGTAGTACTCCTTTACATCCAAGGCCGGAGTGATGTCGGGGATGCCAAATCTAATGGCTGCCACCGCCCCTGCAGCCCCTTCAGCTGGATCCAGCAGAGCGTCCACCTCCTGTGAAGTGGCATGAAATCCAAATACTACGTGTACATTTATACCTCGAATGTGTACTAAAACACAGTGCTGAATTAAAACATCCACACACACATCAAAGACCTCAGCGTGTTTGTCTCCAGCCTCCGACACTCAGCCCCCCTTTAGTAAAAAAAAAAAAAAAACAGCCCAGATCCATTACAGAGAGAATGAACTGTTACAGAGCCGCAGTGGCAGTCGAACGTTTCTCTCCCGTTCCCCTCCACCTAAATAACGACATGGCCGCCGATTTGTCAGGGGAATATGGGGTATCTGGAAGTGCTGATAATAACAACAGTTAATAAAACAAAGGGAACTTCTGTTTTCATTTGGTATTCAGCCGCATTTCCCCCGACTGTGAGTTATCGAGCGTGTCCCTGAGGGAGTGTGTTAAACGCCGGGCAGCCCTGCTTTGCAGAGAAAAACACAGTGTGATGGAGTTGCTCCTGCCTCAGCTGCCTCCCTCTCCTCCCTGCCTACAGCCCCTCCATCTGATACTGGGCCGCGTCTGTCATCTCCTGGCGAGGTGGAGAATATTGTGGAAGGTGGAGGGAGCAGCGCGAGTGGATGTGATACGTGAAACATCTGCCTGTGTTAAAGCAATAATTTGACATTTTCTTTGGAGATTTTGCTTATTTGCTTTCTTGCCAAGAGTTGCATAAGAAGATTGATATCTTTCTGTTGATTACAAAAGTTTTCGGAGAGGAAATGAGGAGAATGTTCACCTGGTGTCAGTCATTTAAATTTGACAGTTAAACCTTGTTTATTCATCCAAACAGTCCGTGTGCTGACTGCATTCGTATAAATCTGTCTTACAAACTACAACCCGTCAACTCAACTCTCTGTTTTCTTCGCCTCTTTAAGTCGTTTACCTCACATTTCTACAGTTAGCTTTGTAGGCTACATATTGTTAGTAGTATTTACCGCTCTTTTTTGTACAATATATAATGTTTTTAATCACCTCACTGTCTTAGATACCTATTAGAAACGTTAGCTAGCCATTCAGTGTTGCACCAACTTGTGCTTTATCCTCAGAGTTCAGCTAGCCTCAGGTTGTTGTGGCTCATTTTACAATCATTGCGTTGAAAGGCTGCCAAAAGTTAAATTAACTGACATACACCGTCTTGAAAAAGTCAGCAGTAAAGCTCCGACTTCACTGCTCAGAAATTTGACAGTGATTTTTTCCACAGTGTTTTTTTTTAGCTCAGCTAGCTGACTGGCTAGTCTCGCTAGTCAGGTGTAATCACAGTGATCAAATACAGTAGAAACACTATTAACACAAACGAATGGTAAATAGCCTACTGCTAACAATATGTACCAAGCTAGCTGTGAAAAGTGGATAAAATAACATTAAGTTGGTTATTTTTCACATTTAGCTTTGTAGGCTTCTTATTGTTAATAGTATTTACTGTCCAATATACATTTTATAGTTGTTAATCACCTCAGTGTCTTAGATAACCATTAGCGATGTTAGCTAGTCTCATTGTGTAGCATTAATGCTAGCCCAAGTTTCAGAGCTTAGCAAACATTCGGTTATTATAGTTATTTACACTTTTTCCTCTAGTCTGTGTGTGTTAAAGACATTTTTTGCTCAGGTTGAAACATTTTTTAATTTGCACAGATGCATCTTCACGTCAGTAGCATCTTTCCATTGATTTACCTTTGTGTGCAGTCGTGCCGTGTCTCAAATTTGCAACCTATTATCATCTATTATCATTAGCTTAGCACAAAGACGTAAAACCGGGAAACAGCTAGCCTGGAAAACAAAATCTAACAACTGGCACTTCTCAACTTTACTGATTAACATGTTATATCCAAATTGTTTAATGCAGAGAAAACCAATGTCTGAAAAACAACAAGTTGTGGTTATATGTCAGGTTCTGCGCTGGACTAGCCTGCTGGGAAAAACCAGCACAGACCAGCACCAAAACACAACCTATGCTGGTCACCAGCAAGACCAGCATATGTCGTGTTTTGGTTTTTCCCAGTAGGATATTTCTTGACCTAATCCAGCACATAACCTCCCCTGTAAAACTGCTAATTTTTGTCCAGATTAAACAAACAAGATAAACATTTATTTGCGAGAGTTAAAGATGATTGCATGCAGATTTTTTTTTTTACCCTTTGGCTTTTTGTAGTATTTGTGCTGATCTAAGCTAAATGGCTGCTGGTTGCAGAGTCATATATTTGACAGACAGACCTGAGATGGTTTTTATCCTCCAACTCTGAGGCAAAAAGCAAGTAAGCATATATCCCCAAACTACTGGAATAAAGATTAAAATGAGTAAGAATTAAACAAGGCCTTAACGTCGACTTGTTGACTACATGTTTTGTGTGTCTGATCCTCTCCTGATATGTTTCTGTCGACTGGGCAGTTCTGGCCTCGTCAGCAAGGTGAGCCGGGTCATCACAGCTGTGTTTGTCACCGCGGGTCTGGGCATTTCTCCAACACGCCTGTCCGACCTAAGTGCTCCATTTT
This sequence comes from Diplodus puntazzo, assembly GCA_963678695.2. Taxonomy (NCBI): domain Eukaryota; kingdom Metazoa; phylum Chordata; class Actinopteri; order Spariformes; family Sparidae; genus Diplodus; species Diplodus puntazzo. Next base: position 30,097,942 of record OZ023158.1, read on the forward strand.
GAGTCATTTTCACGGCCGTGAAACCCTCCCTGCTTCATCACGCTGCAGCCACACATCCTCACCGTCTTGTGCTGGGCCTCCATGTTGGCCAGCTGCTCCTCGTAGATAGCCACTTGCTCCCTCAGTGCCAAACATCCTGCTGTCACGCCGTCCACTTCCTGCAGAGAAAATCACATTAGCAAAGAAACAACAAGGCTGGAAGTACAGAAGTTTAATTTCTGGAGGTGTCTGAGAGGAAACACTGCAGTCTGGGAAGTTAATCACACCACAGGTTGGAGAAAAGTAGAAAAAGTGTTTCCTTTTTGTTTCCACCCCAAACAACCATTTAAAGACCCATCAGCACATCCACCTGTTTCACTGAACAGCAAGTCGACACCGCAATGCAGAGGAAAAGAAGGGGAGGAGGAGGAGGAGGAAGAGGAGGAGGAGGAAGATCAGAAGGAGGCTAACTAGACACAAAAGCCTCGTCCACCAATCCATTCACCAGCAGGGGCTCCGAGCTCATCTACTCTTTTTAAAGAGCAAGATTAATTTGTGTGGGATGCAATTACTGTGGGTGCCTGCGTTTACATCGGGACGCATGCTGAGAGGGTTTGGTGGTGAAGTTCTGGAGCCGCGCTGAGAGGGCGGCGGCGTCCATGATGGACAGCAGCGAGCAGAGGAAGTTTGGTCCCTGTTGCTGCTGCTGCTACTGCCTGTGTTCAGATATCAGACAGTAGCTGGAGGGAAACTTGTTTATCACATTCTGTGCAACTTTAAAGTACTTAGAAGGAACTTTCTGTTTTTGTTGATTCAAGTGAGCCCCGTGGAAAAAAGCCTCCACCTCCTATCATGAACATCTTGATCTGGCTAGCTTATCTGTTGGTCTGTCATTTGGTCGATCATTTGGTTGGTTGTTTGGTTGGTTGGTTGGTTTATTGGCCGGTCAGTTGGTTAGGCCTGTTGTGTTGTTGGCAGGTTGCTTGGTATGTGTATCATTTGGTCTGTCGTTTGGTTAATTGGTTGTTTGTTTGGTTGTTTGTTTGGTTGGATTGCTTAGTTAGTCATTTCATTGGTCGTTTGGTTAGCTGGTTGGTTTGGCAGCAGGATTATGAAAAAAAAAAGGGGGCTCCGTAAAAAAGGACAGATCCAAGAATTTTCTCTCACATTCTTAAACATTGGTGATACATGAATATCCTGATTGGCGTTTAGATGTATGTGACATCACCTCTTTCCAACAAATGCAGAAGAGCGCGGAGATAAACATGAAAAATAGAAATCTGTCATGTAAAATAACCAAAACTGTTTCTAACTTCTGCAGAAGATTGAGTTTTTGTGAAGGACTCGATCACACGCACTAACGATCCTGACGTGTCCTTCATGTTTCTTTGAAACAGAGCGTTTGGTCTCCACATTCGTCCGCCATCTTGTGTTTGTATGTTAAGCGAATATTGTTGAACTTGTTTCACTTGTGCGACTGTGTTTTACAGCTGCCCACGATGTCTGGTGATTCGAGACATTACTGAAACAAAAAGTCCCGTGTAAAAATAACTGTGAGACAATGAAGAGAGGGGAATTGTGGGCCGTGAAAATGGAGCGGAATTGTCAGGGGAGAGGCAACACAATAGCCAGTAGTATTACTTTAAAACAAATGGAACGCGTCTTGTTTCATCACTGTCAGTCGACCATTATGTTGAGAGAGCTGCAGCTCGTTGTGGGTTGAGCTGTGTAGTATTCGCTCCTCTCCTCCGCATCCCTGCTCTTCTTCTACCTCCCCACCGGTTTCCCACCAAAGTCTTGTCGCCCTGCAGCTGCTTCCAATTCAGAACCAGAGAACGAAGCCAGCAGGAACATTACAGCACCGTATTGCAGCCTGTGTTACATCTGTAAGGGAGAAATTAAAGCCTCCCTCGCATCTGGCCCGGCTGGGAGGAGATGGGGCTCTGGCATGTGTGAGGGAGGAGGAGGGGTGGCGGAGGAAAAGTTGGTGGCTCGGGTTGCAGTGGGCCACCGGCCCAGATTGTGTGACTGCTGGTGATCAACACCCGTCGGGCAGAGCAGCAGCTGTGGAGGGTTTCAGCTGATTCACCAGGAGGGAGGAGAGGAGGAGAGGAGGAGGGGCAGAGAGACGCTTGACAACACTGCCATCTAGTGCTGAAGGAGTATTATCACAACGAAGGCCTGATGATGTATTAAACCAATCACAAATCACCCAAATCTAACATTCATCAATTGTTTTCTATCAATATTATTATCATTATAAGCTGAACTAATCGTCTCAGCTTCAAATTTGCAAAAGAATCTCTGCATTTACCTTCTGAGAGTTTGGATTAGAAATGGGAATTTTTCTATCTTACGAAAGGTGTCAACTGTTGCATTATGGGAAATGTAGGATTGTTGATGGTATTTCAGCGTCTGTTGCTTCAATTTTGGCTTTTATTTTCCTCTCAAGTTCACTGAAGTGCAGTGAGACATTCCTGGAGTTTTTCTTTAACCTAAATATAAGCACTCCCTAAAAAATTAAAGGCGCACTATGCAGGTTTTGTCAGTTGTTGTTTTTTTTTAAACTCACCGGGTGTCGTTGATCCTACATGGTAGATTTTTGAGTCTCAATTTCAGTCTGCACTTACTTACAGGTGTTGCTGTGCTGACAGACGTTACCTCTGCAACCTCGTGTCGCTCCTGCTGTAAGAGGATCCTCTGCTGCGCCGCCGCCTCGTACTCCCGCATCAGATGCTCGAGCTCCTTCTGCAGCTCCTCCGTGTCGCACAGAATCTCATCCTGCAGAGGGAGACGCAGCGGAGACAGTGATGGATGTTGACAAGGTTACAGATCGGGCCTGCTGTCAAATTGATGGGATGGCGTGAGACGTGCGATGGAGCGTCTGTGAGAAAGTTCAGGAATGTGGCACACAGAGAGAAGCATGCGGCAGACACACCCTTACCCTCTCCCTGCGCAGCCTTTCCACCACCGCGTACAGGCTGTAGTCCGGCACCACCACGGCGGCGGAGGAGGAGGAGGCCTGACGACTCTTCAGCTTCTCCTCTAGTTCAGCAATCTGCCATTCGAGAGACTCGTTCTCCTCCTCGAAACAATGAGCCTAAAGGGCATAAAGTCAGAACAGGTCTGTGCTGTGTGCGTCACTTGCCAGGAAAAAAAGGTAAGACACAGCAGAGGGAACATGAAGGGCTGATGTGTCACTGGGAGCAGAAAACAGTGTTTGTCCTCACCAGTTCGATCAGCCGGACCAGGCGGTCGTTGAGGGCAGCGATGACGGTGCGGTCCTGGACAAACCGGGTCAGGCCCTCCTTGTTCAGCTCCTTGGCAGCGACGAAGTCCAACTTGTCACAGTCGCACTTGTCAACAGCCGCACCCCTGAGAGGACGACACACAGAACCAGAGACCGGACTGAACTCTGAATGATCCGACGGGAGATCATCAGACTGACTTGAACTGATCGCTGTTGACTGAGAGAAATAACTCGCCTAAAACAGACACTGTAATTACTACCTGTACATGTTTTCATCTAAAACTGAAGCAAGTTTAACGCAAATGCAAATAAAACAACGTTTTATTTATCAGTGGAGACAAAATAACTCATTTGAAATTGAATGCTTTTAGGTATAACACTTAAAAAAACTTTTTTATGTAATAATTGAACTAAAACAAAGTTTATGTATAAATCTACAATCATTTAACTAGATCAGGATATTTGATATTGACTCAACATGAAAGATAAAACATGACACTTTGATAATGAACTTTTATAATAAAATAAGAAGTAGTCACTGTTGTAGGCAGATCATTTGTTCTGTGCACGGTGAGAAAAGAAGCACAAACAAGTTTAACTACACAGAACAGCAGCTTCCTCTGGATGCGTCAGCGTGTATTTTAGCCCGACCCGTCCCAGTACATGAACCCGATATGATGTCATTTCTTCCATGGTCACATTTCTCGTGAGGACAGTCCAGAAGAATCACAACACCCTGATTCATGAACTTCGCTCGCAAACATTTGTCTCCGAGCCGTTAAGGTCAATCTATTTGTTGTCAACTACTTTGATCGTTAGTAAACTGGGTCGGGTCAGAGTTCTGTAATTCAGGCTTCTTTAGTGCGACTCTTTTCTGGTTTCTTTACGCGTCAGTGTGGTTACATGTTAGAATTTATTCTACTAATGAACTTATATAACAACTCCTGTAACCTCTGATGCGAGTCGTATAAACTGTACAATGAGCTCTTCTCAACCATCTGCGAGTTCTTGCACACATACAGTACAGAACAATTTCACATCCCATTGATTACAGCGTCCAGTACAGATAACTAACGACACCATGATGTGTAAGATGAGTGAATATGTCTGAATCTTGGAATCAGAATAAATCTGTCACAAGTCCAGAGGCTGAAGAACTGAGTCCTGGGACAGTAACAGCAAACTGAGTATCTTTAAACTGAGTATATTTGGGTCGTGAGCTTAAAAAGACATTGGAGGACGTCGTGTTGGGCTTTAGAAAACACTGATTGACATGTTTCCAATCAAACATCTCAGTAAGATTAATCAAGAAAATAACTGACAGATTAATTGACAAGGAAAATAATCATTAGCTGTTTTTAGAGTCCTTGATTTGATTTTAACGGCACTTGTACAACCTTTTGCTTTGTAGTTTGTCTTACTTTTTTTGTTCCTTAAATCGTTTTTGAGCTCCTTTAAAATAATTAACTTTGCTTTAACAAAAACATCTGGTTCTGTGTTGTTGGGTTGTGATACAGACCTACATTTCTCAACACCATTGATGAAAAATACAAAGAATAACCACATCTGGATACATGAACTTCACCTCAAAGCATTTTCCTTTGGTTTAAAACCTTTTTGAACTGTACATATTTTTCAACTGAACAACACATGAGTCTATCATTTACATCCTAATGTCTTGAAAAAATGATTAAGTGCGTCCCAGAGTCTCACACTGACCTGACGGAGGCACTCAACCCTCCGTTTCGACTCCAGCTTTCCTCCTCGAACAGCTTGCGGTAAGAAGACACTCTGAGCACGGCCATGGCTGAGACTGGATCCGATGCTGGGAGGCAACACAACAGACCAAAAGGTGGCTGCGAGTCCAAACTGGGGGTTTTATTCTTCACGGGGAACGAGAATGTGGCAGCGAGGTGAAGGATCTCTCGTCGGCCACGGAGTCGGCTAAGTATAGCGTGAACATCAGCCAGTAATGATTTCACATGAACATGGAGAGCGAGCCCCAAAACCCAGAGTGGAATTGTTGTTTTGAAACAAGACAAGGGAAAAACAAACCGGCTTTATACAGTTTTATTTCTGTTAAATAAATTAAAAGCACCAAAAATCTGAAAAGTTGAAAACAGGTGCGAGTGTTTCCTTGCGTACCTTTAAACGTACCTTAAGTTTCATGAACAGATTGTGACAGAACCGAAGACGAAAAGCACAACGAATCCATACAAATACATCAGTTGGTACAGTGGCATAAAGACGGCACAGAAAATCAGAACAGGGTTTTTGATTATATTGATTCTGTGTCTGACGCGGTGATGGTGGTGCTAAATGGCTGATAAATCCCCAAATCTGAATCACCAGGGAACACTCTTTTTAGGCCCAAGCCACATTTTTTGGCAAAGCTCGGCTTGATTGAGAAGAATCTGGTGCTTTGATGGCAATAAGGCCGAAGAAACTAGAATACGAGAATAGAGCCACGATTGTCGGTGTTTTCACATTGTCTCCTAACAGGAAATCTTCTGAAGTCTCTGCCGTTGCAGGAGATGCTGAATAAGGGAAAATTAATGTCATAAATGTGTTTTTTTGTCTGGTGGGAAAGCTATCGGTGACATCTCTTGGGTAAAACTGTTAAAGAGGAAACACTGTTCATTATACACAGCAGAGCAGTTCCTTATTTCAATAACCATGACATGTTATGCAACAGTAACTGCAGAAAAAAAAAAAAAAAAAACCCTGCTCTGTGGCACAAAGACGGACTGCAGCCTGCAGAGTAATGAGCCTTTAAATCTTATTAAACTTGCAACCCAGAAAATGCTGCATTACTTAAAAACAGAAAAAAATGACTCATCTGCATTTACCAGGAGGAACAACTTGGCCTTCAACAACAGACAATGAGGCAGAAGTGAGGAAGAGGACATGTAAACCAACACAGACATCAACAGTACCACCGTCATGACAAACAGCAGACACCAGCACAGATACGCACCACCAGACCCACAATCCAAACAATAAGTATTTACACGATTTAAGACATCGAGAACCACAGAGGGCGACTCTTCACTCGACACTGGTGGACCAGGAAGTTAGTGTATGTTAACAGACTTGTTTTATAACTCAAGAGGAACTGGCAGATGTAAGGCTCACGGCTGAAGTTACACAAAGACACGGCAAACATTCACGTTTTTTTGTTTTTTTTTAAACAAGACGGTAAAAACGAGCTATGAATATTTCCACTGACTTATTTTACAACCATTGCAGAGCGGAAAATAAAAATTGTAGTTGGAACGAAAAAATGGTGCAAACTTAGATGAAAAACAATATAAATAACAGGTAAAATGAGTAATGTTTGTTTTTAATGTTCCCCCCCTCAGTTAAAATGCTGCAGAATGGATGATTGTCGTGATTTATCTTAAGCTTAAACATTCTTAATATGTATACATTTCCACAATCATCCCATCCCGATCGATTTAATTCTTTAAACCATATACTAGTATTCAGTCTACTTCTGAAAACTTAAGGAATTCTTCCTTTTCTTTAGTGTAATGGATTCTCTCTCTTAGCATCTACAGGGTAAATAGTGTTTTCACATTCATTACCACTCACGGTTATTTTGGCATGAGCACCTACAATAAGAAGGGCCGGCTGAGGACGACTGTAGTCCGGAGGCTCGGAGCCTTCGCGTCATCAGAAAGTGCGTAGGCGTCAGTTCAAACCTCTCCCAGGTGCTTCCAGGTGCAGCGAGCGGTCGCTCTGTGAATGAACTGAAGATATGACACTTGGTAACATCGTCACAGTTCTAGTGGAAGTCTTCCTCTAACGCGAGAGTTCGTGAACGGTGGGGTGCAAAACTGCTGCACTGGTCTCCAGATAGATGACAAAATACCAAGTGGATCATGTTAAACAGTCTCCTGCAGGTCCAGGTTCGCTGCCAGCAGGACGTCAGGTCGGGAATCGACCCCAAACCCGACTGACGTCACGAAAAACTGTTGACCTCGGTTTACTCATCGTCTCCTGCCATGAGGAAACCCAGAACGAAGTCGATGGTTTTCTGCCGGTCGTTTGGTGTCTGCCTGCCCACCATGTTGGGAGGCGGTCGGATGAGGAGGCTCGCAAAGAGCGTCGCTGAAACAAGAACAGGACAGAGAGGAAAAAATTCACTACAGTGAGACTCTTTTATTTTACTTTACATGTTCCATATAATCAGCAGTGCCAAGACAACGTATAAAAACTGAAAACATCGACTGTTTACAGAGATGTCAGCTCCCCAAAATGTAAAGCCGAAACATCTCCACTGCCCCCTGGTGGTGAGCTGCGGTGACATGATGAGCACCTCCCTCTCCATAAAAACTCAACACGAACACGTCAACTACATTTCTCATTTGACAAACATTCTGATGTTTGGTTTTAATTAGTTATTTGATGCTACAAAATGGGGGTGTGGCATCATGATTGACACCTGAGGTCAGGAAGAGACATTAAGTCACCAAAATCTCACTTTGTGGCCGGACTGTGGTGATAGCTGCACTGAAGTCAATGGGAGATGCATGAAGAAACACACTAGAATCCAACACGTCATATGTTTCTGTTGCTGTAGCCTCACATACAAACCAGTTTATACGACACGTTTTCTTCATTGCTATGCTGTTCAATTAAAAAGGATTGATAAACTGGGAAACATATAAAACTTGCTGCTCAATGAGCTATAAAGCACAGTGAATATCAACACTGGAAGTCCATTTCATACCTATGAGGCTGGCTGTTAGGTTGTTGTTGTGTGAGTGCTTGAGAAGTTCCTTCAGAAAGGCCATTAAGTAGCGAAACACGTTGCGATGAGCCCGGGGCAGCTGGGAGATCAACTGTCAAACGTCAGGAGTAAAGATTAGTCTGACAGCCGAGTCTTCACGGCTCACACTTCAAAATTCCTCATAGGAAACGAGTCACACTGCCGAGTTAAACATCACACAGTAAATCACAGAGTGAGCAGATAACTACGAGGCATTTTCAGTGTCGTCACTGCACCTGTTTGCAGAGGCGGCTGTCGTGAGCGCAGTCGAGGCACCGCTGGTAGAGTTCATAACACACCACTGGTTCCGGCAACGCCTCCAAGAAGATCAGCAGAGCCTCGGCTACAGAGTGGTTACAACCAGCTACAGCGACAGTCAGGGAAGAACAAGCAAACCAGAGTCCAGTGTGGGTCTGTTGATCTATATGGATCTTAATATAACAGACAGGTGTGATCCAGGTGGATCCACTTTCAGACCGCGTCTCTGCCTGTTCTTGTCATCTATAAACATTAAGAAAGCTCACTTAGATTTTAGCAGTTATGTAAGAAATTAACCCTCCTCACTCTGACAACCCACTTCTATCATGATAATACTAACATACCGGTAACCATGTGCCCCCCGTCAATGTGTTAACTGAGTCAGTATGCTAGCATGTATCTTAATGCTGCTCATGTCTGTGGGACCAGCTTCATAAACAAGGATACAGACGGAGTCGGGGATGCTGGTGTCCAGACAGTCGATGATGCTCTGCAGCTCCTCCTGCAGGCCCGGTGTCTGGAACAAATCCTCCTGGGAGACATTCAGAGACAGATATAGAATATTTAAAACAGTTCCCCAAAACCTCTGAGTCAAATTAGTATCACTGCAGCTCCTTTGTTAGTTACTGTGTCATACACACAAGTATGCAGCCCACACGGACTTAAGAGACACCACAAGTAACACTGTTGCACCTGTGATACATTTGCCAGACATTAACATGACTGATGCATTACTCTGCAAACAAAAGACTTATTCTCCCATCAGAAACTTAAAATAAAATCCTCCTTCTTCCACAACACAGCTCAGGTTTCTTACAATCCTTCATCTTTAAAAAATATTCAGAAATGAAGGATGATTATTGAAACGTGTGGAACTTAAATGATCATACAATGATCAACAACATGAAACTGATTTTAGATTCAGTCTCACCTCCAGCAAACAAACATCTTTTCTCTTAAGGGAGACCAGCAGACCAGCCTGTTTCTAAATCTACTGATAATGAGTTAACGTTTTTTCATCGTGCTCATTATTTTGGTTTGTTCTGAACATTAACGGACCATCCTTCTCGTAGATTAGGGATAATGTGCACTGACTTTCATGAATATTTCACCGCCCTCTGTTTTTGAAAAAGAAGATAAATCGATCTGACAAAATAGAGATTTCACCAAGTGGACATTTTATATGTGCAATAAATAGTAAATGTCCAGTTAAAACCATGTGTCTAAAAATTTGGCAATTAGCAGGACTGAGTTGCTTTTTATTAGTTGAACAAACTGCCTGACTACCTAAAATTAATCAACAATGTAAAAACCCTTCGACATATCTGAAAAACGTATCGTCAGTAAAACTGAGAACAGCGAAGTTTCTCAGCTCATGAAAACTCGATGTGTTGTAGATATACGATTTCACAGGAAACGCTAAATAAAATGAATAATATGATGTGAAAATAAAGCTGTTACATCCTGTTACAGTCCATTTATCTTGTTCTTTAACGGTAGATTACATGAAAGTTAGGCAGTTTAGTAAAGTCAGAAGTGCTTGTTTGCATCATCTTATCAAGGTACTTTTTTGAAAAATACAATTTTGTCAATATCAACTATACACTTGTTAGTTAACAGCCATCTTTTATCCTCTGAACGATTTTCAATAAAGCTCATACACAAATATCTGAACTCTTGCTTCACAACAGTAGAATTGACTGAACTACGTCTCTAACTCACATTTCAGCTTCAGTCTTATCAGTGCTCAGTGAAAATCATCCTTTGTTGTAGAAGTTGTGGGCGTCTCACCTGATCACAGGACTTGGTGAAGAGATGGTTGACAAGGATCCACACTTCTTTGGGGATCTTTAGAGGTTTGTCCTCCGTCCCTGCACCATCCATCAGGAAGCTCACCTTTGACTTTTCCTGATGAAAGATGACACAGTCAAGTTTCACACTGATGAACTGTAGTAGAGAGTAGAATAATATGCCGATTCATTACACAAAAACATGACATCATTCTCATTCTCATCTCTCGTGATTCAGAGATTACTATAAATGAGTGTAAGTGACACATCTGATCAATTAGTGATGGAGCGCGAGCAGCAGTGAGAGCTAGATTATCTCTGAGGTCTGGAAACTTAAAGGAGGGTCATTTTAGAAAGCGCTGGATATCAAATTCTTTTTGTCTCTGCAAATGGATCCCCGGGACTCACAAGAGACGTCCAAAAATAACCTCAGCCAGTGAGGCTGCACATAAACGCAGAAGGAAACTGGAGTGGGCCTTTAATGAGGAGCGCTGCTAAGCTAACATGCAGAACTAATGTGATATTCTGTGAAATGTTTCAACACCCGGATCTTTGACTGTGAACCCTCACAGTATTTACAGCGTGGTGAATCTTGTAGAGGGCATTCAAGCTTTCACATGAAACGTGAAACTGTGACGTTGAAACGTTGCCCAATTTAAATTCTTAGGGGGATACTGGTTTACTCATGCAGCTATGCAGTTTCACTGATCACTAACAGAGTTATGAAATGGAAGACGAGAGTTTTCGTTTGAACTCGGCTGAACAGACCCTAATATGTCTTCTCATTAGCTTTAATCACGTGTGTGAGGGAGCTGTGCAGTGAGGGTGACCTGCTGTGAAATGAGATTTAGTGTGTTAGTGTGTGCCTAACTTTCATTGAACGGGTGAACCCTGTCCTCAGTGGGCCAGGGGAGATTTAATGGATGACTGATCAGCACACAGATTATAACTAAGCTGGTCTGGTCCGCGAGGGCCTGGAGGTTACCCGTTGTTGTCCTTATCAGCTTTCTGAAGAGCGGGACTGCTCCGATTCTATTTTCTGATTGGTTAGTAAAGCCAATTTGAATTAAACTTGACAATGTGTTTTAACTGTACACTAAAGGAATAGTCCAACATTACAGGAAGAACACTTTGTTCCTTACTTTCTGAGTGCACCTGTAAGATAGAAGCACCCAGACCTGTAGCAACGAGTCTCGGCGTGGTTGCCCACCAAGAGCTCAGGTTAGCCCTTTCCGGCAGTCTATACTCTGTAAGCTGTAAGCTTACATTTATAATCTAATTCTCAATAAGAAGTACATAAAGGCATTTAAAAAATTTCAGAATTATTCCTTTAATTTCTGCTGTCCTGGCAGCAAAAAAACTATTCTAAAATTAATTAAGTTACTAACTAAATTTAGAGTAAAAGAAGATCTGTAATATATTCCTACCGGGTTTGTGCATCTTTAATGAAGACCAGTGTGTGAGATTTAGGGGCAGAGATGTGAGATCATTTTCATAATTATGTCATTCATGTTTTCATACTGAAGGTAGAAATCATTCTATTTTTGTTACCATGTCCACCATGTTGCAGCACCACGTTTCTGACGGTTTTTCACACTTGTTTTTTAGCGGACAATGTAGGAAAGGATGATGTGAGGTGTATTCAGTTGTTTGAAGTCTACAATCTTACTGCCAGATGCCACTAAATCCTACACACTGGACCTTTGAGGTTACACATTAACAGGGTGTAGCCTATAGTGGCAATATACATACTATACTTTGTCATGTCCTGATATGACCGTCTTAGAAGATCCTTGACCAGTTTCCCTTTATGACATGAAACTGAAGAAGGTCAATTAAGTGTCATAAAGGCTTGTTTGCCTTTATTGACCCTGATTTGCCAGATAGCTGATCAGGATCAGTGTTAATATTTTACCTTTTCCATGAAGCTGTCCTCTCCCTGAGCAAGAAGTCAGACCACACCCACAGTGAAGAGTTGGAAAGGAATGATCAAGGCAAGCAGAGGCGATGAAGGGAAACACAAGAAGAGAAGTAGAACGAAGTGGAATGCATGAACACAGAATCAGAAGAGAAGATAGATTACTGATTGTTGTTGCATAAATCACTGATCAAGTACACCAGGCAAGTAGGAAAATGGAATAGTTCAAATAGAAATAAAGGAGGACTCATGATAGCAGCACTATAATCCAAAAGCCAAATCAGTGAAGTCAAAAAAAAGCTAAATGGAAACAGACAGAGGTGAATGTGTTGAGACCAGAGGAGGCTATTTATAAAAAGCACTAATATGGGCCTAACCTGAGTCAGTTCTCCCTGTTTTTAGGAGCTCCCTCCCCATGTTTCTGCCACTTCCTCGTTCCCTTGGCCCCTCTTGGCCAGAAATATACAGGTTGAGACATTTTAAGCACTCCAAATATAGGCTCTCTGTGTGACTGAGTTTCCCCTGAGGGAGTGAACAAGCCCTCACACGTTCCCGCTCAGGTTTCAGGTAGTGAATCGCTAATGGTTGAGTGGGGAGCAGCCATCGGATTACAATCTCAGCTAAACTGCTCTGTGTACAGAAAGGTTTACACAATCAGCGTTCCAACTAATCTGAGGAAAATATGTCTCGCTAATCCTTTCACTTTGATCTGATTGGATTTCACTTTCCCTGCCCCTCACCAGGTCAATGAGCTTGGTGATGGGGATCTCTCTGATGGGCTTCTTCATGCGGCACAGAGTCTCCAGCGAGGTACCAAAGCAACTAGGCAGGTAGTTGCCAGAGATGGTGATGAAGTAGTCTTTGCCACGGTCCAGGTGGAGCACCAGAATGTCCTCTATGGCGTCCTCTCCGGAGTTCAGCAGCGTGACGGAGTCTTTACTGACGTACACCTCCAGATAGATCTCCAGAGTCTCATCTGTACAGGAAGACAAGAAAGAGGTTCAGCCTCAACCGCAACCCGACTTTCCGATGAGAACATTGTCAGAGGAATTCAGGAGAGATGCATCAATCCACTTTTACTGAATTTGGATGTCTGCTGATACCAACACTGATACCACACCCCTTTATTTCCTTCTCTCAAATCAATCAGACTTCGGAATCTGGATCAGTACGTGGACCAATTTTCTGAAGCGATTTAATTGCATCTATAATCTCCCTTCTACATTTCATCATCAATAATCTAAATACTACATGATCACAGGTGTAGAATTCAAGGTGACGAGCCTGAGGATAATCAAGAAAGAAAAGGGAGTTATCAGGATTAAAAAGGACTTACTTGGCTCTAAGAATCCATCGCTTGGCTCGGCACGGAGCCAAGCTTTGCAATACTGCGAGTCATTGAGTTTGGGGATGAAGGCGAAGTGACAGGGGACCTGCCCGTCGTTTGTTATTTGGAAACGCTCCTTTTGAAGCTGCCGGAATTTCACATTCTCGAATGTGAACTGCAGGACAGAGAAAGAGAGGCGACATTAATCACAGATTCCTCTTGACTTTAACCTACGAATTGCATGAAAAAATGACAATATGCTACTCTTTTTTTAAAGGTTATTAGAGATTAGTGGATGAGTATTTGAGGTTTTTATTTTTACCTCTCTTCTGCTCAGAGATACAGATGGAAGGAAATCATTCTCCATTCTGTCCATCGCCCGCACAATCTCCTCGAACACCTTTTTGTGGCGCTCCTCATTCACCACCTTAACCTGTTACAGAAACACGCAGAGTAAAGTATTAATTACAACCACGTCACACACTTTGTTAACACTAAAAGCAGGACCGTGCATGGGTCAGTTTAGGGTTTCTTGTTGGATAACATAGCTTCTTACCCCGATGCTGAAGAGGGAGCTGACAGGCTTGTGGTCACTAGTTTGCAGCTCCATGTGACTCCGGTATTTGAGCTGCTTGACATTGTTGCCTCTCCACAAGATTCTGTCACACCAGGCCGGGACACGACACTTCCCACTGCAGGAAACAGTCACAGTTTCAGAGCCAAAACTAAGGTTCAGACATCAGACACGCATGCAGTACTGCTGACTCTGTATTAGTGTAACGATAAAGCCGGGAAATGTTTCCTCACAAGCAAAATGTTATCAGGATTCAAAAAAAGAGAAACTGAAACGGAGAATGAATTGGCAAGAACAATAAAATAGCAAGTCCTGGAACGATTTTCCATATTTAATCATTTCTAAAAGAAGATACAGGTATAGGTTTTTACCTTGAGTCCCATCGATCGGTTTTGGGGTCGTACTTATAAGTGGGAATGAAGTTGATGTCTCCCTCCATGAAGTCTGTGAAGGCTCTCTTCGTCTGTCTCTGAATGTTCAGCTACACATAAAAGAGGCAACGTGTAAGCATAACTATTTAGTGAAATTATGACAGATTACAAACAACTTGTATAACAGAAGTTGTTTTGCCATTACTACACATTTGTCTAACCTCAAATTATCAGGAAAGATTTACCATTTTTAGTTATGTAACACTGTCATGCATTCACACAAGAATGGCAATAGGACACAAACAGTTTAATATACAAGCAGGTATATTTTAAAAAGGAGACTGAGCAGAAACACTACAGTTTTATCTTGTGTCTTAAAATTTTCTTATTTCATGTCAAAATGACTAAACACACAACAAATTATTCAATAAATACTTTTAGAACTACTAAAGAGGGAAACTGTGGTCAATTATAGAAACAGAAGCAGTGGTCTTGTTTCCGTTCCTTAAATTAAAAAAAAGTAAGTTTTGTTTTTCGCTGCTTGTCATCAGTGCAGAACCATCACATTTAGAAGAAAAAGAAACTGTGCCAGGCAACAGTTTTTTACCTGATCAACCTCCTGAAGCTTTTTAAGCTCGCTCTTAGCAATGAGCTGTTTGACCTCAGAAGCATCGTACATGAACAGACGGTAGTTTAAATCCCCGAGCCAGATTACGACACTGAAACACAAGAAGAGACGGATAAATCTTTAAACTTTGTAGTGATCATGATTATCCTTAAAAACTGAAGTGTTTCAAGCAATAAGCTGGAAATGTGTAAGAGAAATGAGAATAAATAAAAATACAAAAGTAAAATAAAATTAAAAAAACAAGAATTGTGTTCCAGGAAGTGAAGAAAACACAACTAATAAGCGTAAAATCAGACTTCACTCATCAGCTCAGAGTCACATTCTCACTCTGGACATGAGCGAGGAACTCACTCGTGCTTGACGATGCTGAGAGGGGGGTAGTCCAGCAAGTGGAAGGTCATCCGGGCGCAGATGTCTTTATAGTCCTGGTTGCGGCGCTCAAAGTCTTCCACGTGTGCTGCTAGATGGGAGTTGACGATGCAGAAACTAGTGTTATGGAAAACAAACCTCACTGCCACGCCTCCTTTGTTCCCCTGGAAACAAAAAAAAATAAACATTGAAAAGATCAATCTACTGCACTTGAAGGAACACAATCATGTTATATTTATGTCATGGGCGTCGATTGATTTATGCATTTTGAGGAACGTGGTCCGAGTTCAGTGTGAACAAACCATTTTTCCCATGATTCCTGTCCCCACATGCTCTGCGGCTATTTCTTTTATGTGACTCTTGAGTGTCTTTTTGACAAAGACCACGAGCATCATCCCAACTAGTCGTATGATCCGAATCTGGAGACACACACACACACAAAAAAAAAGGGGAAAAGCAAGTTAGTACCTTTAACAATGCATCAACACGGCAGGACCTAATTTCCATACACAGTATTCATTCACGGCAAAGGGCTGCACGATGATTACTCACCCTCTTGTACTTGGCTTTTGGGTGCAGGCTCCTCTCGACAGCTTCCACCCACAGCTGCTCCTTAGACGAGTCCATGTAGAAGAAAGCTTCAGTGCTCAGGTCCAATTCTTGAAAACTACAGTCAAAAAACAAAATCCCCGTATTAGATATTACTGAAGTAAGAAGAGAATGACACCTCTTGCTCATGTTTAGAAATGTTTTGTACGATAAGTCCTCACTGACCCCAGAGCGTACATATCCGGAGGTTCTGCGTCACAGCAGAGCCACGGCTCGAGGGTGCTGTCTGGAGACTGGCCGTTCACGTTCCATGTTCCTGTGAAAATCCTGAAGAAACAGAAAGCAAAGTTATTGCACAGTGGAGGGTTAATGTGTGCAACCATATACAGCACAAAGAAGCTCTTCTTACTTGAAGGTCTGGAGGTCCACATACTCGCTCTCCTTCTTACCCAGGCGGTGTTTGATCAGGTATTCTCTCTGACTTGCCTGGCTGGAGAACACCGCCTGTCTCATGCTGTTGGTGGTGGGACTGTCGCTCCAAGACATCTGTCTGTCCACACGGTCAAAACCTGACCTGTAACTACTGTAACGGGAAAAAGTAGACATTTTTCAAACACCAGCCATGTTTTAGACAGCTTCCAACATGGGAGACTGTGCCATCAGCCACGTTTCCAATGTCACAAAAGGTTAACTTACTCTGGTTTGGAGCCGTCTTTGGCCTGTAGGGAGAGAGCTCTGTCTTTAGGGACCGGGGGAGGAGGCAGAGGGTTGGATGGAGTGTAGGAGGCTTTGCGAGGAGGTAGAGGAGGGACAGGAGGAGGCTCCCTAGAGGCCACTATCCGATTCTGATGGTTCTTCTTTTCCTCCACTTTGAGAGCATGGTTGAAGTTGTCTTCAAAGCCAAAGTCTGAGACAAGTGATTGAGCTGGATCTTCAGAAACAAGATGTTCAAAAGCAGAGGATTCTTTTACAACCAACAGAAACTAATATGAAAAACAAAGACTTCAGACGACAACTGACACATATAGCAACACAGTGTATCTTCACATTACCTCTGTTAGTCTGATTTGATGACATGCTATTGTTGAGGTTGAGGGGCAATGCACTGGTAGATTTTGGTGGGTTGCCTCCAGAGCCCACAGAGTTAGCAGTCTTGTTTGCTCTTTGCGGTGGGATGGGGACCGGTCCTCTCAGGGCTGTCGGTGTAATGGGCTCCATCGCTTTTTGTGTCGTGAGTCTGGATTGAGCTGCGAACATTAAACAGCATCGTCAGAAGGAAGCATAAGATAATCCAGATCCAACACAACCTCACTCAGACTGAGGGGGGCAATAACAATAATGGTGCTGCAGCTTGATAGAAACGGAAGTTAGTTCGCCTCATAAATGCTTTTACCTTAAGTCATTTAACATCCTGGTTCAACCGACCTTTCTAATTGCAAATACGAACAAACATAAAAATGAGCCAACACCCAGAAGAGCAATGTTGTCGCAACAGGAAGTAGAGGACAGCAGTTAAAAAGTGGCCTGTTGATGACTTGGCAGAAGACGGCACAGTTCCTCTGTAGTACTGTTTATTATGTCATGATGATCAACTAGTAAATGAAAGTAAATGATATTGATAACATCGTAGTAACTGTAGTACAATTAGGAACTGGATGAACAGGTAGTCAGTGTAGATATACTGTATTTACAACTCTCTGCCTGCCTACTGACCCGGCTTCAAAATCTATTATTTCACAGGGTGTGGAGACAGAAAAGCAGTAATCTGCACAGCTCAAAGTTACCAAGTAACATTTGTATTTTCATTCTTCTGGTAAACTGAGCAGAGACGAAGACACAACTTTGCCTTGAGAGTTACCTTTTAACAATCAGTGTTCTCTGTGAAAAGACTGTCTGAGTTTCCAAAAAATATGTCTTAACATCATTTTAAGCCCAATCAAGCTTTTCCACGCACACATGATCAACCACACACACACACACAGACACTCAGTTATGGACCAAGTGAAATAAAATAAAACAAAACAAACAGAATGAAAACACTCCTCTCCATGAGACAATGCATGTTCCTCATATGGGAAATTTTGAATTGTGGCATCTTTCAGACTGCAGACGACTCATCACATATTCCAGCCTGTTAAGTCTACAGAATATCTTGAACACAAAACAAAGAGTAGATAGTGAATACAAAAGACGAGCTAAATGTATCATATGTCTCAAAATGCAAAAAACCAAAGTGCCACTACTTTAAAAATGTTGACACAACACAGTGATAGATGCATTTACTGGCAAAAAACAATCCTGCACATAGTTAAAACATCAATTTAAGAATGAAAGCATACTCGCGTCAGCTTTACTCCTCTCTGGCTGCACTCACAGAGGTGGGCTGGCACCTTTAAAGGTGGATCTGATTTCAAAAACTGCCAAGTGAGTCTCTCCACCAGTGTGGAGGTGTGTGTGTGTCTGTGTGTGTGTGTGAGGTAAGAATACACAGGAAATCAGCGAGCGGTGTAATCCACCCTCACTGAATAAATCTTAGATGAGTGATTAAATAATTAATCATCAGACTGCTGTAGACTGCTGACAGACAGTGGAGTCTTACCTTGTTGCTGAGCACTCTTCACCTGAGTGAGGAAAGTCTGAGTCCGGTCATCATCCTGGAGTTCCAACAGCAGCTCAGGGGATTTTTCTCCTTTGATTCGTAATCTAACACGAGCTGACGAGGGGTGAAGAAACAACACACACATTTACACACACATGTTTAGACTCTGCAAACACATCAGAAATGCAGACTGCCAAGAAAACAAAGCAAAGTGATTTAAGAGGGAGATAATTATGCATTCTTTCAGAGAGTCCTGGTAACTCATGACCAGCATCTGCTGCTAAATAAAG
The DNA here is from genome assembly GCA_963678695.2 of Diplodus puntazzo. Lineage (NCBI taxonomy): Eukaryota > Metazoa > Chordata > Actinopteri > Spariformes > Sparidae > Diplodus > Diplodus puntazzo. The sequence continues at coordinate 30,116,618 of OZ023158.1, forward strand.
GACACAGGCACTTGGCTAAAGGCATGCTCTAAAAATGTAGTATGCCTGGATAGAGGCTGTGTGCAGTAAATGCCAAGGTCTCGCTCTCGCTTGTTCCCACAGTAAATTGTTCTTTCTAGCTTGCTTGAAAGATCAAAACAACATATTTTTCTACATAATGTCTGTTTGAAAACAAAGCTTAACAACAGCACAATAGAATTTGAGGTAGAAAAGTACTTACAATCTACTGAGAAGTTGATAAGAAGAGCTTCTTCTGCCTCTGAAATGAAAGAGGAAAGAGTTGAGAGGGTGAGCGTGCAGTCCAAAGGTCTGCTGTGAGGGTAAACCAGAGGTGTTGTAAATTATTTCAACAGACTCTAGCTGTTGATTGTTGATTTTCAAATTCTGTCATGCACAGAGGAAATGACCCCTGGACTTTCACTTTTACACCACTGTGATGTTACCTGAGTAAACATTACACTACTTTAAATGCCCTTTCAGTTTATCAACATGGAGCCGTTGGAAACACATTCCATATTTTGACTAAAGTCAGCATACCCCAAAAAAAGTTAAAAGGAACTCTGCGCAACAACATTATTTAAAATTACATGTATTTATCTTTTTTATTATATGTGAGGGGATTGTAACGTTACGTGACAAATGAGACCTTCGCCGTCTCTCTCGGTTGCCTACACAAACCTTGTTTAATGCTGCTGGACTGTGGATTTCTCTCTGAAGGGCTCTGGTTCAATTTTCCGCGACAGTCAAAAGGATGTGACTTTAAGCACATTCAGCTAGCAGAGCGCAACAGTAGCTAACAATAGTTTAGAAATGGGGTCCGCCAACATGAACTAACAACTGGCTTCCAGCACAACACAGAGTCCCTTTAATATTGTGAATCTGAAACAGGTAAAAAAAAAAAACAAAAAAAAAAACATACCTCGCACAACTTGAAAATTACCGTTGATAGGTATGGACAGCTGAGCCACTGGACGAGCCACAACCACATCAGGGGTGGCTAAAACACCCAGTCTGTGTGAGAACAGCACAGAGACCTTCTTAACATCAGCTCTGTGAGGTTTCCATATCATTCAAGATTATCAATACAATTATTAAAAACATAAAGCATTTACAGACAATCTGCTTCAGCCATTAACTTGCACTTAAAATTGTGTTTCATGCAAAGAAATCAGGGTGAAAACATTAGAATAACTGAACACTTGCGATGCAATATGGGTACACATACTGTTAGGATTAGATCATAATTATAAAAGTGATTAAAATGTGATTTACAAAAATGTGACATGCACATGCAAACATGCAAAAATCTCCGTTAGATAATCTGCTGAGATGCTTAATGGAATAAACACACAATGACACGACATCAGCCCATAAACCTTCTGCCTCCGTCAAGCTTTGTTGCCTGCTGTAGCAAACAGGAGCACATTAAGAGGAGCTACGCCTTGATTCATTAGATAGTCAATAACAGGAGCTTCAAATCTGTGATGTGGGTAAATGTAGGTGGGATCATATTTCACTCTCTGACAATGGCTGACTAAGAACCGGGGTCAGAGCAGCACGCGGGGCACCGCCCACACTTCCCGTCCACTTCATAAAAACTGATTACTGGTGAGGAGAGGAAAGTGATTCAGCACTGCTCAACTGAACATGTCAGAAGGACTGGCAGTTCTCCTGAATCAGCAGAGGCCCCTCATGTTGTAAGCTACATGACAAACGGCAACCGAGAACAAACCCCTCCTTGGGCCTCAAGGGTGTAGAGGAAATATTAGAAACATGTTACAATACAGCGGACCTGAACGCAGCATGAATATCGTGGTAAAGCTCATGATGCCTGGTTTTCAATGAGACTGTAAGATGTTTATTGTTTTAAGGTTATCTGTTCCCTTTTACCCTCAGTAGGTTGCCTCATGTCATCTTTAAAAATAACTTTAAAAACTGTCATTTTGACATCTCTTTTATAGCTGTAAAGAGGCAGTGGTGCAGTTTGAAAAAGCGTGAATTGTGGCAAGCAGAATCATAAGTCTAGAGCTGCAACTAATCGATAAACTGTTCATCATTAGTGTTTGGTCTGTACAAAATCTCAGGAAATTGTGAAAAATGTCTGTCAAGCCCAAGAGGAAGTCATGAATGACTTGTTTTTGTCTGAAATGAAAAAGAAACCAGAAAATGTTCACATTTGAGAAGCTGGAATTAAAGATTTCATGACAATACGTTATGAAAACGAAAACCCTGACAGCACCTGATCGTCTTGACTCTGCACCATTTCTCCGTATCGGGAGTGGAATTCAGTCTGTGTGGTTTTAACGCAGTCAGCTGAGGACGGAGCTTGTGTGCCCATGTGAGTCTCATTACAGTTCAGGACTAAGTGGAGGAATTCTGGATAATGCGAAGTGAGCTGGCTGCTGGTAGGTGTAATTGCCTTCTCCTTCACTCTAACTTACACCACAACCTGCTACAAACACAAAAGGACAATGCTGAAACTCCTGAGACGCAGGTTAAAAATCCTGCTAATAAACACTGAACCACATCATTACAGCTCCAAAGGCAGCTCTGTCGTGTAGCTGACTTTCTGACCTCAAGAGTCACTCATCTATTCAGCAATCAACTGCAAGACACCTGAGACTGACAACGTTTGTGGCTCAAACAATCAACAATGGTTTATGATCCTAAGGTGTGAAAAACTTCCCTTTTCACCTGAAAAATGCTAAACATGCACGTAGTTTCAGATAGTTCACCTGACCTGTTTGATTTAGCCAAACAAACTTCCTCCAGCAACATGCTCATGTAATGTTATTCCCAATAAAAATCTATCAGATAAGACAAGATGACCAACCTTTAAACACAATAAACAAACTGTACAATATAAATCATCTTGTTTATTGCTCATTGTGAGGCTATCATGGCACACACCTTTTTGATAAAAGGGACTGTATACTGAACCGCTGTGATATAAAATAATTTGCAGGTTAGAAGGAATAAAAAGCTATTTAGTGCATGTGGATCAAAGGCAGCAGAAAATACAAAGTAGACCAGTAATTTCAGATATACAACAGCTAGTATCTACCTTCAAACATGGAAAAAAGCGGGCAAAAACTTTTAATTTGATTCCAGCAAAAATGAGTGAATTCGCACACACACTTATCAACAAAGGTTGAAGTTTCAGTGACAAATACCTGTCTTAGCGTCTATCAATGCAGAGGTGAAAAGTGTGTGTGGGAAGTTATTCTTTTATGCTGTGATTTCATTCCTGCACCACATAAAAAACAAAAAGCAAGTGGTGCTTGTGTTGCCTGATGATCAGAATTAAGCACAAAAAGCTACTTATGAACATCTAAACGAGCGGCTTCGAACTTCAAACATGACCCGTGACATCTCACTAAAAGTACCTACTGCCTGACAGAAAATACGTACATTTTCAGCCATCAGGATCTCATACTTACATAAAATCTCCACCTCGCTCAATTAGTGACAGTAGTCTGGGCTCCTTCTGGCCAGATCTCAGCTCCTGAGCTCTTACAGTGTGAGCAGCACAATCAAGGAATTATTCTGACTGAGGATGATGATGATGATGATGGTGGTGAGAGACACTGAGCTGTTGTTATTACTAATCACAGCCTGGGCTTTGATTTTTTAGGAGTGGTGTGCAATTAGGTATGAGTGAAAGCAAACATAAGTTACAATCTCTGTGAGAAGAAGCCATGCTTAGTGAAAATTAGGAGACAAATTAACATGACGAATGAGAAGTCAAAAGGCACTGACAGAGGAGAAAGCAGCTGAGTGGCTGAGGTGGTTAGTGGCAGCCATTATAACTTAAAGAAACGTGGTGGCTAACGTTCCTCTAATCAAGACTGGATGAGTTTAATTAGCTAATTCCCTAGCTAATGATAATAATCTGGTCATACTGTTATGATTAGTAGTGAGCTGAGCTAAAAGCCAACTATTAAAGAACAAGGTGAATAAACTCACAGCTAGAAACTAACATGTAATTAAACTTCTAGTTGTCAAACGGTATTTAATAAATTTAGCTAACCGACGTGCTAACTAACAAAATGTTTCAGTTAAGCTAACGTTAGCCAACAAGCTAAAAAAAAAAATCACATAAAAAAAGGCTGTAACTTAAAAAAAGGATATTGCCAAGCACTCCTCGTCGCATATCCCCAAGGAGGACATTCTTACCGATGTAGGATAAACAGCGTTTTATCATCGAGTGTGGACTTTGTGTTGGTTCGGTCCAGACACGGACGGAGAAAGTTAAATCCCCACCCGGTCCGGCAGCTGCGGCGGCGGCTGGCGGCGGCCTTCCGGGGTGACAGTTGTCCGGTTGCTAATGCTAACCGCTTCTTAGCTTGTTAGCCAGATGTTTGTTGTTGTTGTTGCTGCTGGATGGGGTCACAAATGTTCAACTGAGCCGAGGAGTGGAAACATCCCGGTCAGTGTGCGCCATTGTGTGGAGAAAAAACGCCTTGAAATATCCGGTTCGTGTTCGGTTCGTGGGGCAGGCCGGCCGGTCGGACTACATGGCTGGCAGTTAGTGTCAGATTTAGCTAGTTGGGCTCCAGCAGAGTTTTAGCTATGTGGACTCTCCCTCCTCCTCCTCCTCCTTCTTCTTCTTCTCCTGCTGCTCCTCTCCTCTCCTCCTCCCTGCGGCTTCTTCTTCTTCTGGGTTTTTAACCGTAGCTGACGTCATTTGTGCAGCTCACAGCGCCACCTGCTGCCTCTGAGTGTGAACTGCAGCCTGCCTGCAGCCTGTCAGCACACAGACTGACTGTGATGGTAAATAAATACATCTGTGTTACAGTGATGCATTTAAAACCAGAGGTGGAAAGTAAATATGTACATTTATTTTGCTTGTAATTTATTCATGCATATTAAAAACAGGTTATAGGCTATTCTATAATAGTACTTCACTACATTTCAGAGGGAAATATGTTACTTTTGCTTCTCTAGATTTATTTAACAGCTACAGTTTCTTTCATTTTACATGCAAAATATATGTTGAATATGATGCATTGTTCTAATTTAAAGGCACACAAACCCTCATTTGTTTTGCCTGGTTGCACACAATAATCTATGTGTATTAACTCTTTGCTTTAGATATAAAAAACAAACTATTATCTTTTGAAAACCTGAAATAAAAAATAGCAATTGTTAGTTTATTAGCTAGGTGAATATAATTTTTATATTATGATAATGTTCCTTTTTGTTTTATTATGTGAGAATAATTTAGACATGCTGTCATATATCTATATATATTAACTAGCAACTATATAACTATATTTATTATTTATTATATACTGTATTATCATCATACTATATTGATATTCTATGTTATATTACATGTTGCTAATATTTTTCCTTATGTCTTATATCCCATACTATATTATTATGGACCATATTATGTCAATATGTTAATATATTATACCGTTTAATTACATTATAAACTACATCACATTTCTTTATTGATACTAAAAAAAAGCACAAGTATCATTTTATGTTTTATATTAATCTGGTGTACAAATGGTGCAAAATGATTGATCACATCACACCACTGTCACTTTTGCCTCTTGATTTTGTCTTCAGTTGTTTGTTTAATTTCTATGTTTACTTTCATTCTTATTCTTCTTTTATATATGACATAGTTTTTATTTTTTACTTTCTCTTTGTCCTCTGGGGATCAAAATATTCTCTGATCTTATTTTGACTGTGAGAACTGCTTTTGACCCTTTAATTACATTTGGCTGGTGTTTGTTTTACTCAAGTGAAACTTATACTTTCTACTCTATGTATTTTTACAGTGTAGTGTTGTTAATTTTACCGAATTAAAGGATGTGAGTATTCACCACTAACAAACTACCATGAATGTTTGTCGTCCCAGTTTAAGACAAAGATGTGAATTAATAACCAAGTTCTTGCCCCCGACTTCGTCTCCTATTGTTCTCAGTTCACTGTGAATTACTTCTTTAACTTCTCAGGTTTCATTGTGCAGTATTCAACAGAGACGTCACTGGAAACAGATCATATTTATTATATAGAATAACTTGAATTGTAGTGTACAGTACATACTGGTTTCAACACTTTAACATCCTAAAACACAATAAATGTAGGCAGATAATTAGTTAAATTAACTGCAGCTGCATCTTTGACCTCAGTGTTATTTCAGAAAAAAACTACAGTTTTGAAACAAATTTGAAGAGCAAATCTGCTGATGTTAATCTTTGATTTGATTAATGATTGTGATTAGACTAGTACATTAAGACTTTGTGTATTGTATTCTTATTTAGAGTCACATGGAAAAGGAGGCACAGTTAAGTTCTTTTAAAAGTAAAATAAATGTGTAATTACAGTCCACATCTTGAACTTAATGACAGAAGGATTCTTCAGCTGTAGTTTCACTCGTACGTGTGACGTCTCTCAGCTGTTGTAGGTTTTAATCTTATGAATGGCGTAAGGGCTGGAGTCTCGGTGGGGCCAGATGTCTCCGTTGGGAAGGTCTCTGCTGGGATGCTCCACCTCTCGATCGACCATCTCCACTGTCAGAGTGGAGGGACTGAGGATGTCGTTTGTCCTGTAAGACTGTGTGAGCCGACGGAAGGACGAGGTGTCTGAGATGACCTCGTCGAAGAGGTCCTCCATGAGCTCCTTGCGCCGCCTGCGAGACGCTTTCAGCTCCTCGTTCAGCTCAGACACCAGCTCTTTAACGTCCCTCACGATGGTGGAGCGCAGACCGAACAGGCAGAGCAGGAAAACCAGACCAGCACAGATCCCGGAGACGAAGTACAGAGCCACTCGCTCCGGGAGACCTGCAGGAAATCAGACTGAATGTAACATGTGCTGGTGTTAAGATTCATCCTGTCCCTCTGCACCAAATTACTCCTGAACTGTCTGTACTGGTGTATTTTATGTGTGTCAAACAAGTTACAGCAAATGTTTTACACTTTGCATCACTGTTGACATTTACAGACGTGTGCCGTGGCTTTTTGTGCACCAGTTTATCTGGGTCGTTCAGAGAAAGTGTCCATTGTTCCGGCAAGATTCATGTTTCGGGTGATTTATTTTCCGTCCATCATGTTTCTCCTGCTCTGGTATAAAAACATGTTCCATCCTGTTGCATCATAAGACATTAACACTCCCTTTACATTCATCTTGAACCTGTGACCTGCTGCTTGGTGCCCCTTGTGCCCAAACTATACACAGAAAAATAAATATGTACGGGTGAACGTTTTGATTCAAAATCCTATAAATGAAATAACTATTTTTTATAATAATAAAAATAGATAAATGACTGCTACAATGTGCTTTTTGGTCCCTCAATTATCAAACATATTTGGGCCTCATATACTGTCATAACCTGCAGGAGTGGAAGTAACTAATTACAACCACTCAAATTACTGGAATAGTCAAATTTTTGTCTGTAATTTTTACTCCACATATTTGTGCACTACACTGTGTAATCTACGTAGTTACTTTACAAATCATAATTGAGTACTGAGTACAATTTGAAGTATAATCTAAGCTTTTCAGAAGTCTATCTGATCCCAAACAGGTCAATGAAATATCTGACATGCGAACAAAAGACACAAAACTAGTGAGGGAGTAATTAAGACTGAAGATTCGGAGAAATGATTTTGAAAACCTGCAAGTGATCCTGCATCAAACATCAACAGTTAAAAAGAACTAATACTCTTAGTGTTTGGGAATAATACTTTGTACTTTTACTAAAGTATTATTTGAGTACCAGTCATTTTTGTAATGTAATTGAGTAATAGTTCAGTGATGTAACTGTAGTCGCAGTTGAGTACAGATTGTCAGAACTCTGTCCACCACTGATGAACTGAAAGGGAGCGAAAATCTGAAATCAAGGGGAAAATATTGCCCATCGAGAAATAAAGTCTATGGTATGATTTGAAAACAGTCAGCAGTAATGCAAAGTGTTCATGCAAATTCAGCATTACTACATATAAATCTTTAATCTGCTCAGTTTGTGTGACACAAACAAGCTTTGACATGTAACTTGTGATGTTCTATAAATGTGCTTGAGCTCGACAATATATAAAAATACCTGAATGTCCCTTTAAATATGATCAACAGTGATGAGAACTGCACATGCCACCCTGAGCTCTACAGGCGTCAGTGCACATACCCAACATTTTTTCAATGATCTCCAGAGAGTTGGTTAAGAGCACGTTTTGAGGCCTGTAGGTGGGGCCAGTGTACCATCCACCTGCAGGCGAGAGGGGTCTGAGCTCAGACGCCAGTCAAAGTCTGCAGCATGCAACAAAAACCTGAAGCCTTCCTCGGCCTGACTCTCACCGTGAGTGAAGTCTGAGATCAGGAAAGGGTCTGTCGGCCCTCGACCCACATCTTCCAGAAGATACCGCGGCACTGAGGAGAAAATGAAAGTTGTATTTTACATGATGCAGCAAACCATGTCGATCAGAATCTGTAACATCCGGTCCGTCGCGCACCACAAGTGAAGGACACCCGCAGGTGTTTCCTGGTGCCGGGGAAGCAGGGGTCCCCAAAGGTCTGAGTGTCAGCCAGGACTGAGCAGTTCGCTCTGCCGTGACACCTGCGTGACACCTTCCTCAGAGCCGAGGGCGACAAACACTCTGCAATAAAACGAGATTAGTTAGATTAATAACTTGAACAGTTTAATATTGAACCATATGCTCTGATTAGAAACACAGACTTGGATCAAATAGTAAATAGTCTTACTGAAAATGCACCAGTGAACATTTCTATGCATAGTTCATTGTTAAATAAACAGAGTCTGTGTCTATAGAACTGTGTTTGTTCCACTATAGATGACAGTAAATGTTCTGCTGCAGACCCATGTCCACATGCGATCCCGGTTCCTGAGGACAGTAGGGACTGCCGTGCAGCAGGTGTCCGAACGAGGCCGAGTAGATGGCGAGGACGGTCTCGTTCTTACACATCAGCCTCAGACGCTCGTTTTCACACACCAGCCGGGTGCGGTGGTGCTCTGAAAACCACACGAGATACATAAATACACAAACACAGAAAGAAGTATTCCTGTGAATCTCTAGTGGAGAAACTAAATTGACATATTTCACTATTGTTTTTGCTGTTTTTCCATGAATGGTAACAGATTTTGTTCTACTTCCAAGCTTAATTCAAGCCAGTCGAGTTGTATTTCCATTATATTGTTAATGCTGCTTTAAATTTGACTCCATAAATTAAAAATATTGTTCTCTTTACAGTTAGCAGATGCTTTTGTCCAAAGAGACATTCATACACTGATGGCTGCCATGCAACATGCAGACCTGCACATCAGGAGCAGTTTGGGGGTTCAGTATCTTGCCCAAGGACACTTCGACATGCAGACCAGGGGAATCGAACCAGCGACCTTCCAATAACAAGACGCTGGCTCTACCCCTGAATCAGCCGCTCTTTGCTCCTCTGCATTTATTCAGCAGCTTTACTTGTTAATTTGTAGATTTTTAATGATAAATACACACTATGAACTAGCACATTATAATTTACTACTATAGGTTAAGTTATGCAGTATATAAAGTATTAGAAGTAGCTCCACTTTTACCAGCTGCAACATTAAAGTCATGAACACATTAATGCATCAATAATCATAATGCAGTAACATCCATCAGTCTGAAATGGATCATTATGGATGAGCGCTTTCACTTCTGGTGCTTCAATTATATATATTAATGACACTTCTACTTAAGTTAGTAAGTTTGTTGTATCAAAGTATTTTAACATTACAGTAAATGTTGAAAATCAAACACAGAGGCCTCGTCAGTTTACCTGGTCTGCACTTGTAGGCGACTAGAAGGTACTTGGTGGTGAGGGGACAGGGGTCCTGACCGAACACTGGACTGAAGACGGGGATGTGACAGGACCGGCGCTCCTGACACTCCGACACCACCTTCTGCGAGGGCGAGAAAACATGTTTTCACTGCTTTAATCTGCTGCGTGGCTCATAAATCATTCACAGACTTGACACTCGTCCCTTTATGTACCTCGACAGCGACTGGAGAAGAGCACTCTGTGTCCTCCTCACCGGTTGTGTTTGAGTTTGCAGAGGGACACAAATGTTGATTAGGAACACGTCGTCCGTAGAAAGCTGACAGGACGCTGACAGACGTCCTGGAGGGACACTCGATGACCAGCGTCTCTCCCTCGCAGGCGTGAGCCGTGTGGTTCTTCAGGATGGTGTGAAGATACACTGAGAGGGAACACAAGATGATGCTGATTCAGTCATCGTACACGAAACTCAAACAAAGTCAACAGCTTGTGTGTGAGGTGGCGACTGAACAGGCAGACGAACAACAGACACTCATTCACACCTCAGAAAAAGCTTTGCAAAGGTGAAATACACATTTCCAAACCTATATTTGCATCAGTCCACAATTCCATCACTTTAACCCAAATACATCTTTTTTTAATTTTAATTTTGTGGCTTGTTGTGCTGTAAACTTACAAACGCCTCTCAGATCAAATCTTCCTGTATCAGAAACAGTGGATTTGTGCAACAGTCGTAAATTCAATGGTCGTACTACAAAAAAGGGCCAAATGTAATATAATCAGTCTACATTTGGCCCTTTTTTGTAGTACGACTATTGAATTTACAGTTGTTTTAAAGGTCGACCCCCACAATTCCACACAGTAATCATGTAAGGAAGAACAATTGAGCGATAGATTGTATATTATTATTTATTTATGATCGATCACAACCCTGAGGATTTTTTTTTTGGAGTTGTCGTGCAGCTTGAACAAAATGAAAAGGGCGACTCGGAGTGAATCGTCAGGCAAATGCAGCAAATATCAACAGTGTGATCGTGTGCTTGTTAGAACACAGGCTGGTATCTAATCTCTAACACAGCGGTGTCACTTTCAACTCATTTGAATACTTATATAACTCCTGTTTGACTCTCAGGTTTCAGATGTAATTCACGAGTAACAAGACAGCTGTTTTCCCTCGTTAATAAAGCAGAAATGACTCGACGACTAGGTAATTTTTACCTAAAAATACATCACTTAAAAATGCTTCATTGTCCATAATTTGCAAGTAAATAGTGTGACTTAATAGGTTCTTTTTTTAGTAGTTGCTCAGCCATGGCTGACGGCTGGGTGGTGTCCCGGTCACTGGGTGTAGCTCTCCCAGACAATATTTGGACCATGACTGCACACACAAATATACAAGACGACAAGACACAGACACAGAAGTGAAGCCTCCCCTCCCAAGTGTGTTTCCCGTTGTTGGTCCCCTGAGTTTTGTGTGCAAGTGTGTGTGTGTGTGTGTGTGTGTGTGTGTGTGTGTGTGTGTGGTCTTAATCTTTTTGTCCATCTCCTGAGTCTTGTGTCTGATGATAAACTGTTTATCACAAAATTTTTAGCTTTTTCTAAAAAAGAAATGTCAAAATATCTTTAAAATGCCAAATTTAATCCACCAGCATGTTTATATATTTGTGTGTGTGTGTGTGTGTGTGTGTGTGTGTGTGTGTGTGTGTGTGTGTGTGTGTGTGTGTGTGTGTGTGTGTGTGTCAGTGAGCAGAGAGGGAGGCAGTACCAGGCACTCGCTCACAATGAACTATTATTAGGCCTGCAGCCGCACAAAAAATGGAAATATCTGCCGAGGTCAGATAGAGAGAAAGGCTGCGATGCTGACGATTTGTCACCATAACAATATTTCATCGCCAGGAGTTTCCAAAACAATTCCACTGTAGATAATTAAATGCTTCGGGAGTATCTGGTCCCATTCTGTGAGGATCTAAGTTCAGGACCCTGATTCTGGTCTCTCAGCACGAGTCGCGCCAGCTGTTTGGAAGGCAGGATGTGCGTTAAAGATGAGGGGACGCTGGAGAAGCTTCCTTTGCAAAAACCTTTTTAACATCTGAACAAAAATTAACCAGTCAGCATTTAGACTTTTATCCTGAAAAAGCAAAAACTGATGCCAGAAACAAAACACTTACGAGAGAAATCAGGAGCCGAATGTGTGGTGCGGATCCTCAGAGCCAGAAGAAGAGGCAGGAGGAGGTGAAGGAGCTCCATGGCGCTGTCATTGTGTGCACACCCCACGCAGCAGAACCCCGGGAGACGGCCTGTAATGAGTTCATGTGCTGCTGGCTGCCTGGGAGAGAGCGGTCAGTAGGTCAATGATGCCATTGTGTTGACAACAAACAGCCAGCCCTCCTAATAAAGAAGAATCACAGCTGACTGCTGACAGAGCTGATGGATGAGCTCATGTGTTGCTTTGTCTTGAGTTTGGGATGATGTGTGATGTGGATGCACGTACATTTAATGTGTCTTCTTAATGTCTAACTCTCACCTGGCGGACAGGTGTGCGAAGGAGGATTATGTGCTGCAAATAAAACAAGCGACGTCCCTGAACTGTGAGCACTGAGTTAAATAAAAAGACAATATTACAGTCAGACTTTGATCGGGATTAAGTCGATGAATTATGTTTAACTGGAGACACACCCTGCAAAAACCTGTGACGTGACTAGTGACCAGTTGTCGCAGCTTGAGGCTTGTTTGTTTGTTTGTTTGCTTGTTTATTTGGCAGAGGACAGTGCACAGCTTCTTCTACCAGAGTTTGATAAAAGCTCATTTACATCTGCAGTCCCTGGGCAGGAGATAGAAACGGCATATCTATGAAAATAAACATAACGGTCTGAAAAGCAGTGACAAGATAACACATAATCACTGTGCAGCAACAACCAGAATTCATCGGATCAGTAAAAGGTCAGATTTACGCCACGTGAGTTTGAGGAACTGGTTTGTTTTGCAAAATAAGCGTATTTGCTTAATTTCCGGCAGTTTAGAGAATCAATAAAACGTTTATTGTCAGGGGAGCCTGAGACTGTTCCTGCACTCGCCCCCCTCACACATCTGAGTTTACTTAGTTAGCTTTGCTCAATTCCCGGATGTTAAGGGACCACGACTATTCTATTTAAGGCCACAGACTCGCAACAATTGGGCCAAGACAAAGTGACTAATATCACCGTTTAACTTCAGATTAAACCTAATACATAAACAAAAAACATCTGTCCTAACCCTAAGAAAAAGAAAAAAATCCCAGAAACTGTGAGCTTGTCATCACACAGTCTCTTCAACCAGATCACACACGTTCAGGTTAATCTCTGTAGTCTCCTTTTGATGAATAATATAATATGTTTTCACTTCGTTCGCTGAGTTTCCCCTGAAACTACTGACTATTTACTGAAAGCCCCCCCAGTTAGAGCACAGGTGTGAAGGCCGTGCTGAGGATCGGAGCGTATTCGTGGTTTTACGTTGAGTTATTCAGAGCTGTTGGATGTGTTGTTAGTCTGGATCATCAGATCTGTCTGGTGATCACAGGTTTCAGTCTGTGGACGCGTTGGGATCTCGTGTAGCTGCTTCGAACTCTTCTCGGCTCGCTTGTATTTAACTTTCATTGATGTTGCGTATACGTCCACACAGATAAAGCATTGATATCTACTGATATCGGTCCGTAAGCCTCACGACCGAAGCGCCACCTCCTCGTCCAAACCGTACCGAGTATTTCCAACATGTCTGACACGGACAAACAACTGGCAACCTCACCATGGCAACAAGACTACAGGAAGTTGCTGCGTTCAAAACAGTGAGCACGTAACTCGCCCTGAAATCAAGAAGTGCTGCTAACTTTACTGGACATCTCATCTTATTCCATGACGTCAGCACTGTTGTTTCTTCACATTCTGTTGATACATTCAGTTAATTTCTTTAATGTTTTGGACTTTTATTCTTACATATTGCACCTTTAAGTTTCAGACATATGAGAGATATTGATCTATTAGTCTAACTCTTGTCTTGTATGCCCAGAAATTATTTATTTGATTTATTTATTACTGGTTTTACTATAAAGAAATGTCAAAATACCTTAAAATGTCACATTTAATCCATGACGGACCTGCAGAGGCTCACTAGCATGTTTGTATTTTGTTTGCAGGATAGGATTTTGACCTTATGTGTGTGTGTGTGTGTGTGTGTGTGTGTGTGTGTGTGTGTGTGTGTGTGTGTGTGTGGTTGTCAGTAGCAAGGGTCCTGTTTGAGGAGATAAGACTCTTTTTTTCCAGGAGGTCACTTCCAGCCGCTGAGTGTGTGTGTGTGTGTGTGTGTGTGTGTGTGTGTGTGTGTGTGTGTGTGTGTGTCCCACTGCAGATATGTGTATCTCCCTGCAGGAGATCGGGCTTTCCTATCTTTTGTGTCTGTAAAGAAGGAAGTGTGTGAGGTCATCGGTGAGTTACTCATTTCCACTTCTGCCTGTTTTTTTTTGTTTTTTTTATTCCCGAAATACTCAGGAAATCTCTCCCGTCCGTGTTGCAGTCATCAGTTGGTTTCAGTTCACTATAACCGCTGTGATTTTCAACCTTAATCTCATTATTCCCATCACATCCTTTCTTTCTCAACCCTGTGTGGTCACTGTTGCCATGCCAGCCAAACACTGACACCAAAATAACAGGAGAAGTGATTCAGCGGTGGCGAGGATCTTATCAGTCGACTTGCAGCGGTGAAGTTAAGTGAGTGGCACCTCGGCCGTTTATCACACAAGCTCCAATAAACACTCCCTCCTCCAGCAGCGGACCAGAGCGGACGCAATAACGTGGGCTGGTAATCTAGAAGGTTTTTAACCATGTGTGAGTAAGAGTGATCCTCCCACCTTTAAACTCCAGTAAAATTCCAGTCACCTCCCATCGGAAGTGTCAGTAAAGTGACTAATTATCCCCCCCAAAAAAAATCTGGAATGGGAAATAATGTTTCAGACAAAAATCTCCTGCGATAACCTCCCTGACTTTTTAAAAAGGAAAGACGAAGAAGAGGAGGAGGAGGCCTTTTTTTCTTTCCTCCAACTTTCTCTGTCTCTGTTACATTTCCTGTGATGGTCGAGTGTTGTCCAGCCAATTTCCAGGATTTGTTTGGAATTTCAATGTGATGGGTTTGTTTTTCATGGCCAGCAGCCACGTAAGAGAGATTTCATAGCTCGGAGTCGATTCATTTTAAATTCCCTGTGAAGCATTGCACAATCCTGCACATGGTGCTGGTTTTATTTCTTCAGTGGAGTGAAGTCGACGCCGCAGCCTGAGGCCTCCGTCATAAAAATTCCCTTCCCCAATTTTCTGTAAATGATGACATATTACAAGAAATGCTTACGTGAAACCCCTCAGGCCCAGAGGACGCGAGATATGAGATACAAAGTCAACATTTGCTTTCATTTACTTATTCACCTGAAATCAGTAACTACCAAAACACTGTATTTGATGGAAGTGATGCCAAATACCTTTCATCTGTAATGCACAAAGAGTGTTTGATATTTACTTCAAACTAAACTAATGAGAAACAAGTTAGAAAGCAAAAGTAACCTTCTTCTTTCATTTTGGTGCCCACAGCACTGAGGGGGGGGGGATTCCCACCGTGATTCATTACCCAAAATACCCCTTCAATACCACCTTTGTTAGAAAGAATGGTGACTAAACGTGCTTTTAAAACGGCACAGAAGAGCAGAAAACGTGTAAAATCAGCTAAATGTTCTCTATAATCAGCGATGGAAGGAATCTTCTGATCTTTTACTGAAGTGAAAGTAGAAATATCACAATGTGAAACGACTCCATCAAAAAGGAGAAGTCCCTGCGTGTTTACTATGAACACATTTTTACATATTATCAGCGAAATTAAAAGTTATTACAATCACACAGCACAACATCACAGCGACGGTCATAAAGTGGATTCTACATGACTCACGTACACGGTCGCTAATTTAGTTCAGCACATTTATTTTGTGTCTGCAGCACCAAGTTACTGTAAGAGATCTGCAAACAAGAGAATGAGTAAATATACTTTAATTACTCTCTTCCACTGATGACACTCTGCCTTCTATTTTCTTTATTCAGACGTATTTTAAGGGAAACTGACATTTAAAGAGAACACTAGCTGAATTTTCTTACGTCAAAAAGCTTTCGAGCAAATCATTTTCACATTTTTTTTTCATCATAGCAGGCAAAGTTCAGACACAGGGCAACTCAGAGTGCTTTACAGGGGAATGAATTACATTATAAGAAATTAAAATTAACGTTAAAAACAAGTGGGAAGATGTCAAGAAACACAACATTCCAACAAGTTAAGAAACAGGAAAGCAAGCTGAAATAAATATATGATCAAAAGAGACGAGACTAGAAAATAAAAGTCACAGTGACTTTTTTCACAAAGCCTTGAAACTGCTTCAGTGTGACGAACAGAAAAGGTCTTCAGCCGTGATTTAAAAAAATATACATATTGATCATCGTCAAATTACAAACACTCGCAAAGACTTTTAAACTGTATGTTCACGTATTTCTTTAGACAAACTCGATGCGCACTGAGCAGTCACCCAGATGTGAGACTGAAGTCTGCATTAAAATCACATTAGGTGTCTCTAATTACACAGTGTGTGCTTTGTAAGTACAGCCTGTCTTTAAAGTGCTCTTAATCTATTATCCCTCTCCGTATCCAACAGAGCTGGAATGTGAGTGGCTCCAAGTGAATTGTCTGAATTAGTGTGAGTCACATGGCCGTTATCAGTTCCTGTGTATTGCAAAATGCACAGATCCTATTTTAAGCTCTCTCCTCATTGAGTTTGGCTCCGGGTATATAAGAGCGAGCACCCCGCCCATCGTCTCTGAACCCTCCCTCCCTCCCTGACTTGTAAAAGTGTGCTCAGAGCGATATCCTCCCAGGAGCCCTCTGACAGAACCCAGGCAGCCGCTCTCTCTCTGCTGACATCCACGACCACACAGCCTCCTGGAAACCAGAGCAGCACTTTAAATCAGCTTTCTTTCTCCAGATCTGCTGATTTGTTTGTCGGGGAGGGGTGAGTGTGTGAAGAGCCACTAAGCTTTGTCTGAGGGGGAAGAGCTTGGAACTTAAAAAAGAAAAAAAAAAGTGAATTAAACTTTTTTTTTGGGACGACATGGCACTTCGACAGAACTCTGACAGGGAGCCGAGCATCGAGCTGTTCATCAAGGTCAGTCTTTTCTTTTCAGTTTCACTGATTGCACGAGAGAGGAACTAGATTGTAACATGTGAGGGAAAAGCCCCTAAAAAACACCTGAATTCACCTTTAAAAGAACACACAAACTTTCTCCTGATGTGCCTGTTTTATATCTGAAAATGTGTAAGCAAATAAAGGAGGTGCTGTAGGTTTGCTGCTCACTTCTCAGTCATGTTAAAGGGCAGAGATCTGTGGGCATCAATCAGAGGACAACTCCAGCAGATACCGTGTGATCCAGATGCTGAGGTGTTCGTATCCCCGCTGAGGGTCACGGCAAAATGTTATCAGTGAACTCTGGCCGCAGGCAGACAGTCGGTCCACCTTATCATCGCACACCCAGGCGGAGCTGAGAGCGTGCAGGCTGACTGGCCTCAGGACTGAAGCGGGCACACCCACCTCACATACGCACACGCTCAGATACACTCATCTTTATCAGGAACAAAATAGTCACTTTTCTGAGCTCGTGTTCAATGTCGAACATCAACAAAAAAACACAACGGGATCTTCAACACCAATCTGTTTGTGTCTGTGTCGTCTGTACGGAGACACGGCGTCTTCTGAGATAACACGAGGTCGAACGAAGCTCAAAAGACATCACGAGACGGCACAATGTGTGGTCGACACAACTTCTACAACGTTTTATGTCTCTTTGTGAATGAAACATTAAACATTAAAGGGGCATTTTGTAGATGTGGAGATGAAATTCAAACTCAGCAACATTTATTTTTTCCACAACTGAATAAACAAGCTGTCCTCGGAGGAAAATAAGATCCAAGAACTCTGTTTGGAGCTAGAAAAGTGGCAGGGTCCGCCACATACAAACAAAGTGAAACAGTATGAAACTGTGTTGTCCTTCAAACTCAGTTTGTTTTTTCAGTCATGAAAACAAGGAGAGGTTGCATATTTAGTTTGTTTAGACATAAAAAGAAAAGAAGAGAAAAATCCTTCTCTTCTGATTTAAGTTGCTTCCCTAAAACCACGTTGTGCATCTTTAAGGGACTCAACATTTAGGGAAGTGCGCCTTTTTGTTTTGCAGCTGACAGATGAGAAGATTTAAACCACTCCCACAGTCAATATGAAGCTCCACAGCCAGAATCACAGAGTAACTCATGAAATGATTCACATAACATCACCCACGATAACGACAGTATCACGTTAACGACAGTATCACGATAACGACAGTATCACGATACAGCGATTCTACGATAATCAATATGCTGCAAGACAATTATTTAATAATTCACCACGATATCTGCCTGTGAAGACGGTTAAGACTAATAAGAATATTGATATTTGGCACCAGTTTATCAATAATTATATCTCACATTATATTGCCATATCGATATCATGACCCACCTCTACAGCAGACTGTTAGCTCAGGCTAGCGTAAGGTTAGCATAAAGACTGGAAATAAGTGGAACCAGGTAGCCCGGCTCTGTCCAACTAGCACCTCCAAAGCTAACTAATTAGCATTTTATGTCTTTATGCTCCAAAACCACTTGGTCAGTGGCGACCTTGTCGCACATGTAAAATTACGTTGTCCACCGGGAGATGAACGCAACCTGTCTATTATATCCTTCATGAAGGGGGGGGGGAAACGGAAAAAAACACGTGGTCCGATTTATTGTTACTGTGATAGAACGGACAGGGGGGATTGACACTTCTGACTTTTGAGATTTTTTTTCAGGTTATAGATCAGATAAATCATGTTGCTTTTTTATATATTTCGCTCGAATTTAATAATTACTAATATTAAAACTATTTAATAATGTTGTAAATCTGTATGAATTTATCAAACCACCGCAATGCGTATTCCCGAGAGTAAACTAATTTCAAGACTCGAGCTCCCTCATAGCGGGCAGGTTTCGACTTGTTTCTCGCACGGGTATGGAACGTGCGCTTTTTTGAAGTAGGCTCAGTTTTGTATGGAGATAAGTTGCGATGCGTAGAGTAGTTGATTGATTTAGACAAAAGTACGTTAATGAATGAGAGGTTGGCATGACACCACTCGCTTACGGTTCTGTTTATGCATGGACCTTTGTTTGTTTCGTCTCTAGTGTAAATATATTGTTTTGTGGTATGTGATGGTTGGGACTAGTGGCTTAACCACAAGGGCAGAGTACATCGTGTTTGCCTAGAGGTGCAGAGAGGATAGGAGATGAGTTGTTTTAACCTCGGTACACTTTTGGCGCGTGTTGTGGAACCCGTCTACACCGTACGTGGAGGGGCTGTGAGGGGGGGTTGAGTAGGGGAGGGTGTAGTGAGGGGTGCGGGGAGGAATGAGGGGCGAGGTTGTGGGGGGGGGAGGGAAGGATATGAAGGACGAGTATCCTTTGGGGGGATAGGGGTGGGGGGGAGGGTATGATAGGGTTGTGAGTTGGGTGGGTTGGGGAGAGATGGGGTAAAGGTATGGGGTGTGGGGGGTGATGGGGGGTGGTAATGGTAGGAATATAAGATGCGGGTGTGTGGGGTGTCTAGGAGGGGGGAGTAGATAGGTGGGCCGGGGGCGGGGGGGTGGGTGGGGTGGTGTGGGGCGTTGGGGGTGTGAAAGGGTGGGTCTGTGCGGCCCCACTCGAGGGGGGTGAGCCGGGGGGCGACAGCAGGTTTTGTGTTTGTCGGGTTAAACTCCGCAGTTCCGCGCGGCACGCGTGGTGGCCCGGCCACGCGCCCGGGACGCTGCGGTCGGCCATTACTCTTGCGACTTGGTGTGAGAACTACGGTTGGAAGGTGACTTTATTTCCGGATGCTGGCATATCGCTGCTAGACCGCTTTGTTTGTTTCCTTTTAAATGTCTAATATATAATTAAAATATTCCATCATTACTATTCTTCTAGGTGTGACTGGTTGGGTCTGATCGGGGATGTCTCGGAGCAGGCTCAGAGAGCAGATACACAGGACACCACAACGATAGTGGAGGCCTTGGTTTTTCCTTCCCACTTTGATTCCCTGTACAACTGTACGACATATTTGACTGTGTTTTAGTTTTTATAAGCAGTGGAAGGAAACCCGGGCGTCAGGTACAGGCATGCTAGCTGTGTTTTCAGTCTTTACTGCCTAAACCGCTCATCACCAAATCTTGGCGTTGATCAATTGACAGTAGCACTGTCGCCTCATTACTTTAAGCGTTACAGACATGGTATTGAGTAAAATAGTTAAAATGGCATGATTTCTTTCCTCATCCAAACCCCAAGTCTGTTTTTGTTCTGGGACGATAATAGTCAAAGTCAAAGCACGCAGTCGCCTCCCACATTGAAGTATCCGGACTTCGCCTAGTTGTCGCGTCTCGCTGCTGAAGGTCAGGTAACCCTGAGTTGAAAAAAAACACAAACAACAAAAAAAACACAATAAACAAACAAATTCTATTCAGCTTGATGGGTTCAATCTCTTAATTAACCAAGATAATTCTGATGCTCTCCTGGATCGGGTCGCCATAATTAATACACTGATCCACGGCCAACTCATCGTGACGGCTTTGGATCTGATGCCATGTGCCCTTAGTTTCTCACCCTCTTATTAAATGTAAGAGGAGGCCTAAGTATTTCTAAAGCGCCAACAAGATCGAACTGTCAAAGTCTAATATGCACACTCGCACGTGTCAGTAAGTTACGTACTGTTAAACTCTCAAGGCGGAGAACACTGATGGTATCAAGCGATGGAGTGGTTAATAGTGCCGACCAAAGTGTTGGTATCTTGTCTCGTAGAAAACAGGCATAGCTTGGATTGCTAAACCATGTCGCGTTAGTTACACGATCAGCCAGGCCCCCCCCCCCCCCCCCCCCCCCCCCCTGACCACCACCTGCCATGTGTCGCCTGTACAGGGTGATCGTGACGCGTTTTAAGCGCTAATTGTGTGGATTTCGTGTATAACGTCAGTCTATATCACTGACGCCGTATGTTGTTCGAATCTTTTATTTCCCCGGTCTGTTACCCTAATTAATTGTACTGTTAGCAATATGTCTGAGATGGTTCCTCTCTGGAGCCTACGGCGAAACGGATGGTACAATATCATGTGTACAATCTTGTATACTATATTTATATTGTACTCCTTCGCGGAACAGTGCCTTTTCACTTCCAATAAAAATTATTCTTGACTCTGCCCCCCGTGTGTTGAGTTCATGGATTTTTTTGAATATCTAATCTACATTGCAAAGCAGATATACCCTAAAGGGATGCCGGTTAGAGTTATTATCCCCTTACCAATGAAGTGAAGGGGTGAGATTAGATTACCAGGAGGGTAGCTCTGCTTATTATAATGTCTATAGCGAGGATACATCGCTAGATTACAATGTCTCATTCAGTTTCCGTCTTAACGCTCCAAAACATCGTGTGACGGTAGCCACTAATTGATTACTCCCTTATTTGTTATTTCTTGGACTAAATTTTTCATCAAGTGTATGAAGCCCGCACTTCTTAGTCAAATTGTGAACAGCGTCGGGAGCTTAGGAAGCACTCCCTGATAAACATACCTATCCCGCTCATTAAAGTAGGGGCGGTTCCTACCGATGAGTTAGTCAACATCCGACAGACCTACGTCTTGGGTGCAGGACACGAACTCCTCCATCGACAGCATAGCATAATTCGACTTCTTCAGAGAAGGCAACCCTTAAACATACTATGAGACGCACAGGCTTAACGCCTACTAGCGACTGTTGCTAGCGCATATTAGCAGGCAAAAGTTGCAGGAGTCCCGTATGGAAGAGTGTCCAGCACATGGCGGAATTGAAAACACAGGTCTGCAACAGATTTCTATCTTCATCATGGTGACAGGCTTGTCGCTTAGCTCCCTGGTCTATAACAAAGATTCGACGGCATAATTATAAAAAGTTGTCAACGCATCTGCATAGTATATTGCGCACCCCCACTCCTCTCTCTGCTTATTCCATTTCCGGATCTACCTTATCGAGGTTCACTAGCCTGCCCAAGGTTAAACCCACTTCCGCTAATTCTGGAGATTCATCCTCTCTTTTCTGAGTATTGTAGCCTTTCTCACGTAATGGAACGTAGGACTACTTTTGTCAAAACACCTAGAGGAACTATACGCTCAAGTAACTTTCACACATTTTATGGAGTCGACCAATTTGAAAATAGAAACGAAAATTAACGATTGCACGAATCAGTGTTACATAACAAACCGAGTACCTGAAGCTCGGATTGAGCATTGTGAGACCTTGGGAGGGAAGCAGATTGTGGCATCGTACCGATGTGCAAAAGAGTACCTACGTCGTGTAGCCCACGTTAGACAAGGTGTACCAGTATTAGGATGACAGGTTTCTTAGGGTGAGCGGTCCTAATATGTGTAGGCGCGCAGCTATGTTGGGGTCAAATTTAAAAGCGGCTATTGACGGGGGGTTGATGGGAAGGCGGTAGGGCGTCGAGAGTGGAAATTTCGAGGTGTAGGGACACTTCAGGTAGGAGCTTATGTCCGTGAGCTGGGAGTATTCTCCAACTGGGCTAATAGGAGGAAATTGGCGAGGAGGGTGGATTCAGAGCGGGGGTGGGGCTAGAAATTGTCTTTGTGGCGATAGAGTGGATAACTGCCTGTCTGGCTCGTGCAGGGAGAGGGCACTTTTATGAGTATATAGTTGGTTTCTAACCTGAACGCTTACTCAGAAGTTGAATGCCTGAATTGTGCTCGATGTGATATGGTTGGTCATCGGGAAAGGAAGAGTGCGAGCGACAGGATAACCCTGCTAGGCGTGGGTGGGGTAATTTTCCTAAAAGGTGATACGAGCAATGTTCTTTGTAAGAATCATTCCGCACGCTTATCCCAGAATCAACACGATATAGACTACGAGATATACAATGCACTAAGTATAACTCCACTTACGCTAAATAATCTATAATACCGTTTTCGCAGTTTACGTAACATATAGTAAGATACGCTCCGAGCAGCCCCTAATATGATGACAGCTTGGTTGCGGAAGAGCCAGGTTTTGGGCAGGCTATAAACGTAAATGGTGGCGGAAGTGACAATCGATGCCGGCACATAGTTTCCAGGAAACCCGTCAAAGGGGGCGATTATTTATGGCATTGGAGCAGAATTAACTTACACCTCCAGCTAGGCTAGTCACATTCTAATTTAGGGATCCGA
Source organism: Diplodus puntazzo (assembly GCA_963678695.2). Taxonomy (NCBI): domain Eukaryota; kingdom Metazoa; phylum Chordata; class Actinopteri; order Spariformes; family Sparidae; genus Diplodus; species Diplodus puntazzo. The sequence continues at coordinate 30,139,735 of OZ023158.1, forward strand.
AGTCTCTGTTATGACGCTGTTATTGGGTCAGCAGCATCTTGCTATTGGTAATATCTAGAGCATTCCGACTTTGCAAAGTATTGAGCGGTCGCCATGTCACATGGAAAATTAAGATAGTGCTTTCAGCATCGTAACTGACAACCCAAGATTCAAGTACTATCTGTTTCACTAACAGAGGCTATCTTAGGCATGAATTAATCTTGCTTTGCCGATTTCGTTCGCTATACCTATCCCTAAAGAAAAAGACTGGCTAGCAGTGAAACGGACGCGGCCGGCTATGGTTATCCTACATAGCCTGATTATATGCCTGACCCATATTAAATAATTACAGATTTGCAGTTCTTGAAGCGAATTGGTAACGTAGTTCATATAGTAAGTACACTTTCAGAGGGTTATTCCCTAAACACATGTAGTCGTACAGGATGAACTAGACCTCTAGTTAAAATGTCTATATTGCAGTCTCGAGCCCACTCCTATTTCTAATCTCGGTACCCAAATCAATCAAGTAGCGCATCTTCATATGTAGGCTCATGTATCTGGCGGAACGGATGCTAGTACACCCTGGCGGCTATACCGAGCAGTTGGAGACGCAATCAGGTTATCTTCCTTGTAATTACATCCGAGTCGTGGTTCCTTTCTCTCGATACCCGAGACCTTTTAGGTCGTATTGATATCGTGACAACATACTGCTGTAGGTCTTCAGCTTAAGCGGGCGTATCACCAGAACCAATTGAAAATGCGTACAATTCTATTCACTATACCTTGACTATCGTTTAACTGAGCACGGAGGACTTACGAGACCCGCATCAACAGTTCTATTGTGTCAACCCTTGACCGACTAGTTGTGACCATAGCATCAGTGCAATACAGCCGCCTGCGTCGCGTTCTAGCGTCGAGTTGTTCCTACTTTCATGCTATTGCGCTATGACAAGTAAAGGAATCAGAGTACTCCACGCACTTCATTTATGTCACGATGGATCTCTCTACCTCTAGTACTCTCTTGTGTAGAATTAAATGATGCTAAACCATTAGGGAATTATCCAAGCCTTTTTAGTATGGAAGGGGGCTCGTCTTTTACACCTTCTCTCAGTACTTTCATATCTATTGCTCTACGTGTTTATCGCCAGCTCGTATATCAGTGGCATGTGAAGTTTGCCCGAGACCTATTCAGGGTTGCTGCGGTAGGCTCACAAAAGTCGAGGCATTTGTTTCGTCGCGTTCCGCCCACTCAGCTCGGCGTACTACGCTGGGAGATTGTAGACATCTGGAGTGCCGATTCTCCAGATATCGAGAACACGGAGTTACTACTACATCGATGCACGTGGCCTTACACGCTCAGCAAGACAGACTTCCATTTAAACAGACTTTCGAAATAGACTTCACGTATGGGAGCATTGATACTTATTTCATACTTGTGGGACGCAACTAATACACGTAGCGCCGTACCTCAAGCCAGAGTATACTGCATACCTGAATCAAATTGAGGACACGAAAAATATAAAGTTATAGAAGCAGTGCCAGCGCCACAATTTGACATTCGGTTTTGGGTGAAATTGGCCTGCCTCCCTTCTTCAGGGGAGACATTCTTTACTCTACATATCCTGGACTATACTCTCAGTTCACCTCAATCCTTAACACGAACTATTAAACAACCTATTTCGCGCAGGTTTAGGCCTCCTGCTAGTCTACTAGCTCTCACTCCGCTTGGTAACCAAGTGAGAAGTACAGTACCTACCCTCTTATCTGAACGGTGGGTACGGCTCGTTGGCGCATCGAATCATTCTTCCACGAAACATTAAGTTGTTACTGCCCGTTTCTCCTTCTCGTTGATGAGAGATATGAGGTGCTCTCATCATTAAGGTACAAGTCAGACCGAGTAAAATAATGCCCCCTAGGGACTAACGATAATGCGAGCTCCTCTATGTGAGTTCTCGATCGTCGCAACAGACGACTGTCTTAATCACCCACCATCAGGCTCTGCGGTTGTTCGGGGCTATTATACCCTTTAAATCTCGCAGCTAACTACAGCTCGCTGTTGCGTGTTGTAGTCTCCCTTAGGTAATCGGATGCGGGTATAAAGCGCCTAAAGCAAGCTCTGGCCTACAGATTGTTTGACCCCGTATTAGCGTACCGCGAGCTACTTTTAACATACGTTAAGAACATTTTCTAATAACCCATAACTTTCATTCGGTTTTCAGAATAATATGTTTGTATAAACTATGGCTTGCCAGCCTGCTTGCATTTTTTTTTCATGCTGAGCAATCATGGGTATATAGAAATCTGAGGCAAGAGGCCTGCCCTTTACTCTTAAAGCGTTCAGTGGGGCTTGGTCACAACTGCGGATAGGAAATTGTTTCTTGGGAATGTATATAGGGTATTGCAATGAACAACAAGCTTTTACACATGATTTACAGTTCACAAATTAGATGAGTGTACTTTTTGCTATCTTGACGGGGCTTTGATGGAAAGCCTATTTCAAAAATATTTCTCTTGGTAAAAGTTTCGCGTTTAGCCTGATATCAACATGGGAAGCAGATGTGTGTCACTCTACCACTTGCAAAAACATTGCTGATAGAATCAGCCTCTTACTTACTAACTAATGGAGTCATGCTCCATATATCGCTTGTTGAGCGGTTACGAAGCTCTGGGGTTGCAAAGTCATGCCAGAATAACATACATTGTACAGCTAACAGCAACAACGCTGCTTCACTTCTCTAAGCAGAACGACTTGTGAACTATGGACGATGATTACTGGATTAGTCACAGCTGTACAGAACGCCTGGATATTTGCGGACAGTGGAACTATTGCTCGCTCGTCCTCCTCGTGGCGGTGAATTGCTTAAACAAGGTATGTTAGTGTACCATAGGAGATTCTATGATGCCGTACGAAACTGTGATATGTCATGAGCACCCGTATAGCCTCATCTGAAGCCCTCTTGGAACATCGGCTGGAAGTAACTCCAATTACCGTTACGGCGTCTGAGTTAATGCCAACTAAGGTAAGGTGTCGTAAACCGACTACATCTCTTAGACTAGGAGTTATTTCGGATGTTTTCCCCTAAAGTCATTATAAGTTGACGCTCTTGCGAGTAAAGCTGTTAGGTGTTCCCAAATATCGGAATTAAGTACTGAGGCGTTCTATAAGATGGCTAGTCATAGCTCAACGAACTATCAAGCCTTACCTATCCGTATCTCACCAGCATCCGGCTCACGTTGATATTTTAGGCCGCCTCTACATGCTACGCTTTCTTACACGCTTCACTAAGGATGTCCACGATTATGTGGCTACGTGGCACAATAATTCATATATGTCCATTTCGATTGCGGAACTTGCAGCTGTGTAATTCCATTCTTATTACTAAGAACGATGATAGGTTGAACATCTTATGTTATAAATGGGTTATTGGTTACACGTATCCCCTTCAATCACAATCCGTCTGTGCAATTTACTTGTTACTTATTTAATGTCAAGGTGCTGAGAGTCTTCTTAAGATACAAGAGCATCGAAGATTCATGATTATTAATTGCTGCACCACTGGTAGCATCATGAACCCCTCCCATAATGCTCATACGAGTTGTTAGCGTATCCTCTATCGGATTTAAGTATTCGTACAAAGTCAATTTCAGCACGTATAAAGCACTGGACTCCCAAAAGCGTCGAGCTATATGTATATGAATATGGTCATTAATGAACATTACTCTAGTGACAGATGCAGATTAATAGAGGTCTTACTTTTTTCAACCCCCTACCGACTCGTGATATTTGTTCGCCCATTTGGGCGGCTGTTCACCATCCTGATTGTTCAGTCTTCCTATTATGTTCGAACTCGAACTGTATCTGCATGACCCTCTATATCCATTATATTCGATATACTCGTCTGATAAGTATAAATGGGCCTCCTCTAATTTGATCGTACCGTATACTGGGAAGCGTCTTGCTAGTTAGCCCCTAATTTCACGCCCCTTTTAAAGACAAGACCTTGTATATGTAACTTGTTTACATATATAAGGGTTATACCGAATCACTCTTAGAAGCTTGTCACAAGTATACCACAAAGTTACTGAATGTCATACCAAAATGTAGTATTGCCACTCCATAGAGATTCCCACACTTAGAGGAGAAATAGATAGTAAAGGTAATACTTGAGTAAGATGATGTCTAAAACTACGAATAAGTGCATTGTAAAGATTCTATAGGACTTACAATATAAGTGAAATGGGTATATAACTCATACGTAATGGCGTAACTATCTGTCTTCAGTATTCTAAAAGATCACCTTAGTCTTCCGTCCTAACTTGATGATCGCCTAGTGTGGAAAAGTCCTTCGCTCTCGTAACATCTTATTGGTGTTTGCATTCAGATATAGTCTTATCCTACCACCGGCACGTACCAGCGTAGTATCTATAGCAGACTAAATTGCCAGTGCCACTTTTTTCCTTACAGGTCTGTTGCAGACATTCACTTTTTGAATATGGAAGAAACTCTTCGAAATCAAGGTTTATATTGGTGATGTATCGAGCAGACCTCTTATTATGGCATAAGAAATGGCTAGTTCATTTCTTTACTTTGTTACTGATTTTGAGCCCTTTGATTTAAAATAATTTAGCATGCTTTTATACTGATTGTCTCATCGATATACATATTGATTATTTAATAATATCGTGTGGGTGAATTTGGCTTTAAGTGTGGTGTGTTCCGACAGATTAAATAAAGGTTAATCTACGACTCTAGGCACGGTCTTAGGATGGACTCTCTGAATGCATCGTAGCCTGCAGCAATATTGTGGTAGAACTACAAAAAAACTTCGACAGTTTATACAGTCCATTAATCTACCACAGTAGTGTAAATGTAGTCAATTGATGAAATGTAATGTATAATCATGGGCGTTCTAGTCTTGGATTATATTACTCCTAATAATGTACCATAAAATAACTGCACTGAGAAGCTTGCCGTACCTTTACATACTTCAAGTGTCGTGGTTCAGTATCCACTCACCCCCCCCCGTCATAAAGCGTCGTAATCAGGAATATAAATTATCTGACTTGGGCCGAAGCCTTTATCTTATTGCTGTCGGAGATAAAACGAATAACTACAGCGCGAAGATAAGTTGGAAGGGATTAGATATTTGCAACTTTACATTACAGCCAGTGCCTCCTATCTAAACACCCACTTCAGGTTGGTATTATCGCACGATGTATTGTTTCCCGTCAGACCATGAGATATGCCAGAAAGGATATATTGTCCTGGCTGCCCAATGGATTGTATCAGGGCCCTCAAAGTTTGGAATGGACTCACCCGGTTTATAGGCTAAAGGACCACTTCTTCGACGCTGCGACAACTCTTGAAGTGATAGCACAACTATAACGGATGGCATACTCCAATCCTCTAGTCCTTAACCAGAGCGTTGTAGTTCCTCTCTGCTCCCTACGAAGTTGAGGATGGCTCAGGGTTTACAACGGGCGTATCCTTTTAATTAGTTTAGTCGATGTTCGACAATCTAGGACGAATGCAACCCCGAGTGTGAGATATTAAATTTAAGCCGAAATCTTAGTCTATTTCATTCGTGTTACCGTAGCTTTGGGTGACAAGAGCGAGTGGAGAGTTCTTATCGCCTCTCATAATTACGGTCCGACGACGGGAGACCTGCCCTTCACTAACACTTTAAAGGCACCTGACACTGGCCAATACCTGCTAAGCCCAACAATCGTTGTCACGTCTATTTGCCATTGGTAACAGGAGCGGAGGTGGCTAAATGGACTTATAGGCTCCCTGGTATTAGTATCGGGTATTTGTCTCACTCTCTCAAAGGCTCCAGTTCGTATTATGTTATTAGCGATGTCGTAGCGGGTCATTTTGTTTCTGACTTCCTTTGGGAAGAACGATACAGTCAGGTTGTGGTCTGCTTGCATTGCTGTTTATAAAGCATCTTATCATGAGCTTCATTTTCGACGATCGTCTGCAACGAATTTAACTTTCAGTGATCTTCAGTTTCTGATTGTATTCTTCTCTTTTACTCCATTTTCCACAAAGTATTACCAATGTACCCGACATGGGGTACGTATAGTTACCGATGGCAAACCTAGACATCAGATATTCGCCGTCGCGATCTCTTACGATGCATTCCATGAATTTCCGGCCTCAGTCACGTCCCAAGGTAAGCGTCGTGTTTCGTGGTGTCTGTAACACTAATGATTTTGAGCCGTTAATACTTAAAGTCGTTTACACATCCAACCTGCCTTACGGACAGAGAGCTTGTTAACCGATGTTTTTCCACGATTTACCTATTGTCTAGCAGTTATTGTAGTGCGGGCCACATGTAGCTAAATACCTTTGCGAAGTATTATGGTTGTGTGTATTTATGAGTTAGATTCTGTGATGTTTACTATGAGTGAGGGGATCTTCGCTATAGGGAAATCCTCATGTGCTACTGTCTATCGCTCTGACATCGTAGCTCATGGAGGAAGTGTAACGGTCTAGTGCACAATATTTCATGTAAGCGTATTACGATTTACGTCCCTTAACCTGAAGCGTGTGAAGGAAGTAGTAGTATCTAAAATGATCTGTCCAGTTCTCTGTAGTTGCATTTCAGCTATGATTCAAAGTTTCCAAGAACTCTGATGTCGATAAATTGGTGACACTTATTTATCTGCAGTAACGTGCCGGCCTTATCCATGATTACAAGTACGGTACAGTAACTTGGTCCGTCTTGTTCTCTTTCGATTGGCTGCTTCAGGTGCACGTATTCGGGCGACGGGCTCATGCCACCTTTCACTAACCTTGTCACATAGCGCGATAATCCGTATCCAGCGCTTACAGCCGAATGTGTAATGGGGTTTAATATACAGACTAGTTGAAAATAGTTATCCCTCTCATCCTGGACATGATGGTCTGTATCGATGATAACCACTCTGCGTACTAATCCGTTGTATCCGACGTATAGAAGGAACCCGTCTAAGATTTGCGTTGTCCTGTACGCCCACGACTATAGACAAAATACAGGACCTCTAAGTCTGAGAGTGTAAACCTGTATTTATTTGAGCTTACCCTAGGGCTGTTCCCTCTCTTGATAAGCTCGCCCTTATCTTGACGGTAGATCTAGTCCTCGAGCACTTAAATAGGATCACATTCGGTAGTTTCACCTGTATCCCAAATGCAAGCGTGTTCTGTGATCGTCGAGTCTCAAAGTCCTCTCAAACAGATCTTACGAAGCCAAGATGCGCGTAGTCGGTGTTTTTAGTCTATTGACCACAACGACAATAGTACCCCTTTATTAACATGACTTGACGTGCCCAATGATAGAAACTTTGAGTTGCATACTTGGGCTTCATGCCTCAGTTTACTATCGTTCCAATTTTCGTTACTTGTAAGCAACTTCTCATAGTGAGATAAATATTAATTCTTACTAAGGATCGTAGACATAATCCAGAACCTAAACCCGCAATCTCACATCTGATTGTGACCTTGGCTATATGAAGGGCCATTTATCACTTCCTCGTTTCTTAGATGCCTTAATCAGATTGATCCTAGTCGTAGGAGCTTTAAAGCGTTGGCGCTCTATATATAATTTTTAGGTTAGATCGCTTAGTCGACTATAGATGCAAAGCTGAAGATCGAGTTACGACCTTCCGACGCACTGAAGAATCGTGATATTTCCACTTTAATTTATACGGGAGGACCAAGTTGTTAACTCTAGATTGCCCAAAACAGGGTGGGTGCCATTCAATATATTACATATTGTTATATGGAATGACACGCGTCATATGACATCTTTAATTCTACAATGATAAACAGACGAGTCGCGATTACTTTTTGCATAGTTCGTGTCATCTATTGGTGTTCATGTGTTGATCACTTGTCTACACAATCTGCGTAAATCATCAAAAATTTATATCAAATTAAGTTTGTCTATTCTGAATGAATATCTTTAGATTATTGTCAGGTGACTAGCCTGGAGGGCTTTCAGTGTCTTGAGCCATGAGTGTGATTAGTATTAAATGTGACTCACGCGCTATTCCCACCGTTAATATCCCTCTCATATACAGTGTGATATATAATTCTTTGAATAAGTAAGTACATCATAAAACCATTTAATGAGGTAAGAAAATCTGTTTCACATCAACGAGGAAATACTTAGACTTCATTTGATGCTATGTAATATAGTTACCACTCTTTCTGTAGTTGGGAGGTGCGATTCCTTCATGAATAGATTCGTGCACACTAATCTTTGTCTTCTCATTATGCCAGTTTAGCAGAAAGAAGAAGGAAAAATCGTGACTTAAGAATCTTGTCATCAGCCATTCCAGAAAATATACTCATCTCGGAGTTCAATTTCAGTTGATAACTAGTATATACACGGGAAGTAAGCTTATTGCGATCGATATAAACTTAAATATGTCTGTAATTCGGATTCCGAACTAGAGTAAAGCATAAAGTTATAGCTTATTTGGTATGTTATCTGGTGATTTCGCCTCTTGTTTTCTATGGACACGGCCCGGCCGTTATTTGAGTGAGATTTGATTTGTTCAAGGGAGTAAGTTTTTGGGTTACCTTGTAAGAATCATCGCAGGTACCAGGCGTACGGACCAGGAAAATACAACAGGTCTCAAACATCCGACCGGAGTCATTAGTTATCCGCTACACTCTCAGTTGGTGATCGCGGCTGAGATGCTTATTTTACCTAGGAATACATTCGGTCTCTGTCAGGCACTTATCAAGATGCTTTTTACAATTTACACTTATAAGGAAACTGGTCAATTGACATCACTAACCGGATCGGCCTTACGCTGGTTCAAGTTCTTCCCGGGTCGTCTTAGTGGTATCTGGTTCAGGAATCTCATTATTTATAATTTTTTTCTTTTTCCTTTCCCTGTTAAACAACTTTAATGGAAGAAAATTCACGTCTGAGATATCTTAATTTTCTATGATCCTCTTACTATAGATTGCTTCTGAATGTCCATATTCCATGAATGGTGATTAAGCAAAATTATCTGTAACATACATAAATACTGTTTACCTTAGATTCGTATACGTCGTAGGTGAATCTCCAACATTTCTCAGTATAATTATTATCCAAACGTATTATGGGTTCTAGTAGACAATATTTAACTGATAATTTGCCAAGAGGTTTTGTTTTTAGTTTCTATGTATTGTACTCTTAGCTTGTACATACAAGGCAGTGAGTAATGAGATAAATTATATATTGTTTAAAATGCTTATTAACTATCAAGTTACGACTCGCTATAATTTAGGTGCTGCTCCTGTCGAATTTTACTAATTGCTTTTTGTGGATCAAACTACTTAAGCATTATTGATCGTTGGAAACCACAATAACGTATCGTTGATTCCATCATTAAGAATGTAATTACTATGATTAAAGAATTCTGAATATGAATGCAAGTCGTTGCTAACAAAATATCGGTTAAGTTAAGTCAGTGATGGCTGACTTGGTCAGTAACGTTTGGGATATTAAGCTCATCTGAGGAGAGTAAAGTTTGTTATAAGTTTGACTAAATGGTAAGGTACACTCTCCCCATTGTAGTCTCTCCAACTGTGAGTTCCCACTATTATTGTGTCTTTCTGAGCCACGCTAGACTTAATCACACAATCCTCGTCATGAAAACAGTCTTGTTTTGTAGAAAAAACCACATACCCCCCCCCCCCCCCCCCCCCCCCCCCCCCCCCCCCGGGTATTTTTCACGGACATTACAATTATAATTTATTTCTATAATAAACATTACAGCCATATTTCTGTATGTGAGTTATATCACGTTCGTTTCCTACCGGTGCCCCAATCTAAATGAGACTGTAATAAGACTCGATCTAATTAGCTTTTGAGGTTCATCCATCCTACAGCCATAAAAATACTTGAATGAAAATCATTGTTTATATGATTGACTGTTAAATCCAGGTACGGTTTTTCTTTTCTTTTTTACACATTAAAGAAACGTTGTATCATGTACATTCCGCGGCAATACGAAGTGGGCATGATTAAGATATAACAAGATGATTTAGCATATTTGTTAGGAAATCTAAAAGGGTGTAAAAGATATGTCCTCCAGTCCCTAATTCTATAAATCTAAATCATATACAGTCTATACGATGAACTTCAGCACACATATTCTAATGTAATTTCTCTACATTACATGTTACTACAACAGTAATTAAAAAGAAAAGGATTAGATAAGTACTGCACGCTATGTCCTTAGGACGTTAACTAGTGATACTATGGTGCGCGTGTCTCAGTTTCTACGCAAACAAGTTTATGCTGATTGTGGCTCAGCTGTTTGCCGTCTCGTTTATGCGCATTAGTCTTTTTTTGCTGTCTTTTATTTGTCTAAACTTTTGTATCCTTTTAAGCTTTGGTTAAAATTTAGTTCTAATACTTTTAATCAATCGTAATAGTAAATTGTTCACATCATATCAAGGTGAGAACTTTCCTACGAAACTTTCACAGTTTACATTTAGTGACCAGGTCTGGAATAGTACGTTTGCGCACTGCTAGAAAGAAGATAATATTAGTTTTTCATATATTGTATTTATCAAAGTTTTCTTTAATTTCTCTGTAGCAGGGTCCCACTCAGGCATTTACTAGGGTCTTCCAGACCTTCTCAATAGCAGAGACAATTCAAATGCCTGTATTTCTATGTAAAAATATTAGTTATGTAATAGATGCTAATCTTGAATAAAATTAGTATGATGAAGCGTGGGATTTTTAACCTCGTTTGGTTTCCGTAAAAGTCAGTAATTTAACATCCCGTTCTGTTCAACTATACTTAATTATATATTGCTAATTGACCAATGCCATGTTTATGTGTTCTTACAATTTACTTTCATATATTCGTAGAAAGATCATAGCACCAGCGAGTACTCAACCTGAGATCCCGGAATATAAAGTCGAAATGTGCGTTCGTACTTTAACACGGGGCTTGGATCAAATTATTACGCCTGATATCTTAGTTGAGTGCGCTAATTCCAATTGATGACATCTGCATATACTGTTGATGAGGGCGTCGTCCGTATCAGTCAATAATGTAAGCGCCACGTCCCCTCATTGACTATTGGTCGCTAGCGTCGGGGATTAATCTTACCTGTATAAACATCAGTTTGTCTAAATAACATCTAAATATACTCCCATATCAACTCTAGTGGGAGCATATGTACTTACTGCAATAAGATAAAAGTCGTTGCTAGTATATGGTTCTCGGATCAATTTTAATAGGAGGTGTCGATTATATTTCGCTGTGTTGTTGTAGCTTTTTTAGTAAGGCATTAATTGTCGTCCCAATCTGGCTACCCTGTTCATGGTTTGTGTAGGGCGATCTGTTTCATTAAAACTTCCTAGCTTCCTATTATGCCTTGGTTAAACAGTCTGTTCTATTGGCTTGGATTAAATGTTGCATGAATTACACCAGCAAATGTATGGCCTACTCTCATTGTTCTAAAGTGAAGTCTTCATCTAATATGTTCTGATTTGAGGGGGTACAACGACAATTCTCTCAGGGGACTACGACCATGTCTTGTTTAGACTTGCTAATAGCAAGACTCATTAGGCACAACAATTTTAACTAGCGCTTTCAAAATGAAGCCAGCACCTGAGCTGTACCAATCCATGCTATTACTATACTATTGGTATGTCTGTTTGAGAACGTCCACAGACGTGATAATATCATTATACAGTGAAAGAAGAGACCTTAGGCTACCACAAGTGGGGTGTCGCTAATTTCAGGGTTTTGCTCCGAACGGGAAGCATGCCGCCTATGATTCATTTTGTAACAGAGTCCGCTCACCTCTTTTGTGTGTTTTGGCAAGTTTCTGCTCTGCAGCACTGAGTAGAGGGAAAACCCTCGCAGAGCCCGGAAAGCTCAGGTTGCTCTTGTGTTTTAATGGGCCGACGTTCCTTGCTAGCACTCACTGTCTTGTATCACGGCCTTCTCTTTTTTTTAGGTTGTCGACCTAAATAACAAGAAAAACAATGACGTAGCATAGATGCGGGTGGGTAGTTTTTTTTTTGTGGTATGAATACGGGACGTCGAGGTCCCAGTGTGATTTCGTAATGAGTGCGTGTGGCATGTGGAGGGGTGGTGGTATGGATTAGAGTCGTATGCACAACTGAATCTATCACACATAAAGAAAGACAACAGTCTTAACATACATGTCATTATGTGTTTGTGGTGTTAAGACCAAATGTACAGAGATAATGTAGTGTGTTGTAGTACATCCATGTTAGATTAAAGTGATCAAAAAAGCATCTGCCTGACAACAACTTGGAGCAAGGGCAATGGACCCTCACAGGTGGATTGGGAACCTTCTGTGATTGGCCCCACCACCTTACAGAGATTTTAAAATCGCCCCACCCACCCCCCACCACAGCCGCCCAAACTTCTTTCTCTTTCCCCTCTCTCTCTTACCTGCTCATTTCACATTGTTTTTTTATTTTTTAGCGTTTAGCCTTAGCTTTGTTTTATTGGGTGTAGCGCTCTAGGCTTGTCTAGTCATGGTGTGTGGGATGGATTGGTTTTGGCTTTTAGATTTTGGTGTTGTTTGAAATGCTGTAAAATGCTGTACGGGCGACAACCAGTAATTATATATAATTACTGGTTGTCGCCCGTACACAATGTTATTTACTTTGAATTTTGGCTAACAGCTGTAACGAAGGGTGGAATGAGCTGAGCGGACTGCTTTATCTCCCGTTGCTAAGCCGTATCCGGGTCCGTCCTATTTACTGGAGTAGTGAACAACGTTATGAGACTGAATGATTGTTTCAGCTATTAGGTCATTATCAGGTGTTGCCAGGGAAACGGAGGTAGTTCCTTTGGGAAAAACTTTATATCGTGACCGCAAAACACACGCAAATGTATGAAAATTGTCTTGCAAGTGATCTCGGTGTCAGCGGGATGATGTTTATTTGTATTTATGCTATTTAAGTACGATTAACAGCCTTCCTTTAAGACCATGGGTGACTTTGATGTTGTTACTTCCTTAAGATATTGTACAAAGACATAGATTATCAAAGACACATATTATCAAAGATAGATTATCAAAAACAGATTATCAACAACACAGATTATCAAAGAACAAGATTATCAAAGACACAGATTATCAAAGACACATATTATCAAAGACACAGATTATCAAAGACAGATTATCAAAGACACATATTATCAAAGACACAGATTATCAAAGACATAGATTATCAGCCTTACCATGTTTGCAAACTTCTCTTGCTGCGCTGACTCTTTAGCCCCTTAAAAAAAAGAATTGAAAATAATCATTATGTTTCCCATATTTGACAGATTTCTGTTAGTATCTGCATGATGTCTGTCTTGCTTGTACCTTTATTCCAGGAGTCTCTTCCTTCATTGTGCTGCATCAGAAGAGGATACAGATTGTTCACCTCCCTCTGCTCCCCCTCAGCAGCGTTCGGTCCCTCCTCCACCTCTGACACTAACTTCTGAATGAAATCTGTCGAGATGAAACAACGACTTTCATCTCATCATCGTGTCATTATGAATTTAAGAATACAGACAGATAATACAAGTGTTATCATGAGAGGATATTAGAGACGACTGCATTCATCTCAGAGGAAATGTGTGAATATATGATCAGAGTTTGTTGGAGTTGCAAAGGAAAATGTCAGATTGAGTGAAAAATCTGTAAAATTGAGGAATATGATTTAAGGATCCTCACCTGCCTGTGGCTCCAGGTCGGTGTCGGGGTAGAGAGGCAGAGCATGCGTCCATCTTGCAGAACAAATCACAGCGAGGAGGTAAAAGAGAGCTGCAGAGATCATGGTGCCTTTATCTTCAGGAGGTCAGATCTGGACTATTCCTCTGCACAGCCGAGAACTTCACTTATATATCCTCAGGGGTCATCCATCACAATCTGATCAATACATTATCACCACACCCAGTCTCCTTCTTAATGGTTTTGACGCGATGGATCAGGCGTCATAGACACAATTTAGGGGACCCTGTCAATTGAGCCGCGGCCTATCTGTGCTTGTTCAGAGAGGCCTAACAAATGTTTGCTCTGCAGCAGTAATCAGCGGCTGTCCAGCGCCGCTCTGATGGTTTATGTCTGACACCATTTTCTGTGTGATGGGTTGTTCATTGTGTCATCGCTCATGTCAGAGATCACAGGTACACAGCTGCTGGAACTGTGTCACCTCGGGGTGTTTACGTCACTTCTGAAGCGATCAATCGTGACTGTCGATCAGGACGAATAGGTCACATCGTGGAGGACGTGTTGCAAATTTTGTTGAATTTTTAATCGTGAGTTAAAGGTACAAATGCCTATTTTCATTCTTTAGTGTCTTTATTTCTGCACAGTTATAATATCTACATGTTGCTTAAAAGATAGATGGTTATTTTGCATTTTCTGTAGGAACATGTAGTGAAGTACATTTACTAATTTGAGGTACTTGTACTTTAGTATAATCATTTTATGCTACTTTATACTTCTACTCTATGGAGCCAAAACTACCAAATCTGAAATAAATTAAAATAGATTAATTAATAGCTCAATAGATTAATTAATAGGCCATTAAAATGCACCAAAGTTATATCAAAATAAATATAGTTAATATGTGATATGTGATCTACATCTACTTTATTGTACCTGTGTATTTACCCTTACATTAATCCAATTATTTATTTACCTTCTCATTTTATGTCCATGTTATTTATTCACTTTCTATATTTTCCTCTAATAGATAAATAGAGGCAAATTAAAGCAGACACATTATGAATTTTATTCATGGTGCATTTGATGGCATATTAACTTAATTACTGAGCCATTCATCTATTTTTTTTTTTATTAATTTCTGATTTGGCAGGTTCAGATCTTCATACTCGTCCACAAAAATTCAGAGACAAATAATGACCTTTTTACTCCACTACATTTGTCACACAACTTTAGTAACCACATACTTGGCTGGTTTTGGATAATGACACAAAAGATAAAGTAATCAACCAACAAGTTATAATGCAATATCGATCCCCAAGAAGAAAGCCACAAATTACTCTGCAGATAAAATATATAAAGCAGTTAAACCACAGGAGTAAAAAGATTTGAGTACTTCCTCCACCTCTGCCTGTAGACTTCACTGTACTGTTAAAAGTAAGTTGCACTTTACACATAGTTCTAATTAAATCCAAAGCTCAAAATCCAAATGTAATAATCAGTGTGACAAAAAAAGACTGTGAAGTTAATTTTCAACGGGCCTTTAAAGTGTCATATTGTCTTCCGACTCTTCTGTTGACTCTAACGTCCAGAGGCTGCGAGTGTGAGTCACAGCAGAGATGTTTGAGGCTAATACAGTATTTTTAAGGCTTTTCTTAAAGATTGATGTGAAATAAAAGCCTCAAAAAAGAAATATAAAGGATGTTTGGGATTATGATACACATCTCAGTTTAGTGTGTCTAACTTTGCTAATTGGCACGAAACTCAAACTACAGTTGAGGCTGAAATAAACATTAATAATTAACCAAAATTTTGGACAGATTCTGATTTTGACCTGATGATGGTGCAGTTCTACAGTTTTAAATATTAAATATGTGTAAATATGTATTGAAACAGGATGCTGAGCTGAAAACATTACACGTTTCCAAACATAATGAGAAGAACATGTAAATAACTGTACTGAGAGTGACCTGGGAGAAATTAAAAAATATATGACAACTTGTTTCATAAAGGCTCGATGTGAAAAAAGGAAACTCAAGAGTAATTGTTTCAGAAAACAAGTTGAGCCACGGGGCTTTTTGTCAAACTGAAAGGTCACTAATGCTCCTCAGACGAGTGTACGTGGTGTCGGGTGATTTATAAGCTTGTCTCCACATCGCTGACATCGCTGTTGAAAACAACAACGTTTGATACATTTGGCTGCTGAGCAGTCAGCGAGGACGGGAGAGCTGCGTTTTAGGGCCGAGCAGTGACTGATGGAAAGAAACAGTAACTGTCTGATAACGATCAACAACTATCAACGTTAAACTTACATGCAGGATAATGTTGATGTGTTAACAGTGGTAGTCCTGCATTCAAATTCAAAATGTATCAAAGGGAAAAGTTCTGCAGGAAAATGACCCCTGGCTGTGAATCACGTTATTACAGCAATAAAATGCAACAATGATGCACACGGTGTCCAGAAATGAGCTTTTTACTGTTGCAGGTCTTCCTGATTTAGTAAGAGATCGTCTGTCTGGGTTATTATGCTTTAGTACAGGTAAGGGTAAAGTACAGGTACCCCAAAATTATACAGTAAATGTACGTAGATAATTTGCACCACTGGGTGAACACTGGAAGCAGCTTGAATTTAGTTACAGACCAAAATCAACCAATTATCTCCTGAAATGTCAGATAAGATAAAAATCAAGAAAAGACCGGAGTAACCTGAAAAGCACATCGTGTGTGTGATCAGTCAACTGTCGTTTCATTGCTGCTTCTGTCAACAATAAGTATTATAATGTTAAGTTTTGACCTGGTGAAGGCAAGAAGACTACATTTATCGCAGTGTCATGTGTCAGGTAGACACAGATGTAGGTCAATATCATCAGTGTTTCCTCTCACTTCTGAAAGTGTGTTTTAATGCATTCTTCAAATCCAGTTCTGCAGGTCTGGGCCACGTCCTGGAAGGAAACAAAGGGTTGTTGAAACAGTTGCATGTGAAAGCAGGAAGAAGCACCAATACAACGAGTTTATTCATTTCGGAGGTGATTCTGAGGTGAGATTTCTCCACATTGCTGCAGTGAAACGTAACGAAATGTGCATCTTTGATAGATAAAGACATCAGGAAGAAGATGCAAAGACAACGAAGAACTAATAAGTACTCAAGTATAATATTTCCAGATTTCATGCATGATAGGAGATGATATTTGGAGTTACTGACCACAGCAACTGTTAACAACCAACAAAAAAATTAAACAAAATTAAAGCCCACCCCTTTAAAGCCCCCTAAAAAAACATGAGAAACAACCGCAGCAGACTCCCTACAGAGTGAAAGTGTTTTATTGTGAAATGTCAACAAACAGGTACAGTGGGAATAATTGGGTTTAATGTCATAAAGGAGAACATCAGAGTAAACAGTCACTTGGATTTGTCTCATAAACAATCAGTAAAATAAAACCTACACCTGATTAAACATGAGGAAAATGTTCAATCTTCATGAAGAACACATATCAGCAAAAACAGAGGCTTTATGTGTATTTTAGGACTTTCACTTTGCTCTCTAGGACCATGCTTGCCCTATTTACTCGAGATCAGTCGCAATGCAAATCAGACTGTGGCTGCGGGGACTCTGTGTGAAAAGGGCTAGTCACTCATTTCACGTCTAAAATAAGTCCCACCCAAAGACTCGGTGCCGGACAGCAGGTGATGCGCGCCAAAGGTTGTTGGATTGCTCATTTTATTGCGCAAAATAAGACCCACCCACAACTTGTGACTGCATTTCCCTCGTAAAGTTTAAATGTCGCTGTCTGATCCTCACTCTGATCAGAACAGCGCTGCTCAGAGGAGTAAAAGTAAACCAAATGTATTAAGTCTTGGGAACATTTAGTGCTTTATACACAAGTAATAGGATTTAAAAGTCTATCTTTTGACACATGGGGAGTCAGTGCAGTGATTTAAATAACACATTAAACCAGAACTGAGACAAACACACTGCATTCGGTGCAGCTACAATGAGGCTGCATATTGTGTGTTAAACTACTTTAGCTGCTCAAAATGACCTTAATGAAAGACAGCTGAGCCGCTGCTAACGTGTTTACAAACTGTGCAGTGCATCTGCAACAACTTTAAACTTAGCTAGCTAACATAATCACTCACTTAGACTGACCAGCAGGCGTTAGCTAACCAGATTTCATGCCGTTCTAAAGAATACATACATTTCAAAAAAGTTTGATGCCGATTTTACCGAAACTAACAATTTGTTTTGAGAAAGTGACTTTCATTTAATTAACTGTGCGTTATTCATGTTATAAACACGGCAGAGAAAAAACGACCAAAATCACAATGGAGTTTGGTGCACCGAGCAAAACATGACGTCCATCACGATTTTAATTGGATGTAGTTTGCGGATTATGTTCCAGACAAATTTAACTCAACAGTTAAATGAGACGTCTTCAGCTTCATGTTCAAGAGTTATTTCAGAAACATTTGAGGCAAAAACAAATCTCACCGACATGAGAGGGAGGCACCTGGGCTTATTACCTGAGTTTGGTAGGTAATAATTGATCTGTGCACCTCCCACACAGACATGAATACACCTGTACTGAGCAGGTAACTGGTCACATAAAGCAGATTCGTACAGAACAGTTTACTGACCGTGTTCGTGTCCTCAGAGAAGAACCGCCGACCAGAGTGAAGATCCTTTAGGGACTGATATACGCACCTAAAGTTTTAGAGGGAAATGCATTAACTTCGCATAGGCGTCCGGAGAACAAATGGTATGTCTTTGCCTTGAGTCCTGATTAAGGTCCTTTACTGCATCCTGTTTCCTGTCATTGCTTGCTCTGACTTGAATAAAGAGGCTAACATACATATAAAACAAATGTTAACAGAACCAACTCAGATAAACAATTGCAGGATAGGATATAAAAAGGTTGTATTTTTATTGATATTTCATTTAATCATGTAATCAAGTTACATTACTTCGATTTGATTGTAATTGGGTGATTTAAGGTAATTTTGACACCTCAGCTCAAGTGTTACTTTTTCCATAAAATCAATTAAATTAAATGTGAATGATGATTTCATTGGGTGATGTCACAGAAAGGGGCGGGGCACTTGTACATATTATGTATATAATCTATTTCTTACCTTTTTATCATATTGTTTATTTTGTACTATTATTATTGTTTATTGTTAAATTGAACTGTCCTGAGGCTGCTGTGACACACAAATATCCCCATTTTCAGGACCAATAAAGGAGTTCTGATTCTGATTCTGATTCTGAGTCAATTCTCAATAACGGTTCACTGTGGCTTCAAATAAGGAAATTCATTTAATGCATTTTTTTAAAAAAAAAAATCTGTAGCTAATTAGGCACTATTCATGATATTCTTGAAATTTGCAGGACTCATAGGCGTCATTGATATAGCTAGGAATTAATGTTGAGGATTTTTTTTGCCCCAACAGGAAGTTGGCCATCTTGAATAATTGAATGATGACACCAACACTGTTTAGAGGGACTTAGGATGTTCACAGACTCACCAAATGTGGCACGTAGGTTCAAAGTTATGAGTACTTCACTTTGATACCACAACTGTCCTCAGGTGTGGCACAACAGCTCCCCTAATGGCTTTTTCCCATTTGTATTTACAGACAAACTCCTACAAATTTCATGAAGATCAAAGCAGGTTTTTGGTCACATGACCCGGCATTAGGGGGCGCTGTGGAGCCCCCTGGCCACACCCACACCCAATCATGTTGAATACATACAAAAAGTTGTGTGTTTTTACCAGCATGTGAAGGTTTGGTGCAGAGGATGTTGGTGTGAGTTTGTGGGGGCCATGGTGCCTGCGCTCTTTCCTGGATTGTAGACGGGCTTGAGGAAGAACATTTTTGACACTTACAGGAGGAAGAATAAGATGGAGTTGTTTTTTGGTGTGAATGCGGTATTGGTTAAGTATGCTTTCTTTTTTCTCGCTTGTTGAGAGTTAGGGGTGGACCGTTGGGTAGTCGTTTTCTTGTGAATTAGGGGTGGGATTTGGTAGGGGGGGGGGTTTTGATGTGCTCAGGCGTTCTGTTGCGTATGATTAGTTTTACTTGTGTGCTATTGGAGCCCAGAGACTTTTGTCCAATATGCAGGGGTGTGTTTCAGGGGAGAGTCTTTCGGTCAGTATAAAAGTAGAAAAAACTGTCCTCTGGGTAAATTTACTATTTATAATGTAAGTTGATTTAGTTCATTAATTAGGACTTTTCATATGTGGGTTGAAACTGGATATTGGTAGAAGGGTGGTGGGAAAAAGTGATTTAAGTGGCGGGGGGAATATTGGTCTCGGGATAGTAGAATAGAGAGAAAAAATGTGAACATTTTAATTTTAGTTTTTTTAAGTTGTGGGTGGTAGTTATTTCGTGTAATTCATAGTTAATTATCAATTAAAAATAATAAGATTATTTAATAATAATATTGTAGACAGAGAGAAAAAATTTAAAAGTAATAAAATATTCCGGGACGCGACGTCACTGCGTCACGTGACTCTGTACTATTGCGGAAGGGAAAATTTGTGAGGGGTCGCCTCAGTTACGTTTAACTCATCTGCTGTACTGTTGACATTTGTGGTTTGCCATTAGGTATAAACTGTAGCTGGCGCTGAACTTGCGCCTATGCCTGCTGTTGTAATCTGTGAAGCATAAACCTAGGATTTGTAGGGGAAATAAGAGAAAAAATAAATAGAATAAGAAGTGGGAGAGAGGAGCAGAGACGGGGTTGAATGTAAATTATAAGTTATCCACCTGATGACCGCGGCCTAAGCATTAAACCATGGTCGGGGTGTACATGTTATGATCAAGTGCGTTCTCTGAGACGACTTGGGGATTTTCACGTATCGTGCGTCGCTCGGGTGTTTTCTGATGTTTCCTCTCAGCTCCTGCGCGCGATCCGTCGAGGCGCGAGGGTGACTACGAGCGGGCGCCATTGACGGGTGTAGGACGCGCGTGTTCAGGAATTTTATGTACGTGGGGCTTCTTTAAAGTCAGAATCTGGTCTGGGAGATAAACGCTCCGCCAGTAGGAGCTTGTACAGAGCGCGCATGAGAGGATCGCGGGAGTGTGTGTAGGCAATATATTATTGAACTGCATGCGGTGGTACACTGTTGGAATCGCGTAGTAGGGGCAATTCGGCTTCACCTTGTAGTACTCCCAGAAATCTGTGCAACACTAAGAACATCTTAATTCTGGTAGTGCACGCGAGTCGGCGGACTTCTAGCATGGACAAGGCCTATGTGCTGTTAGAGTGGGAGCTTAGGCGCTGCAGGGGTTGCGGCAGGATAATTTATACGGTAGGATCAAGTTTGCCCCGGCGGAAACGCGCGTGGAGTAGTCTTGCGTCGGATCTTTCTTATTGGTTGGTTTTCGTGAGCTGGCCGGCCCGTCCCTCCGCGTTACACCGACCCGCCGCCGGGAGCGCGAACGGGACCGCGACGCGTCGCCGGCGTCTGGCGCCGCGCGCGTTCGCGCTCTTTGCAGCCCCGTTCGGGGTCTCGTTCTCTCAGTTCTGCCCCCGTCCCCGCGGCAAGATGGTGGTTCACTCACTTCTGCAATTGTGGATGTACGGGGGGGTGGGGTGGTCTCGGTTTGCCGCGACCGCACCGCGAGGCATCCGCGGTGGTTCGCCCTACGATCGGGTGCGGAGGGTCGGGTGTGGGGTTTTGGGCTAGCCACCCCGTCTACGTCCCTGCTCCGCCTCTCGGCGGGCCGACGATCACGGCAATGGCTGGCGTAGCGCGAGTGTGTGTCTGCGGGGCATCGTGCGTCACGTAGTGTACTGGTGGGGTGGGGGTGTGGTACTAGCTGAATGGTGAGCGCGTCGTGCTAGCACGACCCACGGAGCTTGGGGGTTCGCGCCTGTGGTGCGGTTAGTGGGTCACGTGAGGCGCGGAGGTGAATTCTGAGCTGCTGTGATGTAAACGGCTCGGGTTCCCGGTAGTGGGACTTGTGGGGGGGGGACTGGAGCGGTGAGCCCTAGGTGGACTGTTTCATAGAATGCTTGGCGCCCGTGCGGTCGTCCGAAGGACGTCACAGGTCTGCCGTCACGTTTTTCATTCGGTTGCGTCGTGACTTTGCCCCTGGTACCGTTGTCCCGGACGGGAGGGCGGTCGGGGGGACATGCTGTGTGGACTGCGGAAGGGACTCGACGGTGGAAAGGGACTACAAGTTATAAGGCGGGTAGGGTTGTAAGGATGATGGTGGTGTGGGTATTTGGGTGGTATCAAACGGGTGGAATGTGAAGTGTCGGTACTTTTGGGAGATGATTTAGATTAGTTGGGGGAGGGCTGGGTGGGGCATGGCTGAAGCGGGTGCGTTTGTGTGATAATTTAAATGGTGCGGGGGTGGGAGACTATCCCCCCCCCCGTCCCCCCCCCCCCCCATCCCCCTTCGCACTTGTTAGAAGGTTGGGTGGGTTTGTGGATATTGTGTTGTGGGGAATTGCGACGTGGGTGCGTGGACATGGGGGGCGGAACGCCCCCCGTCCCCGATAGGCGATTTATGCCGACCCCCTCCCACCCCCCCCCCCCCTCGCCTCGCCCCGCCCCCCCCCCCCCACCCCCCCCCGAAAGGGGCGCGCCTATCCTTATGGGGGCATCGTGACCTCCAGGTCCCTCCCTACCCCCCCCCCCCCCTGGTCAGGCCCCCCCCATGCCTGGCTCCCGTAGTGGCACAAATCGTGAAATGTATGCCTCCCCCCCCCGGCATACGTATAAAGATATTTGTGTATTCCTCAGACGGGCAGAGAGCCGGCGTTGGTCGCTTCCCCCGTTTTTCCCCCGTTACCCCCCCCCCCCCCCCACCTCCCGCCAGTTCCCCCCCCCCAACCCCCCCACCACCCATGTGACCCCCTGACCCCCCTCCCCCCCCCCCCCCCCCCGTGGTCCCTAACCCCCAGCCCACCCCCCCCCCCACCCCCCCCCCCCCCCGGACGCACAGGGCCTCCCTCCTTACCAATGTGGAGTGTACAAGTTTAGATGCTGGGCCGCCCAGCCGCGTACGCACGCCCCGGGCATGCGCGGCCGCAGCTGCACTGAGGCGGACGGGGTATTGGTCCAGAGTTAGGTCCGGCGCGCCCCTCCCCCGAGCTTTCCCAAGGAGCCCATAAGAAAGTTCCAAAGACCTGCCCCCCCCCCCACCCCCCCCCCCCCCCCCGGGCCCCCCCACCCGCCCGCCCCCCCCCCCCCCCCCCCCCCGCCCGCCCCGCCCCCCCCCCCCCCCCCCCCCCCCCCCCCCGCCCCCACCCCCCCCCCCGCACCCCCCTCCCGCCCCCCCCCCCCCCCCCCCCCCCCCCCCCCCCCCCGCCCCCCCCCGCCCCCCCCCCCCCCACCGCCCCACCCGCCCCCCCCCCCCCCCTGCCACCCCCACCCCCCACCCCCCCCCCCCCCCCCCCCCCCCCCCCCCCCCGCCCCCCCCCCCCACCCCCCCCCCCCCCCCCCCCCCCCCCCCCCCCCCCCCCCCCCCCCGCCCACCCACCCCCCCATCCCCCCCCCCCCCCCAGCCCCCCCCCCCCCCCAGCCCCCGCCCACCCCCCCCCCCGCCCCCCCCCCCCACCCCCCCACCCCCCCCCCCCCCCCCCCCGCCCCCCCCCCCCCCCCCCACCCCCCCCACGCCCCCCCCCCACCCCCTCCCCCCCCACACCACCCCCATGCGTAATGTGTGCCAGCGTTTTCGGTCGTTCGTGCTCCAAGCCCTCCTCTGCCTGTACCCCCCCCCCCCCCACCCCCCCCTCTCGCGCCGCTCCGTTTCACCCCCCCCCCCCAGCTTCCATACCCTGAGCCGTGCTGCGGTTTCCGCCGCTCGCCACCCCCCCCCCCCAGCACGCCGCCTCGCAGCGTTTAGGGCAGCCGCGCAGCTAGCGGTAAATGGGCACTAGTGCGTGCCAGCGCGTCGTTCGCTTAGGCGTTCGCACGCGTCGCCCTGGCAGCTAGCCGAGAGTTAGAACCAGTGCG
Organism: Diplodus puntazzo; assembly: GCA_963678695.2. Lineage (NCBI taxonomy): Eukaryota > Metazoa > Chordata > Actinopteri > Spariformes > Sparidae > Diplodus > Diplodus puntazzo. Next base: position 30,163,387 of record OZ023158.1, read on the forward strand.
CCTAGCCCGCAGCTCGGCTAGCGCTCAACGTTGTCCCAGTTTCGTAACATCACTGTACTGTTGACATATGTGGTTGCCCATTAACTTAGCTGGCTGCCGCTGTTAATCTGAGCAAACAGGAAAAGTGGGAGCTGAGAGACGGTGAATATAGAGGAGTACCACCTGACGCGGCAGCATTAAACCAGCGGTACAGTAAATTGATTTTATTCGTTGTATTTATGTTGCTAACAAGTCCCCTTCGAGTTAGCCGTGTAGTGTAACGTTGCGATGACAGGAAGCTAACGGCTAACACTAACAGTTGGCAGTTGCTGTATTGAGCTGTAAATCCGTGGTTTAATGACAAGACGTGAGATAACGTTGACGCTAGCCGGTCAGAAAAGCTAGTTCAGCTAAATACCGATGTTAAAAGTCGGATCGAACAGTCGGCTGTCTGTGATGATTCATGAAAACGCTCAACAGTTACAGTTTTCAGTCAAAGTCAGCACTCTGCAACATCTCAAGCTTCAGACGAACCACGGTATTTGTCGAAGGTTTAGCTACGCAGACGAAGATTAACAGATTTGATGTGGTTTTAAACATGGCGACAGCTAACGATTATACTCATGATCGATTAATCTGACAACCACCTTTCGATCAGTCGTTTAACTGCGAAAAACGGCGATGAACGTGAAGGGGACTTGAACACGTCTCCCTCAAAGTACATGGGGTTAATCTCAAAATGCAAATATTTGAGATGGTGTCCCTTGATTAACTGTACTAACATTTTTGAAAGGTAGTTGATATATTTAGCTGATAAATATGGTAGAAAAGAAGTTCTGCTACACAAAATGTGCTTCAGTTTTTTAGACTTTGGACCGATTGGAGAATTTCATAGCTTACAAATGAAAATCATCTGAAAAGTGACAAGAAAGATAGTTGATTTTTGAGCCTTGTTCTCAAATGGTCTAAAACATTTTTACTGCTGATTAGATTCAACAACTGTTTGTGTGTGACTCACTACAGGTAATAAGATGACATGTGTTATGATTAAATAGGGAATAAATTATTGAGCTTCCAGCCAAGGCAAACATAAGGCCAGGCTGTAGAGTTCACATAGTAGGATAACAAGGTGATGAACAGTCAGAGACTGGACAACCGGGTTTTGACAAGCTTGTGTGCCTCTATTTACAGATCACAGGGAGTTGACAGTAGTTCTGGTCTGGTACTCTTATATTTGGACCTCTAAGATATTCAAAAGACTTTCGAGGTTTGGCTTGTCAAGCAGGTTATTCAGTAGCTGAGATGCCTGAACAGCAAAAATTCAATCCAGTTTAACATTGCTACAACCAGCAGCTGCAGATTGTGTTTGTGTCTGTGTACAACTACTTCATGTGCCATCAATTGCACCCCAGGAACAAATAAAGTTTTTCAAATTGAATTGTGATGATGCTGGTAAAGGGAGAGTAATCAGAGTCTGTCTGGAGTGTTTTCAAGTAAAATGAATGATGTAACAAAGTGGTGGAAAGTGGAAAGATATTGAAAAGAGAGTGATATTTCTTTTATTACTGTTTGTTAATCACTGTCACTATAATATAATAGCATATTCTTAGTTGTACAAAGAGCTCAAAGTGATGGATGTGTGTACTGTTGCATGAAAGTTGAACTCATCTGTGAGTGTTTGTTTTTAGTTGAATTTACCTGTGCCTTGTCACATAGCCACAAACAGTATAATGACCATTGTCTTCCTAAAGCTTTATGACATTGCCCATTTTGTCCAACTGTCAGTCCAAAACATAAAGATATTTAACACAGTGTCACATATGACGAAGTAGCAAATTCTTACAATCTATAAGCTGGAAATAGGTGATATTTGGCATTTTTGCTTGAAAAATGAAATAAACAACTAATTAAATGTCAAAACACCCGTCTAATTGATTCAGTAATAATTTAAGCTCTTAATAGAATGAAACTGAGTTGTATTTCTTCTCAGCTACATGAATGCATTTTCTCTCCCATCCAGCTGCCAACATGTTGTCTGAAGGAGGCTCTTTCCTGAAGGGGATGATGATGGGAGGCCTCTTCTGCTTGGTGCTGTCGCTCCTGGGTAGTTTTAGCCCATACACAGGGCCTGGGACACATGATCATCACCATCATCATCACGTCAAGGCCCCGAGTAAAGACGAGCTGACACGCCTCTCTGAGAGTCAAATGCATGACTTGAGCAATCACGTCCGGGTCTCTTGCGTCATCATGGTCCAGCCCAAGATGCTCATATACTGGGCCGCTGCTATTGCCACCTGGAGCAAACACTGTGATAAGGCTGAGTTTTACACCTCGGAGTCCTCTAAGGCGCTTGAGGCAGTAGACCTGAAGGAAAAAGATGACTGGGCGAGGCTACGTAAAGCTCTGAAGCACGCTTATGACAACGCCGGAGACATGCGCTGGTTCTTTGTGGCACAAGGCAGCACGTTTGCCATCATCGAGAACTTAAAATACCTGGTGCTGACAAAGGATCCCAGCGACCCCTTCTACATGGGCAACGTCATGAAGTCAGGGGAGCTCGAGTATGTGGCGTACGATAGCGGCATTGTTCTGAGCTATGAAGCTCTGAAAAGGTTAGTGCATGTTTTCCAGGATCAAGAGAAATGTCCGGAGAGAGGACGTGCCCTGTGGAAGCTGAGCGAGGACAAGCAGCTGGCTGTGTGCCTCAAATATACAGGCGTGTTCGCAGAGAACGGAGAAGATGCACACGGAAAGGGCCTGTTCAACAGCAAGAATGTGGACAGCCTGATATCGGAAAGCATGAAGGAAAACCCCAATAATGTAGTGGAGGGCTGCTGCTCCGACATGGCTGTCACATTTAACGGGTTGTCCCCGACTCAAATGCAGGTTATGAGTTGGTCTTGGGTGGAGGTTGTTACGAGGACTTATCGGCCATTCGGGAGTTTCATGGACTGAGCGGTGAGTTTGTCTGTTCTGTTTTGGGCGCTTTATGGCTGCAAGGTTCGGCATGATGTGTGTGTGATATGTGCCTAGTTCCTTTAAGCTGGTGAGTGGGACAGTTGAAGGAGATTTTTTTGTTTTTGTTGCGTTCGTTCGTGCCTTTGAGGTATATGTGGCGAATAGATATGTTGACTCGTACGTTGTTTTTGTTGTCTAGTGGGTGATTGGATTTTATGGATGTTAAGATGTTAAATCTGGGTGATGTAGGTTTTCGTGCGTGTGGGTGGGACAAAGAATGATTACGACTGTTTTGCTGTGTTGGGTCTTTTGGTCTTGCGATTGTGTCGGCCGGCCTTTGTGATCTGATTGCTGGGGTGGCGTTAGATCCAATCTAGGCGTGGTCGACCCCATGCCTGTGTAGGTGAATGGTTGGAAAACATGTTGGGGTTGGTGGGGGTGTCGCACCATTCTTTATATATTGAGATGGCTTGATTTTGAGAGTCGGGGAGAGGAAGTAAATGTGACTGATGACATGAGAGCTAGATTGATTCCAAATTTGTTGTTATGTGTTAAGTGTTGTTCTTTATGTGCTGGAGGTAAGTGTATATGGTTTGATGGTGGCTAGGGTTGGTCGGGTACGCTTGAATACTGCATCTAGAGTTATATAGGTGATACTGTTTCCTGAAAGTGACTCAGTTTCTGAAAAAGATTTAGCTGTGATCAGTGTCGTGGCCAATCCGCGTCACGCCCCTCTCCTCCTCATTGAAAACAACTTTTTTTTTTTTTGATTGTCTGAACTGATTTAAAAGTTAATCAGCCCAATCCATGAGATCCAATGCAGATTCAATATTGCAAAATCATGGGTTCTGTGCTGTTGATACCAGCTCTAAATGGACAGATGCATATTTCTTAGATGGCCCACGTTCATTCCTTGGTTATGCGTTCAATTTATGAACGAATTGCTCTTCGCGATAGAAAATGGAAAAGAAATATACCAACAACATGTGGTGACTGACTGTGTGTTGATAGTATATTTACTCGTTTGTGGCATCATTAGAAAAAAGATTTAAGCCGTCTCTCGCGAAGAAATCTCTCCGCTCTTCTCTCTTTTTTCCAACCAGTTGATATTTTAAGAGGTCTCACATGCTTCAGATATGTCTGCGCACGCTCCTGGACCAAGATACCTATAACTTTATCTTAAAGAAATATTGGATGGTGAAGAGTGACTGCAGGTTGAAGAAAAGTGAGAGACTAGCGGATATTGTTCGCACTGGGGTGATTGTTGATAATTAGAATTTGTGGTTTTTCTCTCGGGTTTTGTGTAGAATGACGCTGTACACACTGCCTCCCCCCCCAACCGCACCAACTGCACCCCCCCCCCCCCCCCACTCCCCGCCTCTACCGCTTGTCCAGTGTTGGTAGTTTGTGTACCCGTTTTATCGAGCAAACTGTGAAAATTATTTCTCGGTTAAGAGATCAAGTTATTTGTCACCTGGGTGAAAAATAAAGCGTTGTATACAGATCTGTAAATGTATAATTCTTGCAAGACAAAATCCTGACCCACATTTTACTACTCTGCCTTGATTATTGGTTAACACTTACGTCACCTATTTAGATTGTTGGTGCATCTTAAACATAATAAGGTTATATTAATGTGCTGAGTAAGAAAATAATAAAATTGCAGTTCGATTGAAGCCCTGGTTCTGTTGAGAATCTCTCGCACTCGTACGGTCCAGATTTTTAGGATAACAAAGGTGTATTACCACAAAAACATGTAACCATATGATCGTGGGCTCACAATTCCATCACTCTCTGATATAAATAAAATGAAAACTAATTATTAGAAAAATGTTGGTACAGGTAAAAGCACCACTCACACGTGCAAACTCCACCTCGCTTCAACTACAGGTGGTACTCTCCACTCACGCCCCATTTGTGTTTTAGCCCAAGTATACACCCTCCCCACCCCCCCCCCCCCCCGCCCACCCACGACCCGACCCTCCAACTGCCCCTCCTCTTTCCCGCCCTCCTCCCCTCCCCAAACACGGCTTGGTCGCAGCTAGCGACCCTCTTCTCGTTGCTACGCCTTCAGCTTCACGGTTTTAAAATTATTGCATTCAACAACTATATCAACCGGTAAACTCGACGACCCTACACCCATACCATAGACCAGATCAAACTTTACTCAATCAACCGCTCTGAACCCCCACCATGTGTATGAATAACACACTGAACGACAATAAGGTAGTGTTGCTAACGTCGTGGTAGCCTCCCTCGCTCTCCCCCCCCCTCGGGGCTCTAAGTAGTAGTCCCCCCCAAGACCTCCCCCACCTCACATAACCCTGTCCACATACCCACACCCACCCCCACACACCCACCCGCCCCACCACCCACACAACCTCCCCCCAATGCCATCTGCTCATCCGTCGCCCCCCTGTCCCCTCCCCGTGAAACATTGCAGAGACTTTGCGGCTAAAATTGGTACTTTAGATTCTGTCGCAGACGAGTATGATTATATTCCGATGTGGATGTATAGCACATCTCGTCTACTCTTATTAGTGCCCCCCCCAACCCCGTCATCTACTCATGTGTGTGTGTGATATCACCTGACCGTGATATGTAGATTCCCCCACCCCCCAACGTAAATGCCCAGCGCACCCCCATTACGCTGTTATCAATACTCCCTATATGTATAGCTCCTGCACCATGTCCCGTATGCGTCTCCTCCTCACAGACGACATTATACCCCACGCCTACACATACCCCCCCTCCCACCCCCCCCCTTCGCTCTCTTTATATTTGAGCTCACTCTCTCCAACTATTATCCCTTAAAACACACATTATTTATTATTTCTTCAATCTTTCTAAACACCATCCCTTTATACACATATAGGATAATTTGTATCTTATATGTGTCAATAATATCCCTTCCCCCCCACACCCCCCCCACCCCAACCCCTCCCCCCACCCCCCACCCCCCAACCCCCCCCCCCCCCCCCCCCCCCCCCCCCCCCACCCCCCCCCCCACACCTCCCCCCCCCCCCCCCCCCCCCCCCCTCCACCCCCCACCCCCCCCCACCCCCGCCCCCCCCCCCCCCCCCCCCCCCCCCACCCCCCCACCCCCCCCCCACACCACCCCCCCCCCCCCCCCCACCCCACCCCCCCCCCACCCCGCCCCCTCCCCCCCGCACCCCCCCCCCCCCCCCCCCCCCCCCCCCCCTCCCCTGCCCGCGCCCCGCCCACCCGCTGCCGGCCCCCGCCGCCGCCGCTCTCCCCTCTCTCTCCCCGTGCCCGTACACCCCCCCCGGGGCTCCCGCCCCCCCCCTCCCCGGCCCACCCCACCCCCCCCCCGCCACCGGCCCGGTCCCCGCTTCCGTCCGACCGCCTCCCGTGCGTCTTTCGCAGGTGACGATGATGTCATCATTTATACGTCTTCATGTGCCACAGTCCATCATTCAGATAGTGAACGTTCTCAATGCCAATTCCCTTGTTGACTTTTTCTCTGTTTGCAAAAAGACAGATTCAGATCAGGCTTTGGAAAAGCAGCAACAGAACAGAAATTTTCACTTCTGTAAAAGTGTAAATAACATCTTACATGCTGTCTGCAGACATCTTCATAACACCAACACAAAGCGCGTGTTGTTTCCCCTCCGCCATTATGGCCTGCATTCATTTGTTAAAGGTGAACTCGATTGTGATGATTTAAAATGCAGGAGGAAAGGTGACGTTTTCATTTTAAAGTTGGAAAAACATTTACATCTATAGCAGAGGACAATTCCACAAATGCATTTTATTGACTGAACACCTAACGATGTGCATGTGCAGCATCATGTATAAAAGGATACAACTACTGTGTCAGCGTCAGCTGGGTAGAGTTTAGCGCCCGGTGACGTCAGCCCCGGGCACATGATGTTGGCTCCACTTAAGACAAATTTAATGGCCCCTTTGTCTACTTGCTGGTGTGGAAGAATGAAAGGATCTACATAAAGAAAAAGAAACATCATGTCAGGCTGACATCATTCAGACACAACCACCACAGTTGGCGTTAGAAGATCTTACATTTATGCAGCAGTCTGAGAGTTGGGTAGAATGGTCCTTCTCTCTGTCTGAAGAAGAGCAGTTCTCCATTCACTGTCAGGATTTCAATGTGTTCATGGCTGTGGGGAGAGCAACAGAAATGTAAACTGGTGAAGAAGCTCTGCTATACTGGGAAGACAGGAGAAGGAGAAAAAAGAAAAGTCATACCACTTGACTATTTTGACAGGGTCCTTTTTTGGCATGATATGATTGAGCCATGACTCGATGTCAGGAAACTGTTCCAACAGCTGATTTTTGATGCCCTTGATCACTGATGTTTTCAGCTGGATACAGTTGGACACATTCTCCTTCTCATCAAATCTGGAACAGGAAAAAAAGTGGCATATAAATGAAGCTAGAAATCAACAAGCTTTGGGTTGAGAAGCACACAGCACATATTCCACAATGAAGCACACTGACACTGGTGGTAAACAATGCTGGTTTGTTTCCAGTATCACCAAATACCCATAATATACAGTGGGAAGAGTCCAGTTTCAGTCAAAACAAGATAAATCAATAAAACAACCAGCCGTACCAATTAACAACGTCATCATCAGTTTAGTTTTTAAACACTTTCACAGTGGAAATGTGCTTAGCTTTGTTTTTTATTAACTGTCTGATGATGACACGACTTGATTTCTGAACAGTTAACGTGGTGTCTTCTTTCAGAAACGAGAGTCACTAGTTAACTTTAGCACTCAAAGTACTGACTAAAGTACTAATCAAACACCTGATCTAATATAATATACACTATCTCACAATATATCATAAATCATGCCTCGTGACTTGAACATGAGCCTACAACAAACTCGTTGGACGCGTTGCTAATCAGTTAGCTGTAGCTAGCTAATTCTGCTTAAGCTAACGTTGCAACATGGAAACAATCAGCAACGTACTTTTTAAACATCCTCGTTGGTCGCGTTCCTCAGTTGTGTCAAATCTTGTCCGGGCTTTACTGCACAAGGTCGGGTATGGTAAACACAAGAAAATATCAAAATACAATTCATTTATCTAGTATTTCTCTGTCAAATCCACGCCTGTTTCGCAGTGGACGGGCAGTGGTGTGAGGGTTGCGTCACTTTACGACAGCTGGTTGCGTTACACGGCAGGTCAGGTCGAATTCGATTACGATAGGAGCTTCCATCCTGTCCTGTCACCTCGGCAACTTCTGTGGCTGCGCTCACACAGCTCACAGTCAGATACTGTAGCTGTTCGGATAAAACATTATAAATGAAGGCAAATTAAAGTCAGCAAAACTCGAATATAGGGCTTGATAGATGGATCAAGTTTCCATAGCGACAAATAAGCTTCATGTGATGCTCCCATCCTTTATTCCTTTCCTGATGAGATCATGGATTTGATAAATGAAACACGGCAAAGATATGGGTGCAATTTAAAATTCTGGGTTTTATCTTGTTTCTTGTGACATAGAGAATATGGATCTATATGTATTAAATATGTAAAATGGGAAAAAAATTATATTTAAGCAATAAGGTAGAAAAATGTGAGACTGTAGGTTTTGTAGGGATTGCAAGAAATGTAATGTAATATAATGAAACTTCACTGAAAGTACACCAATAAAGCGTTTTTGATGAAACACACAATTCTTCTGAGTTTGTCTTTAAATAATTTGTCATTACATTTTTGTTTTACAGGGTCAATAGTTAATATCCATTCATATAGACCAACTGTTAGGCATTCACATTGTTAAACTGTATCATGTTCAAGCCATAATTATATTCATAGAAAAAAGTTTTCAATTCAACAAAAGACAGCAAAAGACAATATACTTAACTAACTGTAACTTGAGATGAAAATATGATGAAGAATTATTTGTGAGGGCAAAAAAAATGAAGAAATACACCATTGAAGATGTCTGGGAGAAAAGTCACTAAGATAGTACAACTCCAAAAATTACACAACAGTCCATCTCATGATATTATGGTTTATTTTATTTTATTTTTTTAAAGCAAACAAATGAATCCTGCAAGCCTCTCAAATCAGGAAACCATTCCTACCTGGTGCCATCAGACTGTACAACGCTCACGCAAAAACACACACATTATTTATTGCGCTTCAAATTATTATCACTGGAAATAAAACTGCACCTTAAGTTCCACTTTGCTCAGCATTTTATTTCTATTTTTTTTGATTGTATTTGTACTTGTACCTCTGCTATGATGACACAATTTCCCCTCTGTGATAAATAAATAAAGCTATCTATCTATCTATCTATCTATCTATCTATCTATCTATCTATCTATCTATCTATCTATCTATCTATCTGTCTGTCTGTCGGTCTATCTATCTATCATAGACAGTCTGAACATGCTGAACAAGGAAATAATTAAAATAAATAAAAAGCTAGCAAAAGAAGAAAGCTATCAAACTCGTATCTAAATAAAGCAAACAAAGAAAAATAATAAATAAAAATAAATAAAAAGCTAGCACAGGAGAACATGCTATCAAACTCTTATCTAAATAAAGCAAACAAACAAAATTTAAAAAATAAAAAAAAATAAAAAGCTAGCAAAAGAAGATGCTATCAAACACTTATCTAAATAAAGCAAACAAACAAAAATAAAAAATAAAGAAAGAAAAAGCTAACAAAAGAAAAAGCTATCAAACTCTTATCTAAATAAAGCAAACAAACAAAAATAAAAATAAAAAGCTAGCAAAAGAAAATGATATCAAACTCTTATCTAAATAAAGCAAACAAACAAAAATAAAAAATAAAGAAAGAAAAAGCTAACAAAAGAAAAAGCTATCAAACTCTTATCTAAATAAAGCAAACAAACAAAAATAAAAATAAAAAGCTAGCAAAAGAAAATGATATCAAACTCTTATCTAAATAAAACAAACAAAATCTAAAAGAAATTAATAAATAAAAAGCTAGCAAAAGAAACATGCCATCAAAAACTTATCTAAATAAAACAAACAAACAAAATGAAAAAATACAATGATAAAAAGCTAGCAAAATAAAAAGCTAGCAAACTCTTAACTAATTAAAACAAACAAACAAAATTAAATTTAAAAAAAATTAACAAACAAACTGCAGCATTTAAGACAAAAAAACACAGAAGAAGCGAGATTGTCATAACATAGTGTGTTCTTCTTTTTGACAGAATTCATAAGTTAAGTGTGGTAAAGTCATCCCTCCCCTGTGTCCATGACGTTGACGTGGCGCCATCTTGTGCCCAGGACGGTTACAACATAATAGTCAGCACATTAAAAAAAAAAAAAAAAAAAAAAAAAACACGCTGTGCGAAAAGTACTTTTGTACAAAGTACTTCCGGTGGGGTCACCGACCAGCTTTTATGAGCGGAATTTCTCCCGTGTTAACCAGCGTCCGTGTTAATATCATGTGAGCCTCGTTTCTGCCGCCATAGATACATTTCTCCTGTAAATAATTTTCTTCAACGGCCGCTTCACGTAACCGCCCTCACTGGACGAACAACACAACGCGGGTTAGACAAGCGAGGCAAAAAGAGGAAGCAATAGCCGACCATCTTTCTTCTCCTGCCAGCAATAACAAGAAAGAGCCACGGCTAGATTCTCAAGTGGAGCCGAGTAGTTTACAATTTATTGTGTTGTGGTGTTTTTGTTTTTTTGTTACCGGATAAAGGACTTGTGGGAAACCCCTCCGTGTTAAGATAGCTAACAGCTCTCGGGGACACTGAGCTCAACCTCCTCCACGGCAAGACCTGGAAGTTTCGGATCAGAAGACTGGCTGTTAAGAATTAGTATTCCCGTTTTTTCATGTTTCCAACAGGTTTATCTTCCCCTAATCCCCCACCACCGCCAACCCAGGAGGCTAGACCAGCGGCTACTGATGTCAAAAACGAGAGCGGCAACATCACATCTCCGAAGAAGAGGAAAATAAACGGCTCAGAGAGGGAAGACACTACTGACACGATCTCCTCTTCGCCTCCCAAGACCCTGAATTCCTCCTCCTCCTCCTCTTCTTCCTCCTCCTCCTCCTCCTCCTGCTCTCCCACTCCGCTGCACATCCAGAAGAAGTTGAGGTTCGAGGACTCGGTGGATTTCATTGGGCTGGATGTTAAAATGGCTGAGGAGGCTGCTGCTGCTGCTGCTTCGTGCTCCAATAACAAAAGCAAAGCCGTGTTCCTGGCCGGTGGCGTGGGGCACCATGCGAACGGACTGACGAAAACCGCAGGGTCCGGAACCTTTTCCAACAGTAAACCCGGTGCTGCCAAGAAACTAGTCATCAAGAACTTCAAAGGTAGCAGATCCACCGGTGGACGAGTGTCATTAAAGCTGCAGAGCATCCATTGACAACTTAGACTCAGCTGCTAACAAGTTGCTCTGCTGTGATTCTGTCTTTAGTGGGCAGCACTTTGTTTTGAATAGTATTAACGTAAACTGGGCTGAGACAGAACTATGGGTTCTTCTGTCAGTGACACTGATGACCCATATGTTTTTTTCCCATACCGATTATTGATAATCCAAGAGACCGATAATTGGAATCGATGTACATTTACAGGAAGCAAAGTTGAGAAAGTAACTCCAGTACAAGTCGTGACATACTTTAAATTTTCTGCGACTTAATACTTTCTCTCCACTACGTGTTGATCTGTAGCTACTGTAATGTAATAATCTGCCGAGACGCAAACAAACACTGATACCCATAATCTGAAAAAATACTGAATATCTGCCCCGATAATCGATATCAGAAATGTGTCAGAAATCACATTTCTTTGGTTAGTCGCCTTGGTAACAGTGATGTGCCGATACAGGGATGAGTTTTAGGTCAGCCAGAGGAAATAGTAACGCGGAGGCACTCTTTGCTCTTTTAACGTAGCTAAAACTGGCACATAAATTCTGCTAATAAGACTATAGAGACTAATGAATACGGTTTGTCACATTTTTGTGAAGTCATATTGTGTTGATTTGAAGTATTTCTGGATTAATTAATGATTTGCAAGTCAAAAAAGGCCAAAATGAAATCCTCGGTTGTATTGTTTTTGTCCACGACCCAAAAATATTCAGTTTACTGTCAAAAGAGAAGTAAATAATCCAAAAAGAAAATCACATTTAAGTAGCTGGAATCGGGAAGTTTTTACCCTTTTTATTTATTTTTTTCTTTAACAAAATACTCAAATGATTAATTGTTCAAAAATAGTTGCGGATTCATTTAATTGTCAACAGCTAGTCGATGAATCGTTGCTGTTCTAGGTTTGATCTCTTGATATTTTCGCCCTCAAATTTCTGTTTTACAAATGGTGGATTCAAAACTGACCAAATTAGTTATTAAGCTAATTAAAAAGAATTGAATTTAGCCTGGTTTAACTCGCTTTAAACAGTAGTTTGATTATTTAATAGGTAATGTAGCAGTTTTGGACAATATCCAGATTGTTATTATTGTGACGCTATTGAGAACTAGATCACAGGAGAACAAGACATTTTTTTTTTTCAGCAAAACAACAAAATATTTAAGGTAGAAGAACCAGCAATCAAGTAAAAAATAATTAATAGAAACTGAACAAAGTCATAAGAACACATGAGGAAGGAAAAAAAATCTCCTAGAAGAATAAAATAATGTAGTTTGTAGTTTTCAGTCATTAAAAGGTGCAAAATACCTCCCACGATGAGATCATATCTTTCTACTAAAGTAACCAAAATCTTTATCCCTGTTCTTAAAGTAGAAACAGACACAGCTGTTTTAAAATAGCACTGGTGACACAGCATAATGTTCAGGTCCACTGTTTGGTGTTCAGTGTTATCAGAGCAGTTTGTGTTTTGTTTTGAACGCAGAAAAGCCCAAATTGCCTGAGAACTACACGCAGGAGACCTGGCAGAAGCTGAAGGAGGCGGTGGAGGCCATTCAGAACAGCACTTCAATCAAGTACAATCTAGAGGAGCTCTACCAGGTATCACTGCCGGCCTGTTGACTTCTCTTCGCTGATACGTGAAGGATTCCCTCTCTGACGCTTTGCTTTTTGTCCCCCCAGGCTGTTGAGAACTTGTGCTCCCATAAGATATCTGCCAAGCTTTACAAACAGCTGAGGGCCGTGTGTGAAGACCACATCAAGGCACAGATCGATCAATTCAGAGAATATCCTTTACAGTTTCTGTTTTATCTTTCATCTCTGTTTGTCACGAGGTCATATTACACTAAATAGCTTGAATGAAAGCCGACTATTTGCCTTAACATTGTTCGTACGGATGCCCTGGACAGTGTGCTTTTCCTAAAGAAAATTGACAAGTGCTGGCAAGATCACTGCAGACAAATGGTATGTTTTTTAACTTTATTACCTCAATTAGCTGTTGTCTTGTCTGATGAAAGTCTGCTAACATAACCTCACTTCCATGCATTTTATTTATAATCAAAGTTGAATGTTTAAAGGGGAGGTCCACTGATTTGTTATTGGATTTATTTTAAACATGTTTTAAAAAGAGGCCTCTTTCTGTTTCCTTCGCCCTGTATGCGTCTGCTCTGTTGAATTTCTCTGACGGCAGTATGTTTTATAAAGTTGAACAAACACACACCTCACGTTTAGGATGTTTTCACCCTTTATTCTGTCTTAAAACTGCAGATGAGACATGTGTGGAGAAAGCTTGTTGTTAATTATGTAGCTGATCAAAACTATTGTGGTACTGAATTACATCACAACACTGAGGCTTCGTTCTCAGAGATGGATGAGAAATAAAGTAAAAGTAAATATGCTAAAGTCTTTGTGGAAAACCCCCTAATTTAGGCATAGACCCCCAAAATCAAGTATTGGTTGGGCTGTAGAAAACAGTGATGCACCCCTGGAGTGTTTTGTTATGTTATCGTATTTTGTATGTAACTGGGTAACTTTCTGTTGAGCGACTTTCATCAAAAGTATCGAGCACCCAACTATAAAATAGGCACGTTGGCTCCTATGCATGCCATAATGCAGCTCGGTTGGCGTCTGCATTGGTCTCGTACTCTGTGGTTAAAAGACAGTTTTGCAAATATCACTATCTTATGCATATGCAAGAGCTCCTCATCTGTCAACACCACAAAGAAAATCAAACATCAAAACAAATGTCAGTTTCAACAGAAAAGGTCACTGTCTGTGTGGAAATTTGGATGGTAGTTCCAATCTGTCAGCTTGTCAGCTGGGACCAACGGAGATGACGGTGATATTTGGGATAGAAAGAAGTTGAAAGTCTCAAACCCGATCCGAGATCGTGATTATTTCCTCCAACATCACAAAGCCGTTTCACAGCCTCAGAAGGAGTGCCTCTTTGATTTTAGTCCAACAAGGAAGTGGTTAAACAAAGTGTCTTCAGTGCTTATTTCTAACCGTGGATGTTTGTCATTGTTTCACAGATCATGATTAGAAGTATATTTTTGTTTTTGGACCGCACCTACGTTTTACAAAATTCAATGCTGCCATCAATCTGGTGAGTGATCACTGTTGTCAGAGGTTCTAAACGTGGCGTGAGGCTGATTTCTGTTGAAAGTGGGTGTTGAAGGAGCTGCTGTTGTCTGCAGGGACATGGGTCTGGAGCTGTTCAGGTTCTACATCATCAGCGATCTGAAGGTCCAGAGTAAAACCATCGACGGGATCCTTCTGCTCGTCGAGAGGGAGCGGAACGGGGAGGCGATAGACCGCAGTCTGCTGAGGAGCCTGCTGAGCATGCTCTCTGACCTGCAGGTAACTCACCATTAATATCTGAATTATGATCCACACATAAATCTGTACTTGAATGTCTGGATCTCTTCATCACTTCATGAGAATTGTGGTTTTGGCAGCTGTGTTGTCTGAGACTGTGGCCTGCTCAGGGGTGCGATGTGATGAATTGTCAGTCTCCTGTTGACAAATTACTTTAATGAAACTTGTGTTCTCTCCGTCGTTGACAGATTTATCAAGACTCCTTTGAGCATCGCTTTCTGGAGGAAACTAATCGCCTGTATGCGGCCGAGGGACAGAGGCTGATGCAAGAGAGAGAGGTGATTTATGTGACCTTCATACTCGAGGCCAATGTAGTTGCTGTATTTTTCTTATTTCACTGAATGGCTGGCCAGCATTACACAGCGTCTACGTCCAGTGTCTGTACTTGAATGTCTTGGCGCGAATATTGACGCATCTAAAACATGAATTGCAACGTCAGGTCCTGATTTTAGGACCTCAGAATGACACAGACTCTCTGTTTGAACACAGCAGTCCAAACTAAACAACATCCATCACAGAAGCTCAAAAACGCCAACATATTCGTCACTTCATGTGATCGGAACGCAGTACAGCAACAATAAAAGGTGTTTTGTGGGAGAAGGTTTTTTCGTTGTCTCAGCTGTAAAAGCCTGGCAACAAGTATTTCAGCTTTGTTCACTTGTTGACACGTTGGATGCAGACATTTTTTTTTCATTGTCTCAGCTCAGTTTGAGGTTGTCAGAATGTGTGTGTGCTGTGTCTGTAAATGTGAAAGTGGAATTGGTGTTTATTTATAAGAATCTGTGGCTTAAAGAATTTCTGAACGCTACCAGTAAAAGCTAACTTTGCATATAGAATTTCAACTCTACATGAAAACACTGTATTATACACAAAATCAAGATTTTGCTTCTTCAAATAAATGCCTCCTTGAATCAGGATGGTAATGTTTTATAACACGAGCTCCTGTATTGAGATTAGATTTGCTTTTAGCTAGCTGAGGTTCTGTCATCTTCTGCACCTTCATCTCAGATTGTTTGACTCAAGAGAAGAGTAAAAAATCACTAAAGTAAAGGTGCAATATGGAAGAATTTTGGTTTTCTGGAAAGTTATGCCATATGTTGTGTTGGCAGAGACCAGACCGCTAACTGCACGGCTCACTGAGCTAAATAGCTAATGGAAACCACAGCTGGCAGCAGTTAGCAGTTACTGTGTTGATATGCTACCTTCTTTCTGTTCTGGAGTGATGTTGCTTGGACAGGTGGCCGATTCTTACAAACTGCACCTTGAATTAAAGTTAGAAACTCATTACATAACATAAGACTGTTATAACAACGGCTTAGACTATAAAACGGCAATTGCTTTTCCTTGTTACATTCTGCGCCTCAATTCTTAGACTGAAATGAAATGTGACACTGTATCTCCCAGGCTCTTGTCATTGCATAAACTCCAGTTCCTCTCCAGGCTTTTTACACTCAGTCGGCAGTTAATTAAGTGCACCTAGCTAAAAATAATACAGTGGAATACAAATGTCCTGCAACAAATCTGACCTTCAGGGAGGTTACAATGTGAAGTTTTCGTTTAAAACTTTTTTTGACAGGTGTCTATTCCTTTTATCCTAATTTGTAGCAATGATAGTGGGTTATATAACAGAAACACCCTCCTGTACAGTGTAATAGAGCAAAACAGCACCTCGACCTCCATCCTCTTAAGTGACCATACAGTTGAATAAACACCAGTTGTGTTGGACTGCATTAGTTTCAGCTAGAGGTACATAATAAACTGAGTGTATACCGTGTATTATGACCTTGAGTATTATAGGATTGTTAACCCTAAACTGTCTCTTTTATGTATCTTAGATAAAACATATTGTAATATATTTTATTCTGGTCCCATTAATGTATTTCGCTATCTATAAGTACTTCACTTTATCTCATTATTTTCTATCTTTATTTACTGCTTAATGTAAGGAACTTTGTATTCTGGGTTTAAAAAAAAGAAAAAGCTCTATTCGAGATTCAGCTGCATTAGAGAAAACATGTGTAATATTCTTTGAGGTATTAATAGCTGACCCTTGTATCTCTTAGGTAGTTTATATTAAATGATTAATTAATTTATGATCACTGACTTCCCCTCTTTTATTTTGTAGGTACCAGAATATCTACATCATGTCAACAAACGCTTGGAGGAGGAGGCAGACAGAGTCATCACATATCTAGACCAGAGCACACAGTGAGTGTTAAACCGTAGTGTCCAGTTTGTAACTCAGCGCTCTCAAAGACTGATTTTGTAACCTGAGCTGTTTTTCTCCCGCTCAGAAAACCTCTCATCGCCACTGTGGAGAAGCAGCTGCTGGGAGAACATCTCACGGCTACTCTGCAGAAAGGTACATAACAGTAGATACTTGACTTAAACGTCTGAGTCTTGTAAATATGACGCAGTCAGAGTTCTGACGTCTGTCTTCCTGTTGTTGTACCTTCCAGGGTTGACTCACCTGCTGGATGAGAACAGAATTCAGGATCTGTCTCTTCTCTATCAGCTCTTCAGTCGAGTGCGAGGTGGCGTTCAGGTCCTCCTGCAACACTGGATAGAGTACATAAAGGTATGATCACATTTATACAAGTCTGAAGATGATCGACGATGATTTGCTCTGCGTATTCCGTTGCTAACTGTTTTTCATTGTCTTAAAAATCGACGTCCAGGCTTTTGGAAGTACAATCGTTATCAATCCAGAAAAAGACAAAACAATGGTGCAAGAGCTGCTGGACTTTAAAGACAAGGTAGATCACATCATCGACATCTGCTTCATGAAAAACGAGAAGTTTGTCAACGCCATGAAGGAGGCGTTCGAAACGTTCATCAACAAACGGCCAAATAAACCAGCAGAGCTCATAGGTCTGTAGCATTTTCCCATTCATAACTGCAGTTACACTGTGTGTTAATAAGCATAAAAAGTTATGTAATCATAATCATGAAATAACATTTTCTATAAATATACTTTTTATAGCTAAACACGTGGATTCGAAGCTAAGAGCCGGAAACAAAGAGGCGACAGATGAAGAGCTGGAGAAGATGCTGGATAAGATCATGATTATCTTTAGATTCATCTATGGTAATATTTACGATCACACCTGTTTCAATTGAGGATTTTCTCTCCCGTGTGGTTGTTCTTCATGTATTGATGTCTTGTCCTCGTAGGAAAAGATGTTTTTGAGGCCTTTTACAAGAAGGATCTGGCCAAGAGGTTGCTGGTTGGAAAAAGCGCCTCTGTGGATGCTGAAAAATCAATGCTGTCGAAGCTGAAACACGGTCAGTTTAATCCATCACACTGTCACTTCTTCACACACGACACACGCTCAGTGTAAAACGAATGACAGAGAGGAAATCTTGACCCTGAACACACACTGACTCGTGACCTTTTTTGGCGTTTCTTCAGAGTGTGGAGCAGCGTTCACAAGCAAACTGGAGGGGATGTTCAAGGATATGGAGCTTTCTAAAGACATCATGGTGCAGTTCAAACAGGTAAGAACAGCAACACTGTGTTCAGCTGTACGACTATCCATGTGACACGACTTTTATACTTCGTCAAAATAAAATGAGAACTGCCTATTAACTCATGACAATTGAAGTCGACACAACTAAAGATAAATTGATTGTCACGTCGGTAAGTGTAATGAAAAATATGAGTTTTGAGGGATTATATTCTTATTATTCCAGTGTTTACCTCTGATTTTTAATTACTTTGTTAGTTGTGAGGAGAGAGGAAACGACAGAAGTCAGGTTTACTTCATTATGAGTGCTTTACTCTGTTAGTACAGCTTTAATCTTTTAGATTTTGCCAAGGAGGAGAATTTTGAATTTTGTGTCTTACTATGGCAGTTGTGTCCCAGTTAAAGTAAAAAAAAAAAAAAAGAACTGTGGTAAGTTATTATGAGATACATTTTGGCTTTTTGAGTCATAATTATAACCTTTTTCATCCTTATTATGATAATTTATCTTCCGATTATGACTACTGATTCAGACTGGGCCTCCTGGATCATATTTCTTCAATTCACTGGCACCTGTAATATAATCTCCCACACGGCCCCTTATAGTGATGACCTAAGTCCATAAATTAGCGCAGGAGGTGGCAGTTGGATATCACATGTTTTCTTGTTTGTGTTTTTATAGTATATGCAGTGCCAAAACATTCCTGGCAACATTGAGCTGACGGTGAATATCCTCACGATGGGTTACTGGCCAACGTACGTCCCGATGGAAGTGCACCTTCCTCCGGAGGTTAGTGCTGAGCAAATATTGAAATTTCAGAGCGCGTTCTTTTTCTACTCTGCAGTACTATAAATCTGCCGAGTGTTGCTTTGCAATGACTCTGTTATCTTTGTCCAGATGGTGCGACTGCAAGAGATCTTCAAGACCTTCTACCTGGGCAAACACAGCGGCAGGAAGCTGCAGTGGCAATCAACGCTCGGCCATTGTGTGTTAAAAGCTGAATTTAAAGAGGTAGATAACCAAAAGAGTGCTCATGTGTGTTTTGCTCTCTCATGAAGCTTAATTCTAATAGTTTACTTTGATTTTTTTTCTTACAAAAGGGCAAGAAGGAGCTGCAGGTGTCACTTTTCCAAACACTTGTGCTACTGATGTTTAACGAAGGAGAGGAGTTCACCCTGGAGGAGATCAAGCTGGCGACAGGAATAGGTCTGTATGATCACTTAAAGTAGATGAAGAAGAAATCAGGATTGTCAGGTGCTCATAATGCAGTACCACTGATGTAAAACGCTGTCTGTGTGTCTGTTTGTTCACAGAGGACAGTGAACTTCGCAGGACACTGCAGTCACTCGCTTGTGGAAAAGCACGTGTCCTCACCAAAGTCCCAAAAAGCAAAGACGTGGAGGACGGAGACAAGTTTTCTTGCAATGACGACTTCAAACACAAGCTCTTTAGGATCAAAATAAACCAGATCCAGATGAAAGAAACGGTACAAGCATTATCTTGTAGTAGATTCCTCACTTCCAGGTCTTTGAGGTATTGGGGGATTTATTTTGACTGACTGTTTTTCTCTCAGGTGGAGGAGCAAGCCAGCACCACAGAAAGGGTCTTTCAGGATCGTCAGTATCAGATTGATGCTGCCATTGTGCGAATCATGAAGATGAGGAAGACTCTGAGCCATAATCTCTTGATGTCCGAAGTCTACAACCAGCTCAAGTTCCCCGTCAAGGTGACTATCACAACGCTGAATCGCTTTATGTTGCATTGACATACAACCCTGATTCCACAGAAGTTGGGACGCTTTTTAAAATGTAAATAAAAGCAGACAAAACAAAAGGGGTTTACAAAGTGTTCCTGAGCTCATGTAGTAATTTCCTTTTATACAATCATGTGTTTCACAAAGTGGTGAAACGGCGAGGCCCCTTTCATACCCGTGATACTATCACCTGTTTCCAGTTTACCTGTGTAATGATCCCTCCACAACTTCCCCAATCTTTTGTTGCTCCATTCCCAACTTGTTTAACTATTTACATAATCAGGGAATTGATGAGGCAAAACATTAAATATGTTCTCCTTGGTATATTCCAGACAGACTTGATAAGTTACCACTATTTGTTTTATTCATGTTTTATGCAGCATCCCCACTTTTTTGGAATCAATTTTAGTATTTTTAACTATAGATTGTTTCACCCTAAAACTCTGTTGTTGTGTTACAATCCACCTGTTTTCTGTGTGTGCTTTATCCTGTGCAGGGTCACAGCGGTTATTTAACATTTATACCGTATGAATTATAGAAACATTATAAGATTATAGACCAACAGACACAGAAATTAAGATCAAATCAAATTATTTTTCAAAAATTGTGATCACAATATGTAGTTTGTTGTGGATAAAACAGTTGGAAGGAAACTGTTTATAAATGCACTTAGACACACAGTAGAGACCACTCCTTAAAATACGTCTATTTTACATTTGTTTAGAATTTAATACTGTTTAAATTATAAATGATGATATCAGCATGAAAAGTGGAATCTTTGAAAAACGTCCATGAATTTCAGAATATTTTAGTCACTCGTTATTTGTCCCGGTTTGCTTTGATGACATCATGCACTTACTCCACAAGCATTCTGTGACATAACAAGAAGCTTTGCTGAATCATGCTGGCATAACATGAGTCAGCAGAAAACTCATGGAGTCCTTGCTAGCTTAAAATCCTTCTAAATTCATTAAAATGTTTAACTGATATAACTATTAATTAATTTAATGAATTAAAAACATTTATTACCTTCAAAACAAATGCATAATTTAACAATTCTCAGATTTTTTTTGACCCTGTGCCATTTCTATAAATTTCTTTTCTTTTTCTTAGCTGATGATCCTGTTAAAGAGTTAATTAAAGGTGGATTTGAAACAAATGTACCAGGATAATATCTGAACTGACGTTTGTTACCGTGGGGAAGTAAGACGGCTCACATGAATCAGCTCTTCACTGTGATTTCCTCATCACACCTCAGAGTGTAAAAATAACCGGCGTGCCTCACGTGTTGACCTCCACCTCCTCTCTGCACTCTTCTCTTTCAGCCTGCTGACTTGAAGAAGAGGATAGAGTCTCTTATTGACAGGGACTATATGGAGCGTGACAAGGAGAACTCCAACCAGTACAACTACGTGGCTTAGAAAAAGAAAAAAAAAGTGACAGAGGACGAAGAGATACGGATGGTCCAGACAGGCTGAGGGGGGATCGGTCTCTAAATCTTTTGCTCCAGTGGACGTTAACCATTGTCATCTTCAACCCAGCGACCGACAAGTGAATGGATACTGCTCCACAGGATTTTTATGTCAGGGGTCTTGTGATCCTGTGGACTGCATGCCCATTTAAAAAGAGAATATTGTCCATGTTTCTCGGTGCCTCTGAGAGAGTTGGGCTACGGTGGACAAACAAAGAAGACACACAGATATTTGCTCCGTTTGCTCTTTTTTTTTTTTTTTTTTTAATGGAGAGGAAAAATATTTATTTTCAAACTTAGATTTTTTTTTTTTGTCCAGTTTGAATCAATATGCTCTTTGTTATCAAGTGACTTTTTTTTTTTCTTTTTGTTCACTCGGTATCCCAAGCAAATGCAGACACACTTAATGCTCTAAATGTACCACACGTTGGAAAGAAAAGGAATAGAAAAAAAATTAAACTGATGCTTGTTTTTCTTCAGTCAGTGTCAAATGTGGGACTATTGGACTTACATTCATGGCGGGGAATTGACTATTTTGGGGGGGGGGGATACCTGTGTCAAACGTGTGAGATCCTGCAGCAAAGTTTTACAACTTTTAAAGGCCTTGTAGCCGTCTGATAAAGCTGTGATTATGAACACACATAGCGTTCAAAGCAGAGTTTGTGCCAAAAAAAAAAAAAGTGGAGCACTTCTTTTGTTATAGGATATATTCAAGCTGCTAAGAAAAAAAAAATCAGTTGTACAAGTATATGCATTTAAGTTTCTCGTTTACTCTGTCTTTGTATGTTTTTGTACATACTTAACACACAGAAAGTGACATTTCAACTGCTCTCATCTGACCGTCAACTGCTTTTTAGGCTTTTGTTAACCCTTTTAGAAAAGTAATACTAAAAGCACAACGACATCAGAGCCCATTTCCACATCTTCCTTGGTGTCACACCACACACATACACTATATATATTTTTTTTGTATGTCTCCCTGTGGGGGGCCTTGCTGAAAAGTGGGGGGAATGGGAGTGGATTGCCTCAACATGAGGAACAATATGATTGATTAGACATGCCCTTGTTTGTATGAGTCTGTTAGATTTATTGCTACAGATTAAAATAACTGTTTCAATTGGGTTTTTTTTTCTTTTATTAATCACTGATTCCCAAACACCCATTTCACTGTCTTGTATGAAATCAGCCCCACAAGGGAAGTGAATAATGATTCTCACAAGGCTTGGAAAAAAAATGCTTTGCAGTGTAATAATTATCTCTATAAAATGGTAGAGAGGTGTAGAGGCAGCCTGTGTCCACACCTCTTCTGGGTTTGACCCGCCGCTCAGTCATATGACTTTCATTTCCTGGTACAGTCGGCGGCGGCACAGCTTCATCACAAACACCGCTGAGTGAGCGCTCCTGTCCGGGTTTCTTTCGTCTTCTCCTCGCTGGCTTGACACTCCGAACTGGTGTGCGATCATGTACCGACGTGCTGCATTTGTCTTATTCCTGGCGTGTGGAATCGGTATGTATCATAACCTCAATTTGTCTTGAAATCATCTGCTAAAGGTGAGAGAGGGAAAAAAAAAATGCGAGCAGTTTTTTTTTTTTCTTCTGGAAAGTGACGCGATTAAACTTCTTGGACACCCCGGGCCTGGTGCGTTTGGGCTCCGGCTAGCTAAATTGCTGCTCTGCAAAAGAGACTTTAACAATATATATTACTTGGAAACTGACATAAATTTATAGACCAAACTGGGCTTTTGTGGGTGGATTTACTGAACCACCGCCCGGCGTTCAATCGAGGAGCGGTTTCGTGTAGTCGTGATGTTTTGCTAACGGTAGCTAGCTCGATTGCTAATTGTTACCTACGTCAACAACATCACACTTTGTCACCGCTAAGTCGCTGTATGCGGCTTCAGAAACTACATGTCCCCGCACAAGTGCTATTTATCTCTTCATGCCAACGCATAACATCCACACTGTGCCCTGGAAGAAGCTGTCAAGCTACCCTCAGCGTTATATTTCCAATTAGTCATGAGTTGGCCAGTTAACGTTACTAGTTAGCTAACTTAGCCGTTAGCTTGGCGGTTGGATAACGCTTGTTTTGAAGCTAAAGTTTAAGTTGATGCTAAAACCTGAAGACTGCCTCATTGATGCATGTTATATAACAGTAACCACACATTAAGGTTAGGTGATTAAAATGTAATGCATTGGCACAACATAAAGCGCGTTAACAGTAGGGTAGCAATTGGTAAAAGCTAACGTTAGCATCATCTTAGCTAAGGCATTCAGTTTACAGTAAAACGGCACGTGACAGAACAAGTAGGACGAATTACCGTAAAGCTAACGGTGTGTGGTTTAGCAAACAAGCTAACAGGCGTGAAAACACGCAGAGATGAGGCGATTATGACTCCAAAGTGACAGACTGTGAAAAGCCACACGGCCATTTGCTAGAAACAAGATCACCATTTAGTTCAGAGTAGCGTTTTAAAACGAGGAGTCAACTGTAAAGTCCTCTGTTGTTGACTAGCTGCTGGAGATTAGCTTTAAAACGTGAACATCTGCAAAGCTGACAGACGCACGTTCAAAAATAACAAGTCACTCAGCAGTAAATCATTATTTTGAGCCTGACAGCTAACAGCCCGTCTGATATCAGGCCCGGTGCTGTTTGTATTTTATTGATCGAACAACAAAAGATAGATTTTCTGGAGAGTTGAACTCAGATGCTCACAGACGGGGTGTCAGGTTTCATGAGCCTATCACAGAATGTCAGCCATGTCTCAATGCAAATGTTTTTTTTATCACACATTATCACTTAATGTCTCTGTGTGAGTTCATACCTGGTGCTTTTATTTAGTCGGTAGTAGAATGTAACTAAGTGCATATTAGTTTGAAGTGCTTGCACTTCATTGAGTGTTCCCATTTTCTGCTTTCTTTCCACTTCACCTTGGATGAACATAGTGATTGTTTTACTGCACTACATTTATTTGACAAATTGACTTTTATTATACAATAATTAAAACAGAGAATGTGCAATAAAAATATGGAAAGCAGTAGATATATGTATCATTTTCTTCCAGTTGTACTTTTGATACTTAAATATGTTAATGCCGGAAATGTACTTTTGATACTCTGAGATACTTTAAGACATATGCTGCTTTCATTATTATTAGATATTTTTTGATATTGCCCATTTTAAATATTATTTCCTTTTCTTAACAACCTGGTATTTTTGTTGTGTTGCTGTTTTGCACAATAGTACAATGACAATTAAATTTCTTGGATTTACTCAAGTACGGTTCGTATTGGTCCATTTCGCTTCTCCCAAAGAGATACCTTAACGAGATGTCTTTATTTTATTCACAACACTATAATTAGGTTAATGATACCTGTGGCCAGCTGCTGTATAGCTGATGACAACGCATAATGTCAAAGCCATATAGTAAATCTGAACGGACTTCGACCTCTCTTCTGTTAAATTCTATACAGTGTCTCGGAGTCGGAGGCTTTGGCTGAAAACAAGATTGTAAATGTTTTCATGTTGTCCACTTCAGTCAACTTGGGTTCATGTGTTTCTTTTTTTTTTTTATCTTTCCAGTCTTCCAGCTGTCTCATGGCGTTGAGGTGGAGGTCAAAGATCAAGACAAGTTATGCCTCTATGCCAATTTAATGGTCAACTTCTCAGTCTCTTATGACATCGCTGGTAATAAGGTGAGTACCTGACCTTTGTCCCTAACTATAAAATAATCAAACATGAACAAGTGTGTTCAGTACATAATAATACATTTTGCTGTGCTTTTCAGCTCACCCCATGAAACTTTACAATGCAGATTAAAACACTCAATGCATCATAAAAAATACAATGATGAAAGAAGAACATACGTTAAGCTATACAACATCCTCTTGAAATGACTTTGCCTGTTCAGCAGAGCAGCTCCTGCGTCATCAGGCCAACTCAACAGCATGTCTGTCACACTCTTCCGGCAGTAAATGTCATCATGGAAAAGGGAAATGAGAGAAGTCACTACAAAGCAAAGAGATTCTTCTTACACAGCGTTTCAGTTAGTGAGTTTTCCTGGTGCACATCCTGCCATTGTCCTGATTGTCCTTTCACTTGTGAGTTGTTGTGCAGCTCACAGAAATGTGTTATAATAGTTTTGAGAAATGTTATAACTTGTATTGTATTTATCATATTAGCTGTCTATCAAACCACAGCCTGATAAAGTTATACTAATATCTACAGGTGAAACGTGTTAGGTGATGAGAAACGACTAGTTTCACATGCGCCCGGGCAACTTTGTATTGTTATCGTGATCTGAGATCACATATTGTCTGATGTTGGATGTTGTCACATGGCATCACTGTTGTCCTTTCCTGCCTTTAAAGGCTGCATTCCTATAAAGTGATCTAATCTTCTGAACTTGCTCTCCTTGTTCTTATACTTGCCTGACTCACTTAGTCATTATATCCACTTTACTGATGATTATTCATCAGAAATCTCATTGTGTTAATATTTTTCAAAGGTTCAGATCCTTTAAACATTGTTGCGATATTAATATCTTAGTATTTTGTCTAAAATATTCTGATATTTCACTCTTTATCTCTGATTAGCATGTATTTAGTGCTTTTAAGGAGAAATAATTAGATATGCATTGTGTGTATAACAAACCAGCCTAAAGATATCACATTGCAGCTTTATTCTATCAGATGCTTGAAACCAACTTGGTTCATATTGACACTTCATCAAACTTCTATGATCGTGTTATATAAAGTCACATTCTGCTCTTTCTTAGAGTGCAACAGCCGAGTTTGTACTTCCTGCTGATGTCACAACAGCTGGAAGTGAGTGTGATGCCAAAAGCTCAATGCTGAAGCTTAATTTCGGAGAAGGACACTCCTGGAGCGTGAACTTCACCGTCAAAGATAAAATGTACCAAGCCGACTCCATCGCCTTGACCTACAACCTCAGCGACACGGCTCTGTTCCCCAATTCTATAAGCAATGGTAACTTCTGCACCTCACAGCACAAACACAACACACGCACACAGACTGAAGGTGTTGTACTGATGCTGATGTGTTTTTGAATTTCTCCCAGACACCAAGACTTCCACCGTGACGCCTCACATCACAGACGTCGGCTTGGACACCTGCTACTCATGCAAGAGCAACGACATGCTCGAGGACGTTTCGGTCAATCAGACGCTCTTCAACGTGCTCATACAGGCTTTCGTCAATAACGGCAGCAAGAGTGAAGAGAGTAAGCAAAGATGCAGCGTCACATCTCATCCTGCCTGTTGATGTCTCTCCTGTTCTTACTGAGTGTCTGTTTTCTCCTCACAGTTACCTCTTGTGCTGCTGATCTACCCACCACCGCTGCCCCGACCACCCCCACTGCAGCGCCCGTCACAAACACGACCACCACAAACACGACCACCACACCGACCACCACACCGACCACCCCGCCGACCCCCACCCTGCCTCCACCCGCCACTGGGAAGTACATCCTCAAGCTTGATAATAGCAGCACAGTGTGTCTGCTAGCCAATTTTGGCCTGCGGATCAGCTACGTATGTAAACCGTAAACAGAATTGTAATGTTGAATCTTGACGAACAGATCGTCTCCCGTAGTCCTTTGCCGATTTGATTCACCTTCTCTTCTCTTGGCCACAGAAAAATGAGGAGATGAACTTTGAGCCTAATGGCACCACCGTCTCTGGATCATGTGGAGTCAACAGCAGTGAGCTGGTGTTGGAGTCTAACACGATGAACATCTCCTTCACTTTCCTCAATGTAAGTCCTCAACAATATAATGTTTTCCTCTTTTCCCGGTTTATTTTATGGTTTTTCTCCCAAGAATTAATGTAAAAACATGCAAAATCGAGTACATCTACTGCAAAACTCTCTTTTAATTCTGAGCTTGTGAAGTTTGAACCTCTGAGCTAAATTTCTTTTTTTTAAGCCTCACCAATCGCTTATTTTCACTGGACATGGATGAAAACAAAACTGAACATCCAGGAGATCCCAAGGATGTTTTGCAACATATAGAGTCTTTTATTTAGATAGTTGTTGATGGATGTTTTACAATAATCAAATAAAAAAAAGAAGAATCTTTTATCTCCATCAATTTTCTCTCTTGTGCAGCAACATTTTGATTCTGTGTTGTATCAGTATCATTCTCACATCCAGAAGTTATTTGGTATTGTGAAGGTAGAAATGAAGGTATTTTGACTGTAGATTTGCCAAAGAAGGCTTGTTTTAACCCCCTTTTTTTATATCAAAATCTTAATATTTATTGCAGATAACTTAAAGCATTCTAACACATTTTTCATTCTCCAGCTACAGTCAGTGGTTCTGTGTGTGACCCCTGTTGAACCTGCTTTTATCGGGTTCAGATCATTTGCAAATGACAGCTGGTGAAGGCTTGGGGTTGTTGCAAACCAGATAATGGCTTCCTGTTCTGTGTGTCTGCACAAGATATCAATCCTTTTTACCAAAGCTCTATACACATAATATTTTGCAGTTTTAAACATTTCTAATCAACTTTTCAACGTCAACTCAGCCAAACTTGAAAGATCACCTGTCCCATGAGTGCGGCTGTCTTGTGACTGCTTGGCTTTTTTCCCAATCGAGCAGCACTCAGTGATCTCACCTTCACTTCAAACTCTTTAATATAGTCCAGTGTATGTAGAATCTGCCTAAACCAGTTTCAGGATGGGCTTGTCCTGACTTGTTGTATGTTTTTCCCTCATGTCACGAATTGCGGAAATGAAATCCTAATTACTTTCAACACAATCTTTCAATCTTTGCTCTTGTTTCCTACCCCTGGGTGGTAATCACTGAATTAGAGGACGTTTAATAGCACTGTAAACATGGTTATTAACATTATGTAACTTCACAAAACTGGACCGGATGCAACAACATGTGACATATTCGCGGACAGTATCACACAAGCCTAAAACAGAGGGAGAGGAAATGCTTATATCCTGGATGTTTGTGTTAAACCTAATTCAGAGAGCTTCTATGAAAATGTACATTTGTTTAAAACAAGAGCTTTTGATGCATATTCTCTGTTTTCTTATTGTGTTTTTTTTTCCTTACAACAGGACACAAAGAAATTCCGCCTGCATGCTCTGAGTGTCACAGGAAAGACGAGCTCTGGTAATCAGACAAATCTTATCTACCCGCATACAGCAGGCACCACACACACACACACACGCACACACACACACACACACTGAGAAACAAGCGAATGTTGTCTCTTTATTTAATATGTATGTGTGTTTTCTTCAGGTGTGGCGTTTACTGAGGCCAACAGCAGCCTGAGTCTGTGGGAGGCGAGTGTCGGCAGCTCCTACATGTGCAACAAGGAGCAGAACTACACCATCACAGACCTGCTCAGCATCTACACCTTCGACCTTCACGTACAGCCCTTTGGAGTGAAGAAGGATAATTTCAGCACAGGTAGGTTCTTCTTTCATGTCTCGTAAAACACAGTCCGCTGACCCGGCGCTGAACAAACAGTTTCATACGTAGAGTCTGCGGGACATCATTGTTCTAGCTGATGACTGAAGACGTGATGAGGAAGATGATTTTGTTGTTGTGTTTGAATTGTAATTTTGCACTATTGACAATCACATTTTAGTTTAATCAAAAGTCCAATTCAATATTTTGCTATTTGTAGAGAATAGTAAAAGCATAAATACCATTAATAAGTTATTAAATGTTATTAAATGTGCCGTCAGGTGAATTTACATTTGTGTCAAATGCCGTTTAACACAGTTGGAGCTCTCTTGCTTCAGGAAAACATCAAACACTGCATTGTATTTATTAAGTAAGAGTGTAGCCAAACATGACACAGTTTGTGTCATCTGGTGGCTTGTAAGACAATCAGCAGACCTTTAGTAAATACCTGATTTAGATGTGTGATTAATTGTTTAATATGAAACTTTGCACTCCATGTCACAATGTAGCACTGACTGGATTTATTTGGTGCTAAAAAAAAGAAATTGCAGACTTCTGACACCCAGCTTGAGTCATAACTAGTGCTGTTTACCTCAACCACATGAAAACATTTGCTGATAAGTCAATTTTAAAAGCCTGAAGAGGTGAAGGTCTCTGTTGTTTCACCAGAACAAAAGCAGAAAATAGAAAAAAAACAAATAGACATAAAAGAAAGTACCATTTCTAATCAAGCCCAATCCCAACACCATCTCTCATGAATGGAAATCCATTTTCCTGATCACTTCAAACTCGTCTTAATAACCTTCTGCAGAGTCTCTTCATTTATATAAAGGGCATCATCTATCATGCCAAAGATGTTCATTCAGATGAGCACAGTGTTATGTGACAGATTTAAATGAAACAAAAAAAAGCGTTTTTTAGTATTTTGTGTGCAGCTCAATTGTTGCAAATAATCTTAACTTCTGTCCCGCTGCTTCATTCTTGTTTCTTGTTAATCAGAAAATCACTGTTCCACCTGTTGACTGACTCTCTTTTTATCTGCAGCCCATGAATGTTCAATGGATGACACCAGCATCTTAATCCCAATCATTGTTGGCGCTGCTCTGGCTGGCTTGATTCTCATTGTAGTGATCGCTTACGTGATTGGTCGAAGAAAGACTTATGTTGGATATCAGACCCTTTAAATCCAGTTTGCAATCGATCTTCTAAATATCACGGGGTTCCCGAGCCTGGTCCTTGGGTTTCATGTCCATGTTTAATTGGCAAATAACTTAAAGATTCAAGAGTCAAAATCTGAACTAAAGTGCCTGCTGGGAAAACATGAGATGCAGTTTTTAAAAGAAAAAAAATTGGCTGCTGTCAGAAAAATGGATTTTACTTTCTGTTTGTATTGAAGAAGCCTCAAAGGTCTTTAATGAGAACAAGAAGAGTGAAAATCCATGTTAAACTGGAAGGTTTGGTGTTTTTCTCAAGGACCAAACTTGTCTGCCCCCAATGTGTGTTTCTCTTTTGTTGTTTTCTCGATGTGTTGTCGTTTCCTTTTTGTTGTGTTTTTTTTTGTTAATAAGCAAGTGCAAGATCCACACAACCTTTTTTTTAAAAACAGAGAAGAAGTAATTACAATCAGATGAAAAGTGACACTCGGTAAACAATACAGTTCTTACAGTCGGACATTTATAAAAACCCCTCCACAACATTTTAAGCACAACACGTGTCACAGTTGGATCCTGCACTTTCTCCCCAGACATTCCCTTTTATTTGTTTTCTCTTGTCATTACTTAATCTTTGTGCACATTTTAGTTTTTATTTTATTTTTATGGTTTGGCTTTTCATCCCCGTAATTATTTACATCAAGACGTTACAGAACAATGATGTCGTTCACCAATCAAAGGAAGATGGTCAGTCAGCCTTCTCTCTCTGATCCCAGATATTCATTAACGAGGATGAAGGTCTATTCCAATCGGAAAATTCTCAAAAGAAATATGCTTTAGCCCGTGTTTGCCCCTGTAGAGCAGGAGAAACATCGGAATTACTCGTCTTGATTATGTGGCGCCAATCGTTTAAAGTATGTGACATCAAAGTGTTTGTTGTTGAAGCATTAAAAGACCTTTTTCGTGGCGGACAGTTTGACCCAAGCAGCGAAAGTCCAGGTGAAACTAATGACATTAACCATGACTTTAAAGATGAAGTCAGCAGTGGTGTCATGAACTACACCTGTGCTTCTCCTGCTCCACCACGTCAAAACGTCTGCTGTTTAAAAGGTCTCTTACATTTCAGTCAGAGAATAAATCTGAACAGAAACGTCGACTGTGTTTCTTCTCTTATAATACGTTACGGCATTAGGTTTAGAAAAGGGAGACTTTGTGTAGATGTTCACTTTCAGCACAGACAATTCTGAAACGGGGATATACACATATAAATGCACTAAGGCGCTCTTTACATGTTTGCATTATGTTGAGACTGTCGTCACATTATCTCTCCTGTGTATCGGCCTGGGCTCGGCCTGAGCTCGGAGGACTGCAGCTGCATCAGGGGACGTTAAAGCTCCTGAAAACTTGCTGTTACATTGAAAATTCATGATGGAAATATGGCCATATTTATTCACGAAGAAGTCAAAACTCCTACTAATAAAGACATTGTAGTTAGAGGATTGGATAAGAGGATTAACATCACTCTTATGTCTGTTTAAATATGAAGCTACAGCCACGTTAGCTTAGCTTAGCACAAAGAGTGGAAAAGCTAGCCTGGCGCTGTTCAATGGAATCCAATCTGACGAGGTGTTTTTCCCTGTTTTCAGTCTTTCTGATTACAAAACTGGTTGCAGGTGCGGTTAGATCGATATTGTTTAACAGTCATCGCAAAAGCAGACAAATACCACACCCGTTGTCGGATTATGATTTTAAAAAACCTGCTAAATCCACCAAAATATGCAATTATAATCTTGCGCGAAATCCGCAAAAGTGTAGCGGGACAATTGTATTTTCATGTCAGACGGAAGTTTTCAGGAGCGCGTTAGTCAGGGAATCAGTGCACGTTGCAGAGATGCAGTGTCGGGGACGAAGGCCGGCCTCAGAAAGTGTGTTTCTGTGATAGAAAGCCAGTGTGACGTGGTGGTAGCTGCAGAGTGCCGGTTCCTGCTAGCTTTGCTCCGCCTCTTCAGGACTGGAACAACGCAGGCAGTCAACTCCACTGAATACGACTAGAATGATTAGAAATGATGCTTTTTTTAAGTTGCTTCATGCGGGATGTTGTACATGTGTTTTTGAATAATAGCTATAAATCAACTATTGGCTTTGATTTTGTTTTTTTGGGTTTTTTTGCTTGTGATTGTTGCTGTCGTGTGTATTTCAGCTTTGTACGAACTCAGTTGCCTCAAGTATCGAGATGGTTTTGCAGCACTGCTATAAATGTTTTCTCAAGGTTAATCTTCCATGTTCTCAATAAATCAGCTAACATGTTCATCATCACGACAACTGTGCCTTACTTAATGGAAACTTTAAGTTCTGTACATCACGTAAACTCAGCTATACTGTTAAGATACCTGCTTTTTGGTAACTTTAATTTGGCTCATGATTCCGTTTCCCTTCAGTTAGTTGAGAACTTTGCACAACACGTGTTCAGCAAAGGGAATTTGTGCTGCAAGACCGTCATGTTAAAGATCAGTAATGTGTTTTATGTGGATGCAAATGACCGCTGATCTCATCTCCATTCTCTCACGCTGTTCGCTCTGATGAAGTGGATTTCAAACTGTGTCAGACTGATTTTTTTTTTTTTTTAGTATTTTAGGATTTATGGAAATAAAAATTGCAGTGCTGCCCTGGAAACTCTGAGTTAATGTTTATTCCTTTTTTTCAAAAACTGCTAAATGACTTGGGAGTTTCTTCCTGTCAGGTGATCATGCATTAACCATGACTGTTGTTTTTGTTTAAAGTCTTCCATTCAGCCTGAGACATTCACCTCTCTGCTCTCTTCACTCTCTTCACTCTCGTCTAGCTGAGGAATGCCAGACTGATGCAGACAGCTTCCTTGTTCCCATAGCTGTCGGAGTTGCCCTGCTTGTTCTCATTGTTATCGTTCTGCTGGCCTATTTCATCGGGAGAAAGAGAAACATGGCCGCTGGCTACGAGTCCTTCTAGTTAAACTTCCCTCCTATCGATGTTAAGGCTTTACAAGGGATAATAAGTGTTTCGCCTCGCTGCCTTTTGAATGATTCTGTGTTATTAATGTTGCCACGTCTGCCTGCCTGTATTCATAAAGGAAAAGTTTGACACTTTGGGGAAAAATGCTAATTTGCCTTCTTGCAGAGTTAGTGCACATTTAACTTAATGATTAGTGAACTGTTTCCTGTCTTCATGCTAAGCTAAGCTAGGCTAACAGATTCCCAAAGTTCTCATGTTTCCCAACATGTCAGACTACTCCTTTAAGAATGTCTTTTGTTCATGCTGCCTGAAATTAAAGGTCCCATATTGTACGAAGTAATACGTCCATGACTGATTTTAAAAGCAGATCTAGTTGATATTTGAATACTGTGCAAGTATCGAAACACTCAGCAGAGAAAATATTCTTTGAACACATTTAAACGAGCAGCCACGACTCCCTTCCTGTTGTGATGTCACGGCTATACAGTCACCTGCTCAGGCCTGTGAGAGCTGACCAATCAGAGCAGACTGGGGGGCGGGACTTAAAGAGACAGGAGCCTTCAGACAGTGGATGAATAAAGATCCTGCAGTCGTGTCAAAATAAAAGCATGAACCTGAAAGTGATGATAATACGGGACCTTTAATGTTCATCTGAAATAATAAGTAACAACCAGGTGTGTGACTTCCTGTTTGTGCCTTAACACTTCCGTCTAATTCACACTACATTCACCGGATGATTCCACTTCTTTTCCAGGCTCTGATCTCATTTTCTTGCTTCGTTTTCTCTTCATGGAGTATATAAATCCTAAATCCAGTTTCCTGCTGACTAAAACACTAACCTGCTGTCTGTCTGTGTGTCTGTCTCTCTGTCTGTCAGCTGAGGAATGCTTCCTGGACTCTGATTTGAGCTTTTTGGTGCCAATTGCAGTGGGCGTGGCACTCAGCTTCCTAATCATCCTTGTGCTTATCTCTTACCTGATTGGCCGGAGGAAGAGTCGCACTGGCTACCAGTCTGTATAATCTCAACACCCTCGCTGCTTCTTCTTCCTCTCGCACCCCTCTCAGCCCTCACAGCTCTTTAAAAAAAAAAAAACACCCTCCCGACCACTTCAGTGCATCAGAAGCCTCTCAGATTCCTGCTTCTTTCTGTCTCCCTCAAAATAACCTTTAGCTTATTTCTCGTAAAACAGTTTGAAATTTGTCCCAGCGAGCCACGCCGATTGTTTTCCTCAGTTTTTTGGGTTGTTGGTTTTTTTTTTTTTTTGCTTTGATGCCAATGACTGAAGCAAGTACCAAAACATTTATGATCAATATTGCATCGTTTGATTGTAGATTGCATGTTTTGAAAAATTAAAACTTCTGGCTGTGAGTAGCCGTCCTCCTCCTCCTCCTCCTCCTCCTCCTCCTCAGAGAGCCCTCCCTCCTCTCTCCAAACCCCAGAGAGGCTTTTCCCTCTCGGTTTCTGTGCTGTACAATAGTATATGTGTAAATTACTCTCTTGTATAGAATGAATGACATTGATTTTTGATGACGTGAATGTACGAGCAAGCTAACAGGATACACTATTGTCGTTCACATCCCAGGCGCCACTGTTTTAATGTTTTCTTTAACCATCATGTGACATAAATTAACAGCTAAATGAACCTACTGTTGCACATGTATCACTTAATTTTTTAGCTTGAAGAAAGGGACACTAACTTATCATGACACTTTACCAGCAATGGGACCACTTTTATTGTTTTTGTTTGATGTTAGGTGTTTGTTTCCGTCACTCATGTCAGGAAGATTTAGGACTTACTTTCTTTAAATGTACAATTCTCCTAAAAAAAAAAAAAAACATTCACATTTGAGTATTTTGGTAAATCGATTTTAATGTTGTTCCTTTTTATAATCCCGTGTTATTTCACAAGTCAAACGAATGGATATCGTGGCTGAATCTCTTTAACGTGGTTTAAATTTAACCTACATAACCAGAATCAAACTTGTTCAGAGTGAAACCCCGATGACGACCACGAGAGATGCTTCTAAATTCAACATGTTATTTGAACCGATCCTCGGTTCTGTACGTTCGTCCACTCCCCCTCGACAGTTTCGTGCCTTTCTGTTGTGCACCTCTGAGTTGCTTGCTTGAAGCTTGTCTCCATTTGATGAAGAATGTGATATGATGAGCTTGTTTAACACAAGTGGGGAACAAAATTAAATAAAGTTTCGTTCTTGTTTTGTATCACTGTCGTTCTTTTAACGGTCTGTGTCCCAGCTGAGAACTGGACCTTAAGGTTTAATGGCAGCAAACTAAACATTCACGCCGCTGCGATTGCTCAAACTGTTGGTTCGACTTTGATCTGCAACGTGCTTTTTATAACCTGTAATGTCACACAGAGGCACGACTCCAGACATTATTGGCGGGTGGGCAGGTTTGCCCAGAGGTCACGCTGGTTGATTTCAGCTTATCTTATTACTGAGAGTCGTTGGGAGAGAAGGTTAACCTGTGTGTTGCAAAATAACCAATTATTTTACTCGAATTATTGACTCAACCCTTCTTTTTTTGCAACAACCTGCACTTTGTACTTGATGAAGGCGACAAAGTAAAGACATGACGCTAAAGCTTTGTTAGTGTGTCTACTATCAACACGTTCTGTTGGTCGGTCCAGACTGAAATATCTCAACAAATGTTGACAGGATGAACTGGGAGACGAACCCCAGTGAGTTTGTGTGATCTCCTGACTTTTCCTCTTGCGCCGCCATGAGGTCCACATCTGTGATTCTGTGGTAAATCTCAGCCGCTGCAGGACGGTTGGCGATAAATGTGAAGATAAAATGTGATGCCTTTACTTTGCGTCTAGCGCCATGATCATCAGTGCTTTCATATCCAAATATGTGCAAAACTAATGAAGTTCCCGTCATCTTCAGCTCTGGTTTGTGTTGCCTGCTGATCAGCATGGTAGTAAAACTAAACTGACATTTGTTAGCATTTAGCTCAAAGGCGGTTCAAGTCAGTTTAATTTGTATTTTGACAATTCACAGCAAAAGTTATGAGAGTTGGAGCAGATCTATACCATACTCTTTAATTAGTTAATTTAAATAGATCCAACATTTCCCCCCATGAGTAGCTCTGTGTGCCTTTGAACAGGCTGAAACCTCCAGCAGAACCGGACACAGTGGTGGGCGGCCATCTTCCTAGACTGGCTGGTAGTCCAGCAGCACTGTGTCTACACACAGACTCCCAGAGCCACTAACATAATTATATGGCTTATAATGAAAGAAATTAATAAGGATATAGTTTATGTTACAGGAACAATACCTTAAATAAACAAAATAAACATTCCTTTTGTTAACCCAGTTACACTTGTGATCAATAAAATCTTATAAAACTACTGTAAAAGAAATCAAAATTGGGAGGTGATGCATACAAACTGCAGTCAACATGGATAAAAAACAGGATGTTAGAATCCTATCATGAGTTATGATAATGAGTGTATTTAACATGTTTTACAGCTGGGATCTCTGGTCAGTTTCAGACGTCTGAAACGTAAAAAAATTAGCAGATAAGGTGTAAAAAGACTGTAAATCATATTTTAGACGGTGGCTGTTTAAATGTATTTACCGCCGGATAAAATTCAAGGTTTCATAGTAACTTTACAACTTATAAAGATCTTCTGAAAGTGACACTTTAGACACGTTAACGCTTGTCTAGAAGCTGATGTCCAGTCTGAAGTCTCGGAGGAAGAAAACTTGCAGTACATACAGAACATTGTATTTATTATAAGAGCTATGATAGGAATAAATACAACATTGATGCCAAGTTTAGTAGCACAGTTCAGGCAGGATTAATACTATCACAACATAGTTACACTTTGTTTTTAAATGGTACAAACCTTTCCAAACTACTTCACAGTACAGTATGTCTCTTTATTGATCAGTCTTGTGTAGTATTTCATTTTCAAAAGCAAAATGTTTTTACAAAAGAAGGCAAGAAGTGGCTTGTGATGCTTTATCATAAATGTATAATTCTGCTCTATTCAACAAAAATATAGTAATAGTGTATTTGCAGTCATTTATTATCTTTTTCTTTTTTTTTTACTGTGTAAGTACAGTACAAGTCCTGCTTTCAGTGTTTGCATGATAGTTCTTTGAATTCTTACAATATACATGTTTGAAAAATATAATGCAAAACAAATTAGTACACTTTATCACACAAAAATGTGCACACGTAACCATAATCTAACCCGATAAAACAATACTTCTAATCGCCTATTAATGGTTTAAGTCTTAATTGGATTTGCATAGCCAGAAATGCTAACTATTATTGGGCAGAGTGTAATTTAGTTTGATTAATCTTCGCTAAGCGTTACAATAATATCAGGAATTGAATTGTAACTCACTCTACACACTTGTCCTGTGCTCAGCACTGTTTGTTGTGGGTGCAGGTGCCGAAGCACGCTCAAGGTACAAAGATACAACAGAAACACAAGAGTAAATATCTACTTCTTGAGGGATTCACAGCAGAAGACACGGATATTTAGGTGAAAGATGAGGAGAGGGAAATTACATATTTCATGGGAAATAATATTTCAACATCATTTTTTTTTTTTTTCTTGTACATTTTCCTGCCTCATGGTCACGGGAGCATCCTGCTGGCAGCGGCGTCTTCGCCCTTACGCTCCGACGTCCAAGGAGAAGGTCACGCTGCCCAGGTAGCGGTCAGTGGGTGAATCGTTGATGATGCCCTTCCCGTTCAGTTTGCATTGTACCTGGATGTGAGTGTCGTACTGCAATCTTGAAAAACGCACAGCCACCACCGGTGCGGAGTAGTTTACCTGAGGTCGAGACATGACAGGTGTTATTTCAGCGTCTGGCTGCCCACAACAGGTTTTTTTTCCTCACTGATGAAACTCTCACTCACATGTCTGGCTTTCCCGTAGTATGGATAGTACTTCAGGTCAAAAATGCTTTTAGGAAAAAATTGGATTTCTCCCAAAGCCTCTGGAGGTCCTCTCTGAAAGACGAAGAAGTTACGTTTGACATTATTTTATTGACACGTCGATGAGATAAAATTATAAGCATGACATTGTTGTGATACTGTACCTTAACTCCACAAGTCACATTTACTGGTTTGCCCCTGCCGGGTAAGTAACCAAGAATCTATTGAAAAGTAAGAATAGTGAGAAAAAGGTGTCATCGTGCAAACAGGAAACACGGTTCACGGTGTCTTGAACACTAAACACTAACAGATGTTGGTTGAAACGATTCAGTGTGCAGAAAAACTCTCATTTCTCTTTGAATGTTGTGCTGTTCTCTGCCTCAAGGTGCCAAAATTCTCCCCAATGTAGTTTTCACCAGTGTTTGTTGGTTTGTAATGCGGATGACACAAAAACTACTGAACGGATTTCTACAGAACTTGGATGGAGGATGGGTTTTGGCCAAGAATAGACCCCATCAACTTTTGGTGAGGATCCAGGAATTTGTTCTCACTTTCTTTAATATTTAGGGCGTTTCTTGACATTTAGTTAATTTCCCAGGGAATAATTTTAACAAAACCAGGTGTATTAAGGTGGCTGGTACCTACGAGAACAGCTTGCTGTGCGTTAAGGAATAATTGATTTAATTAAAGGGGATTGTTGGGCCTTGGAAGAGGTATACTCTCTACAGAGTGCCCAGTTCTGCACGTTTCCACTCAGCATGTGAGACCTAAAGTAATGCACTTTACAGCCACAAGATGTCACTCACTATGAAAACCTGCGAGCTGGTCCACTCTGTCCCGGCTGTTTCATGTTCCCTCTTTTGTTTCTTGTGCTGACATACGTGATTGCGCTTCGCAGTGCACAGTTTTACAGGGTTTGGTGGCTGACTCTAATCTTACCCGGTTCATTCGAAGGAGGACGCATGGCTTTCCCTGAGAATAGCCATAGTGGGGGTCCTTCAGCCCCGAACAGTCCCCCAGCAAGGACCTCTTAAACCGACACGCTTTGCGCTCCGCGCTCTCCTCCAGGTCGTCCTGCATGAAGTATCTGTCCTGTGTGCACTCGATATTCTTCCTCTCCTGAGCGCCATCGTTATACGCTGCGAAACAGAGAGCAGGGGGAAAGAGGAGAGCAGAGAGGGAGGGAGGCAGAATGAAGAGAGGAGGGCATAAATAAACCCCTGCTACAGCAATCCCCTGCCAGACTCAGGCCTCTGATTAAGGAAGCTTGACAAAAGCGGGCCGTGAAAAAAAAAAACGCTTTGAATTGCTGCACTTTGCCCACAAAGAGGCTTCCCTTCCCAGCATGCCCTGCAAGAACTAAATGGAAAAAGAGGACAAAGGTGGTGAAGATGAGGATTAACTCATTGCACGCCCGCTTCGTTTTAAACCTCATCAGAGTGACTTTGAAATTATCGCCCACAATCAGAAACCTCTAATGACTCACATTTTAGATAATCATCCATTGACCTCGTGTACTTCTTCCAGGATTTGCGATCAGAGGCGTTGAAGGCAATCTCGTGGCCTTCTAGGTGTGGGGCCATCGTCATACCTGCCAGTGGAGACGCAGAGACAGTCAACTGTGCTGAGACTCAAGTAGAAGCAACAGAAAGACGGACACTGGAGCTAGGCTGGGCCGATATCCAACATTACATATCGCGATATTTCTGTCCTGCCACTATATCGCGATAGACGATACATCATGGCCGCTTCAGCTGCAGCAACAGCCCAGCCCTTTCTAAATAAAAGTCTGAAGATGCCATAACAGCTCTTCAATATTCGATAAAATCGCATATGACGGCCAACATCGCGGTATTTGCTAACATCTAATATCTGCCCGAGCCTAACTGGAGCAAAGGGACGAGACTGAATTGAGTTTGGGCTTATATTTACCTGGTGGCATCACTCTATCGTTGAAGGTTGGATGGTAGGGACTAATAGACCACATGAGGCAAAACAAACAGCCGCCAAACATGGCTGCAAGAAATGTATAAAGTGCAGCATAGAAGAGAAGGATGAGGCCTGAAAGAGGAGAGAAAAAGGGGAGTTACTAAAGCATAAA
Source organism: Diplodus puntazzo (assembly GCA_963678695.2). Taxonomy (NCBI): domain Eukaryota; kingdom Metazoa; phylum Chordata; class Actinopteri; order Spariformes; family Sparidae; genus Diplodus; species Diplodus puntazzo. The sequence goes on from OZ023158.1 coordinate 30,203,346, forward strand.
GTTGGTTATATAACAGACATCTCCCAATAAATCAGATCTGAATGGAGAGAAACAAAGAACCACAAAGGCTTTCCACTTTTTTTCCACAGACTGTGTGGTCTGACTGAACTCCAGCTACTGTCCCCGATCAGGACACTCACTAATTTGTTTACTGACACAAAAGCACTGCTGTCCCTTTATGTCTGGAACTTGCAAATAACCCCAAGAGTTTCTGTACTTAATGCACTGTACTGAGCTTATGTGGGAACCCAGTAATAAAGAAACCTCTACAACTATCAATGTGCTGCAATTTTCAATTAACAGTCCATTAGCAACTAATCAAGCCAAACGTGCCCTAAATTAAATGGCTTTTGCTGTGCAGGCAATTTCACAGGGGACTAGCTGCAGCCAGCCTTGCGTCCCCAGAGCCACAAAGGCCTTTCTGTTTGAGCTCAGTGAGAATTCTCCCAGCTGTCCTTTCACTCAGGAACACAGTGAACCTCCGGTTGCCATCGTAGTGAAGGTCTTTTTGCAGCCATAGAGGCCCGGCCAGCTCCAAGGAGCCCCAATCACCCCACTCTGGTATTGTGTCCTCTCTTACACACTCGTCTCACAGCACACACAGCACAGACTTCAACTCAGGGCCTTTCTTCCTCAGACACATGGGCCCCACTCCTCCACAAGTGTGCACACACTGGTTATGTAGCTGAAACGAGCTCTCCTCAGCCCCGCGTGGGATCCAGCATTTTCAGCAAGTTAATACACACTTTGCATCGGATATGCTGTCTTCTAAACTCAGTTGGATCATGTTATGCCATTGTGCGGCGGTGGAGCTGCGGGGGAGGGGAGGGGGGGGGCCGGCAGCGTCACACGGCAACGACCCTGGAATACCAAGAGGCTGCTCCATCATCATTGACTCAACAATCTCGTCCAGTCTGTCACTTCTGCCAAAAAAAAGAACCAGTTCGCCTGCACCACCACCATTTGGCAGACGGCTCTATGGAAGAAAAGACGAGAGCATCTCTACGTGTTTAACTGCAACTGAGGGGCCATGAGCATGTTAAGTTCAGCGATGAGGTCGCCAGGGCTTTGGGAAAGAGGCTGTGGAGAGCATGGTAAGATGTGGAGGAATGTGATTCCTGGCCAATGTGAGGCCCGGAACAGTGCTCTCCCGCTGGGGATACGTCCCCAGGCAGTCTGTTTTTGTCGGGACACTCTGAATCGTCCATGCACCTATGTAAACATTGAGCATAAGGACACACACACACTCGCAGCACAGTGAGCGGAGTCACTGGACTGCAGAGACATTTCTCACCCTCTAAACTGTTCCAGAGTGCATCTTTTAAAAACGCACAAACACCAAGTCAGAGCTCGTTTAAGATGATTCAACACACACACACACACGATATCAGATCTGTAATTATTCTACACATGCATTAAAGACAAAGTACTTTTGCGTCAATCCGAACAAAACACAACATAAAACCTGTCTTTCTCCATCAACTCACTCCAGCTCTTCCCGGAGCGACCCATGAATTCGTTGGTCTCTGCATTCCACAGGTACGTCTTCAGGTCGTCTATCTTCTGGTGGAGCGTCCTCTTGGGTAACGGCCTGCGCTTCCATCTCTCAAAGTTCAGGTCTTCCTGCTCTAGAGGCTGGTGCTCGGCCAACTCCTCCTGCTCTTCCTCCAGCTCTTGGCCATGTTTGAGAATCACTTTGTGAGGCTGGTGGAAAGAAGGAGAAGAGAAAAAGCCCTCACCACACATATTCTCAACTGCTAAGCTCTGCAGTCGACCTATTTTTTCTTTTCAAATCACTGCGGGAAAAAAAATGGCATGCCTTCTGCTCCGAGTATGACCGATGATATAAACTGCCAGAGAGTGCTCTGCATATTAATGAACATCGCACTGCTGGTCCTGTCCCCTGTTTCTGCAAATTATAAACCCGCTGGTGACCTTTCTGGCACTCGTTGGGAGAGCTGACCTCCTCTGAGTGGACCCTCCTGCTTGGAGCAGCAGCTGCAGACAGCAGAGCTGGAGGGTCATTCTGACAGCCAGATGTTACTCACTGTCTCTCAGCATCCACGGGACAGGACACACAGATCCCAGAGGAACTACGAGTCACTTCATTTTGTGAGAGATTGGCCTTTAAAATAATACTGCTGTTAAATGTTTAAAATGCTGTTGTGAGCTTTTAGTTTGTGCCTAGAACAACTTTTGACTTAATTTCAACTGTGCTTTTCTTTTCTTTTTTTTCTCAAAATGTCCTTAAGTGTTAGAAGACAAGTGTCTTAATGTGTGCTTGTGCGAATAAAGTGATGGAAAGTTACATGTTTTCTATTTAATTTCAGCACTTACAACACTTGGTGGATGGTTTTTAAGGAGCGTCTCTTCAGCTCCTCCCTCTGTGGAACTGGGCTCCATATTCTTCACAGAGAGAGAGAAAAAAAAGGTATTTGTTATACCGACCACATCTACCAGTGCCATCGAAGTCAAGCGACACATCTTCGCAGACATTTTCAAAACTTTTTCCACAAGCTATAATGAACGACTTTCATCCAGAATCAGACACAATCCGACAGAATTATCTTCAGCTGCAGCAAATAGAATATCAATAAAAGTTCTGACATACCTGAAGTTTTCTTTTCAATAAAAACGCGGGTTATTATGTCGAAGAGCCCTCTTTGACCCCCAGAGAAAAAAAAATAGTGTTTGTCAAAAAGTGTTTGGGGATTTCATTAGAAAGTTTAAGGCATGTAAAGGGGACCGGGTTGGAGAACCTCCTTCAACTAGGCGCGCATCATAGTGAATGAACGCTGGACAGAGAAAAACTGGGGGTGGGATGCAAAGTGCTTTTTTTTATTGGTCCCGGAGACGTTTTGGCAGCGACCTGGACCACAGAACTGCATTCTGTACACGCACACCATCATCCATTGTCTGCTAAGCTGGGCTAAGACTGAGGCAAAACCTGCCTGAATGCAATATTTACAGCTTAACCCCGACACAAGACACTGTTGTCAATCAGCGTCTGGCTGCGTAATGTACGCGCGTAAAGACGCACGGCCGATGATTTCCTCTGATCGTTTAATATTATTATTATTATTAATCTGACGGGTGTGGAACATGAATCAAGTGTATAATGAATGTAATGTCCGTCTTGAGGTGTTGACCCTGCACATGCATGCATACTAATCCAGTTGCCAACCTCCATTAAAGGCTCCTGCAACAACTGCCCACCAGAAGCTTCCCTCTGCTGAGGTTCAAGCCGTCCTCACGTCTGACCCCATCTGCACTCCGGTCACGTACCGCAGTTACCCCCGTGTAAAACTGAGGAGAGGGGGGAACTCTGGAGAGACCCTTTTTTCTTCTTCTTTGACATGAAAAGAGAAGTTGCGTCATGGAAAAAAATCTGTTCTTTGAGATTCGCGCGGCAAAAACGTGCACGTGTTCGTGTGTGTGTGTGTGTGTGTGTGTGTGTGTGTGTGTGTGTGTGTGCGTTTATGTGACTGAAGGCCAAAGAGGTTTCTCACCACATAAGGACATTTACAGAACATCCTGCAGGGAAAGTCACTGCAGAGTGATGCCAACTTTATTTCTAAGTGTGCATGCCATCTAAAAGTATCCCCACTGCTTAATATCAGAGTACATGTTCGCTGGATTGTGCCTCCAAGAGGTCGGATGGGAATTTGTGCAAAGCAAAGCTCCAAAGCGCCTCTGTTAACCCCCTCAATCCTCTTCTGTGTCTGTGTGTGTGTGTGTGTGTGTGTGTGTGTGTGTGTGCAATTTTATTTATGCTGGAATGTACTTGGAACAATTTGGGCAGCTCCAGAGTGGATGTGTCCTGTCCTGCACACTGTTTCTGAAGAAATGTGAACTGTGTACAAGAATCCATTATGTCAGTTTGTTTAGGAAAATGTTCCTGACACATGCATGGGATTTTGGGGGAGTGATGCAGATTAAGCAACTGATATCATGTTAGAATAAAAAATAATAATAATAGGGTTGTGCTTTCATTTTAAAATCAAACAATTGTGTGCACAGCAATAGTAGAGTGAGCATTTAGGATGATTAATTCAGCCTATCAGGCAAAAGTTACCGTGTGTAGAGAGTTGTAGACAAGATATTAAAACACACATGTCATCTGCATCCCCCTCAAAAAGTCTGCAAAATATGTCAAACAAAAACTGGCATTTTATTTATTCAGTAAATTAAATCACTGTATTTTTAATTAATTAAATAAAATAACATTCTCTGTAAAAAGTTCATTTCTGAAGGTCCAATAATATTTGAAACATGTTTCAACAGGGCGAAGATTAAAGTTCCAGATGGGAAACACTTAATCTTATTATTTATTGAGTTAGTTTGTGAGTTGCTCATTATTTTGTCATTGGTAAAATGTTATTTTATGTCTAAATTATCATAAGGAAATGTGTGTGATTGCTCTATTCTCATATCTGACTTGTGTTTTCTCTTTCTACTGCTGTTACTGGTGTGCTATAGTCCACCTTCATACCTTACATGAAATAAAATATACTAAAACAAAACGTATGTAATTTCAACGTTGTGGATTTGAAGCGATGTTATGTAAAGGAAAAATGTAAAACCTTAAGAGAAGTACGTGAAGGCGGCCTGAGTCACTATCTTTCTTTTCCATGTTTGGCTCAAGGTTTACTCTCACCACCGTGTCAAATGTTAACCTGAATTAGGTCCACAGATGTTTAACCAACATGAATAAGACAAAATGTTGCTCTTCTATACACATAACTACTATTATACAGGCATGCTGATACTCCCTATAAAAATAACAGGGACATTAGAAGTGTCACATTAGTTTTAGCTGCCTTCCACTGACCCCCGGACAGTTTTAAAATTGATATATTGTTGTTATACTGAAAATAATTACCCAGTCTGGGATCAGTGAAGTAGTTCTATTCTATTCTATTAACATGAAGGAGTGAGATTTAGTCCTGACCCTGGTTCTGTCCTAATGACTGAACTGTTGCATCTGACAAACATATTTATTGTAGCTGATGCTGTAGATTAATAGTGGGGGCCACATGACCAAACACACACACACACACACACACACACACACACACACACACACACACACACACACACACACACACACACACACACACACACACAAGAGACACCAAGAGATAGGTACATTACATGGACCAATAATCCTTTGAAAGATTGTTGAGGACTGGCACCAGAAACGTTTGATCTCCGTGTTTTACAGGTAGATGGTGCTGTTACTGTGCCGGTGAATTCTCAGGTTTGACCGGGAGGCGGTGCTCATGCTGTGCTGTGGAGGTGATGAGCTACACTCATAAGTCTCACAAGTCCTCTCACACAACACACTACTACTGTAGTTGAACATACATTGCTTTGTATTTTTTTTTGTAATACATTGCACAGTAATTTGTAGTTATTTTAATTGTAATTTCATAACTGCAATCTCATTCACTCTCTTTTTTTCTCTCACTCACACACAGACACACACACACACAAACAGACACACAAAAACATAATCAATCTTTGCAAACCCTCACTTTATCCGCATCTCAATCCCTTCCTCTCACACACACTTTTACTGTCGTATGACTGTTTACATACATTGTTTTGCAATTGCTATTGTTATATTGTAATTTTTAATTTTGTAATTGCAATCTCACTCACACTTCACGCACAGTCTCACTCACTCATTCACACACACACACACACACACGTGAAGAATGTGAAGTCTGAAAATACATTTGTTCAATTTTTAATAATTCAGGGTATTTTTATTGGGGGGGGACAATTCATGTTTTTCAGAAAGGAACCCATGGACAAACCGCCAGGTGGGTGCACGTAATACATATCACTTTTACTTTATTTTATCTTTTAAATTTATCTAAAAATATTTAGTATTACTGCTGTTATTATTACTACTTGTATGTGCTTCACTCTGTATAATATTAAAAATCTAGTCTTTGTTTTTAAATTAAAAACGACATTTTTCGATGATTTTACTGACGTCATCTTGGAACGTTAACCGTTAAAGTTAGCTTCCAACATTAAACTAGCTAATTATCTCCAAAATGGCGGATGATGTATCTTTCCGTTAATGTATGCATGTGATTATTTTTTAAATCTATCACGAAAGACTGAAGTATTATTATAATATCAACTGTATTAAGTTGATTTTTTGATTCAAAATTACGTGTGCGAGTGAGAGGTTACACCTACTGACAGGTGAGTAACGAGTAACGGCCGCGTACTTTAGCTAGCCTCGGTGAAAGTATCGTTACACTTGCTTTGAAACAACAACAAGTAACGACCGTAACTGTACTTGTTTTTTTGAGTAGGTGTGTGACATGCGCACACACAGCCAGCAGCAGCAGCAGCGAAGCGACCCGCTGTCCCGACACCGACACACCGTGAGAACACAGACCGACGGACGAGTGAGCTGCCGCGGGGATGTAAATGAGACAGACTCGGTGTCAGCGAGGACGGAGGTGGACGGTTCGTCAGAGAATGCAGCAGCAAGCGGGGACACCGTTTGCGTTAGCTTACGATTGTATGCAGCTAACTCTTGATTGTATAGCGATTACAACCGAGTCGTGATTATTGTGTGTGTGTGTTTTTTTTCTGGCTTATTTGCAAGAGGATCGACCGGCGGACTGCGTTAAACATCCTCCGGCCGGGCAGCATGCCTCCTCCTCCTCAGAGCCTCCAATCCAGCGGGCTGACTCTCTCTGAGACAAGCATTGGTAGGTGTGTGCAAGGTCAACGGCGTGTCTGCAGCAGCCTGTTTTATTATTATTATTTATCATTTAAATAATGTACTCGTTTCAGCAGAGTGCTTGGATTTCTACTGAAAAAGCGTGTTTTAATTGTTCGTTCACACCATAGTTGATATTTCGAGCATTTAAATTTGTATTTTCTGTCGGTCAGAAATCCTCATTTTGCTCACAAAGGCGGACAAAAACACTCGTTGCATCACCAGACTGTGTTTTTTTTTTCTGGTCCAGGCCGCAGCGCGTCACTGCAGGTGCGGCGACGTTGAGTAACCACAGCAGCCTGGATGGTTGTGAGTGCCTGACACGGATTTTTTGGCAGGATGCTCGGCTGCTACCAGGAAAATCAATGGAATAAAATAGTCTAACCGTGTGAGGAAGAGTCAGTGTACATTATGTACATTTTAGTGCAGCCTTAAACAAGTAACTCTCCGTAGACGGCAGTAGATTGTTGGTGGGTGCATAGTTCTGCTGTCCTTGCACAAACTGAGACTTTAGACTTCTTTATCCTTGTGAATCAATTAGGGATGCATCATATGGATTCCTGCCAGCCGATACCAATAACTGATAACTACCTGCTTCTCCTTGGCCGATAATTTAACATTTTAAATTTTTATTTCATAACCTCTTGTTTATTTACACCGCAGGGTGGTAAACGGCTATGATGCAGTGAGCAAACATGGACAGTTTCAGCTCTAGTAAGATTTATTGTGTTAAAACAGGTGGACTTTAACCCTCTTGGAATCATCGCAGACATGCACTGCCGATTTGCAATCGTCATCGTCGTTGTCATCCTCTGAAACTGTAAAAAAAAACAAAAAATATATTTGTAGTAGTGCTGTCACGATACTGGAATTTATACCTTTGATACTGTACATTGAGAAATATTAATATTTTGACACGAGGGGGAAAAAAACATTGAAGTGTAGTCTGCAGATGATTTGTCAGTTTGTAACGGGGAATGGACCCAGTTTGTTTCATTACCTTCAACTAACAAGCTCTTTTCATTCTTTAAGATTATTTTTCACCGTATAGATTGTAAGTGGCACAAATCTCAGTCAGATAAAGGATCAATCATTCAGACCAAGTAGACTTTCAACACATTCAACTAAATGAGAGGAATGCTTTCAGTGTTGTAAAAAGTAAATAAAATTCCAGACATTGTTGTAAAATATTACATAAGTAAAAGTGAAAATGACTCGTGCAGTGGTCTCTGAGATTCAAACCGAAGGAATGAGATTAAATACAATCATCAATAACTTCACTGAAGCATGTCGGAGGAGACAGTCACATGTGTTGTTTCAGTTCACTGTGATTCAGATCTTTGAGACCAGGAGAAGGAAACAATCTGCAGTACAGACCCACAAGAGGAAACGTAGTCTTGAGTTATAAAATCTGACGTGTATTTCTAGACCATAAATCTCAGCGGCTGCGTCCTTCACATGCAGACAACGGAGGGATAAAAAACTTTGGCCGAAACCATTAATTCCCTGCTCAGTGTAGCGACGAGTGCTGATGTGCTCCTTATTGATCTCCAGGTTGGTGCGTCAGCATTCAGTAGCGGTGATGTGTGTATGTGGTTTGCCAACTCTTGTGTTTTCGCAAATTGATGAAAACGGAGCGCAGAGATGGCGTAGATGATCTATGAGCTGTGACGAGCCTCCTGAACACTGCAGAGCTACTCGAACAGGAGAAGGTCTGATAAATGGAGTGGATTAGAACCAGAAGCAGGTCGGCCTCCTCTATATTAGCACTGTGGTGGTTTGGCAGCCGGACCACTTCTGTAATGAAGAATTCATTATAAGAATTACCCTGACAAATCTAAAATGACCAGCCACTCCCTCTGGCCTCTATCCTCGTTTCGTATCTTCAGCAGAAGGCCCTGAATGATGTCAGTGATGAGTCTCGTCCTGCAGCTCGCCTCTTTGAAGCGAAGCCCCTCTGGGAGGAGGTTCAGATAACTCTGCTTTAAGTTTAAGTGGTTTAAAAGATGTACACTACCAGAAGGTCTGTGACTCTTGAAATGTAAACCTCTCGCACTTCAAGGTACACTTTGGTCTCAAGTTTAAGGTTGTTATTCCTGCATGTTGTCAGTGTGTTTGTTGTAAAGTCAGCTTACTTACTTTCAGTACAGGATGGAAACTCTGAAACTGAAGATCACACACAGGATCAATACCTGCATCATATATAAAGCAAAGTGTGTGAAAAGTATCCGCCCTCAGTTACGTATTTATTAGACAGTATACAGAGAGCTCAGTTATTATGAAGGCAGAGTAAGAAGGTGAAGAGAATAAAGGAGGTGACATCAACGTTTTGACAGATCTGATGGAATTCAATTCAGATTTAATTACATCTTATTACTGATGAAAGTAACTCCTTTACGTACTTTGAGGCTCAAAAACAAACATTTATTTTGAAAATGGCTGCAACACGTAGAACCAAACAGATCCTTTGGAGTATATCAGGAGGTTTTTCACTCGAAGGTGCACAGTGGACATTTTTATACAAGCCTATAAACAAACAGAGCTCTAAGTACAAGGAATGGCAATTTGCAAAAGCCAACATTAGCTGAAGATGATCTTAAAAGCAATATATTTACTTATGTTTGTGTATCCATCAGTGAAAAATAGGCTTGTTATCATGGGGTGAAAACAAGAAGTGTGCATTACCCGTCCAAAAAGTCCAACAGTTCAAGAACATAGACGCTACAACCAAATCTGCTACTAGAAAAACTTACATAGTGCACCTTTAAAAAAAGAGCACAAACCATGAATATGTCAAATGGAGTATTTTATTTTCCACCCTGTGTGTCATTAAGGCAAAATGTGATCCAGGAGACGCCTGTTGTGGCGGGGAGCTACCTCCAAAGTGATTTTGAGTACTTTGCCGTGTGTTTATAAGGCGCTTGAAGTCGGAGGGTAGGAAGTAGGAAAGGGCAGATTCCTCTTTCTTCCGTCTTCCTGGGTGCGATGCGTTCACACCAGCCGTGGCGCCAAATAAACAACGGTTGGGCGCCACGACTGGTGGGACCCCGTCGCAAGACGATTTCTTGTTTACAGCCGGCGTTTGTTCACAAGCCAGGGTTTCTCTTTTTCTCATCATGAGGAACATAAGAAATTATTTTTAGAGTCAACTAGTATTACAGCTTCTCAGAATACTGCACTAAAATTTGAACTGAGCTTCGCCAAAGTCAGTCATAAGTTTTGTTGCTGGAAGCTCAGCCTCTTTTTGAGTGCCGAGTGTTTTACATAAAGTTGATTTTATTTGCGTATTTCCATAATAGAGTGCCGTACAGTACAAATAAGACCCTTGTGCAGTGTCTTTAATGTACATCAGAGCCAGGGAGACTCTCAGTCCTGTCACAAGTCTCTTTTATCACTTTCCATTACATCACTGCCTCAGGTGATTCTTCACTTATGACACTTGGGAGTAATGTTCTTTCATTTATTGTCTTGCAGGCTCCTTTAAGAGGAGGAAGAGGAAATCCATAATAGTCACAGTGTTGCTGCTCATCGTGTCTGTGCTCATCCTCATCTTCGGCCTGGCAGCGACGACCAGGACGCAGAACATCACCGTGGGCGGCTACTACCCAGGAGTCATTGTGAGTGCATGTTCACACCTGCGTGCCGCAGCAGCGGCAGCAGGCACAACACAGCAGGTCTGTTCACCGTCAGAGCTCATCAGAGTGTTTGGACCGAGCTCTTCCCGCTCCTGGACTCTGATGAAAATAATTACCGAAGGCCTCTCGAGGAGCGAATTTTCCCCACATTCATTATTCAGGATCAGTGTCATTAGAGGCTGAGTGAAGTAAAGTGTTCAGCCCATAAATGTGTTTTCTTCTCTGCAAACGGCTTTCAGCATTATAACTTATAATGTAAAGAGCTATTAAGAGGAAGCCGCTGTGTCTGTGACATTTCATGAACATGCTTCTTCTAAAGTTAACATCGAATTCATCAGATTCGTGCTTCAGATCAACACACACTGTGAAAAAAGAAGAGCTACACTACGAGAAACTAAAACTTTATTCTCGTGGGAAATAACTTCATGCATAAATTCACCCAAAAATGAAAAATTCAGTCATTCACCCCCATGCGGATGAAAGAAAACACTTCTGGAGCTTCACAGCAAAACAAAAAGTGCACTGCAGCGTTCTCATAAAACAACTCAAGTAAATGTGGAGCTTGTTTTATATACAGCTCCATACGGCTCGTCTGGTGTAATCCAAGTCTCCAGAAGCCCTGAATTGATTTGTTATGCACACACGTGATGTGCGGTCGAGGTCGTGCAGCCACTTCAGACAGGGTGGACGCTAACGGTTTTAGCTCAGCAGGTGCAGTGAAGATTACTGCTGTAGAAATGTTTTAAATAAAATCCTTTCACATTAAATTGGGATCTTGAGGCTTCCAAAGGCTTTGTTTACTCCGGCTTGTTGTCCTTCTAAAACAAGTGTTTTGAATTATTACAAGATTAAACAAGATAATTAATCTACTTCTAATCCACATATAAGATTTTAAACCTTGACAAATCACTATTTACAGAGATTTACAAAGATTGAGAGAAAGTTTGAGGCAAACTTTGATCTCACTTATCCTCAAATTAGAGTTTATTAATCCAACAGTGTATTTTGCTTATCTATAAAAGTAGATGATATCAGCGTATATATGCTGAAACGCTTCTCCTCGCTTCACCAAAACACTCCACACTTGATTCTTCCCACTGCTCCATGAAATCAAAGCGTCATAGTTAAATTAGATAAAACGTCCTAACGGTTATTTTCTCCTCTTTTTCAGCTGGGCTTTGGCTCTTTTCTGGGAATTATCGGCGCTCACTTGATAGAGAACAAGAGGCAGATGGTAAGAGGATTTATATTACCTCTGTGCATTGGGATCTCATTCAGGGCTTGATGTCTCCTTGTCTCCACAGTCACAGAGTGCTGTCATTAAGCTGTGTATCAGTCCCAATTACCTTACGACAGCTTGATTATGTCGTTAATGCGACAATAGACACAACAGACCTAACCCAGACTGCAAGTCCCACTTGGCCTGAGGAGGGTTTGTGCATCAGACCAAGAGCAAGTATCCTGGGCTTCAAGGGAGACGAGGCCAGAAATAGAAATAGGGTGTAAGTGGAGGAGGACAGATGTCCACACCGGAATGCGGGGAAGGAAACTGCAGATGAGGGGAGCAGGTGGGACGTGCCATGCAGGGACTGGCAGGACTGACATGAAGAATGAGTTTGTACCGTGACACCTTTTCCCATGATGCAACAGAGTCTGGATGTCTCAGTCAGTGTGTGTGTGTGTGTAGCAGGACTAACTGAGCTGTGACATGTTGCAACACGCCGCCTCTGATTTGTTGTTTGCCATAAAATGTTAAAAACATGTTGATATATTTATGATTTAGGTTCATTAGCATACAATTTATTGCCGACTATTTTGGTAATCGATTAATGGTTTCATTTATATTTCAGGCAAAAACACTAATTCACTGCTTCCAGCCTCTCAAATTGAAGTCTTCCATGATAGCTCTAATGGTGTCGTTAACATAATCCTGTGATTAGATTAATGTTCTGACTGGTAAAACTCTTCTGAACCACACTTAAAAACGAAATCCCTAAACCAACCTTAACCCTACCGACCACTACCAGAGTGACATCATCGGTATAACACAACCACATCAAAACCAAATGAGTCATAAACTCTCAACCACAACAATGCATCACACTGCTTCATCCATGTCAGATCACATTAATCATATAACAGCTTTAACAAATCAATCAGAGAAGCGACGAAGAGCCGAGTCAGAGCCAGAGGCAGAGACCGACCTTCTCTCCTGTCTGTCACTCTTTATGTCACAGAAAAGTTTTCACGAGGAAGAAAAAATATGTTTTGCATAGGTGTTAAAACCGCACAGCATGCACAGTGAGCAAAATACGTTAAAACACAACAGCTCGAGCGTTTTAGGTGAGAAGCTCTCTGACATCCTGTTGTGTTTGTGTGTTGCTCAGGCAATCTGGAACAAAATGTCCTCAGCTCGACCTCTGGTTATATTACATTTACTTTATTAAAAGTGTGGACTCAAGATTCAGATTTTAGAGAGCACTTTTATTTTGAGGCAGGTTGCTTTTGACGTATCTTCACTTAGTAAATTAAATATATTTTGATTTTGGACAGTTTTGGAAACTCTGACTGAGAAATTGTGATGAACACTTCCAACTACTTTCAGACATTTTGATGGATTCATTGAAAGAATAACCATTTAATGTAAGATTGATTTATTTCTCATTCTATATAAATGAATATCATATATAACTATAGATACTGAAAATGTATAAAATAAGCATAAAATGAAACCTTTAAGTATTTTAGGAACAGAAATCTTCCAATTAAAATAAATAAAACTTAGGCAGAAAATGGTGTGTTGATGGACCACATCATTCTAAAGACCTAATCAAGAAAATATATTGTTTGGACTTTAAGAACTATTAACATGTCTCATCAGCGTGTCATGTTGCAGCTGGACGTGATTGTTGACATTGTAGAAAATCTGGGTGCAGCCGTGAATCCCTGTTACCTCGAGATGTGGAAGCTGTTGCGTCACCCGCTCTGCCTCCGCCCTGCGAGCCGGGGTGGCTGCAGACAGGGTGGGGTGATGTGTAATTGAATACACGCTGCCATTCATTGAGGAGTGAGAGGAGGAGAGTTAGGAGGACTGGGGGGGAATTAAGGGTGCTCACATAAAGCTGGGCGCGGTGCCAGCCACCGACGCCACTGGAGGTGGGTGACGACTGCGGCACGCTTTCCTCCATTCAGTCCACAACCCGCCGTTCAGAGGGAAGCACATGTGCAGGATGACACACATTAATGTTGCCAATGTAACCCAATGCTGAAGTGGTGAGAGGAAGCCATTAAAAGTCAGAACAGTGCACGTTTAGGTTGTCTTATAGAAAATCATTACAGGCTGATGAATCTGATGCTCCTCTGTTGTCCGCTCAGCTGGTGGCGTCGATCGTCTTCATCAGCTTCGGAGTGGTGGCGGCCTTCTGCTGCGCCATCGTCGATGGAGTCTTCGCCGCGCGGCACATCGTGAGTTAACACCGAAGCGTCTGCATCTTTATTTAAACTGATAAATAATGAATATGGATGACACTTACGTCCAGACTTATAACAAGCTTATTAATCAATGCCACCCTCATGAAAGCTTAATACACTCGTCTGCATTAGACTTATAGTAAAATATGTGCCAGTCTGCGAGGGCATTCCCTTCATATCACGGAATCAAGCAACCCGCTGCTCCCTCCTCACTGAGACAAGCATATTTTGTGATGGAGGGAGATTGTTCTCCATTACGCAAAGTACATAAAACAATAAATAACCGCTAATGCACTCTTAAAACAATTATGCCAAAATAAGTTATGGCTGGGTGGAAAGGGAGATGAGCACCATTAGCAGGTTTTTCGTTAGCGTGTCGTGTCAGTGAAATGGAAAAGGGAAACACACTGTTGAATGAAGCAGGTTCAGGAAAAGCGAAACGATGCGGTGACACAGCAAAGATGTGAGGAAGCTGTCAGTGTTGCACGTTGTTATTTTACGGACTATTTATTACATTTATCTACATTTTTGTAGCTTGTAAATATTTCACAAATCATATTTTTGTAGCCAAATGACTGATCAAACTGATCATCCCACTGCTGCGCCCCAGGCTCGCTCTGTCAGCTAGTTTGTGGTTACTCAATTTTATTTACGAGGATCCACCATGTAACCAAAATATAAAGATAGGGTGTTTGACGCTAAGCTCCCGTTCAAAGACAGGGACCTCTAGATGAAAATGTTTCCCAGAAAAGTTCATTTATGTTGTGTTTCAGTCGGTCAGCAGACATTATGTTACCACAAACTCACTGACATAATGAATCTGGATTTTTTTTTTTGTCGAATGAAATTGCGTACAAGCTGTCTTAATTCTTACCTCCTCTTCTTCCAATTTAGCTTCCTTTCCAAGGTATTTCAGTGACGACTGTGAAGTGAAATATATAAACATGTTGTTTATTGTGCTGCAGGACCTCAGGCCGCTGTACGCCGGTCGCTGTGCGTATCACTCGGGTCAGCCTGACCGCGATGTAAGAAACACACATTTCACTTCTACGTTCACGGGACAGATGAATTCATCCTGCACGTGTTTTGCATGTGATTAACTCAAAGTCGACCCAAAGTGAAAAGACTGTGACGTACTGTCTGACTCTCAGGTGTCCTGTCAGACGTCATCGCGCTCGTCCTGTAACCTGCGTGTGAAGAGCAACACCTGTTACTGCTGCGAACTCTACAACTGCGGGAAGTGAGTACGCTGAGCGGCCGAGCGAAACCTTGTGAATCAGTGGCTACTCGCTTTGCTGTGTCGCTTTGATTGTTTGGATCTTTCATGTGTACCGTTGTGACATTTTTGTGGGAGATTTCTTTGCTCTGCAACTGCTGTTGATTGTATTAGAACAAGAATGTTTCTTTTCTGTTAACCTTTGTTTCAGAGAACATCCTCTTATGGGACTTCAGAATAAAGATGTTTTGAAAAAGTTTAGGAAATCATCCATGATTTGGAAGTAGGTCCCTTTTTTTCTAAAACCGTATCGGCCATTGATGATCAATTCATGACATTTTTCTCCTTTTTTCAATCAGTGATGATTGAACCAAAGTAATTATGTAGAATTAATCCTCCATAGAAATGTGCCATTTCCTCTGCATGTCCTTTTTGTGTCTTACTAACCATCCATGTCCTCTGTGTGTCTGTCAGATTTGAACCCAAAACATCAGAACTTTTACAGACATAGACTCATTTATCTCTACAAATCAAACCCTGTTGTTTGTCCTTCATTGTGTCCTGAATACAAATACACTGAGCCTGATTGAAGCATTTAAAAAAAAACTGTATTAGTGACTTTTGTGGCTTGACTGTAGGCTGTTTCCCTCTCTGTCCCACCCACTGGGCTAGCCGTGTGGAGGTGATAGGAGGCTACCATGAGTACACGGATGTGAAGAGCTGCCAGGACGTGGTGCACCTCTACCACCTGCTGTGGTCCGCCACCATCCTCAACATCGTGGCCCTCTTTCTGGGCATCATCACTGCTGCAGTGCTGGGAGGCTTCAAAGACATGGTGGGTGAAGTGACTGAAGAGCTGATCAGTGTGGATTTGTCAGTGCGAGCTCAAGGTTTTGTTGTTCTTCTTGTCCTTGTCAGACTCCCGCGACCGCCTCAGAGAGCTCGTCTGAACCGGAGGCCCTCACAGCTCCGGTCCCCTCAGAGCCGCCTCCACCCACCACGTCACTCAACTCGTATTACAACACTGCCCCCTGCCTGCCGCCGTACACGGCCTACGACCTGCAGGTACAGACACAGGAGACAGCATCGATGTGTGCATTCATAATGACGAATGACTTCCTCACATTAAATCAGATGTTATTGTCTTGTAAACAACCAGCATGATGTTTCATGGCAGCTGTCAACAGAAGGATGACTAATTAAAGGAAAACAAAAATAAGTTTGATGTGAAAAAAAGGGTCTGTAAGTAGACTGGGCATCCAATCGAAAACAATTCATCATGAAAGTAATGCGGTTACAATTTCAAGCACTTGATCCAAAATCCAATCACTTTACAAACAGCTCATAAGGAAATCAGAGTCCATCCAGTCTGAAAGCTCTCCCTCGCCGACATACAGCCTTTATGCCTCCTCTTCTCTCTCCTCCGTCCTCCTGCCTATAAAACCTGGAAATTGATCGCAAGGCGCTGCAGCGAAGAATGTCTGAATTCCTAAAATGCTCCTGGAGGACAGAGGAGGCTTGCCGGAGGAGCAGTGGGAGCAGGACTCTACAAATGCTCCTCTGTATTGATTAGTCATCTTGTGATTTAAGGAGATCAAATGCGCTCGTATCTCTTCCTCGGTACTAAGATGCGGACTTGAGGAAGGTAACAAGGGCACATGAACCCCATTAAGGACCCAAATTCTGAATATAACCTTAAGATTTTAGATTTGTGCCCATAATTTATCTTATATTGTGCACGCCGCTTTATTTCCTGTTGTATTAATATGTATTGGTGTGCTTTGTCCTTTGTGAACAAGTGAGAATAATTAGTAGCAGTCAGGAGTGATTCTGACACCATGTGTTGTCTTTCCTGCAGGGCTCCTACATGTTCCCCGACCCTGCAGGCCTGTCGGATGACTCCCAGTCTGGAGCCAGCCACCTGTGGCCCACCATGATCCCTCCACGCTACTCTCCTCCTCACAACCACCCCGATGAGAAGCCCCCGCCGTACAGCCCGTAACACGCCTCTCTGAGCGCAGAGGGCGCCTGAAACGTTAGCGGGTGCTGTTAGATGCCGACTGAGTGGTTTGAATGCACAGCTCCTCTGGGCTCTTCCTCACGACCGTCGAGAACTGTGACGAAGGAGAGGTGGTGAGGAAGAGGAGGAGGAGGAGGAGGACGGCCACAGAGCACGCTAACTTTGAGTTCAGCCCGTCACAAGAGGAGCGAATGTTTTGTCTCCCCGGGCACCGCTCACACTCATGCCTGCAGTGTGTGCGTCACATCAAGAGAGAGACAACCGATTCAAAGCCAGGACTGTTTACACATCTATCTGCCTTAATGCAAACGGACTCCCAGTGCCGCAGCACCTGGACTTCTCCTCTCCTCCGGCTCATGCTCTACGTTCACCTCTCTTTTAGTACAATCTGTAAACGCTTCCCGCCTCGAGCGGTACAGGTGAGCTACCAGCCTCCCGTGAGATCCATGCAGAGTTAGATGAAAGCTTTGGTGTATATCCCAGATCCGAATAAGCTAGAAAATTCAAATCGGTAGCATCGTCAGCCCAAGCAGTCGTTTGTTTAGCAGGCAGTAGTGTCAACGCACGTTATTAAAGGCAAAGTTAGTAGTAATGGAGGTGTTACATGCTTATAATGTATGTACAGCAGTATGATATACAGTTAACAGTTAAGTCTAAGGTATAGATCATGGTATCTACTTATCAACTCTTCAGTTTATCTCGATCAGTGTGTGGTGAACTTTGCAGAGCAGTGTTAATGAAGAAATAAGCTATTCTGCAGTAGTTGTTGAGACGGGGCGGTTTAACAATTACACTCCAAACCCTATTTATTGTATTTTCACTGAAAGCTGCAAAGCAGGTATGCATATATCGTCTCTCTCTCTCTGTCTCTCTCTTTCTTTGTAAGTAGTAGTAAAATCACATCTATAAGTTGGATCGTGTAGTCGTTGTCAGGAATAAACACTGAGTGTGAACAGTCAGTGCTGGATTCACTGACAAGAGATGGAAGATCATGAAAACTGAAAAAAAAAAAAGAATAAGACATGTTGTTCAGCGAGGAGGAGAGTAAACTGGTCACTGTCAGCTTTAACCACTGCTTTTTATAAGTTAAACAACACATTCTCAGGGGCTGACTGTCAGTTCCTTTTTGTCTTGCCATTAAAAAATTGTTTTGTGTAATTCAAACAGTGTGTTTCTTTTTAGCCACGCTGGCAGCGTGTCTCTGTGGACGGCACGAAATATCTCAACTACTTAACGATTCAGTGATTCACCTGCGAGTTATCCTGCGACACCAACATGAGGTTCAGTTTTTTGGTCGCCCCTCTGATGGATTTCCTTGAAATTTGGTGCAATGCTCGAGTCCACAGAGGAGATCAAACCTGTTAATAACTTTGGCCTTCCATAAAAGATAGATCACTGTTTACTCACCCACATGCCGATTGAAAATCAGGTGAAGTTTTGCAGCCCACAAAACATTTCTGGAGCTTCACAGTAAAACAGTGTTGCAGCATTAAACTAAACCACTGAAAGAAACATTAAATGACTCTGTAAAGTTTGTCCAGCGTAATCCAAGTCTCAGCAAGTCCCTGGATCCCAAATTGATTTAAAAGACGTCATTTACATCGTTTTGGAAGCTCAACTCTTCCAAACTAAAAGCGTTGTCGGAGGCGTTCAAATCAATTTGTTGTTGTCAATTTGTGTTCAGTTGTTTAGGAGAACGCTGTTCTGCTGTGAAGCTCCAGGAATGTTTTGTGGACTCCACAGCACGAAGATAAAAAGATAGAGTGAATTTCATTTTTGGGTGAACGTGTCCTTTAACTCTCCACGGAGCGCCATCATGTGGTCAAACTTTGAACTTCCCAAACTTGAGTTTATTATCTTACTATAAATAAATGATTTGAATAAATTGTGTTTCTACGGTTTGCTCACTTTCAGATGCTGGAGAAGTCACATCGCAAAGACAAAAATCAGATGTTTACATGCTGGTAGTGCAAGACAATTAAATTAAAATTGTAAAAGAATAATTTATTTACAATCTGGGAACCCTCATTGCTAACTGACAGAAAAGGGACATTTTGTACAATGCCGACAGGATTTAATAACTATTTCATTTTTGTCTACTGCTATAAACCTAATAAATACATCTGATGCAGTACAAAAA
This sequence comes from Diplodus puntazzo, assembly GCA_963678695.2. Classification (NCBI taxonomy): domain Eukaryota; kingdom Metazoa; phylum Chordata; class Actinopteri; order Spariformes; family Sparidae; genus Diplodus; species Diplodus puntazzo. Next base: position 30,222,579 of record OZ023158.1, read on the forward strand.
AAGGGGGAATTAAGACAAATATACACTGTACATCACACACCAATGTTAATCTGTTAATTAAAAACAAAAACCTGCATGATTTTATTGAATGACAATAGATTTCCATGTTAGCACTAACTTTGTTTACTCATACTGACCCATCACTACAGTTTTGACAAATGAAAAACAGTTAAAAAAATAAAAATGTTACCAAAAAAAAAAAAAGAAGATGCAACACTAAGTGCTTCGTGTTCGGACTGAAACAATTCTCAGTTCATGTCAATCTTATCGTCTCATTTGTATTCAGGGCCTCTCGCTGATGACGGCGGCGGATTTTGCATTAAAAATAGCATTTTAATATCACAAACGGCAACCAAAGGAAATAAAAAAATATACAGGTGCATTGAAAAAAACAAAAAACAGAAGGTGTTCAATAGGACCAAACAAAAACAAACACAGCTGTTTCTCCAAGCAGACGAATTAAATAACCATTCTGTGTCTTCCCTGCCACAACGCCCACCTGTGGGAATCACCAACAATCACATTATTAAAATATATGTTTCAGATCAGAATGAACATTTACAGAAGTGGGTTTTTTTAAAATCATCTCAAATGGAATGAATGGAATAATCAGTCCAGATTGTTACTGGAGTCTGTTAAAATGTCTGATCCTTAAAAACAGACGTGAGATGCATGAGCGACGCGTCCGCTGATGGAAGGAGTTAAAAATAAGGGCGACCTTGTTTTATGTCGATGTGGGAAATCATCCTGGTTACACACAGAGTCCTCTGAAAACAGGTAACCCTGTTTCCATTTTATGAACTGGATTCAGTGGGCATCTTGATGTCATCAATAGATTTAGACAACATGGTCTCAAGGTTAAAAACACAGATGAAACAACAAAGACACCGTTCTCATGATTCAGCTTGTCTGAAATCCTCTGGCTGAAGACCCAAAAGGAACCGCGTCTGACTAACGCTTAACATCCTGAATGCTTTAAAAAATGCACTTTTGTTATGTCATGTCAACAAAACAAAACAAGCACCTGTCAGTTGTAGTTGAGCTGAATGGAGACGGAACCAACCGAGTAAAAGACGGGCGAGAACTGAACAACGGTCGTCTTCCTCGATCGGCTCCAGCTTCGTTAGATAAACTACAGCTGATGTCTCGCTGTTTCTTTCTGGTGCCACTTGTGATTCTTCCCGCTGCAGATGAAGGTCCAAGTTATCTAATAATTCATAACCAGTAACGTAGTTTTCTTACGTTTTAATTGTTTCTGCAACTGGATCGACAAACTTTTTTTATTCCATCCTGGCACTCCAAATAAAAAGAGAAGGTACCAAATGAGGAAGGAAACAAATAGAATATATCGGAAATACATTTTAATATTTCCTCCAGTGTTTGATAGGATTCTTATTATTTGGAGTGCCTGGACTTCACTACACGGGCTGCAGATCATGTTCAGGGGAAACGGACACTTTACAGACATCCGTGTCAGTTTTGACCAGATAAAATAGTTTGGAGGTGAATCAAGAGGGCGAATCTTCTACAGATCAAACACAGAAGCAGAGGGACGCTCGTCCTCCGACACACGGAGCCGGCTGCTGCATCTTCTCTGGGAAACACTCAACAATCTGACGTGAGCGTGTTAACGCTGCTACCAGTCAGGATGTGTTGTGTGTGTTTTTTGCTTACGTGACTTTTAACCTAAGTGAACGGAGTAAATAGAAACAGGGCGCCTGAGTGGGCTCAGAGTGACGCACCACGCCGCTCTGCAGGGTCTCTTGAGACCAGTTAGGAAATTGCAGTAGAAAACAATTTTATTGATTCTGTCGCTGACGCTGACATTAACTTTGTACTTGATGCTGAACATACATGATTTTTTTCCCCCTTTTGTTACAGCTCTTGATTAAATACCTCGACATCCCGTCCTCTGCTTCTTATTGTGGGGCAGCTGATGTTTCTTGTATGGAATTAAATCATCCATATAAACTAATGTTTTCTTTATGACTTAACGGCATGTGAACTAATTCTGTAATTTATCATTTATTCTAATGATACTAGAGACCGAGGCTATTGATCAAGCAGAGATACATGAGTCAAGGTACAGTCACATTAAACTATTCCCTCTGTCCTCGCTTCACTTCGATTGAAGTCGCCGCGTCTGACAAATTCAAGCGTTTGTTTCCTGTTTTGGTGCAATCTTGGTTCCCCTTTGATCTACTTCAACCATGTGGCTCTGATATTATTCTAGCATGCATCAACACAATGCTTAAGCACATAATTACACCAAAAATCTTGTTTACCCGCAAGTATAATGTGACTGAACCTCCTGCTGACACTATCCAGAGTTACAGAAGAATATTATTGACATGGAACCGAAAAAGAAGAAAAAAGGGTTTTGGGGCACCTAAAAAGGCACAGGTAACGGAGCAGCGGGCGCTACTCAGTACGTCTCTGGTATAACAAAGTCAAACTCTGTGGCTCCCTGTGGAGGAGTGTTCACGGCTGTGTCGGGTCTGGGGTGAGCCTCGGGCGTCATGTGGGCATCGGGCTCGACAAAGATGTCGTCCCAGTTCAACATCCTGGTCTGGGTGGAGGAGTGGACGTCCTCGCCGGCGGGGGTTATGTGATGCACGCTGCCGTCCTCGGATATGACGGGGACCCCCGGCCCGTCGCTAGTCCACGAGTACGACTTCATCTGCACCGTTTTGCACGGCAGAAGTCGGTACAGGTTGTTGTCGGTGTCATCCTTCTCTTTCCTCCCGCTGGGATCCTGGTTGTGGGCTTGCTTGCAGTGGGTGGACAGTACCTGGTAGTTCATGAACATCTGATTGCACACCAAGCACTGGTACCTCCTCTCTCCTGTGTGGTGGATCTCGTGTTTAGTTCTGTACTCGGCCAGAGCAAAGACCTTGTTACAGTAGCGACAAGGGTATTTCTTTTCCCACGAGTGGGTGTTGAAGTGGCGGCGGAGGCTCGTCAGGCAGACGTAGGGCCGCTTGCAGACGATGCACACATAGAAAGTCTTCCCGTCCATGATGAGCTCGTAGTGATCCTCCAGCTCTGTTTTGGTCCTTTTCTTGTTTGGGCTGCCTTTCTGGGACGGGGGTGATTTATCCAGGGGCTTTAAAGGCGTCGCCATTAGTGACCGCTTCCCTTTATTGGCTTTAGAGCCTCCTTCGCCTGGATCTTCCTTCACTGGGACAATGTCATAAGTATCTTCTCCAATGTTGGCATAAACTTTACAGCCTGATGAAATTGAGTCGATCTCTGTGGCCGTGTTGAGAGTCACTGTCTTTTTTGCTGCCACGGTTGATTTGGGAATGTTTTTTTGATTGGCAGACACGTCCAGGAGCATTATTTTAAAATCCCCCTGCTGAGATGAAGTGGAGACCTGCTTCTTGTGGACGCCCATTATGTCGCTGTTCTCAGGGGGCTGAGAAGCACTCGAGGGCTCGGGGGTCAAACTGCTCGCCTTGGCTGGTGCTGCGGGAGTACTTCCTGAGGAAACTCTGGCGGGTGAAGACGAGTTATTGGAGCTGCTGTCTGGACTGCGCAGAGGGCTGTTGTTGGGCAAACTGGGGGTCGGACAACTGGTGCTGGGGGGCTTTGTAGCATTTGTTCTCACTGGGGTTCGGGCTTTCTCTCCGGCTTTCTCTACCGTTTTTGCAACTGCTTGATTTGATTCTTTACTCTGCTTTGATGCTACAACTTCTGAATCGACTGAATCCACATCGATTACCTCACCAGAGCTGGCTTTCTGATTGGTTGTGCTGGTCTGAGCGTCTGTTTGTGAGACGAACATAACGTCACTGTCTGAGTCCTCGTCATTACCTGCCGGTTTGCTCGTCTGATTAAATTCCTCCGCAGATATCGAGAACGACTCTGTGATTATCGGCATCATCTCTGTGGATGTGTCACTTTTGCTCCCAGTGTCCTTAGACAAGCCAGGCAGACCCTTAACTTGTGATAATGGCGACCCCAAGTTTGCAATGAACTTGACTCCCAGTATCTGTCCAGCATTTATGAGCTCCTCAAGCATGTCAGAGCGGACGCGTATAATCTTGGAGGTGTAAATATAGTTGAGAATCTCCTCAAAGATTTCAGCTTTGATGAAGTTTAACTCGATCACTTGTCCGGCGACGCTGAAGAGCTGGTGGAAGTACGTACTCGAGGCGGACAGGATTGTTTTGTGGGCTCTGAATTTCTTGTCCTGTATGATAATGGTGACATCGCAAAATAATCCATGGTTTCGCTGCTCGTTCATGGACTTCAGCACAGCTTCCGAGTATTGCGTGTCGGTCGCAGATATCAGCTTTAGACTCGGCATGTCTGTAGAGAGAGAGAGAAAAAAAAAGATACCAAATTAATTATTCTTCCGAATACACGAGGAGAGACAGTTTAGATCATGTTGTGCAGACATGCAGATTCCAACAAGGTGCTTCAACAAAACATGTAGTTAACAGTTTACATTTCCTGTTTATCGAGTTCTCACTGACACTCCTGCAGGCAACAGGTGACGCTCTTTGCTGCGTGTCCACATCAACCTGCCTCCTCCCACTTTAAGATCAGAGATAAAGCTATCTGACAATCTGCTGTGCTTAACACAAGCTGTGTTATGTTTAAACAATAATCTATAATTTATGCCCTCAATGTCGTGTCAATATTTCCCAGTTGTATTAAACATGGTGTTGAACATCAACATTTTCAAAGTATTGTAACAAAGTTAGAAATACCAACATTGGGAGAACCAAGTGTTACAAATGCATTTGTTTGTTATTTGATTGTTGATTTGTTATTTTCAATCAACAAGTAAGGAGATTTGAATGAAACGGCAACATGCTGACAATGTTTAAAACAACTGTTAGTCCAGCTCTGGTTCCTAAGACTCTGTCTAACCTCATTTATATAAAAATGGTGGACAAAATATTACATTTTTTTTAACATTCACACCATCATGGAGGCGTCATTCATACCAGGACAATGTTTATAAACCGGCTATTATTTACAGGAGGTAAATCTCACATTGTAGGAAAATCCGTATTTCATATTTGTACACAAAGAGGAACAGTGAATACATGAATGCAAGTCAAACATCAGTGTTTGTGAGCTTTCAAAGATGTTTGTTATGTCAGTTATGACAAAAACAATAACGTTTAAGCTAGCTAACGTCAGTGTAGGTAACGTTAAAGTTGTACATGGCTGAAACTTAACATTAGCATAGTGTTGCACATTTGCAGAACAACGCTTTTTTTAAAAAAAAAATTCAAGGTGCTTCGCTGATCTTTTATTATCGCTCTAGGTGTGTTTAAAGCAATATTCAGGTGCTGCAGTTGGCTAGCTAACAAAACGCTAGCTGCGTTTCCGCCTCCTCCTCTTTATTGAAAAGCGGACAGTGCGGCCTTAACATCCTGCAGCTTGTTAGCATGCTAGCTTCGGCCACAGCACCACAGGAGGTTCACGCTACTGTCAAACTTTACTACATTAAACCTCTGTACATCAACGTGGTTATATTTACCTGCACGCCGGTGTTTTCTGCCAGGACTAAAGCACGGCCGCGACCACCGACAGCAGTAACTTTAAGCTAGCTGGCTACAGACAATGGCTAACAACAGACAGCTTCCCCTGCCAACTGCACTGGGCGCTCACACAGCCTCATTGATTGAACAGCCACAAGGAGTCGCCGTCGCGTTGGATACGATTAAAAACCACACACGTAAAACTACACAGCATTAAATAAAACATACTAAAAAGAACATGTTGGGTTTTATGTTAGCTGAAAAAAAACTACAGTTAAAATCGCGCCCGGGTGTAATTTCAGTTGACAATTGGTGACAATTTCTTTCCGAGCCGGGTTTAGCGTCGAGATTACTACCGGTTCATACGCTTCGCCTTCAAAATAAGAAAGTGTGGAGACCAGACTGCTGCCACCTCAACGATAAGTGTAATAAAAATTAATTACCTGGTGATTTCTGCTCCGGTTTCGGCTCGCTTATCACTTCAGGTTCGGCTGGATCTCCTCCGATGAGGTTGAATTCAGCATTAAGCTGATCGGACACTTTCTTCCTCTCCGCTCCCTGGTATTTATCATATTCCTCCGAGTGTTTAGCCTTATAATGCCGCCTCATATTAAACTCCCTGAACAACACTTTATGCCTGCAGATGAGGCACGTCGCGTACGAGTTCAGGTCCGTGAAGAAAAGATCCATTGCCAGTGTCTTCTCCATTAACTTGTTCACCGGGTACAAATCCCGTTTTCTAACGGAATTAAAAGACATCTCGCCTGCTGTTGTTATAAAAACATACGGGGTAATTTACAGCGAGCACCAGGTCTGCTGTACACAATCTCCAACTATTTAATTCCGTCTTATTGATCGTTTAAAAGTCCACAGTCCGCATGGTTCACAACTTCCGGTCGAGTGTGCGCGCTGAAGTGAAACCGGAAGTCGATCTTTTAAAATTTCTATAATTAAGCACATTAAAAATACACAACTTCCAACACATATAATGTAAACGCGTATGTGTTTAAATTACACTCTCATTAGTTGTGGATAGTAAGAGTTTTCACCTTGATTGTAATTTTTTGTTGTTATTTACGATATAGAAAGCCGGAGCCACGCCCCCTTTCGGTTTCTCCCATTAGACACTGCGGCAAAGTGAGCCGCTGTCTGATTGTCGTTGCTCCTGAACTACAGTAATTACGGTAAGCATGGTCCTAGAGAGCAAAGTGAAGGTCCTAAAATACGCAGAAAGCCTATGTGCTTCTGCTGATATGTGTTCTTTATGAAGATGAACAGTTTCCTCATGTTTAATCAGGTGTAACTTTTATCTTACCGATCGTTCCATATGTTATTGTGACTGTGACTTTTTACCTAGCCAATTCCTTCATAGGTTAGTTCATCACTGTCTTTGCATTTTCTTCCTGATGTCTTAATATATCATAGGAACACATTTGGTTACATTTCACTGCAGCAATGTGGAGAAATCTCAACTTAAAATCACCTCAATCATTTAGGAGGTGATTTAATGGTGACATTGCCCCACATTGCTGAAGAAGCTCAGCATAACATCCTTTCCTTTGCCATTTATTTGACCATTAAGTCAAAAATCAGTGGCTTACTGACTGAAGGTTGTTTCTGCATCATAGTCACTTGATTTCAATCTTAGTGGTTATATTTGACAGATTATAACCAATCCAGTCATTTTTACCTGTTGAAATACCTTTAAAACTGTTTGCATTGTTTTTATTTGGCGGACCCTGCCACCCCTCTGGCTTCCAACCTTGTTTTCCCTTTGAAAGCAGCTCATTTTTTCAATTATTGAAAAATAGTAGTGTTATTTTTAAAATTCTGAGTTTTAATTTATTCTCCAAAACTACATAGTGCCTCTTTAATACAAACTAAATAATGTGTCTACGTGTTTGCAGGACACCGAAGATTCTGAAGCATCTGATTGCTCCTATAATTTGTATATATACTCTGTATTTTTTTGTTTATTTATTAATTTTATTACATTTGCAATAAACAATTGTATAACAACTACAAGCGGAACTATGTGCAGAAGGCAGTCAGGTAGACCGGAGTGTGTTTGTGAACGGACGCACCAGACTTCCTGTTGTTGGACGCGCTGATGGCGTATTGCAGAAAAGAAAGAACATGAGCGTGTAAACATCTTGATTTCTCTTTTAATCTCCATTAAAACAGCACTATTGTATCTCCAGTACTTCCAGGAGCTTCGGGGTCAGTCTAAATCCGTCTTCCTGTAACGTCATGCCAATGTCGGACCGCTCCAGCTCCGACGGCGGGGAGCCCCGGAGCCCTCGGGCCCGGAGACCGCGCACTCGTTCCCGCAGCCGCAACCGCAGCTACAGCCACGAACGGAGCCTGTCTCCGGACAGCTTTGGGCCCAAACTTCCGAAACCGCGCAACAAGGAGCGGGAGCGGGAGGAACGGGAGCGCCGGTTCCGAGAGGCGAAAAACCTCAGACGGATCCGCATAGGAAGCCCCCGCCGGAGCCGATCCAGGTCCCGGTCCCGGTCCAGGGAGCGTCACAACAACAACAACACCACCAACAGCAGCAGCCACAGTCACAATCACAACCACAACCACAACACCTGGTCCGAGCAGCGGGACGCTCCGGGAAAACACGGAGGCTTCAAAGATGATTATTACTACGAGCAGCAGAGGGACGATGCTCAGAGACAGAGACAGGAGGCGTTTATCTCCAGGTAACACACGAAAACACGAGTGTTACAGCTAAATGTCAACAGCACAGCTCATCTATACAATATCAGCTACAATAAGTAATCATAATAATATGCTTTTTGGATATTCCTCGATGTTTCAAAAGCGTTTAATGTAGTTATTCATGACATTTTGCTTGTTAAATCATCAGAACAGTTTAAGAGGCACTGAGTTTAAATGGTTTTGGGATTATTTACTAGATGCTACTGTCCAACAGCATAAAACTTTTACTGTTTAATGGGTCAGGTATGTCACAAATCCTGCCAGGAGCGCAGAAGACATTGGACTATAAAATTGTGAAAGTGATAGAGGGAGTGAGATTAAAAACATCAGTTAATCAGAGATACGAGATCATTTATTCAACTGAGAATATTAATAAAGTCTGTGTGAAGCTGTAACTGCTGATCTTTTAATGATGAGTGTTACTGTTGGATTGGAAATTATGTTTTCAGCCTTTAGTTACTTTTTGTTTCAGCATCAGTGTTTAACTGTGTTTCTGTTCCAGACGCCTGCAAGAGAGGGAGAGGATCGGTGAGTTAGGCTGTCCTGAAGTCTGGGGATATTCACCAAGAGTCAAAGAGCCGGAGTAAGTTTGGAATCTGTCTTTCACAAACACATGGATTGTATGATATCTGTTCTTAAGTACTGCACATGGAGAAGATGCGCGTTGTGTGTACGTCTGGTACAAATCTCTTTCTTCTGTCGCCACCAGTTCTGATGAATTCACACCAGTGGAGGAAGACGAGAAGAACAGCAGCTCAGATTCGAGCTCAGAAGGTACACTGTGTGTGAACATGGTTAAATACAGTGATGCTCTAATGGCTTCGTCAAGAAAGAGAAAAGAAAGGAGAAAAAATGCTTTTAATTAAATGACTAAATTTTGAAACCTGGGCATAACCATGAGAACACAAAGTGTATAACAAATAAACCACAAAGCAAAAAAACCTTTAAAAATATCAACAAAATTGTGCTGTTTGAATTCACAACAAATCTGCTGTCTGTCATTCACAGAAGAGAAGAAGAAGAAAAAGAAAAAGAAGAAATCCAAGAAGAAAAAGAACAAAAAGCACTCCGAGGACAGCGACCTGGAATCAGATTCAGATGGTGAGTCCGTCGTTACATTATTTTAAGAAAGCTCAACAAAGTGTTTTTGTATTCATCGTCTAAACTTGTGTTTTTATCTTTCAGAAGAAGAAATAAAGAAGAAGAAAAAGAAAAAGAAGAGCAAAAAGTAAGTCATGATACACGACTATAAAAGGCAGCTTCATTCACACAGGAAGGAACACTTAGACTTAACAAACTGTTTCCCAACAGGTCCAAGAAGTCCAAGAAGAAGAAGGCGAAGAAGACTCGTAAAGAGTCCAGCAACTCCAGCAACAGCGAGGAGTCAGAGGAGGAGGAAGAGGAGGATCCCAGCAGCGTGATGTGGGTGGAGAAAACCTGCATGGATGAACACGTGGTCGGCCCTGAAGCTCCGCTCACCCACATGTCCCAGGACGACAGACCTCTGGAGTGAGTTTAGCATCGACACTGAGAGCAATTTAGCATTTAGAGAAGCAGGCAAGGTGTAGGAATTCAGTGGTGAATAATCATTATTTGTCTCCTGAAACATTTGGTTGTATTTTATTCTGCTGAAAGGAGCAAATGGATTTTCAGAATTTTTCTTTACAGCACATATTTAAGAAATGCATCTTTTCTTCCTACCAGTTTCGGTCATGCCCTGCTGCCAGGTGAAGGTGCTGCGATGGCGGAGTACGTGAAAGCCGGCAAACGTATCCCCAGAAGAGGTGAAATCGGTCTCACCAGCGACGAGATCGCAAACTTTGAGAAGTCTGGCTACGTGATGAGCGGCAGCAGGTACGTGATGTTCACACGCGGAACTATAAGCTCCATGATATTATTCGAGATGCGACGGATAACTGCAACCAGTCAGAGGAGATGTTCATCCTATTATTACTGCGATACTGACCAGTTTCAAATGTAACCCTGCAGACATCGTCGTATGGAGGCCGTGCGTCTGAGAAAGGAAAACCAGATCTACAGTGCAGACGAAAAGAGAGCGCTGGCATCCTTCAACCAGGAGGAGAGGAGGAAGAGAGAGAGCAAGATCCTGTCGAGCTTCAGAGAGATGGTGTACAGGAAAACCAAAGGCAAGGAGGAGAAGTGAACGTCGTGTGTGTGTGTGTGTGTGTACTGGTTTCAGTCAGATTTACCCTTTACTGGACACATTTACATTTTGTCTTGTGACCTGAGGTGTTAAATGTTTTATTTTTTAGAGGATAACGATGTTCTGTTTTCTAAAGATATGTAAACTTTAGAGGGAGGACGTTGACTGTAAAGAAATGTGTGTAAATGAGAGTCTGCAAAATACTCTGCTGTATCATATTCTCCATCCTGTTTCCTTTTCAAATGTTCAATTACGATTCACTCCTGTACATTTTTAATTTTGAGTATAGCGGTAAATAAATTTTCATTCCAAACTCGTCTTGTAGTTTTTATATTTGTTGCCCGAAGAGATAAACATGTCCAGTCATTCATGAGTGAAAAAACAAATCAGAGAAGAAATGTCTGATAAACTTAATTTTGTCTTTCGTTAATGTTTTGTTTCCTCAGCACTTTTTTTAATGTTATGCGACGTCATATGATTGAGCATGTTCCCCGTAGCTTATAATATAACATTTCCGCATGTTAATGGTCAGTATGTATCAACTAATAGTTGATTAACATAATTTCTTTATCTCACATCAATCAGTTTAATGGAGCTGGCTGTTATTGCTAAAATTAAGCGTACAAGTGCACAGTTTCCTCTGGGTGGTGGCTTGGCTCGGCATTAGAGAGCTGCTGCTCCTTTATGTTAAAAAAAACAGCTGAGATGGTCTGGGCATCTTGATGAGGAAGCCTCCTGGGTGCCTCCCTTTGGAGGTTTTCTGGGCACAACCAACTGGGAGGAGACCCAGAACTCGCTGGAGGGATTATATATCTCATCTGGCCTGGGAAGGCCTTTGGATCCCCCAGGAGGAGCTGGAGAGAGTTGCTCAGGAGAGGGATGGATCAGTGGAATAAGATGGGTAGATGATTGGAAGTATGTTTCCTGTTCAAACACTGCTCATAGTGTGATATTTAAGTAATTATATAGGAGTTGGTCTTGTATTATGGGTATGATGGCCAACAAGGCAGCAATGATTTTTAATCGTTTTATGTCTGTTAAATGTCAGCAATTCTGAAAATGCCCATCACAACTACTCAAAGCTCAAGAAAACTTCTATTTGAACAGTTCAAAACCTCCAAATCACTCCATAGATGATGATATACAAAAGAAAAGTCATGTTTCAGAGGCTGGAATCCACCTTTTGTGTTTTTGTTACCTAAATGATACTCGATAGTAGTGATGGTCTGCAGTTAGTTGTCTGCAGATCAACTTATCGTTTCAACTTTTTGAGTTTCCTCCAGATAACACCGAGGTATGCATGTGACGTCACATCAGGCGGAAGTCACCATGGTTACAACCACCGCTGACAGGAAACATTCATATTTATCAAGTGCTACAATCTAAACATTCAGCCGCAAAAATGTGAAAGAGCCGAGTCAGTTCCCTTATTTGACTTTGCACATCCTGTGATGTGACTGTTGCACATGCTCACATTAAAATGCTGATGCTGAAAAGATAAATTGTGCAGCCCAGGAGGACATAAAGATATATTAAAGCTATTTGAAAATGTCTGTACATGACTAGTAATATAGAATCATATTACAGATGTTGATACATTCCCCAGGTACAACACTGTATTAACAGCTGCAGAAGTGACAAACAGTATTAGAAACACAACATATAAACAGGTGTAAAGCCTTTATTTGATCAGAGCAGCATTAGAGCGTCTCATCTGCTGCTTTTGAGCCAAGAACCTCCAAAGATTTTCAGTGTGGAACAGTTTAATTGAATTGAACGGGGACATTTGCCTTAAAACACTGAAAAAACTGAGTGTTAAATAGAATCTTTTGCTGTACAACAAAGAACGTTTTCCTCTTCCTGGTCTTCATATTCCTCGTCATCAGTGGATGTTCTCCAGTCCCTGTTGGGGAAAAGAAAAGATGATCAAAGTTTTACACATCCCTGAACATTATGCAAGGCTACAGCTTCTTTCTTACTGCATTTCTCTGCCTTACTTTCAGCTTTTGGCCTCATGTAAATTCTATCATGGCTCTTCTCTCCTTCTGCCTGAACAGAAGCTTAATTAGCCAAAAATGTACAACACCTGCATGTTTGTGACAGTGTCAATTAAGCTTGCTTAGGCAGGTTGTGATGTGCAAACCCTGCTGTAATGATTAATGTGCATTAGGGCTACTCAATAATCTCCAAATATTGAAAACACAGCAGGGCCATGTGCAATATCAAAATCACAGAAGCTGACATTTTCCGTTCAGGGTTAAAACCTGTGACAAGACAGGATTATAAAGAAGTCCTGTCGTGCTGCAGAGACGCACTGACCTACAGCTCTTTATCTCAAGATGTCGGAAAATTGATATCTGTCCTTAATGATTAAATGTATTGCAATCAATTTAACCCCAGTGTCCATACTACTGTATTATTTATAATCAATTAAAATGGTTAAGGTGCCATTTGTAAGAAAAGTTGATTTTAGAGTGGGATTCCCAACTCGACAACTTATTCACTGGGACTGTACGTCAGGCTGGCTGTCATCCCAATGCCTACATTCTTACATTAAAATGTACAATAAAATAAAAACAAGTGTGTGTCAAGTTGCCTGTGTAGTTATACAATTTGGCATTGGTTTGGAGTCACTGGGTTACATGACATGGAATCTATAGAAAAAAAAAGCTCACTTTACATAATAAACATTCATATAAAATAAAAGAAGCCGTAAAATGTAGTTAAAGCAGGTTTGTCTTAATTATCCCATTCAGTAATACAATTCGGCATTGGTTTGGAGTCACTGGGTCACATGACATGGAAGCTTTAAGCCATTATCGTATTTTTTGTTTCTAAATAAATACACAACACATTAGCAATCAAAACAAGTGTGCGACATGACGCCGCTGGGTGTCTCCGGCGTGAATATCTGTTGAATATACAACTTATAACTACACTAAACATTGTTTTAATTAATCCTTAAACTGTGTGTTTTCTTGGTAACATATGCAGTTCAAAGCAGACGAGTTTTCTTGCACACTGAAACACGGACACTCACCTTGGAGTCATAGTAGTTTCCTGTTCCTGACACTCGCTTGTCTCTCTCCATCAGGTACCACTGCCACGGAACCCGAGCGATCCTCTTTTCCTACAGGACAAAATTAAAGTATTTAACAGAGTAGTTTACACTCACAGACAGACAAACGTGTCAGGGATTCGCAGTAACATGTTAGCACGGTCAGAGCTACATTAGCAAATAGCATCCTCCTCACCTTTCCTCCGTTGGTGAACTTGTGGATCTGTGCGGTGGCGATGCCAGGAATGATCAAACACACGGTCATGACGGCGAAGCTGGGCAGAATTTCGTACCACATGATGACAGCGACAGAGAGCAACTCTGGTGACAACCAAGAAGCCCCAAGAACTACCCGCGACAGTTTATTTTGCTAAGAAGCTAACAAAATGTCGGCGCTCCTGACGACCTACGATCAGTCAGCGGAAGAGGAATTACACTTCCGGTCAGACTCTTTCAAAAGAAAAGCGTCAGCTCTGCGAGGACAGCGCCGTCTGATAAAAAGCCCACATTGTTTTAGAAAAACTAGACTACCGTTCCTGTTAAAGGTTGCTATACGTTCGTTATATATTATTTTATATGTACCATTCATTTTTTTTACATTACGGCCACCGTTAAATATAATATTGACATTTTAGACTACACATTGATGTTTTAACTTATATTAAAGTGTTCTCGACTGCAAATATCACTTGTAATTGCTACTTTCGATTAAATCATTACTATGACAAGAGTTACTGATTTGAACACTCGCTAAGTGGTGTGACAATTACGGCCACTTAAGAAATAAGCTACTTAAAAATATTAACTTGAACTTGCAAGCTTTTATTTCGATGGGCAAACAGAAAAGGAAGCTTTGCTGATTCAAAGGTCATAATTTTTTATACAGAAACAAAAATAGGGAAAATATCGTTTCAGTCATGTATTCAAACCGAAGACAATAACAAATAGACAAAACAAAAAACATTGTTATTAATTATTATCATGGCGCTGACTGTCTTCACCCACAGCGTCTCCTTCCGGTGGTGACGGAGAACTGCAGGTCCAACCGTCAGAGAGGAAGTTGCGGTTAGCGTGAGCCTGTAGCTAGCTAACTTGCTAAAAAGTAAACAAGTCCGCGGGATGAGATGAAATCGAAGCCAGGGACCAAGTAGCGTTTCAACAATGAAGGAAGACAAGGAAAACACTCGGCCGAAGGAGAGAAAGGTGGAGATAAAATGTGAAGATGCAGATAAGATGGAGAGGCCCAAAGAAAAGAAAGAGGCCATGACAAAGGTGAAACTTGCTAGCTACGTTAGCTAAGGCTGCTATATTATCACTTGCAGATATGAGCACTTGCTTAGTATTACATGGTGTGTTTAGTCAGGTATAATATGTGTATTTTACTTATAAATAAAGTATAAACTGCAGCCAGGCATCGCTTCATTAACCCCAACTTGAAGTTAAAATCAGTCAGTTGTCTAAATTTTAACCGCCTCCCAGCTAAGATATCTTAAACTGTGGATGATCTTGTTTTAGATTGTCATCAGACGATTACCACCGAGTCTGACCAAGGAGGAGCTGGAGGAGCAGCTACAGCCTCTCCCAGAGGTGGACTACCTGGAGTTTTTCTCCAACGACACCAGGTGAATTTATACAAGGACGTTTCACCATTTAAAAGAACAAATTCTACTCTGACTCTGATAGTTTAACCTGACATGAGTTTTCTCTCCATTCAGCCTCTATCCTCACCTCTTCGCGAGGGCTTACATAAACTTCAGAAACCAGGAGGATATAGTCCTCTTCAGGGATCGATTTGATGGATATGTGTTCATTGACAACAGAGGTATGAAGGGCATCAATGCACAGCTGAATACAGAGAGTTGAGGATTTGCTCAGACGTGAATTGAGGCTTCACACTTGTCCATTTGTTTTCTTAAACAGGACAGGAGTATCCAGCTGTGGTGGAGTTTGCACCTTTCCAAAAGACTGCCAAGAAAAGAAGCAAGAAGAAGGATGCAAAATGTGGAACAATTGTGGAAGGTAACAGTATTTACTGCCATTAACCTAATATTTGATGTGTGTGTGAGAGTGAATACTCTTTTTAAAACAGTGACTTAAAATCCAGTCTCCTGGATTAATGCTTGTGGTTGTCTCAGAACAATATTACTATAAGCTGCATGATGTTTTTATTTGTATGTTACATAATTTCTGTCAGATCCTGAATACAAGAAGTTCCTTGAAAATTACAACGGGGATGAAGAGAAGTTGACATCAACACCTGAGACCCTGCTGGAAGAGCTTGAGGCCAAATCAAAGGAACTTGTAGGTAGGTAAAAAGCCCTTCTCAATCAAAAGTTTCCACCTGAAACATCATTGTATACATTTTAAATATGACGTACTGCTGGAGTTTTATGTCAAACCTACTCTTTTCTCCCCCAAGCTAAGAAAACAACTCCTCTACTGGACTTCCTGAAGAACAAACAGGTAAATAAGTGCTTTGGCACAACAGTGTGGTGTTTAATGATCTTACGTTTCATGAGGAAGGCTGGCGCCTCATGTCTTGTTTCAATGCTCTTCAGAGAATCAGGGAGGAAAAGAAAGAAGAGAGAAGAAGGAGGGAGCTTGAGCGCAAGCGTCTGCGTGACGAGGAGCGTCGTAAGTGGAGGGAGGAGGAGAGGAGGAAGCGCAAAGAGGCCGACAAGATGAAGAGACTTGAGAAGCCGCTGGAGAAAGACAAGGACCAAGTTAAAGAAGAACCAAAAATTAAGGTTTGTGCTGCAGTGGTTTGAAGCAGTTTCAAACAGGGTGCGATTTCCAATATCTCATGATGCTTATGTCTTTATTTATTTTTTTTGACTGTGTAGCTCCTGAAGAAACCAGACAGAGGTGAAGATGCTGATTCTGAGAAGCCCAAAGAAAAAGCCAAGAAACCAGAGAGGCCGGTTAAAGAGGACCGATCCATGAGCAGCTCTGATCATAAGAGGCGTCAAAACATTGAAAATAAGGAAGATCGAGGAAAGAAGTGAGTTACTTTTGTGCTTTTTTTGGAAAACACGTTGCTCAATCTGAACTGAATACTTAACCGAGATGTGTGCTTTAAACACAGAGCGGACGATCATGGTCGGAAGGAGTTCCGGGAGCGCGACCCTGAGCGTGACCGAGAGCGGGAGAAGGAGCGGCGGCAGAGAGAGAAGGAGCGTCTAAGGAGACAGGACGAAGAACGGCGGAGAAGGCGAGAAAGGCAGGACGGAGAGAACTCGTACAGGAAGCGAGAGGTGGAGGGTAAAAAAGAAAAGGAGCGTGCCATGGAGCAGAAAAAGGGTGACCATGTTGGAGACTCCTCTCACTCGGAGAGGCCGGAGAAGACTGCCAAAGACCACAAGAAGGAGGAGAGTGCTAAAAGAGAGCGCCTGAGAAATAAGGTAATGATTCTTAGCCTTTCGAATCCTCCAGTTACTCTCCGAAGCCATTTTAAGATAATTTCTAAGACTGTTACCTCTTTGCTTTTAGGACCGGCCTGCTATTCAGCTGTACCAGCCAGGAGCCAGAAGCCGCAATCGAGGTGGAGGCGAGTGCAACTCTGCCGATGGGAAGCCAGACACCGAGCAGGAGAAAGTGGCAGACAAAGGAGACGATTGAGCAGATTTCTACTTTATGGCATTTTAAGTTTGGTGGGGCGAGGGGAGACAGGCCTGCGAGGCTCAGAGCAGCGATGTGGCGCCTCGGGGCGACGATCACTGCAGCTCAAGCAGGGCTGCATCCAGCTCTCCCAGTCTCAGAGGCAGAGATGTGATTGTGGAGCCTCTTAGTGCCTGAATGTGACCCTCTTTAGTTTTATTTGTTAGGAAAGGTAAGAGTGACCTTTGGAAAGAGTTTGGCTGTCGGGCACTTTAGGTGAAGCCAAAGCTTTCTTGGACCACGTGAACTTAAAGTGACCTTATTTCAGTATTGTTTCTCTGTTGTTCACACGGCAAACATCGGCTTTGAACATGTTCATACATATCACACACTCGAGGCATCAAATCTATTCACAGGTGTTCAACCTCCCAGTTGCTCAATATGTCAACGCTGCCAAGCTCATTCGTATTGTTTCTGTCCTGAATGACATCTCTGCTGTTGAATGCCATTTTCAGTTTAAAGTGTACATAATGGAAATCACCTCTGACTCTGCCTGGGGAGCTAGACAATCCAAATGTATGTAATTAAAACTTTTCAAGGTCTGTAACTCCAGAACAGTCGTAGTCTCACAGGCACAACATGCGCTAAAGGACGTAGTCAGTTCTTGTTCTGACTGAGGAAAAATAGCCATTTTTTCTGACCAGACTGCCATGTGACAGCTTTGCCTGCATGCAGCCTTCAATCAGATCAGTGATCGACCTGTGGCCTTCCTCCTTTTCTAATAAAACAAAAAAACTCTCCCAGAAGTTGTTAATGTGTGATGTACAAAACTGAATAAAGCATGAGAACACATCACTGCTGGTCACACTGACATACAGAAGCAGCTTTTGATGGAAATAAATGAGGTTATCGTGAAAGTGTTTATTTTCTCTTTGATAAGATCTTCTCCATTGTTTTTATTTTGTGTTAGGATATATATAGTTTTTTCCTTGACTTCAGGGCTTTTGAGTAATTTCATGACACTGCAGTAATTTGGTTTTGTCTGCAGTTTTACAGCTGGATAGGCAAAATTAACTATTGAAACTAGACTTTCATTTTTATCCCAGAACAGCTGAGACTGGGAATGGAACGTACTCCCGGGGCCCTGCTGACTTTATTTACTTTATTAGGAAATGTATCATCTGAGTATTAGACATGTCCACAAAACTACATTATATTACAGATTCTGCCAAAGCTGGTTGTGTATGTAAGTGGTGCATATTCCCTAGCTAATCTATTAATATAATTGACCAAAATTAATTGACACAAAGTAAATCTTGGGCTTTTGGGGCCCTACAGAAGATTCATATAAGTTCTTAAATGTACTATTTTAATGATGATATCATCAGGGAAAAGGACTGAGTCAGAAGGGGACTTAGATCCTGAGGATAAGTTTGCACACAAATTGAATATCAGTCAGTTCAGTTTTATTGTCTGCTAAATATTTGTGGAGCAAAACAGAGTTGCATTATTCACCAAAACAACTGAAGCAGATGGGATTTGTTTTGAAATGTAAAAAGCCCCAAGATCCCACGGTGGTTTGATTAGACACTATTTTCACCCTTTGTTGGGCTGAACTTTCCTTTTCGGGTGAATTCAACCTTTAAGAAGTAAAATGTCAAGTAAAAAAAATTATCTATTACAAATAAAGAAGTAATATAGAAGTATTTAATAATTGTCAGCAGTTGAAGCACACACACAACTTTACTGTGTTAAATTGTTTTATCCTTTAACATGTACGCAGAAGTTTAATATTGTAGCTGGGGGATGTATAACCAATTTCAAACTAAGTATTGTGTGGTTTCATCAATGGAAATTACATTTTTATTTGCTTTTTTGTGTTTAGTATGTGAAATACGTGAACAGTAACTAGTAGAGTTACAGTAGAATTTTCTAGCATCAAGTAAAAACACTCAAATAAAGTAAAAACACCTCAGAATTGAATGTAAATACTCCACAGTGAGTGAAATTGTGTATTTCTTCCCTATAAAACTGAGCTGGATGTGAACTCAACCCTCCGCGTGGTGTCGCTGTTTGCTGGACGCTCATTGGATAAAACAGCGACGTCACTTCCTTCTTTCTCTTCGACCTCCGCCATAGTGGGGAAAGGACTGTGGACAAAATGGTAAATACAAAATCTTTAAACATCCATGTGTGTAGCCCCTGTAAACCAGCTCCGATACATGGAGTGATTTATAGATACGTCTGCTGTGCCTCCTAAATGTGAATGTTGTGTAAAAAGAGGGAATATGAGCAGATTAAAGCTGCTAATCGATGCTAGCCGGTATCTACTCTGGGGCGCTGCGCATGTTAGCGTCAACTTCCTACATGGATGCTAACAGCTAGCTGACTCACTTTAACTGTGTAAAAGCTTAAACTACACTCGTTAGAAGATGCAGACACGGTGTTTGGGTATTAGTGTTTGTTGACACGGTGTTAATTGTGTTTTTGTTGTTTCCAGTCGTCCCACAAGACTTTCAGGATCAAGCGCTTCCTCGCCAAGAAGCAGAAGCAGAACAGGCCCATTCCTCAGTGGATCAGAATGAAGACTGGCAACAAGATCAGGTCCGTTTATAGTGTGTGGATTTAATGTACTGTGCATTATTAAAGGATGAGGCTGCTGTGTACATAAAGCATGCTGTCTGTACATGTGGCGCTGGATAGAAAGTCAGTACTGAGTCTTTGCAACGTGCTTCTGTTGACACACGGATGCTAGCTTGTGCTGCTGGTCCTAGTTAGCATCAGGCAGCGTCTCAGTGTAGAGTAAAACTCAAACTGGGTGAT
The DNA here is from genome assembly GCA_963678695.2 of Diplodus puntazzo. Classification (NCBI taxonomy): domain Eukaryota; kingdom Metazoa; phylum Chordata; class Actinopteri; order Spariformes; family Sparidae; genus Diplodus; species Diplodus puntazzo. Next base: position 30,242,449 of record OZ023158.1, read on the forward strand.
GTAAGATTGTTCACCATCTTTTCAGCTAGTTAAGTTTGTTGCAGCATCAAAAAGTTAAACTTTCCCTTTGATTTATTATTAATTAGTAAGACAGACCATATTGATTAGTGTGATGGTATTTCTCTGAAGTCCAGAGCAGTAAGCTGCCAACCAAAAGCTTCCAGGACATTTTAATGGAAGAAGTGTTCATTACTGTTAAATAAAACATTGTGCTTACTGCTTTTAAATTGCATGTGTTCGTACACTACTCTAAATGAGTTCGGGATGTCTAAGTGTTTCACTTTTTAGTGGCATCAACTCATATTTTTCACTAGCATAAACATTTGCCCATATCCCCGACTTATTCTGAGTAGTGAATAAGCGAGGGACGTTCCAGCTTTAATTACTGGATCCAGTTCAAATGCACAAGCTGAAGCACTTAAACCGTGCACCACAAAATAGAAGTTTACATAGCCGCTGTGGTTCAGTAGCTAAACCAGCCGTCCATCCACCACAAGGCTGGTAGATGTAAATAAGACCCAGCAGTTACATTTGATATTGCAGGATCATTTACAATTCAGAGCATTTTATTTTGGAACCTTAAAAAAAAAAAAGCACATCCCAAATTTCTTGTAAAAACCAGAATCTCAAATCCTGGTGCATTATGGTCTTAATGTGGAAGTTAAATTGACATCAAATCAAATGCACTGTGTAAAAATGTTCAATGTTGAATTAGTTGTACTCATATCAAATAAGTTTGGGCTCACAGACACAACTGCACAAGATTGTTATACATCAGCAGAGCGGTAACAACCGATTATTTGCAACCAATTTTTAAGGCTGCACAAATTTGGTGTAATGTGAATGTGCTGCAATGTTTTCAACCAATTTTAAAAGCTCTAGTAATTTTATTTATTCACTTATATCCACACAGGTGCAAGTCTACACTAAATCTAGAGTTGCTAATGAAACAGTCCTGCAATAAATCCTGTAAAACTTAACTTGCCGCAGGGCTTCTGGGTAGATGAAACACAGTGGCAGTTCTGGTTCGGCTTAATTTGAATAAACAAATAAAATGTGCTGAAAGGTGTAGACGATGGTGAACTCTTTGACTCAGAGTTTAATGGCCGTTTTGTAATGGTTTTTTAAATTGCACATCAGCCGTGCGTTTCGTGTTGCTGTCTATCATTAAGTGCAGGGTTGCATGACTGGCTGACTAATGCAGGGCAGAAGCAGGAAATCTATCATGTCATGTAAAGCAGGTCTGCAATTGCAGCACTTCATTGCAGTAGAGTGCTGTCATTAACCCTGCTGAGAGCATCTTTCTGCTGCGGAGCTCGTTCTCCTGCTCGCCGTGCTGGTGACGACGAGGCTCTGTAGCTGAACATGAAACTGTTTGTCCAAAATGCTGATCTGCCCGCTAAATTGCTTTCCTGGAGGATTTCCCTGGTGGTGATCATTTCTGAAACAACCATGACCTGAAACAATTCCCATAACAATGATTTTAGAGCCAGTGGAAAAAGTGTTATGACTGGAATTGTTTCCCCAGAGAAGGAATTTGTTGGGTTTTGAAACATTTTTACATTCACCATAATCTAATTATTGCAGTGACTTTAGTGATAGGTCAGTTTGTGGCTTTCTGAATCAGAATTATCATGAGAATTTACATTTTTCCAACTGAACCCTTGAACCTGGCCTTCTTAATTTGACTGTTTATTTGAATGTAGAGAAAGTAATCTGTAGGCGAAGCAAGGAAATAAAACACCACTAGAACAAGACTGGGCGACAAACAAGCTCGGGCTTGAAAATCAATTTTCAGAGCGGCAGTGATCAATCGATTAGTTGTAGGCTATTGAGTTAATCACCAACTACTATGCAAATGTAAAATAATGACGGTGATTCCAGCTTCTTTTAATGTGAACATTTGCTGGTTTCTTTATAACTGATGGCAAACTGATTTTTGGGTTGTAGATTTAGGAAATGATGACTTTCCCCCTTTTTTTTTTTATGTTGTGAAGACCATCAAACAACATTAACTGGAAAAAAATAAATAGTTGTAGCTTCAATTCAGACCTCAGTAGCAACTGATGGATTCCTCTGATCTGACATTTATCCCCTCGTCAGTGAAGTTCCTCTCAGATGAACGGTTCAGTCTCTTAATGAACATGGAAACCTCAGCTTGTAAATACTGCGGCTCAAGACACAGAGCAGCTCTTAATCACCTTAAACATCACCGTCTCTACAAATTAATGGGTCAGAAATAAGTTGTCCACCTGCATTATAAGAGTGTAGCAGACATATATTTCACTGGGGCAAAGCAACGTTTTGGTGTCCAAAATCAAAGCCACAGGTTTTTGATGCATTTTCACTCAATGTTATTAATTTGTGATCATGAAAATGAAATGTTCACTCCTGACACGTTTATTTTTCTGTTACATTTCAGGTACAACTCCAAGAGGAGACACTGGAGGAGGACCAAGCTGGGCCTGTAAACATGAGGATCTGTGGATCCCAGCGTCCCTCCATCCCAACATCTGCCAGGAAGTCCAGCTGCTGGGCCCGACGGCGGGGAGGGAGCCATGTTATCTGGAGCAGCAGTCGTTTTGTACAGATACTCTGGTTGTGCTCATGTTTGACAATAAAAGATCTGTGATCAAACTTGAAGTGAAGCCGTGTGGCATTTTTATTTCCCCACAAAGTATAGCTGAGCGATATCCAGCTACAGGCGCAGTGTTTTCTGAAGGGGAGGGAGGTCGCTGACTCGGCTGCGGAGGGGGGTTTCCATCTCTTGACCGCACGGCAAACACTTCATGAAAGATTGTGGTCATTTCTAGTTTTTCAAGGATTTGAGTTTGGTTTTGTTGCTTGTGCCAGAGACAGCAGTGCTATTCAAGAAGGCTAAAAACCAGCAGTGAGACAAACCTAAGAAATATTGACTCAAAGTGCAAAACCTTGGAAAAGTTTGCCGTGTCAGCAATGGCTAACGTTTCAGCTGTTGACACAAGCAGAAGTGGGTCAGCAGCAAGAGATGTTTACAGAAAGTTCATTATACAGATGTGTTTTTATCAGTGAGGTCCAGAGAAAGACTCGGTTGAAATGCCAACTGGATGGATGATCTTGTTTCCTGTGAGACTCTTTAAACTGCAGAAGTGTTACAGTTACAGCTTCAGTTATGAGCTGATTTTAAATATGTGAAGATGTGAAAGTATTTTTAGAAGGACAGCAAAGATTTCTTCTGGCTTTCCCCTTTTTGATGATCACTTTTAATCTTCATCTCATTCATTATGCCTCCTCGACACCGATGGCTGTGAGCTGGACGGAACGTTTCAGGTTGTCGTTCTCATTCTCGTCAACACAACATCTCAGGAACGCCTCGAGGGAACTTCTTAAAATTTGTCACAAATATCCGCTTGTACTGGAGGACGACCTCTTCAGAGCACCAAACACGTTCAGGCTATTCGACGACAATTTATATGACAACGACAACATTTTACACAGAGATGACTTGAACATTTCATGTGAAAGATCTCAGGTCAATTTCAATATGACTTAAAGTTCCGCAAAGATGTTCTGCCGGTATTAAAGGTTAAAGCTCAGGAACAGCAGCTGTGGTGCACAGAGGTGCTGCTTCTAGTTTCTGCAAGTAAAATGCTCCTATAGAAAATAATCTTCATAAAAAAATAACACTTGAAACAACAATTTGCACACAAAGTAGAAATATTCTCACTCAAGAACTGGGTCAGCAGCAACAGACAGAGTGTACAGAGAAGTGATTATGTGCTTACATGTTTATTATTACAGTAAAGCTGATGTAAAATAAAGGATTTACTCAAGTGACAGTACTTTAATTTACTCCATCAGGATGACTGTGTGATCCTGGTGAGCAGTAGCTCCAAACCTTTGAGCCTGATTTAGATTCATGGTGACCCTTCACAGTGTGGACGTGAGTCATCCACAGTTTCCCTTCTGGTGTCATTCGGCCTTCAGGATTTTACAGTGAAAGTATCAAGTAAGGCAAAAATATATTTTTTACCATCTCCCTTTGATTCTCAGTTAATGCCCATCTTTCTGAATGATTTCTGCCTTTAATCAAATCTGTAAAACCTAACGTAAAGGTGCAGGATGTAGTTAATGGGAGGATATTTTAACTAAAAGAGAGAAATCGTTATTGCAGGATTTTATTTTATGCTTAAAACCCAAATAATCAAACTGTCTCTGTTTTTAATGACTGAATAAACTGAACAAACAAACTAAGCCTCAGTGGAAACACAATTTATACTGTTTTACTTTGTTCAGTGATCTCGGACCTCAATTTCCTATAAGAACAACTTTTTTATTAAGTTATAGGAATATTAAATAGAGTTTGAATATATTTCCTTATCAATATTGTAAATAACACCGTTGAGAGTTTCTGAATTGCCCCTTTGTGTTAAAAAAAACTGCAAATACTCTGAAAATGTTGGTCTGTTTCTGATATAAATCACCATGTTTTCAAGAAGTTCACCCACAGATGAAAATCCAGTTATTATCGTATCATCTCCAGTGCTGATGGAAAGTCTGGTGAAGTGTTCAGAGTCCACAAATCATCTCTGGAGAGCTCTGGGTTCTGGTCTGTCAGAGCTCTGGGTTCTGGTCTGTCAGAGCTCTGGGTTCTGGTCTGTCAGTGTCAGAGCACTGGACTGGATCATGACTGCATTTTCCATGTTGGGTGAACTTTTCCTTTAAATAAGAGCAAAGTGTTCCGCTGCTCCGGAATAAAACTGAGCTTCGTGTGGACAATAAAACTGTAAAAAGCAGAATTATTCTCACTGCACTGCAGATCTGTAACTCCTCACACTAACATTTTGACCTCAGCGTGATTTCTGAAGGGATCTTTCAGCTTTTGTATCCAAAAAATGAAAACGTCGGCAGCATCTTCCTGAAAGACCTGAACCTCCAGCTGCCGGCCCTCTTAGTCCGGCAGAAGGAGCTCACTTCTTCACCTGTCTCTCCTCCGTCCACCTCGTCACCAGGTGCGCTCTCGACCTCTGCGCTGCTGCTGTTGTTGTTTGCGTTCCTGTTGACGTTCTGCGCTGAGCTGTGCTCGTCGTCCCACGTCCCCAGCAGCTCCTTCATCTCCAGCGGGGCGTCTCCCTGCAGATACTGCCACGGCCGCCTCCCGTTGTAGTCCATGGCATCGACGTTGGCCCCGAAGGCTCCGACCAGCAGCTTGATGACCATGTACTGCCGGTGCATGCTGGCGACGTGCAGCGGGGTGAGCCCGCCGCTGCCCCGCACGTTCACGTTCACCGGGATCCCCGCACTTTCCGCGTAGCGCAGAACTTTGAGCAGAGTCTCGTCCCGGCCCCTCTTGGCCAGCCAGTGCAGGACCGAGTACCCGCTGATGAAATCCTTCCTGGTGAGCAGGTTCGGGTCCGCGGAGATGAACTCCAGCAGGGTCTCGTAGCTTCCCTCCACCGCCGACAGCATCCAGGCGTGCTCCATGGGGTACAGCGCCCAGCCCGCGTCCTGCTCCGAGGACACGCTGTGTGCGTGAGAGGAGGACAGCACGCTGCTGAAGCCGCTGTGCGACGGGTCGCTCAGAAGCAGCTCCTTCAGGTACCTTTTACGCATAGCAGGTGTGAGGGAGCTCCTCTCCGGAGCCTCTCTCTGCAGCCCGGAGCTGTCACTGACCTCCAGCTGCCTCTGCAGCCGCGACCTACGCTGGAGCGCAGTGGGCACGACCTGCGTGCCATATCTGGAGAGTCGCTCCACAACGGTGCCCTGTCTGGACGTCCCGCTGCCGTGGGCGTCGGTATGATCGCTGACAGCTGGTTCGGATCCAGCATCATCCGATCTGCTCTCATACATGCTGCTCGGCTACTTCCCCTTTATTTAGACAACACCCCGCAGATACCAGTGTCAGATTATCCACTGGGAACGTTTTCCCCTCCACTCGTCTGGACTCATTCCCTGTGTCACGGGAGGGAAAAGTGTATTTTTTATAAAACACATCCACTGTCTGGAAACACCTCAGAAATGCGTAAACGTTCAATTTAAGGCGTCTTAATGTAAACAGAGTAAGTTCCTCTTTTTGTCAGAATGCTGAAATCAGCACAGTTCAACCCGTAATCCCATAAATACGAACTGTTAATGTTTGTTTCATCGCCACGCGGATGTAACTCACCTGTCCTGTGTCCAAAGCGCTCAATGACTCTCCCACGGTGTCGACTCGTTAACTGCTTCACTCCCTGTTAGATTTTAAAAAGCAGACTATCAGGACACGGATCGTTGCTTTCAGTTCAAAAGCAACTGAGCCTCACAGACAAGTCGAGACTCTTCCTTTCCTTTTAAAAGAGGAAATGAGACAAAGTTCACTCTAATCTCAGGCAAAACCAGTGACGGCAATCCTTCACATGTGACCACTGATGGACTTCAAAAGCAGGAAGTAACACTTCTTTCCTGATGTCTCCACAGCTGGAGGGAGCAGTGCTCAGATGCCAGTGTAGAAATACTGCATGACAGGAGTGAATCCTTCATGTGTCAACGTAAAGGAACAGTACTGATCATGCAGAATAATGAGGGCTTCATTATACAGGATTATAAGTAGTGTTGTGTTCATGTGTGTCACTTTAAGATGGTAAAAGTGGTGCTTGTTTTCACTGCTGACCTACTGGGTAGTTTGAACCGACTGAAGGTTTTATTTTATTATTAGTAATCGTAATGAATTCAGAACCGATACACAAATCAAATGTAGAATAACTAGTGGAATGAAATTTAGCACAATTTTCTCAAGTGCTGTGTGTCAGTACAACTTTTAAGCTCTTCTTTCTGCTACTTCATACTTGCACTCTGTATTTATTTTGTCACTGTGCATATTCAGATTATTTGATGTTGATTGGCTATTTGCCTTTAACATAATGAAGCACAACGCGCTCGACTCGTGCATCAACTTTGCATGCAGGTCGCTGAGTCCTTGTTATTGGGAAGAGGTAAAAAAATAAAAAAAATAATCAAGGACAGCACTCCTATTAAACTGTGAAGAAGCTTGTCTTGCTTCAAGTGTCCCATGGGGCAATGTGAAACTGTTTAGTGGGAGTGCCGTCCTTTTATTTGCCTTTTGACATAACCAATCAGATGGTGTTGTGGGGCAGAAGAGTGGTGGCTGCAGACAGAGGAGTGGAATTGGGCACAAAAAAACAAACACTGATCTGTTCATGATGCTCAGTACTGGCCTTAGTAATCTGTCTATCCCTACTGGGTAGCTTGTGAATATCCAGTCTGGGCTCAATAAAATCCCATCTTGTAGTAGCAGCCAACAACCTTCCCACCCCCTGGTGTTCTGAGTTGTTTTATTGTTGGCATCGCACAGAGAACTGGATCGTTTGTTTTCCTCAGTCATGAACAGGAAAAAAAAACAGAACATGCATGTTGATTAATTTGGTCTACATAGAGATGAAAGCAGACAAATGATGCCAGGCTGTATCCTGAATTAACCTTCCTTTTACCTGGAGAGTTCACAAATTGTACAGTCAAAGCAATGCACCAATCTAAAACAGATGGGTCCGTTATCCTACATCTATCACACCATGCAGTCAACTTTTACCTCAAAACGATTAAACCTATAATAAACCACGTTACATTTGTGTTTTAATCTTAAAAATGTATGAGTAACTAGTGAAGCTATCAGATAAATGTAGTGGAGTAAAAGCTCAGTATTTCCCTCTGAAATGTAGCAGGATGGAAGTATTACATTATAGAAAACAGAAATATGTAGATACAAATCCCTATTTAATGCAAACTGACAGAGCAAATAACAGCAGTAACAGATAAAACTTTATTTCAGTAAAAACCATAATAAAAAACAACAAAAACACATTAAAAGTCAGTAACAGACTCTGGGGGAAGTTCAATAGTCAGTTCATCAATGGTTTGAAGAAAGGCATCCAGCTCCGAGCAATAATCTGGAAGAGGTAATACAGGAGAGTTAATGATACAGCAGGTTAATGACACCTTTAGTTAATGATACTCGTAGTTTTGAATCTGTGCCCCGTACTTAGTGGCTTCAGCTGCCAGACGTTCCTCACTGCTTATGGAGGGCTGGGTTGTTTTTGATTGTAACCGTCATTCATATCAGATGAACATTTGACTTGAAACCATCATTCTACATAAACAGTGGCGGTCATTTTGTTTAAGATATGATTTGGGTCACAGAAATTCAGTGGTTGTGATCAAAGCATAGAAAAGTGATGAAATGTTGCGGCACCATTAATGTGAAACTGGGGTGACAGTAAAGGTGGCGATATTGTGTAATATTACTTTGCTGAAAGTCTCCCATACGCATAGTAAGTGAGTACAAATATCTGTATTTACATTTTAATCATTTACAACTCCATCTGGTTAATCTCGTTCCAAAAACCTTTAATATATTTCTCGAAATTAAAAACAACCTGACCGGAAGTTCTATATATATACACACACACACCATTAGCCTAGTCTGCACTTGCACTGCATTAAAGACTGTTTAATACTTAATAGTGTTCATAACATACCTGCACATTTTGGCATCTTTACAGGTGACAGATTTGGGAGTGGGTCCAACGTTTCCAGGTCATCTTCAAACAGGTGTGGAACTTGTGGGAAAGAGGCCAGACCAGGCAGAGCAAAGCCACTGAGAGGAATCAGATCTTCAGGAACACTGTATTTCTGAAATTCTGAAAGAAAATACCCCAAAATCATGGTTGTAATTTTTCTTCCTCAAACATTGTGTGGGGAAAGAACAAAAAAAACAGCATCATAGATGAAGGAGGCTTATACATGTTGAGTTATTAAGACATTTCTCCTATGTAGCATACCCAAGGAAGTTCACAGATAATGTGATGCTGCAGTGCGATTTACAAAGAAAACATAATTTTCTTTGTAAGCAAAATGTAACCTCCAAATCCTGTACACAAAATATGATCATACAGCTGATACCGTAGTTACCTAGTGGGTCATAAGGGATGAACTTCTCAATTTCTGGATATTCTTCCACTTTGGTCTGAGCAGCAAGCTTGACTTTGGTTTCCTTTGGGGAACAAAGGTTACATTAATACATGTATATAGTGTAAGGCACAAATCAAATAGGTCTAAATGCAGCTGGATAATAGTTTCAGATTCAGTTGAGGTTTACTCAAACCTGTGGCTTCAGGAGTTTCTTCTCTTGTGCACCAACATCTGGGGTTGCGATTTGTTTGTTGACGGTACCAAACGCCTTACGACCAGATGGCAGAGGAGTGTGAAGAGATTTGGCAGTCATAGGAGATTTCAACAGTTTCTCTGGTGGGGGGGGAAAAAAAAAAAAAAAAAAAGAGAATAAGTTTATGCATATTTCAACACAGACCAAGAATAAAAACTAAACGGAGAATACTGTTGGTATTTTCATACCTGGAGCAGACTGAAGCCGCTGTCGCATCTTCAGAGTAGGTGGATGAAGGCGTGAGTTTTCTCGGTCTGCAAAGATTATGTTGGCCATTGTTTCTGAAAGCACAAGCCGATATTAGCAATTGACACACATTACAATTACAGGGGTAACAGATGCATTTATTTTAGACTTGTCAGTCTAGTCAAATATTCTCCCTCTATATCATCTCTTTTTAATCATTTGATAGTGGTTTGAATAACTTTGGATTTGTACTGGATGAAAAACTTTGGGCTCTGGACATGGTCGGGCATTTTTTCTATCATTTTTTTAAATTTATTTATTTTTAAAAAAAAGGACATTTACCAAGAAGGTTAAAATCATTCAAATAAACCCAAGTTACATCCTCAAATATAGAGGGAAAGATAATTCTTGATCTTGGAAATAGTTTAACACAGTACAAGCATTTCTTTATATTAAAAAACGTTTCCCCCAGTAGACCAGGCCATGATAAATCAAAACAACTTCCAACAGCCACTATGGCTGATAGCCAGCCTGTGCTTCAGCATGTGACACTGAACATTGTAACAGTAAAGTACACTGCCACTAATAGCCAGTCTGGCAGCGTTACAGCACTTACAGTAGTAGCCATTAACGCATGCAACTGGTCCTCTGCTGACCAGCTACATCTCATCTTCCTGCACTTTCACACTTCTCTCTGCTGTCTTTAGCAGAATTTAGTTAGCTTGCTAGCGCCATACTTCATCCGAAATTAGTGCAGGCGAAAGTAAAATAAAACCCCCAAAACGACGGACTTGAAGTTAGCTTTAAGTTAAGCTACTTGGGTCATGTTAGCTAGCTAATCAGCTATTAGGTGTATACTGTTAATGTCACTTTAGCCGTGACACGTCTTCGTTAGCGTTAGTTTAAACCCACTGACGTTAGTACTAATAGCTTACATTACTGACAGTCACTTTGATAAACATGTGTTACCGTTAATGTTGCCTCGGTCAGCTGTGATAAACGTCGTTGGTTGCTCTCTGCTTTCCGTCCAGAAAGTTGTTATGGTCTGAAATTTGTTCCTGTGGGCTCGCGGCTCCTTTTTAAATTCACTGCCTTCATCTGATTGGTCGCCGTACGGCAGAGGACTGGAATGGGCGTTTCCCAAATTAAATTATTTTTTAAAAAATGTTTGTTTAACGTTGGATGTAACATTACAATATTACGAATACAAGTTCAAATAAAATACAATATATTTAAAAAAAAAAATCATTCCCTGTATTTTTTTTAATCTGACGTTAGGATAAAATACCTTCCATATGTAACCGTTAGTGACCCAAATAAGCCCTACTTCTGTTCAGACACCTCATACATGTTTATGAGTACAACCAGCATGTAGCGGTCATCGTTAATATATTCATTTTTTAGCTATCTATTTGATTATTTAATTATTTTTCGGTTTGTAACGTTCATTGATTGCCGTTTTCACTTCCATGGACGCAACCATTACGGCATCCTGTGGGGGAGCTTAAGTGTGTAATGCAAATTCTGAATCATTATAATTTCAAAGAAAAATGTCAAAAACACGATCCGGAGTGTGTTATTTTAATGCCCTTACTTCAACAACGTTCAATTTGAGCACGATTATCACGGTAGCGTACCCAGTATAGCCTGTTGAACAGTGGTACATTCCTACTAGGCCATCTTTCGGCGTAACTTGAACGGTGCAGCTCCTCTTGCTAAGCACAGTGAGCAGCAGAGGTTTCGTCCTCCAGCTAACAGCTACTACCATGGCGTCAACCGAGATAGCGAGGCAAGCGGTGAGTAGCCTTTCTTTTATTCATGTGATGCCATTGTCAATATAAACACGTACACCTCGAAATACGTTTGACAGAAACAGCGGTTTTAAAAAAATACATCTTTAGCGTTACGTAAGAGAATGCGATTTGGTGTAGATTCAGGTTAGCTAGCGAGTCAACGTTCCGTTTTATCGTGATATTCCATCCAAAATTCAGAGCAGCGTCGCCAAACAAAAGACCGTACAGGTGCTATGAGAAATATAAGTGTGCCTTTCCAAATCTTCAAGAACTGGGGATATTAAAGTAAGGCCCAAGGCTGCTTAGTCGTACCTTTCTAGTAAAATATGTTCATTCCTGTGCTCGGTTTCGCAAGCTAACGCCTGCAGATTTCCTGTGCTGGTTAGCTAAAAACCACCTTTCAAACGATATAATCCTTCATATATCCTATATACTGTGTGCTAGTCTGTATTGGCTTATGAAAAACGATTACCTATAATAGAGCCATCGTTAGGCCATTCATTCTGTACGCCCCCATTTCAGCTACGCTGCTCATTTCCGTTATGTTGTTTCATGTTAAGTCCCGTTAACTTTGAGTCGGGCGTTGTCTGATTTCATAGAAAATATGGACAAAACCGATTCTGGCCGTTTATAGACGAGACTTTTAAGCCTGCAATTTGAAAAGCGTGTGTAAAGTTTGCCTGGTTTTTGTTTTTTGGGGGTGGAAAGGAAACCACTACACCCAGAGAGAGTGCTCAGAATAGCAGGGTTTTGCAGTCTGATATCCCTTTGCGGCTCAATGAATGAAAACCCGCTGTGTATAACTTGGCAGTGAATGTTGTGAAAAGCGGGATTGGTTTCAGGAATGTTGCACTTGCAGCTGAGGAGGAAAGGCTGTTTGTCCAGTCACGTTACCCCCTAGTTTGACAAATACTCCCTCAGCTGTTTAAACCCAATTTCAACTATCCAAATAATCCACAACTGTCCACTACCATCAGCGTGTCAAGTTATTTTAAATTGACCCTCAAACGGAATGTTTTCCCCTCAAAAGCCCACACCGCATTGGACAGCAGCGTTGTGTTATGTTAAGCCACATAATGGCTGGTTAGCTGAGGTTTAGAGCTCTTGCTTTGCCATATAATCTAAATTCTTTGCTTTCCTGCACCTCATCATGTCGATGTAGGCTGCAGAAATGAGATCTGCAGAAATGGAGATGCCCAGCAGCAGCCACACGCCCCCACACACACGCGTAATAAAAACAGTGCTTTTTACACTTTCTGTGTCACTCTGCTGGTCCAGAGGTAGGGTGCGTATACAGCTGAGTGAATGGAAGTGCAACCAGCCAGAAATAGGAAGTTGTAGGGTTCAAGTCAAAGTGACACCACATGTAATGAAATGCTTATAAGTGATTATTAAATGGACAGCTCCTATTTAGTCATTTTTAATGTCATAACGATCAGGTTGTAGATTACATATTTGTCAAAGCTCTAGGTGTTTTTGCGGTGATTTTGAAATGAATAACGACATTCTTTCCATATATGCACATTGTGGTTTGCGACTGTCTCGTCTGTGGACAGAAAGTTACAGCTCAGGAAACAGGAAGTGAGCTGCATTGCACCTGATTTCAGTCTTCAAGATGAATGTGCTCGAAGTGGTTGAAAGCCTGGTAATGTTATTTCTCCAGCAGATAACAATTGCTAGGATGTAGATGTTAATTTTAGCATATTAGCAGAAACCTGTGCGTGTTTACAGGCATGAGAGCCTGAACAAGTCATATCATTGCACACCATGGTCACCTTTCCTGATGTTTAACATTGGTTTCTTTCATTTTTAGGGTGAAGGTGCTCGTGCTGTCCCTCTGGCAGGCCATGTCGGTTTTGACAGCATGCCTGACCAGCTGGTCAACAAGTCTGTCAACCACGGTTTCTGCTTCAACATCCTCTGTGTTGGTGAGTGTGTCATGCATGCGTTTACTCTTCTCTCCTTAGGCTAAAAGAGGATTTGTTTGCTTCATTGAAAGTCGGGCTCAAAGCATATTGCTCCATATTTTACCCACCTTGATTCCTCCGAGGCAGTCAGCATTGGTCGACATGATGAGTAAGACGAGATGTGTTCAAGTGGAACGTTTCAAAATAATTGGAGGTTGTTACTTGATTTTATTACGACATTATTCAACAGCACCACTGCTGAATAATGTCTGTTGAGTATGACTTTTGCAGGATTTGTCGGACAGTGAGAATCGCCTGCTTGTACATTCAATGTTAAATTGACACAACAAGTGTTTTCAGCTTCATTAAGTGCTGCAATTACTCATGCACATACACATGCACATGCATGCACATACACACAGTTTGCTATTTATTAAGTGCGGCCAGCTAACACTAATGTAATCTAATACCACAGTCATGCAATAAACCCAATCTTTATGGAGGAGATGAAGTTCAGTTTTTGTTGAGGCTCTTTTAGAGAGACAATGATTTGACTTCATGGTCATCAGTTGGGCTACAGTGTTGCTGTTCTGTGTCTTGTGTCAGTCCCTTTGTAACAGTGAATTCTCGCTAAAACTTTAGATGTTGTATTTTTGGCTACATTGGATTACTGCCATCTGACACAGTTGGACAATTTTTGGTATAAGGAGTCATCTTGCTTCAGGGGCACATCCAATCCACGAAATCCACAGGCTGATGTGGAAATATTTAACCAAATGGTTGGCAGTGTTGTCTTCCTTTGCCCTTCGTAGTTTTTTCCCCTTTACGTATGTTAGTATATACTGAGGGGAAGACATGACACATACAAATGTGTTTTGCACACTGGTATGCAAACACTTGAATTCGCTCTGAATTCTACAGAGATTCTGTAGATTACATTTCCGATCGGGATGCTTTATCATTTTTCTTCAGTTTTTAATAGATAACTACTGGTTAGAGAGGATTAGTGAATGTTTACAGTTTTTGTTTCTATAAGATGTGTGCTGTCTACAGTTGTAATTTAGACATCTAGTTACATTACTACAGCCTGTTTATAGATGTTTTCTTTCTTTTTTTTGGTGAAGCCTGGTAGCCATTTTTAGTGGCATGGTGTAGCCTCCCTCCCCTCTCTGCTATTTGTGGAGATACAAAGTCCATTTATATTTCTGTGGGGGGGAAAAACCCAACAATGACTTTATTTGTTTTTAAAAAATTTATTGCAACCACAATTTAGGAACACAAACTTTAGCTATGCATTCAAGAATATGGAAGTAAAGATGATGCAAAAAAGGGGAACAACAGCTTTTGTTCCAAACTGTAAATCCTGTTGTGTGACTCAGAAGTACTACATTTCACAGTAGTCTAAGCATTACTCGAGGCCAAGGCATGTGATCGTGTTTTGAATATAACTGGGTTGTGGTCTAAGATTCCAAAGTAAAGGGGGAATCCAAAATATGGAGATGAGTGGTTCCATTGGGCTTAATGATGACTTACATTTCTGCACGGGGTTTTTATTACGTTAGTATCATCTCAGGCAGTTTGATTGCAATCCTCTTCAGTTTGGCCCTCAGTTTCATTTAACAAGATGCCAAATTGTTTTTTTTAGCTTGAGAGACTTCTCTATAATGACTTAAACAGAGCTCTGAACCAGGCAGTAGGACCCTTAATGCATCAGTTACTTTGGACTCTGAGGCAAAGATTAGAAATTTTGATCATGGTGAGATATCCTACAAAATGGGCTAACATTCTTAGACTGTAGGTCAGGTTGTAAAAATAGAATTTCTTACAGAGGGAGCTCTGTATCTGAGTCATCTGACAGCCTCTCACAGTAAATCGACGTCGGAATACATCAGCAAATAAGCAGTTACTGCTGCTGCTCTTGTGGCTGCAAGCATTTGAAAATGATGTAATTATTAGACACTTTTTTAGACTGTCCTTTTTAGTTCCATTAAATAGATGGTCAACAAGGCTTTTTTAAAAAGGATAATTGAATTGAATCTTGACCGACAGATAAAATAGAAAATATGTCATAGAACTTTTGCTAGCTTGGGTGCCGGCAGGGTGAAATGATGATAGACCCGGAGAGCCCAGCTGATAAATCTGTTGTCAGATATTATTGGCTGACAGAACCTAATGCAAAAAAAGATTCATCGGGATGATTTTAAGAATCAATAGAAGAATTAATAATTCCCAGTGAAGTTGCTGTTTGAGTTGGCAGTTAGAATGACAGTACCAGCAGAAACCAATTAGACGTTTCCTGAAAATACATTACAGAAATTACCAGCTGTTTTATTAACTGTTTTTTGGAAAATGGCAGACTGTTATTATCAACACATATTTGGGTAGTTTTCCATTTATTTTGAGGTAATTGTTGTGGAAATTTGGGGGTCACATCAAAGAACGTTCCAAAAATGTTGGTAATTACCACCTACTTACCATGAAATTTGTGTTCCTGTAAAATTGTTACCTACATGTTAGAAGTGTTTCATAGCCACATTTTAGGGACGAATAGAAAAATGTGTGTATACTGCCCTGTTCGTTACTTTCTACTGTTGGTTTCTGCCATGGCCTCAAAAATCAGTTGGGCTCTAAATGCCATCTAAGTGGGGGTGAAGAGGACAGTTGAGTGTGAAGGAAACGGCATCATGACTTTATCGAAGCAACAACTGATTGAACACAAGTTCACAGTTTGTAGCAGCTCAGTAAGGTAATGCATCTTCTCTGTGTCCACAGGTGAGACAGGCCTGGGGAAGTCCACCCTGATGGACACGTTGTTCAACACCAAGTTTGAGGGCGAGCCCACCCAGCACAACCAGCCGGGAGTTACGCTCAAGTCCAACACCTATGAGCTCCAGGAGAGTAACGTGCGCCTCAAACTCACTGTCGTCAACACCGTGGGCTTTGGGGACCAAATAAACAAGGAAGACAGGTAAAGCTGTGAGAAAAGGTTTGATCTGAGCAAACCGGTTTCTTAATGCTGACACTCTCTGTCTTTGTGAGCATAAGCAAAAATCCCCTCTTGATTGTAAACACAACATTCCTGACATGCAGTGATTCTGTGAGAACTATGAGCCTTTTCGGTGCTCAGGTTTCATTCAGTCAGTCTTGATTCTGCAGACGTACCCTGAGGATGTGGAGTCAGGTCCCCTTCTCAGTTAGTTTCATAGTGTCAGATTTAAATAGAAATCAGACATAAATGCTTCTTTTCTGTAAAACAAGATTATAGCCGCTGCCGACTAATGTCTGGAAGTATTTCATCAAACATAAAATATTGTTACCGAGCTCGACATCCACAGTGTAATAGCTGACTCTGCTCCTGAGTTAAGTCTAGACGGGTGTGAGCTCTCTCTCTTTACAGAGAAAGCTGGGATTGTTTCCAGGTTTTACACTTCGGCCAGTATCAAATTACCGATCATAGAGGAAATTACATGCACTTTCTGCATTTTACACAAGCACATAATCATAGTCATGTGAACTACCACATGCAGAGTGTCCTGCAGTATGTACACAAGCTGCGTGTTTGTTTGGAAGGGCGGATACCTTTTGATGCTTCCTGTAGTCCTCAGTGTGTGTGGCCAAACATATTTTTCTTATAAAGAAAAAGAAGTCCACATTTCTTACAGATAACTCTAAAGAACTGTTAAATAGCAGAAGAGGATTGTGTATCAATAAAGAGAGGCTCACATTTCTTACATCTTTCTGTATTTTCTGACAGCTACAAGTCTATTGTGGAGTTCATTGACGCCCAGTTTGAAGCATATCTACAGGAGGAGCTGAAAATCAAGCGCACGCTACACAGCTACCACGACACCCGCATCCACGCATGCCTGTACTTCATCGCTCCCACAGGACACTCGCTTAAATCCCTGGACTTGGTGACCATGAAGAAACTGGATAGCAAGGTGAATTTCACCTCAATTCAGCAAACCATTACAAACCAGCAAGGAGCTGTTTCTTCTATCTCAGTGTTTCCACTAGAAATAGTTGTTGATTTAATGAGCTGGAGATAATTTTTATCAGTGTTTTCAATCAGTTCCAGTTCGTGGTGTACAGTTTGCTTGTTACGTTAAAAGCCATATTGTCTGTGTTTCTTTGTACAGTGAGAAGTACAGTTGCTGTTGCATGATGTTACATAATGCCTATGAGCAGTGATAGATTTCCTGTAGCACGTCATAGATATACTGTAGGTAAATCCTGTGGTGCTGTGTTGCTGTTTGCAGCTTTTATCTATCTACTCCAGTCATGGGTCATAAACTTCATTCCAGGCAATCTTCTTACATGCAGTTTGTCTGTTGTCTGCTTACTGCGTCGGTGTAGGTCATCTGTGAAATGCAGTTGGCTTTGTGAGGTCCTCTCCACAGTGGCTTATTTGCATGGACCTCCTGGCTTTTGTACAAAGAGTCGGCTCAGTGTTTGCCAGAGCAGCTGAGCCCTCTGGCAAGAGCTCACAACCGCGTCATCCAGAGCAGAGCCTACTCTGTTTACGCATTCACCCTAGGGGGGGGCTGCATTCAAACAGTACTCTGCTGGAGTGTCTTTGAGCAAGACGCTGAAACCTCACCAGACTCATGTGTGCTATATAGTGTTTCTGTTCACATGACCTGGCGCATATCTTGCTTTGCGACGCAGGGGCCCCCACTGAGCAAATAATTTGGTATTGTGTCGTCGACAGGGCACATAAAAATCGTTGTGTGGGAGTAAAAGCCTCATTTTTCATCAGCTAGCTGTAAGAGCACATCTGAGAATGACCCTGTCGGTTTCCCGCTTCCTCCCTATGTCTCTGTGTAGCATAAATGTGGTTGAAATCAGTTGAGTCTTACTGTTAACACCATGTTTGGAGAGCTTTTAAGTGATCTGGAGCAGGAGATGGAAGCCTGCTGCTCCCTTTGCTGCATTTACTATTTATATCTCTGTGCTTAGGAATGTGTAATTGTCTGCAATACACAAAGGCCTGATTTGCTGAGATCCTGTACCTAGAGGGAGGTACTGTGAAGTGTTGAAATGATGTAGAGAGCAGAGGTTATTGAGTACCTTTTCCTTCATGAAATTGCATTTTAAATTGCCACTACAATCTGGGGCAACCAGGAATGTAAAATGGTATCAAATAAGAGTCTATAGGTGTATTTTATTCTGTTACTTAACCTGATGTTTAGTTCAAGCTAAACATTATGATAGACCAGAAATATTTGATTTGTCAACTTTACTCAAGTAAACCCGCTGACCGCCAAGTTTGTGGTGGCAGTTTCCTTTCAAGAAAGATCTTTGAAGCACACTGCTACGACTGATTTTGAACCTTTTAGTACTTTTTTAAAAATACAAACTCTTTCACAAACGGTGTTCTGGAAATGTTACCTAAGACAGATGCTGCTCTATATTTACCTGCATATCAAAAAGGATTGTCTGCTCCGTGCCTGTCATTATGTAATTTTCTCTTTTCTTAACCGTAGGTCAATATTATTCCAATCATTGCCAAGTCGGACGCCATCTCCAAGAGCGAGCTGGCCAAGTTCAAAATCAAGATCACCAGTGAGCTGGTCAGCAACGGTGTTCAGATATACCAGTTCCCCACTGATGACGAGTCTGTGGCAGAGATCAACTCCACCATGAACGTAAGGCCCACAAGTCACGACTGGTATTATATCAACGTCACATGATTTCACAGAATATATTCATGACGTGTAAGGTCATATTAGTCAGACTGAGCCCTCATTTTATTCTCAAGGAAATGGTGGTTTCAACACCTTTATACAGTTTCTGTTATACATTATCAGCATAAACAACATGTGATGCAGAAGCAGGACAGGCATCGTCTGTGTCTGCTCAGGCGGTCAGGAAGCTGCCTCATGCAGGGAGGAGTGTGTTCAGAGTAGCACAATCAGCCAGCTCACTCTGCAGGAAGCCTGCAGTGTGGGAAAGTGCCTGCGTTCACTGAGAGATGAGCCAAAGCTCGCTTAGCTGTTTATGAGGTCTGATCTGTTGAAATGCTTCAACTCGCCTTAACTGATTGTGTTAGACCGTTGCCTCTGGGCTGTTGTTACAAAGTCTGACAAAAGGTCATACATCCTCCTTTCAGAGCTGTTACTCTGCGTCTGTGTAAAGTGGCTGTTAATTGTCACGTTGCATGAATAGAAATGACACCTTATTCTCCGTTTTCCTGTGTGATGTTAACGCTTAGTTTTATATACTTGGAAAGTTCTATCCTGAAATATTGCAGTAATATTCTTGGATTTTTCAGTGATAAAATATAATACAATGGTTGTTTTTAGGTAAGAATTTGAGGATAGTCCTCAAAGCTCTGAGATGTGTTTGGCCATACACCAACGTCTCTTCTCCCTCTGCCCCACAGAGCCATTTGCCATTCGCCGTGGTTGGCAGCACGGAGGAAGTAAAGATTGGGAACAAGATGGTGAAGGCCCGACAGTACCCCTGGGGGACGGTGCAGGGTAAGCCTAGGTCACATCCTGCACAGGAAATGAGGGCGCGCTCCCTCTCGTCAGAGCTGCTGCACGGCTCCCTCCCCTCGTATTCCTCCTTGGTTCCAACAGCTGCTGCACACTAGCTGATAGCCGGTTATATAACCTCATTTAGCTACAGCATCCTCTGTGCCATTATGCTGTATGACCATGACCATGTTGATTATTGACCTACTTGATCAATGCATAATGGAGTGTGCGTAATGTAGAACAAATGGATAGCAGTCATAATATATTTATTAACTATGAGTGTCTGAAATGTGTGTGGCAAAGATGATACTTTGTGTTTTTCCAGCCTCACACTGTACAGTTTTGAACTGAATGGTTTTATCATGAAATGTGTGTGTGTGGGTGTTAGGTTGGTTTGCCAGGACCAGACCTATTCAGCACACATTAATTCAGTGCAGTTGATAAGGACGTGGACAGCTTTGGGTTGGTTAAGTATAGGGTAAAGAAAAATGCCCATTAAAATTTAGTAGAGCACGGGACATCTTCGCTTATCTCGTTTTGTCTAACCCACAGTCCAGTACAGAAGAAAGCAGAAAATCCTTACATTAGAAGCTTGAACCACAGAATAGTTTTCCTACTCTACACTGTTAACATTCATTTGAGGCTGTTTCTATCCACATCCAATAATCTGACCTGTGTAGTAATTCAGACACAACCCCCCCCAGGGAAAATACGATTACTATTTCTGCTCTATTTACCCAACATGGATATGAAATCCCTCAGAAATCCTGAAAGCTTAAAGTCAGCACTTTAACTTCAGTCATTGTTTCATTCGAAATTCAGTGTGCTGGATTGCAGCCAAAACAATGAAAAACATATCACTGTCCTAATCCTTACGGGCTGCACTGCCTAATATTTCTGGCCCGAGGCTTTACCTGACATTGGGTCTGTCTGTTCAGCACAGACGGCATGTGTACTCACATGATGTCACATGCTCTGTGCTGCTTGGCTCAGTCCAGCAACAAAATCAATTGAAAGCCACAGGACATGAACACTACTCTGTTTTGAACTTGTGCTGTTGAGTCTGTGAAATCAAACTCTCTCGGATTACAATAAACCTGTTTATTTACTGAATAGATGTTATACGGTGCTACCATACACTTACAAACAGTCATGCGTTACTATGATGTGTATCTCTCGTAGTGGAAAATGAGAATCACTGTGACTTCGTCAAGCTGCGAGAAATGCTGATCAGAGTGAACATGGAGGACCTGCGAGAGCAGACTCACACACGTCATTATGAGCTCTACCGCCGCTGCAAACTAGAGGAGATGGGTTTCAAGGACACAGACCCTGACAGCAAGCCCTTCAGGTAGTGGACTTGAGACTTTTTTTTTTGCTCCCCACTCTTTGTCTGCATCTGGTGTGATGTTTTCTGCTGTTAATTTTACACCCAGTTGTCTTTATTCCTCTGTCAGTCTTCAGGAGACGTATGAAGCTAAGAGGAACGAGTTCATGGGAGAGCTCCAGAAAAAAGAAGAAGAAATGAGACAAATGTTCGTCCAGAGAGTCAAAGAGAAGGAGGCTGAGCTCAAAGAAGCAGAGAAAGAGGTAATGAACTTGAATATGATGTGCGTCACTCTTATTTAAGGACGTTTCTACTCTTTGTCTGAAATAACAAAGTATTGTTTCGTTTCATCACCATCTGTAGCTGCACGAGAAGTTTGACCGCTTGAAGAAGCTCCACCAGGACGAGAAGAAGAAACTGGAGGAGAAGAAGAAGTCCCTCGATGACGAGCTCAACATGTTCAAACAGAAAAAGACTGCTGCAGAGCTCTTGCAGAACCAAGCCCAGCAGGCAGGAGGCTCCACCACACTCAAGAGGGACAAAGAGAGGAAAAAGTAAGTATTGTTCTCTTCCTCCTGTGCCTTCCTTTCGTCTGTCCTTACAGCTTAGGTGAGGGAGATCACTTCAAGTTGCGTAAGGATAGGAAGAGTCTGGAGACTATGAAGCTGGGAGGAACCAGGCCGCATTTTACTAAACTGACATTCCAGGATGTTGATCGTTTGCCAGATTCGTTTATGGGCTCGTACAGTGAATTGTCTTCCACATTAATGTTACACAAGAGGGGCCTCATTGCAGAAACATTTCCAAACCGCTTGTCATATCTTTAATTAAGTTTCAAAGATTGGAAAAATCCTGTCCTCATGACACAAAGAATTGCTAAATTCACGGCTGTTTCCTGTCCCATCTCAGACCTCATCTCTTGCCTTAAGAAATCTTAACTACAACTATAAAATTGATTCTCCAATCGGCACTCATCCTGTCTGTGTTTCGAGTGCACAAGACCGCTGTACCCATGACAACAGCCAACTTTTCAGAGGCTAGTTAGCGTGAAGAGAAGCGGGGTGAATTTTGAGCTTCAGTGAGACAGATGGATTAACCGTGTCCATGGAGGAGAGGTTATATTCCCATTAATACATGGTCTGTGAAAGGCAGGTGTTAGGTGTTAGCTTCTGCAACCGGCTAACAGTGGTGCTAGCTTCTCCAACGGACTAATGTTGTCATTGTCTTCTCCAACAGTTAAAATTTGAGTCCCCTTTCGATCATAATGTTTTGGTGCTCATGTTGTCCCCATCTTTATTCTCACTGCCATACAGACCTAACAACAGTGCAGCTGCCATTTTTATTTATATTGAATTTATGACAGGGTCTATGCCATCCCAAATTATGATTTCTAACTCACCAAATTCTTAAATTAGGGCGGTTCTGTAATAGTTACTGTCCTATCCTAAATAATGAAATTGCTGTCAAGAACCAGGTTTTTGTTATACCAAAAATCTGAAAGTCATCGGAAACTGAGTTAAGAATTTCAGGCTTAGGAACTTTCTATAATGAGGTCCCAGTACTTGAATACCACTGCCAATATGTGAGAAGTTGTTTGTGTCCTTTTGTTGTCCATTACACTAAAATATGTTGCTGTATCCTGACAAAAATGCACACTCTGCGTGCTTTGATTTCAGTTTGCAGACAGAACCTTATTATGATCTGTCCCACTAATATCATCAAAGGCTTAGCGGTTTATCTGTCAACACTTATTAATAAGCCACCTGATATTTGCGTACAGTCGTTAAAGGCTCCGGCTAAGCTGAAAATCTCTCACTCTGCTCTTTATTCCTGAGAGGCAGATGAATGCTCCACTATGCCTCCTTATAGTAAATGTTGAGAGCTGACCAGAGCTCATATTTTCTGAACAATGTGGAAAAATAAGATGATCAGAGAGGGGGGAGTAACTGTCCTCATTTAAATTGTTGAAAAGTTGCCAAATGTCAGCTTAATTTGATGTGTGAAACCATCATGCTGTATGGCTCGGGCAAAGCAGATCAGGATTCTGCAGTTAACAATGAATGGACAGTTTCATTTACTTGAAATACGGCTCTCTGGTAGACACTCGTCTGGTTTTAATGAATCTACAGTACGAACTCTCTCAATTTTCCAAATTTGTTTTTCTTGACATATCTGACATTCATTCTGCTGCTCCCTCCAGCAGTTTTATTGAATCACAGCACTTTTCAGGCTTCGAGATTGTCTGAAGCCAGATGTGTTCCAAGTATGGTTGTAGTTTGCTGTTGACATTGTTGGTCCCTCCATGTTGGTAATCCACTGCTGGTTTTGTGTTGAAGCTGATGTGACGCCGTGCCTGTTAAAAAAGGAAGAAGACACTTGCACTGAGAAGGTTCTTGTCGCTTTATTTTCTTCCCTGTTAATTTCTGCTCTTCACAGCCACTTCTTCTCTTTATGAGCTCTGCCTGGAAAATGCCTCTTCCCAAAAAGGAGGCAGCTGTGCCACTTAAGCTTTGTCTTTGGGTCACTGATTAAAACCGACTACAGAGATGGATGATAATTATTTGTATTTGTATATAACCTTCCAGATTAAGTCAGTGTTTTCTTCGGTTCCCAGGAGACACAGTTATCGATTACTGCTTGTTGTGTAGATGTGAATCTGTCCTGTGAGTGCATGTGTCACCTATGTTGCATCCATAATGTTTTCCAGTTAACTCCTCCCACACTTGCTGCATGCTGCATGAGGCACCTTTCCTGGTAAGACTCCCTTCTTGGTTTACACCAGAAATAAAATAATAAAAAAAAATATGAAGGAGGTGTCATTGATTTACTAGACAAAAACTTTACATTTATTACACATATATGAAAAAGAACTATTGAAAAAACACAAGTTAGGAACAAATCGTTACCCAAATTAGACTTCTAGGAAAAGATCGAGATTGGTTGATTGTACTGAAAAGGTAATATTTCAACATAATCAAATGTTTGGAGATTTAATCCATTCTGCAGATTCTCTCAATGTGTTCCTGCATTGAAGCTGACAATCTTGCACATGGTCTAAATATAAAAAGGTTGTGCACACAACTACGTTTCTGCATTAGAATTTAGATATAATTGATTGACTATTTTAAAGCTGTTAAAACTATGATCTAAATTAAAATAAGTTTTAATTTGCTTTTTAAAGTTACCTGAATGTGATGCAATAATTCAGATACTTTTAGTGTTGCAAGCCTCAAGTGTATCATTTGTAACATCTGCGTCGATCGGATCCTTGAGCTGGCAGTGTTTACCGTCCTTGTGCCAGCCACTAAATCAACCAGTTTATTAGATCCCCGCACACCCATTTGATGTACTGCCCCATCTGCCTCCCTAAATCCACAACAGTCTCCTTTATTGTGGCTCTCCCAAGTCCTTCCCCACATGGTTCTGCAGTAGCACAAAGAGCCATTCAAGGCTGAACTGGGACTAACAGGTCACGCCAGAGCAGCAAACAGCCTCAGGGCCCATCTCTGTTCAGAGCGATGACATGTTTTGTTGATCTCGCTGCCATATGACGACCCCTCTGCCACCCCTCCCTCTTCAGTGGATACAAAAGCCAAAGCCACAGAGAGGGAGATGTTGTTGAGACCAAACCGCTGGGGAGGGTGGAAATGAACGAAGACATCTGTCTCTCAATCTGTAAACTCCTCAAGCAGCTCAGGACGGTTACAGTAGATGGAAACAAGCTGCTGTTTAATGATCATGATACTGAACAAATAGGGGAAGCAATCAGACACATTGTTTTAAAGCTCCGGGGCTGTAAAAAACAAAAACAAAAAAAAGAATAAAAACAACTTTCTTTTATGTTTCCAAGAAGAAGATGACTTCACTTGCACCCTAATCTTTGTACACTCAAACCTTTCAAGTTGCCTTGAGAGCATGACCTCTAAATGACACCTGCAGCCTGTTGCACCAGCTGTGTTCAAGTTCAAGCTCAGCCTGGTTACAATGTCAATTATAAATTGTGATATATGCATTGCTAGAATAAAAGCAGTTGCACCACAGAGATGAGTAGCAAGTAATTAGTTACCAAGATCTTAATCATAACATGTCACAGAATTATACTCACTAATGGATAAACTGCAGTTTTTCTGCCACACGGCATCAGTTTTGTCATTCATTTTAAAATCAGTTTGCAACACAGTAATCATGTGGGGCCCTGATTGAGTGATATGTTATAAAGACGTGAAGTCACACCCCTTCTAGTGAACCGCCACGGGACCTTATGTCAGAAATATGGATAGATATGTAGGAGTGAATGGAGAGTGTTTGTCAATTTATAAGAAAAGTCACAGTTTCACAGTGTTTAAGTGTAAGACTGTGAAAGTACCCAACAGTCCAGTATGAGGTCGCCCACAGCTGAAACCTCACAGGGCCGGTCCCGTAGATTAGCTCGTTCACAAAAGTGACCAACTCTCATTTTGCCAGTACAGCTGCCAATAAACAGCAACTTTCTTAAGTTGAAAAATTATCTTTTAAAGTCACAAACACCATATATTTAATTCTTGGCATGATTCAGATGGGATCATATATGTATTTGTCTCTCGCCGTTGACCACAGTACAAATGTTTTGCTCGTTGTCTTTGAAAATCAGGACTTCGCCTCTCTAACTCTGTAATTTAAAAGGTAACCATGACGATGGATCTCTATCTGCGATTGTTTGAGTTATGACAGATGATTTTTAGAAGCTGGTTTAGTGACAAACTAACTAGTAGTTACTGCTTCCTCTAGTGTCGACATCACACCCAATTTAGGAGAGGACTTAGTCATGGCTGGTGCAACCAAGTGCTGCTCACTAATGTTGTGATGTCACCGATGTGAAACAGTCTGTGTGTGTCCTGATGGTGTTTTAACAAAAAAAAAAGGCAATAACAGCCCTTCTCTCTCATTTCCAGCATAGGATTCCTGTAGAAAAAGTGCTCCCTTGTGGCGATCCTGCTGTGAATGAGTTCCCACCCCATCATCCTTTACAGTCCCCCTTCCCACCCTCACCCTCACCCCATAATTCAACCCTCCCCCCCTCCCCCGCTCTCTGGAAGACGCTGGGCATTGCTAGCAGTTTGACATCACTTATTTTGCTGAATGATGCTTGTCTGTTATATGGTTTGTACAAGCAATTATTCAGCTTGTCTTTTTTGTTTTTTTACAAATAAGTATTTACAAAAAAAAAAATGCATTCCATGTTTGTTTTATATTCAGTGATTCTTTGCATGATGGAGTGAGCTTTTTTAATATTAACTTACATGACTACTGTTGTGATGGGCAGAAATGTACTGAAGCATAAAGTGAAACATGCATCAGACGGTGGGACCTCAGTGTGTTCGTGTGGAGAGGATCTGCAGTAGATTACAGCGGAGACAGAATTAAGACGGATGAGGATTAATGCAAGAATGTTAAGACGTTGTTAATGTATAAAACTGATCTATCTTCAGATTAAAGGGATGCAAACGGATCAGTGAGCCTTCATTTTACATGCAACAGCAGTCTCTTAAATAACTTAGTAACTCTTAAAAACAACAATTACCAACATACTTGTTATCTGTAAGTCACTGGCTGCGGTCTAGCTGGTTTGTGGTTAGTTTAAAGTTATAATCCTAAAGATTTACAGTAACGGTGCGTGCTTTTTATTACTACAGCAAACACTCGTTGAGCTGCTACTTTGTCAGTGGAAGAGAAACTGGGGTCCTGCCAAGCCAAACAAGCTCACATTGGCCTGTTTCTCTGCACTCAGTTAGAGGACATATCTCGACCGAGGCCCAAGAGACCCTTTTTATACTCACTCATTCAAACCGGCCACCTAAATATGATCGATTTCTCATTAAAGATCCATTAATTATTCTCTGCTTGGATCCGTCCATTTGTCTCGATACACATCCAAAGTTAAAGGGGTCTATTGTGGGCCAAGATCCGTCCTCCGTCCAAGTTTCCTGATAATCCGTCATTTTTTTTGTAATCCTGCTGACAAATAGACATATAGATGACACACGCAGTCAAATACCTTCCTGGCAGAGGTAATGACGTTTGGATGCCTCCTCCTCTGTCAGAGAGCCTCAGAGGCGGCGGGCGGTGGGATTTTGCTCCTGCGCTGATCCGCCTCTGGAGGGTAGCATCAGAGCCGCGGCATTAGCGAACCGAACCAGTGTGAATGGATAATCCTGCTGACAAACCAGCCAACAGATATATGGAGGACACGGGTTAAACATGCCGTCAGATACCTTCTTGGCAGAGGTAATGACTGCATGTTCGATCAGTAATCACTATCGGCACAAATCGGGGTGATTAAAAGTCGCCTCGCGTTTTCCCAAAAGAAACGCTTTTACTGTGAAGCAGCAGGAGCAGAGAAGTAGAAGTAGCTGTAACTGCATACAGCTGTAGGAGAGTATTATTATTATTATTATTATTATTATTATTAAAAGATGAATTTATTTCATGGAATCATAAGGAATATGACTTTAAAGCTCCCACCCACAGCCACACTGTGCACTGTGTATGTTAGATTATTAATAAGAATTGAACTGTAGACTGAATTTGTTTCTGTACTGACGTCCCTCTGCTGATGCTGTTTCACTTTAGCCTGATGCATGAGCAGTTGTGAGCCTAATCTCTTTGCCACTTCTCCCATACCTCATTCATTGTCATGTGTTTTGTGCATACTTGTCTTAGCTTTTCACATTTGCACTTTTTTTTTATACACAAATGTGATGTTTTTCTTTTTTTTAAAAAAAAAATATATTAATGTTGTCGGTGCAATTGTAACTTTCTTTTTTTACATTTTGTTTTTATATGAAGGCACATTCTTAAGTCAATCGTCAAGATGTCCCGTTTCGTCCTGCAGGGGACCCGTGTTTGTTTGTATCAGTGTTACGCATAAAATAAATATTATATCAAAAGAAAATAAAGGCCAATTTTTCACCAAATATTACAACTGTGGCCATGATCATTGTGTATTACAAATATTGCTTTAATTTGGGATTTGATGAAAGTTTAATGAGCTCAAATGTGGAATGTGGGTATGCTTGAATTACACGATGAAGCGTTTGAGTTGATGGTGGTTAATTGTCGGTCTGCAAAGTGTTTCTTTCGACATCTAAAAATGGCTGTTTCTCCTCAGTCCTCTTTAAACTCTTCAGGTATGTTTATTCTCAAGACGTCTGTTGGCCTCAGTTATTTCTTGCTTATCACTGCATCCAAGGTTTCATTTATTGTCTTTTGATAAAAGAGAAAATTGTCTTGGAATTGATCGCATTGCTGCATTAAAAAAAAAACAGCAACAACTTTGATTCCACATGATACCAGAAACATGAAGAGAAGAGCTGTTCCCTCCTTCTAATCCTCGGCTCACTGGTCTGTGTGGTTTTCACTTTCCTTTGCAGTAATCCCTGGCTCTGCACTGAGTAGGTCCTCAGCCCTCAAGCTTTGCTAAGGGACCAGCCTATGTGGGTACTGAGTACCTCAAATCTGACCAGAGGCTTTGTGGACCCCATCCTTCAGGGTTTCTTAATCATGACCTGCTAATATTGATTAATGTGTATCTGTGTTTCACTGCAGCTCTAACATCACGCTAATCTAATTCTTGCTCTGTTGCCTCCTGCTTTGTTGACACGTGTTGCTGTTTTGCCGTGGCTTTCACCTTTTCCCCACCTCAGCTGTGATTTTGAGATTACGTGCACATTTTGTTCTGTCGTATCTGGACACTGTTTTGCGTTCACAAGACGACTGTGTGGAATTCTAACACTTCATTCGCTGCAGCATCACCAGTGGGCACAATATAATCTCGTGATTTTTATACTTGTATCGTGACGATCGCAGGGATTTTACCACCTGACAATCCGATGCACTTCCAAATCTGGAGCTTGACTCATGTTTGTGTTCAGCCTTTCTGCTTTGCCACCTCGCTAACTGCCTGCTTTCTCTTCTCTTTTGTCTCTTTAGCTTCTTTTAATCTGTCTTGACCACCTGGAGAGGGGATTGCAGCTTCAGCAAGAACTAAGCACCCTTTTACCTCTTCCTGTTTTTCCTCGCTGTATGAACCTTTTTTTATTTTTTAAATTCTCCTCATTGCATCTCCTTTCTTTTGTTGAATATGGCCTTATGTGGACTCGCATGGTATTTTCTGACCACCTAATGAAGCTCTGAACCCAGGCGGGTTGGGAACCCGGGTACAGTTTGAATCTGCTATGTCTTAATGTATATAAGGAGACTCTAGTCGTTAATAAACGCCATCACTTAGGGTTCACACTTTTACAGGACTTGTAGGTGAAATCATCATTTTGATATTTTACTTGAAACAGAAAAGCAATGGCCTGCACTATGCACTCATTTTTTTTCTAAGATACAGTTCTCAAAACTAAAGTTAAAACGACGGAAACATGGAGGCATGCTGATCGAAACAAAACGCTTTAAAGGTGCGATATCCAAGATTAAATAAACTGAACTCAGATTAGTAACAGAATGTGAGAAACAAGAGTTTTGACGTTTTGTCCAGGAAAGTATTGTTTTGCAGAGATGAGCACTGAAGTAAGCATGCTAATCCAGATCACTAGCTGCACGCCTAACTGAGCTAACAAGCTAACGGCAGCTACAGTAAGCAGCCGTCGGCCATTTCTTACATATTGCACCTTTTTAAGGACGGAGGCACTTAAACCGCTCTCTGTAATGTGTCGAGTCATTCAGTAGAAAGAGTGAACGTCTTCTTTTATTTCAATCTAGTTCAGTTTGTAATAAAACTCTGCTGCTTCTATCTAAATTTAATATTCAGTCACAATCATCCAAAAGCCAAAGCAATACTTTATACTTAGCACTTCATTCGATGGTGCCCATGTTTACATGTCACTGTTGAATACCATGGAGGTCACATGTAACGGCCTTTAATTATTACACATTGTGCTTTAATATTCACCAGCCTATTCTATATATTTTGCATGCATCTTTTTATTTAATTGCCGCCGTGATCTTTGACCTTTTTGACCTGCTTGTTTTTTATCCCCCTAATAACTCAGTTTTGCAGTCTATTTCAACTTCATTGCTGTTTTTCTTAAAATGGTGCATATTATTATTATTAATGTATATTTGCTCTGTCCTTTTGATTTCAGCTCCCTTTTTTGCCAAATATTCGTATAAGGTGGAGTTGAACTGAATCCCAGATAGGAGTATTTAAAAGATACTCATGCATTTATATAATTTATAAGGATATATTTTGTGTATTGAAGTGGAGACTTGTTGTTTATTACCTATGATCTTTGGACGTGACTCTGAGTGTAAAGTAACATTTTGGTGTCAGATAATGCCATACATTTTTCTAGTATCAGTCATCACCTCTTGTAGTCTGAATCTCTCCCACACCACAAATTATTCAATATCTTCCTTTAGTTTGATTCCATTGATGTACATTTTCAATAAAAAAATATAATCTGTACCTTTTAAGCTTCCGTCTGTTTATTAACTGTGTGTAAGTCGTTAGCTAATGCTACAATATGTGTGTGTACTTATGTACTTTCACTTGAGTAATGTTGTTTTACTTGTAATGGACTATTTTTATAATGTGGTACTTTTGCGAACACCTCTAGAAATGATACCAGAACCACTGAGCCGAACACTACAAGCAGACATTTATATGAAGTGGAACCATTTACAGTAAAAAAGGGCAATAATAAGGGTTCACAGTTGAAAACTAAGGTAAGATCGGGTAAAATCAGTTTCAGTGAACTTGAGATTTAGTGTGGATGATATTTTTGCTTCAAGATGTGTGTTGCGAAATTCAGACAGGTCAGAATTATGAGATTAAAGTTTCATAAATCCAAATTTTTATCTCATAATTATGACCTTTTATCTCATGATTTCAATGTTTTAACCCAATGTATTTTTTAAGCATAATTGTGGATATTTATCTTATATTTATGACTTTTTATCTCATGATTTCAACTTTTAATCTCATAATTGTTAGTTCTGTCTCATGGAATCGACTTTTTGACTAAGAATATTGACTTTTTAACTCAATTTAGTTTTTCTAAAGAGCATGATTATGACTTTTTATCTCATAATTTTGAATTCATGGAATAGTTTTGGCTTTTTAAATATCAACTATGACTTTTTAACTCAGAATTTTGTATTTCTAGCATAATTGCATTTTTTTAAATCTCAGTCATTTTTTATCTCATGATTACGGCTTTTTATCTCATTGTATCCACTTTATAACTCGTGATTTTGAGCATAAGTAAGACTTTTTAGCTTATTTGATTTTTAAAAATGATTTATTATTATTATTTATTTTTAAAATCAAGACTAAGTTTTTCATTATTTTTGAAATAGTTTTAATGTGCTTCCACAGGGTGTCCAGTCCTGTCTGTAAACACAGGTGCAGGTGAGTTCTGTCTCGTGCGACTGGCAGCAGCCGACGGTGTTGAACTGTCCGGCCGCAAAGCATTGTGGGCCAGTGCGGTGTCAGACGCCATGATTTTACTGTAGCTGTACCAGAAAATGGATGCTTCCAGCTAGCTAGTTAGTTAGAGAGGTTATCTGTAACTCCCAGGAGGTTTCGCGCTGCGTTTTCAGCACCTCGGCTCGGAAACATCACTGAACGGATACAAACCTACATGTCGGTTTCCTCTGAGCGCGAACTGAGTCTGGTAGAAGAAGTATACGAGCAGGCTGCTGCTGTTGAAGTGGAGCTGGGTTAGCTAGCTGGCTAATGCTAGCAGCCTCCAACGAGCTGCTAACGTTAGCTAGCTTAAAAAAAAGAGGCTAGCACGATAATAACAGCCGGCTGATCATATAAATAAATGAACTGTGTCTTGCTCAGGTGAAGGACAGAGATATAAATCGGACCAAAGGCTACACCTTAAGGTGAGATGATGATGATACGTTTAAGTAATCACACATTTAAATGTTGCTAAATGTAATGTTTAGCTTCTTAGGCATGTTTGCTAACATGTAAGGGATGGACTGTGTCGGCCTACTGCGTCACTCTGTCAGGGCCGTATGTTTAATGACATTATGAGGCTGATCATCTCTCCTGTTCATCCATTAAGTGTTAAAACAATGTTCCGTCCAGTGACATTATTTGTATTTCAGTCTCTGCACGCATGCTGCAGGCAGATGGTGTTTGTTTTCCTTTGAATATTCCGAGCCTCTATAGGCAGCATGGTGTATCAACACATTAGATGTTGTGTTTATGTATTTCATCCGTTCACGTGATGTCTAACTTGCATCTCTGGCCTCAATAACAGGTATGGCCCGGATTTGATTTGGACGGTGCTGGTGATGGCAGAAGGGACTTGCACTGGCGACATGCCCTCCTTTGACCTCAGTCCTAGTTCTGAAGCAAAAAAGAGACCTAATTCTTCTGATGGCAGTGAGTCTTCATCTCGGTTCTGTACTGTTTGTGTTTCACCACTGCATCCTCAAATATAAACATGGCCCACATATTATGTATCATATTTTTCTTATGTGAAGGTTAGGTGATTGAGAAAAAGGTTGATTTTCTAAATTGGAGCCGTTCCAAACACATAAAAATGTGCATGAGCAGTAACACGAGTCAGACGTGTGTTTTTGGGTTTCAGACTGCAGCGAGGGATTCTCTCATTGATAGTCAGCTGCCCTTTTTTCTATCATAAACTTGTTTTAATCACAGGTATGATCTATTTTCAATGCCAAGTAAGACCTAAAAGAACAGTTATTGTAAACATCAAGTCTTATAAACTAAATGACACAATATACCAATCTGTCAGTTTTCAACAACTGACCTAATCAGTACCTTTACAAACCTATATAGAGGCAATTAAAATATATGTATAGAAAGTATTTTTTTTATTAAATTAAGAATTACTTTGACTTTAATAGGGAGATACTGTTCGATGTATTTGTTCCCATCTCTTATTGTCAGTTGATACATTTTTAATCTGTTAAATTCCTGACAGTGATTAATCACTTCATCATTCATATCCCTAGTTGCATTAAAAAAATGCAGTTTTCTCCAGTGTTAAAACACGAGGCTGGCAAAATTCTATATTTGGGCTTTTCCAATGAAGAGACCAAAGCGTGTCTGTGCTTTTCTGACTCAGTAGTTCCAGATATCTCCAGTCTGTTTGTGGTTTCAAGGCCAAGCTTATTAATTACTGCTGAAGAAGGAATATTGTAAAAACTGGCCACAAATGCCACATTTTTGTTTAAAGATTAGGATTCATTTTCTGCATTTTTGGATCTTTCAGCTGCATTTTTTATGCACTACTGAGTATTTAAGGCAGCAGGACGGTGTGTGTGGCATTGACTCAGAACAAACTACTGTGTGTTCATCGTCATGAAGGAATGTGTCACCAGTGTGGCTCGTTTATGTGTTTGGAGCAGGTTTAGTACAACAGTGCAGCTTTGTGGCTCACAGAAATGAGCTGTGTCAGGTTTCAGCCTCACAGACAATACTGAGGAGGATCAGTAGTTTGTTGGCTTTTTTTTTTATGGGATTTCTTGAAACTTAGAAAAATACAAACTTTAATCACATTAAAACTGTTGTGCCCATGTGAAATGATAGTTGATTTATCTATAAGTGCCCCAAGTCAAACGAGACATCCATTTTGCTTAACTGTTTGCCTGTATCATCTTATTGCAGGAGACGAGCCCATGAGAAAAATGCCTGTGTCAAAATTTGGTTCAAGACCTCGGTTTGAGCCTGTACACTTTGTCAGTGGTGGAAGCAGTGGAGGAAGTGGTGCTGATGAGAAGGAGAACGATAAGGAGCGCAGGAGGAGTGAGTCGTTTGGTATGAGACAGAGGGACTCTGAACACTCCTCCTACAGCAGCACCAGCAGACCGCAGGGCGGTACCTCCTCCCTGAGGCCGGCTTTTGACAGAGTCCCATCGTACAGTTCTGACTCTTGGGGTTCCCACAGAGATAGAGACCGAGACACTTTTTCAGGTAGCACGAGTGGGTTGGGTTATGGAGGACGTGGGTCCACCGCAAACTTCATGGCAAAAACACAGCAGGACTACTCGGCCAAGTACGAAGCCCACGGCACTCGAAATTCGGATTCCTATTCTCAGCAGCAGAGATATAATGGATACGGGGGAGGGAGCAGACCAGCAGGCCGGGATTCGGGACGCCAGGGTTTGGGGTACAGTCATCAGGACCGGCCGTCATCAAGCAGGCCGTTCTGCAGAGTCTACAACAGCCCGGGCAGGAGCAGCCCCACCACATCTCAGCTGGGCTCATCGTCGCAGCCTGTTCCTGTTGCTCAGTCAACGCTGGATGAGAAGCAAAGGCTGATCGCCAGTGTAGCGTCTGCGTTGGCTGTTGCTTTTAGGGACCCTATGTTTATGACAGGAAGTGAGTCACCAAACTATAATTTCATGTTGAGCCGCAGCATTCAGGCCTGCAAGACTAACCCTGAGTATATATATGTCAACCTGAAGGATATACCTCAGGCCGACCTACCGAAGAACAGGAAAGTTCCAACAGACGGTTACGCCTGTGAACTGAGATGTCAGGGAGTGTATCTCGCCACAGGATACTCTGGTAGTAAAAATGGAGCGAGGGACCGGGCCTCTGAGCAGGCTGTAAAACTCTTCCTGAAACCAGTCGAGGTTCGTGTGGTGCAGCGTAAATACAGACACTCAATAGTCAACGACATAGTCGTGTGCCAGATGCACAGCCCGACCCCGCCCTTTTTACCTGCACTTCGCAACCCAGAGGATAAACCGACACCCAGCTCTAAGGGCCAATACGAGCCGGACAGACGGAAGCACTGGACGGAGTTTGTGGTTATGGACAATGCTCACGATGCCATCTGCATACTCAACAACTCTGCAGCATTTAATCGGATGAAGATAGACTATAAGTTCGACATGCTCCCCAACAGCAGCGCTTGGCTGTGCAGTGTTTTCCTGCAGGATGAGCTGGTGGCGCAGGCGACAGGCACTAAAAAGAGCTCGAAGCATGCAGCGGCGGAAGAGGCAGTGAGGAAACTTCGCATGAACCAGGCGCAACGACAACAGCAGCAGCAGCAGCAACAGCAGCAGCAAGAACAAGAACAACAACACCAGCAGCAGCAGCAACAATCACAGTACTCCAGAGGAAATAATCAGTCAGATTACGGCGGACGCTTTGGGCAACAGGTCGTAAAAAAGAAGCATCTGAGCGAGCTGGTCATCCTGGAAAACTCTGACAATGCAATCTGCATCATCAATGACACCGCTCAGTTCAACAAAGTGACTGCCGATTACAAGTTCACGGTCCTGCCCGATCATCGCTGGAGGTGTGAAGTTTACTTGGAAGGACAGTATGTGGCAGCTGGAATTGGGCCTAAAAAAATAGTGAAGCACATTGCAGCAGAGGAAGCACTAGCCACCTTGAGACAAACTCAGGCCGTGGTCAAATCCAACCTGAGGAAGGAGGGTCACAACGACGCCATATCCCGATCCCAGATCCTGGCTCGCTCCGGTGAGGAGGCAACGAGGCAGGAGATTAAGGAAGACAACATAGGAAACCAGCTGCTCCGCAAGATGGGCTGGAAAGGAGGCGGTCTGGGCCGAGACGGGGAGGGCATCGCAGAACCAATCAGAGTGAAGGAGCAGTTCTCAAGAGAGGGGTTGGGTATGGACATGGACAAAACAGGAAACCAGCTCAGCAAGCGTGACATTGAGGACATCATCCGTAACTACGCCAGTTCAGACCGTCAGGATGATCTCCGCTTCTCCACTGACCTCACCAACGATGAGCGCAAGCAGATCCACCAGATATCTCAGAAATACGGCCTACGGAGCAAGTCGTACGGACAGGGACGGCAGCGGTTCCTCGTTGTCAGTCGCAAAGTGCACAAAGACCAGCTGATTGGTCAGCTTCTACAGGAAGGACAGGTGGGACGATACGAGCTCGTGAAACCTCAGGCCTCTCACTAACTTGCATGCAGAGCAAAATGACAAAAAAAAAAAAAAAGACAACATCTCCATCGGTTTGGACATCAGAACAAATCACACTCAAGCGTGTTTATACTTGTGTGTGACAGATTTACAACAGGCATTATTAAAGGAGAATCCTTCAGATATCACCTGTGGTTTCTGCATTCCTTTGCCATGTACTTTAGCTTTAGCAGGAGCTTTAGGATAAAGAATTTGTCTTCTTCGTCTCCTGCCATTCCACATGTCCTATATGATATGTTTCACTTTTGCACAAGCCTGTGTTCAGTGCTTAATGGCATCATTTCCTGATGCTCAAGTTATTTCATTATTTGAAAAAAAAAAAATGGCTTTATGAGGTTTTTGTCAGCAAAATTCACCTTTTTTTGTTTTGTGGCTATTTAAGGAACCTGGCAGAATATGCAGCTTTTAACTGCTTGAACATTGTAGACAGTTGACGAAGGATTAAAGAGGCATTAACATCACTCTGTAGCTAGGTGTACCTGTCTCACTGTAGTGACACATCTCTATTCAGCAATACCTGCAATGTTGTTGGCTCGTTTAACACCTGGAGATCATTCTACAAGAACAAGCTGCATCCATGTTCGGAAAATCAAAGCTGTGATGTTTGTTAAATGTCAGATGTGTTGGTTTTATGTGAGTACAGTTAACTTGTCTGCTTGTTTTCACAGCTGTAATAACTGAATAAATTAAAGCTGATAACCATCAACGGGCTGATTAAGATGGATATTTTTGCACAAAAGCGACAAAGACGACTGATGTATATTTATTTTATTTACAAGAAAATGTACAGTTTGTTACATGGGTTACCAGTGCAGAGCTGTATAATCTGAAAACAGACACCATGTTTTTTTAACAGTATAATCAGCCTATTATGACAGCTGACTTGTAAGATTGTAAAATAGCATAGAAATGTTGTCGGACAGCCTTTTTAATGTCAGCATTGTGAAACGAAGTGAAGTGCCCAAAAAAGGAACTTGATGTCTCGTTTCTGTGTTGACATGTAATATATCCACCAATATCTAGAACATCTTAAAATAAAAAAAGAGGCATGGCTTTAAGAAGTACATTTGAGAGAGAAATGACCCCCAGAGGCATCTGTTGAGCTCACAACTTCTTAGAGGGAGAAATGTCCATGCCAGGTTTAATTTTTCAATCCCTCTGAAAGGCTTTCAAAAGGCAGAAAGAAACAAAACTAAAAGGAGAGAGAGGCCACTGAAACAGGAGGAGGAACACCCACGAACAGCTTTGTTTTTTTTTTTGTAGATATGAACTGTCGGAATCTACACAGCAAACCACACAGCAAGCACATCTAATTAACTGTCACTGTATCATCCGACCAGTTTACTTCAGGTGTAAATAAACAGGTAGAAAAGTGACAACTGAGAGACTGGCTATTGCCTTTTTTTGTTTTGTTTTTTAAAAAAAAAGAGTTGGGACATATAGCAAGTAACCCGGATATAACAAGGTACATTAACTTTTAACAAACACGCTATTGCCCGACAATAGCATTCGGCAGGAGTGAATGCCACAACACAACAGCATACAAACTTAGCAACAGTTATGGGACAAATATACTGAGAAGGATTTTAAAGATGTGTCGTTTTATTTCTGTGAGATCAGTTGTTTTTCTTGATCGGTGGTTTTCTTGATTCTGGGCTGGACACTGTTCTTACTCGAACAATAACAGGGGTCAACAGTCGCGCCAACTCTGTTCAACAATAGCAGAAACCCTCTTCTCGTACTCCCGCTTGTTTTCCTGGTACAGCTGGGCTGCTTGGCTGTTGGCTGGACTGTTTGGGTTTGGCTCATCCAGTAAAGACTTTAAATATACAACAGAGAATGTCAGCGGGTTAGGTTTCTAACGAAGACATCACATGTAGAAATGACCTTAAAATACTGTGTTAGCTCACCTGTATTGAAGTTAAGATTGAAGACACATCATAGGTTGGACTCCAACGATTCTGAAGTATATCTAAGCATATGCTGCCATCTGCGTACACTGCAAGAAATCATGCAGAATATAACGTGTTTTAGATGATCAAGAAAAGTCAGCTCTCAGATAACTAACGGATATATGCAACAACATTTGGATGCTGAAATTGAAATTAAATCAACAATTTCAGGGTTATTATCCGACCCTGGCAGCGGAGCACATACCATTCGGATGAAACATTTTGGAGACAAATCGCACTGTTGGAGGTTTATTTGGATATTCCTCTGTGAATTCAATGGTAAGTTTGAAGGTTCCTGAAATTAAAAAGTGATGGCAGAGTAAGGATTAAAATACATTTACCAAACACAGTGTATTATAGTAATCAAGCCCATGACAACATTTATCCGTTTGTGTTGCCGGCTATTCTATTCAAACCGCACTTCCACTCGCCCCGGGTTAAATGTCTGTTGGAAAATACAAGTGCTTTGAAGTTATGGGTTGGTACGTTATGTTACTACTCTATTTATTATTGTAAGTCATCTAGTGAGAAGTAAATAATTCCTGTAATCTGTCAGATGTAACATCCAAAGTACTATATTCTGAACAGTTGTTCTGACAGTGCACAGACGCTGAGGAAGACAGTGAGTGAGTCACCTCCATGTCAAACGTCTGCCTTCTTCAGCGTGGTAAGTTATTGGTTAAAACAACAAGACTTAAAAACACAGACTGCATTTGACCCATGAAGGAGACCTGATCTATAGTTGTAGTTCACTGAATACACCGTCTAACTTGATTAACTCTCAAGGCACCATCTAAATTCCACTCATCCTAACCACACTAAGGTTGGTCAGAGACATTTACGATACCACGTTTAAGACAATTCAACATTCCCATGTGGTAGCACTGAATGTAACTTAACTATAAAAACCCCACACAAAACTATAATCAGATTTCTGGCCCATGTGTTGTCTGAATCTAAATCTTTCCTGATTGATGTAGTCTTACTTTCAAAATCCAATGGTTAGATTCATCGTGAATATTTGCTGGATTAATGTTGTAGAAGTTTTGGAAAAGTTAATTACTTAAATGTAGAAAGCATAAGAAAGGGCTTACCATCTTCAAAAGGTGTTCCCTCTGGGCTAAAAGAAAGGAAACACATGATGTCAGTCATTTAAAATAGTTACAAAAACTGCTGACCAAATCTACAGCTTTATCACTTGTGTTAAAAAAAAACAAACAAACTGTGAATAAATCATTACTTAAATGTCCAAAACTGGTCAGTTATCATTTTAAACAAATCAAGTTGACTTACCCAAAAATGACAGCGTTCCATACCATGATATTGTTTTCTGATGGGGCCCCGCTAACTCCAGCTGGAGGATCCTCTTGCAGCCTAACAGCAAAAAGAAAAATGGTATCACAAAATCAATCAATCTTCACTTGTATAGCACCAATTCTCAACAAAAGTCATCTCATGACGCTTTGCAAATTGAGCAGGTCTACAGTAGACTGCTTGGTTAATTAATTTACAGAGCACTTGGGGACAGTGGTGAGAAAAACCCCCCCCCAAAAAAACAGGCAGAAACCTTGGAGCAATGTAAAGAATATGGGTAATATTACTACTAGACATACTGTATTACACAATCAATAGCGTAGTTTGTGCCCATAGACAGAAGGTCTGTTCAGTATGAAACCAGGTCAAAGTTAGATCATTTAAAGCATTTATTAATCTAGATTTGTCTAATTAATACAATGGTATCTGTCATACTATGACAATGTTAAAAAAGTGGTAAAATATTTGGATATTGTCAACAGAGGGCTGTTCTACCCTAGTCAAAATTAACAATACTTAAGAATCTCATTCATAATGAATGTTTATTCAAGTTAACATGGTCCAAAAACTACTGTGATGATTGATGTTGACAGCGGAACAACCAGGATCAGGTCTTGGACTACGTTATGATGTGAAGTGTTATTTGAAACATACTAAAGATCAGGGATAATTAACCATGTGTTACAGCCGACTGAGTTCATTGTCTACAGGTTTTTAGTGACTGCACGGCAGATGGTTGCTTATCCTCAGGCTTAGATAGTGATCTATCGAGGCCCGGGGATAGAAGCTCCCTTTGATAAGCGTGTTTGGCGAATGCAGATCCACCCAAATGTTTCATCTGGCTGCGAAGGGCCATCTGGTCAATGACTTCAACTGGTCTCAAAGAACCGGTTACAAATGAAACCCCAAGAAATCATATATGAACAGAGCCATTAACTGTTTCAGGGATGGCTCGAGGAAAATGGTTTATGTTGACCTACGGTGATAAAGTAGGACACCTGATTATTACAACATCTGAGAAAGTAGGCAGTAAGTTACACAACATCAACGTTACTACTCCTGGCTACCTTGCTAACGCTGGTATCACCGCCACCTACCAGTATCGTTAACGTTACCTGAGAATCTATTCATCGGTTTAATACCACCCCAAATTAACGGCAGCTACCATAATCTAAGATAAATACACGATTATAGTCCACCCGGTGTTAATATGTCAATTTATGATGTTCTTTGATGGTGGCGTTGTAGTTCAGATCGCCGTTTATGCTAACGCTTACAAGCTAGCCGGAGGTTGCTAATCTTAGCTAAAGCTACTTCTCTGTTGTTTTCTTTTCGCTTACCGTTTAAAATCTCTCATTAAACGTCGTCTTGCTGGAGTTGACATCCTCTTTAAACGGAAACCTAAGTCCTTAGCATAAACGTTAGCGGCCCAAGTGTAAGTAAATATAGTTTTTTTTTGTAATCGGTATATTATTTAAACTCCAAGCTGGCTAGCCAACGATTGCTAGTTTGTCAAATATTTGGCTGCCTCTGCTAGTCTCAGGGCGATACCACTTCCACTTCGAAGAGGGTATTATCATCGACTGGCTGTAATTTGGTGAGCCCTGTAGCCACATAAACACACACTAACAGCTTTAATGCTCGTATTACTTTCGATTATACACGTATGTTTATGTAAATTGATTTCAGCTCGTTGTAAATATAGATTTAGTTTTTTAGTATAATTTAGTGATCCCCGTCTTTACACTTGTATCATTCCACCGACAATTACGTCATATGTTTAGCACCCATATTTAGTTGTTTCGGAACAGTAGCTACAGATCGTATATTTTAAAGGATTTGTCCTAATTCTGTTCCATATATACACACATTTTAATCAGTTTGTCGATGAATGCAATATATATTCAATAAATTACTTAAGGTATAACCAGTGAGTGACACTAATACAGGGAATTGACGGCTGACATCTTGTTTTTAAATTTACAGTAACACTGAAAGACCACCAGATGGTAACATTTCTTAGCTAGCGTTGAAAAATATGCCAGAAAGAATTGTTGTACAATGTCACTTGTGACCACCATGACAACTACATTTGATGGGCTAATGACTTGCGTAAAAACATTATCACTAAAATAGTCATAAAATCTTTGAGCAAACATATCTGTATTTCGTCCCTTGCAGCAGAAAAAAAAAATACTAAGTACAATCAAAGCAAATAAACTGTACAGCCAAACAAAGGCTAATTAAACAGTGACAGATAATTTAAAAAAGAAGGTTCAATCAAAGCTAAATAGGACAGCAAGAAATACAAAACAAATAAACATGCAGATTAATGTAAATGACCTTTGTCGACTTTGTTTTTTTTTTTTTAAAGAATAACCAATTCTCTTGGAAGTGAGGTTTTGTCTTAGCAAACTGACATTTTATTTTTGCATGTGAAACTTTGCCAAAAATACGATGAGATAATTAGAAAATGTTCGTCCTCATATATCCTCATATATATACTGTATGTATATGCACATTATTCAAGCAGAAGTTCAAAGTTATACAGATTGTATTATACATGGATACAGGTATCTCGCCACAGTTTACGAGAACATTTGTACAGTCCCAGTAAAAAATGAAAACCAGAATAGATAATAAAAGCAAGTATAGCGGCAATGATGAACAAAATGGCTTCCTCCCCTCTCAGAAACACCAGTCCCATATGGTCTAGCGGTTAGGATTCCTGGTTTTCACCCAGGCGGCCCGGGTTCGACTCCCGGTATGGGAACGACACTTTTGCTTTTATAAGAAGCAGACATGTATCCTTAAGACAACTATTACTATAAATATCAAGCCTACTCTCTCTATTGGGAGCAAGTAATCT
Source organism: Diplodus puntazzo (assembly GCA_963678695.2). Lineage (NCBI taxonomy): Eukaryota > Metazoa > Chordata > Actinopteri > Spariformes > Sparidae > Diplodus > Diplodus puntazzo. Next base: position 30,284,418 of record OZ023158.1, read on the forward strand.
CTTACTACTGCCAAGTACTTCAGCTGTACGTTATTTGATACAGCTTCCTCAGTGTACGCTCATCATTTCCAGAGAATCTACTTGTAAACCCCGCCCGTGGCGGAGTTATCCTCACTTGCTCTCATCTCACAAGGGGCTTGGACATTCCCGGAAGATGCCTATTTACCACTTACATCTCCCAGTGTTTGCGCTCATCGTAGTCTGACGTAGCAAAGGAGACAAAAACAACCAAAAAAAAAACACTCGACGACACTCTTTCTTTTTAACTTTAATGTGAAACGTTGAACCACACCTGTGAGCGCGTAACGGTTTATTTACGTTAGACTGTCACTCGTCGTTGCTTGGATACCGGTGTCTTCACTCATGGCGGAGGGGACACCGCTCAACTTTTAGCCGGAGATGCTAACTGCTCAACTTTTTAAAAAACCTGCCCTGTTTTGCTCTCACCACCACCACCACCACTACCAGGCTCGCAGCTCACAGCGCCTGGAGCCGGGCCAATCATTTCCCAGGAAAATGTGACTGCTAGGAATTCCCCACGCCATCAGCCCCTGTCGGAGAAAACTGCAACCTTGTGTCAGGAAGCAACACGATAGCAGCGGGAGGGTAAACTGACTGACCGGTGACTGTGCGATGATGTAGCTGAGCTGTGGAGCCGTTTGTCTGGGATAATAATGCTCCACTAACCTCGCCGTGTTTTCAGGAGGACAGCCACTGAACTGCCTGTGTACAGCCCAGGGAACATGCTCTGCTGAGGGTGAGTCCACTGACTGTCTTTTAACTAAACATGTGCTTTGCTTTTCCTGTAAAGTGTCTGCAGCCTTTAAAATGTGAGTGCTCGGTTGAGTCATGATCACATTTTTCCTCTTTTTACGTTAAATACTCAGGACAAAAACATAATGGCATGATACACCCTATTGTAGGATATTAAAGCTGAGCAGACATTTTATATTGAATTATGCCCTCTCTTTGAAATTGAATAAAGGGAAGACTGAACTCATGATGCAGCTCTGCTTTGCCTATTACTATTACTTTGCCTGTGACTCCCCATTGTGTCAGTCAGCCGGCATGTGACCGCACTGATGGTGTGTGTGTGTGTGTGTGTGTGTGTGTGTGTGTGTGTGTGTGTGTGCGTGCTTCAGAGATGCCCCCTTTAACAATATCATAGCTACAACTGCTATAATGACCCATTTGTGCGTATCATATCGCAGTCATAATTCAAAGAGAGGAACTCCAGGGCTGTTTTCAGTATTAGCTGTGTGTTACTACAGTGATTAGAGCTGTAGTACTAATAGTTGTAGCACTCATTTAGTCAGAATTAACTCTTGATCCCTGAATCAGTGATGCCAGGTGTGGCCTTGTCTGGTAAACATGGATAATGTGATATTCCTGTATTTGAAAATGGGAGTTAGACTGCTTCAGAATACAAGTAATTGATGTTCGAGCAGAAATAATTAGCCAATTAATCCTGTCCTCCACTGACAATTGACTATTAATGGCAGCAATTCTGATAATGACCAACAGTTTAAGGTCATTTTCTTTAACTAGAGGGCCAAAAGGTCACGAGTTGTAGCTTCTAAAATGTGTTTTTTGTGCTATTTTTTTACACTTCAGTGATAGTAAACATATTTTTTTTGTTTTAGACTTTTTAACATTAAAATAACCCTATCAATGTGTATAATGATACTATATTTAGTGTTGTAGATTTAAATGTACATACAAAAGTTATTTTTCATTATATTATGGGATATTATAGTTCTACTTAAGAGAAGCTAAACCCTACCTGCCAGTTAGCTACATTTAGCATAAAGAAAGTTAGCTCTTACAGGCACTGATGAAACTGATTTATTCTTACCTTTGGACAGAGCTACGTTAGCTCTTTCCCTCTATTTTCAGTCTAAACCAAGCTAACTGGCTTCATATTGATTGGGAAGGTACAGGAGTGGTGTCAGTCTTCTCAGCAAGATCTTTGCTCGACAGTGATGGACAGTGCCATCTTTCAGATACCATGGAAAGAAAAAACTCAAAGTACTCAAAGAAAGAAAAAAGCAGTATATGATGTTTTGTCTATACCACACAAGCTTAGCCTCAATATATGGCTTTGTCTTCGGTTTGTCTTTGGCTACGCAATGTAATCATTTAAGATATATCAGCTTGGGCTCTGGGAAGTTGTATTGAAACTTTACAGGCCTCTTTATGTGCTTGTTTGTCATAAATAATAGGAAAAAAATCAGAAAAAACTACTAAAAACTACAGTAGACTCTACAAACTAGATTTTTTTTAGAATAGTTGATCAACCCTTCTCTGTGGCAAGTCTAAATGTTTGCCAGATGTTTACATTTTTGGGCTGAGATGCTTGTATCATGGGACGGCCAAACACGGCCTGATTGGTCGACTGCGGTTGCTCCTTTTAGAGGAGGCGGCTGTGACGCAGGGAGAAGGGGAGAGTTACGAGTTTTTTAGCTCGTCATTCCCACTAGAGACGAGGCCAGCTGGACCCACCCACCCTTCGCCCACCCTGTCTCCCCTCCCCGACAGTCTCCCTATGGTGGGAGCGCTGGCAGAGCCTCATGGATAATTGGAAACTTCTATCCACTGAAAGCAATTATCCAGAACACGACTTTCCAAATATACTCCAATGTGTAGTCGTCTTGTTTGTTTCAAGCATGTGCCCTTGTTTTAGAAACATCCTGCCATGCTTCTGCCCACACATTCAGCCTCTCGTTGCCTGTTTCCTCTCTGCTTTGATAGCCTTAATGCTGCACAGGCTTTGACTGATCAGGTCAGTTGTGTGTGTATTTGTGCACACTGCAGATGGACGACTGTGAGGCTTAAGCCGCTCCAGATATCTTCTCGGCAGTGATGTCACCGTCAGCAGTCTTCGCAGCTGAGGAGTGTGATGACGATGACCAAGGACAACAATGGGGAGCTGTCCTGTGCTGCTCTCCCTTTAGTAACGAGGAGCTCCTCAGACATCAGACACTTATTCTTGCCCAAGATGTGCTCGTCTGCATTAATGGGCTGCTCGATATTGATTCGGCTACACAAAAAGAAGATCTGAGCTTTTATCCTATTTAGAAAGCAGCACTCCAGTTTCACTAAAGCTTTCAGAGCGGCCTTGCAAGAGACGGGAATCCAGCAGTTTTTTCCTTTTGCAAGTTGGCTTATGTGGTAATCTGTGAAAAAAAAGGGTTTACCTCTATAAATATTTCAGCATGCAGAAACACAAATTATGTTGTTTTAACCAGGAAACTAACTGGTTACTTACTTGCGCAACCTTAAAAAGAGTGTGATGAACTCTCCAAGGCCACCGTGTTTACGTAATTAACCTCTCTGAGGTGTAAATTAATTTGTTGCCTTACAAATAACCACAAGATGGCAATGTTCATATGCTTTGACTAAACAAACAATCATGAGAGATGGCTGAAACCTCAACTGACTTGCACAAATGCAGGAACCGACTTGTGAAAAGAGAAATAAAACTGTTGGACTTCCCTTTTTTACATGTAGAAAAATACCCCATGTTGGCTTGTGTTCTGTTGAGGGTTCACAGGGGAACTGCTGTGTGCAAAGTTCCCTAATTGTATGCTGCTGTTTCACACCACCACCACCACCACCACAGGCTTGTGATACCTGAATATCACCTTGTCAGACATGTGTGATTGCTAGGCAGCAGCAGCAGCAGCAGGAGTTAACGGCTGCCACTGGACATGACGTCAGAGAGTAATTAGAGACGAGGGAAATTCCACCTGTAACCTCATTCTGCCTCGCTCACAAGCATGTGACTTGGACGAGTCATGGTGCCTTAGTTTCTCCATGAATCTGCACATTGTCATGATGTAATAACAGGATTGCAGTTAAGCTATTTTTAGCACGTAAAAAAGGACAAGTGGACTTTGTGTTTGAAGTCGTTAGTGTTATCAGTAAGTAAAAGAAGTAAAGGATGTGGACAGTACATTCACAGAAGGAGCAGTTCTGATGGATCATTATAATGCTGGATGTATTAATTTAGTATTTTAATAATGATACAATTGCAAATCAAGGCAAGACTTTATAGTGATAATCAATTAAGAGTACTAAAACCAACATTTGAATACAAACATAGTTCTACTTAAAGGAACTAACCCTATGTAACTCTTTTGCAGAGAGATAAACGAGTAGATTCACACCCCTCTTATATCTGTACACTGAATAAGGAGCTAATGCTTAGCAGCCAGTTAGCTAAACTAAGCATAAAGACAGCTAACCTGTCCAAAGGTAACACAATCTGCCTGTAAACCCACAAACATTAAACTGGACAGAGCCATGCTAGCTGTTTCCATCTGTTTCCAGTCTTTATGCTATGCTTAGCTAACTGATATAGATTTAGATCACAAGAAGCTAAAGCCTAGCTGCCAGATAGCAAAGCTAAGCATACAGAAAGCTAGCCTGTCCCGAGGTACCAAAGCCTGCATTAATCATTAAACAACGACACAAACAGAGTCCCCTGAGTAACCGCTGCTAACTCAAGCTGCTGTTAGCAGTTACTCAGGTATTATGCTACTCCATATTTGTTTCGAGTATAAATTGGCAATCCTTACATACGGCACCTTTTTAAAAATGAAGGATTACAAATAAGACATTAGAAAAGCTGAGTTCCTTCAGATACGACGGAGTAAGAAAGTAAGAAACATGTCATGATGTGGTATTTTTAGCCTCAACATGTGGCTTTGTGTCCAGGGACTTTCGGGTGAATCAGAGGATATAGTGTCCACTCTTTGGCCTCATGTTGACATCATGACATTAGTTAACCATATTACTTTGATATTTTTATGGTCATGGAAGCACGCTGGTGTATTAAGCCGCATCACTGATGTATGTGTAATTACATTAAAGACTGATGTCTTGCTCTGTAATGTTCCATAGGCTTCTGTAGTTGGACCACACAAAGTAGTCCCTCACAAAAATAGAAACGCGCTTTGTCTGCAGCTTTGCTGCGTAATGATATTTCACCCTGTCATTTCTCATGTCTCTAACGAGGTAGCAGCGAGAGGTTCAGGGAGGCCTTTCATGAGTCAGCTCAGCCGGTGGTGCCTGGATTCAAACTAAGCTTTGCTCGAAGAAGCAAAATGATCTTTCCTCATTCTACTTTCAGCAAACTCTTTCAAGTAGTGTGACTAATATAAATGATGACAGAGTTGACACAATTCACAGGCAGCTCTGGCAGCTCATCACATCTGCTGAGGGGCAGTTGTCTGTGTTCACATCAGTAAATTTAGTCTTTTATTTTGTTTTGGGTTTATTTCAGAGTGACAGGCAGTCCGCAGGCTTGTTGAATTATTTAGCTGCATGCAGCCAATGGGTATTATAATCTAGGCTCTGAGTGACAGAGCAATATGCTCTTAGGGCCTCATGGCATTTTATTAATAATGAGCTTAAGATAAACTCGAGCGCTCGGGTTAGAAACTGCTGGTTGTTGCTGCACCCCTGAACAAGCATGTTCTTAGCCCTGAATTAGCTGGTGTGAAACACAGAGACTTGTCATAACCTCAGTGATCGTGTATGATAAACAGCAGTTATGTGGTGAGTTACGTGACGTAGCAGTGATACTCTCTGCTGGTATCCGACTGAAGGCAGCAGTTACAGCTCATAGAGGTCATATGTGGAGGATCTGGATCGTTGGCCCGCTCTCCTTATGTGATTAATTAATGTATTGTCTGTATTTAAAGATTAATGAGGATGTAATGTAATGTGGATCTAGTAGAAGTTGATCTACTGCCATAGCGTTACACCCACTGCTGCTTTACTACAACATGTACTACATATGCTAGCGGCTAACAGAGCTAACTGTTGTCACGGCACCTACAGTTACTAGCAGTTAGCAGTATGAACACATTACTCATGTGGAATAGTACGACAGGTATGATGTAGAAGAGAGGCTGAAATGCTAAAATGCTCAGCTTCAGTTTGTCTTCAGTTTCCTTGTCAGTTTTTCCATGGAGTATCAAGCGGCACCCCGAGGAGACCAGGTCTGACCAGGACCCTGAGTCAATAGCATCTTTTCAAGAAGCCATTTGCAAGTCTGCAATGGTTCATGTTACGCATTAGCCTGAGCGCAGACGGGTAAACTGAATACTATATCTGCTAACGGCCTGTGGTCTGTGCATCAAAGTCTGCTCAGAGGCGCTGATGAATCACTCACATAGGTTTGGATGAGCTGTTGCATGCTGAATGTGTTGTCTTCATAGCTGAACACCTACACAGCTCTTTGTTAGGCCTATAAGTCTGCAGTCAGATTCAGTCACCACAGTGAATCATCTGCTGGGTCAGCACAGGATGGTCACTGTCCGAGAACATTTTCGTAGCGCCATGAGCTGTCAGCTTATTGAGCAAGCTAGATTATTACAAAAACAAAGTCTGACCCCAACCAGCTGCCCTGTTTTTAAACCAAAATAACTCTGATATTTACATATCACCTTGGTTACCTTCAATCTTTCGCGACCATCCAGACCCGACAGATGTTTTCTGAGTATTTTCTCCTCCAATAACTCTTTCTACATCTCAGTGGGGTTAATTATGCTGCCTTGCTGCCCTTTTGTTTACCTCATCCTGCGTCTCTGGTGGGGTGCACTTCTGTCCTGTTAGCTGGCCTCTGACAGCCTCGGCTGAAAGCTTGGCTGCTCTGTATTTCAGCGACTGGAGCAGCCATCAGATGACCTCCGAGGTACACAAATAATTCTGCATGTCCTCCAAAGGCTCCCATATCTCATCCTGTCAAGGACTGTTTTCAAAATGTTTGTGAGGTTGTGTGAGTCTCCAGTCCTCCAACATAACTCTTTACTGAGTGATATGAATGAGTGCAGTTCTTAGCGGAGTGGTTTGCCTGGTACAAATTTGTTGGGAATGCTCGGATTAAATGTGGCAGATAAATCAATTTCAAGTGGCAATAAAATGTATACAAACAAGTTCTGTCTCCACATACCAAACTGCATCCCTGTCATTAGACTATGACAGTGTTCTAATGTGATCCTAGCAGCTAAAAATGACAAACATTTTTATAAACAAGCAGGCAATCAATGATCTAGTGTCCCTCTTTTGGGTAGAAGGAGATCACTGACACAGGACTTAACCACAGCAGCTTCTGAGTGCTCTGCCCTTTAATGGGGACTTACCACAGAAAATGGGGGCTTTGAGGCCGGCGTCTGTTGTGGTTTTTGCTTCTGTTATACAGAACTAGCACAAAAGAGTAACCGGTGACCCTTTTTTTTTTCCACTCTTGGAAAGGAAAAGGTGTGTCTTTTCTCTGCACTGGTCACACATCAAGGCATATTTTTAATACAACATCATTGTCGGAATAAAGCAATAACACAATGCACTGACTGTGCGAGACGGGCCTTTTTGTGTATATTACGCTGTGGGCTGAATTTAATTGTATCCCACTGACATGTCATGAAGCACCAGCAATTTAAACATCTTCACTTTTATTGCTTTTCCCCAGAGCACGGACGTGATTTGTTGTGCAAATCTGGGTGAGTTTGCACTCAGTGTTACAGGAGATAATTGGAAGGATTGTAAAGTCTTAGGAGAGAATGATTGCAAACTGTTCTTTGGGGGGGTAAAATACACAATAACACATTATTCACATGCCACTCACGGGGCTTCCCAGTTTAGTCTAGATTTGAGGCCACGAATGTGTCTCTAAAAACATGGTAGACTGAAGACTAAAGAGTTTGTCTGGTGTTACATTTCTGCAGATTTTCCATTTCTATTCAATCAAGTCTAAACTTTGAAACTGACATTCTTAATAAGTCCTGGCAAATTATTAATAGTCAAGGGCACCAATAACCTTTGCTAACTTTTTCTCCACTACATTTATTTATAAACTTATACAAGTTTCATTACAGATTCAGATTGTTGACTTATTTTATCTGTTATAGGATTAAAAATCAAAACAGCACAGATTCTGATTCGGGCTGGACCCAAATATTCGACTACTTCGTTGGGGTCAGAATTCAGGTTTAGATTTTTGGTGTGGATGTTCTGTTTCAATAGAGATTAACTGCGTTGTAACTGTTTTGTACCTTTGTTTAACCAAACCGCCCCGGGATTATAAACATGCATGAAACACACAAAATCTTTGGAAATTGTCTTTTTATTCAGTAACACATAACAATATAAACAACAACAGTGTAGGATAGCAGACTCATCCATCCATCTCGGTCGAGATCAATGCTCAGCACTCTCTCCTCTTCCAACAGAAGCTTTTAAATATTGACAATTTATTACTGCCAAAGCTCTGGAGCTCAAGAAGTGGTATTCAAAACAGAACTAATTACGATAATTGGAAAAATGCTGAATATCAAATCTGATTATTGGCAAGGCTGTTAATCAGACAATCCCAATTTCAGACCTTAAACAATACCAACATATTATGACATTATATCAGACATTTCTTAATCAAATAATAATTTAGATTATAAAGTGTCCCAAATATTAACAAATGCTTGTCACAAGTTGCTAAAGCTAGTGTTTGCACAGAAAATAAGGACTTTGAGGCCTTCAACCATTGCGGTTATGCAGAACTAGCAAAAAAAACAAATGACGTAACCATTGACCCTTTTTCCATTCTTAGGCTGCAAAGGAAAGGTGTGTCTTTGCAGTTTGACTTTGCACTGATCACACATCAAGGCATATTTTTTTTAATACAACCGCCATTGTAGGAATAAAGCACAAACACAATGCACTGACTGTGAGACAGGAGAACACAATCATTCTATCACATGATTCCGATAAAGCAAACAAATCGTCTTGTGTTTTCAGGATTTTTATATTTACTTGCTAACAGATGGAAACTACTCGCCTGTTGTCAACAAAATCTATTTTCTGTTGATCAACTAACTTTGAAGTAAGTGGTACAATTTAAGGCATCCTTCAGAGGCAGACTAATCTATCGTTTGTATTGTTGTTTATTTGTTTGTGTTGTTTTCTTTGCAATCAATACATTCAGCACAAATTAGCATTGGCAGATATGTTGGATTGATTCCAGGCTTGTTTGACTCGCCGTCCTAATGTTGTCTTGAATTTGTTTTACATTTATGAGTCTGGATATCGAACTAGCACTTGTATGACTAAATTATAGCTCCTGTGCAGGTTTAGCTTCTCCCTCTGCCTTCCTCAGAAATAACTTAACAGGGAGGACTCTCAGTTTATTCATGTTACTGTAATTCCTCTAAACAATAACAATAAGGACAATTACTCCATCTGGCTCAGAAGATACTGGCGCTCGAGGAATAAATGTGCTCCTTAGTATTCACTGAAGGAGAGTCATGGAGTGTTTTTAATAGCAGCTGAACCCTCTCGTACATTTGTTTGCTCCTTTTTTAAGAGAGGGAAATGTTTTTTGGACACAGCTGATTACCTACAATTAGCGGTCGCTGAAATGCAGCACAGTTTCGTTACAGGGTTTCTTAACAAATTAGTAAAGAATATGCTGAATTCGTGCTTACATTCATAGAGCTGCAGCTCTCGAACGACTAGACGAGGTTATTGCAAGAGTTTCCTTTCTGTCGAAGGTTTTGAAAAAAGCTGATAGTGGTGAGGTTGTGGCACCTCTTGTTCTCACTGCAACAACTGATTGATGAAGTCTCTAATACTGACAGGAATTTGCTGAACGTATGCAGCTCTCCTTTAGACCTCACATACTGTTTGGTGTTTCCACAGAGATTCAAATGTGTGTTTTCGTATGTTTACATACTTGTCCTGGATTTTAGCAGCGCTGCAGTGCATCAGCCTCCAGAGTTTGTATCAGAAAATGTGAAGTTTTCTTCCAAGAGTCTTCGGGGATTGAGTGGACAACATTTCCAAAAGGGGTTGATAAATGGAGCTTGTTTGGTGAAACTTTCCCTCACAGCGAGGCTATCAATTTGCTCTGAAGCAAACAGCTGCTTTCTACTCTGAGCTGCACTGAACGGAGGCCAGGAAGAATTAATGTGATGATGAGAGCACTCGACGGAGACTGAGAGGGTGATTTGGGGGTCCGTGACAAACAGACTCAGTTCAGTTGCAATTGGGTTTAATGGATTAATTTGAAAAAATATCAATCATCAAATCCCGTGTTGGTTTATGTTTACGTTCTTTCCCAACAATCCCAATCCAAGCCAGGTTTTTTTTTTTTCAAATATTTGACTTTTGCTTGGTTAAATATAGCTCAGGGGCTTTTCGGTGGAAAACATAAATGTGCAGACAAGAGTGTGAAGGCTGAGTGTTCAACCCTCACCACAGACCACCACTTCCTGTTTGCTCGAGTGTCATTTTTGATAAAGATACATATCAAGCCTCAGCTTATATGTGTGTACACTGAACTAAACAAAATAAGTGCAGTGATGACATTTAGTCATTTTCTCAAGTTAGTACAGTTTTGAGTCATTTGTACTACTTTATTCTTCCACTCAGCTACATTTGGAGGTAAACTTTAGTCAATTTAGTTACTAGTTACTTAGCAGATTACACACTGCATCAGAGACAAATTAGTGTATATATTTATACATTTATCTACAATTAGATAAAATAATCAGAAACATCAGATCTGAAAATTGTCCAGGAAAACAACTGGTCGATATACATACATGTAAATATGTGCGTAGATTACTTTTTACTTGTAAATTTGATAGTGAAGTACATTTAATCCTGGAAACTACTTTTGTTACTTAAGTGCAGTTGATACTTTAGGACTTGTACTTAAAGGAAAAGTTCACCCAAACATGAAAATTCAGTCAGTATTTACTCACCGTCTCAAAAGTCAGGTGAAGTTTCTTCATCCATGAAGCATTTCTGGTGCTAAACAGCAAAACGGCATTCTCCTTAACAATTGAAGTAGGTGGGGACTTTTTTAGAAATGTAAAAGAAGAACTGAGAGAAACCCACAGAATGGCTCCATACAGCTTGTCTGGGCGTAATCCAAGTTTCCAGAAGCCTTGAGATCTGAAACTGACTTGAAAGGACGTTTTTTTTTTTAAGTCTTCCTGTAGCTGCATGGCGGCGCAGTGGTTAGCACTCTTGCCTTACAGCAAAAAGGTCCTGGGAACAAATCCTGCTGGGGCAGGGGCTTTCTGTGAGGTGTCTGCATGTTCTCCCCATGCTTAGGTTTCCCCTTCCATCAAAACACAATAGGTTACTGACTGACTAGATGTCAGAGCCGGACTGTGAATGGCACCGGCTCCCCCCGAGATGGTTAAATGCAGGGTACCTGTTTCACTATGTTGTACAGTGTACGATATGTGACCTAAATGAAGATTCTCCTTCTAAGGTAAAGGGCTTCTGGAAACTTGGATTATGCTGGTTGAGCAGTACGGAGCCATTTATTGATGTATTAATTTCAGTTGTTGTTTACGTTTTAAAACAAATAAAGTTATTTACATCCGCCGAGCTTGTGCACCCACTTCAGACGGGTGGCACATTAACACTTTTAGCTACAGTGAAGTTTCAGGCTTTTAAAGGGTTAAAAATAATGCAGCGTCTCCTCTGTGATTGTGTTGTAGCAGCGATGACAGGGGCTAATTTTTGGTATTTGTATTTTTTGTGATATCCTCCTTTCGGTATATTGTTTATTTATTGATTTGATCATGGTTAAAGGGATATTTCTGTGCCTTGCTCTTGTTTGTGTTTTTCGGTTGTTGCTTTTTTAAAATCTAGATTATAATTTCCCATTTCATCTACTGTAAAGGTTTGCCACTCCTGAATGGAGTGGAGAGGAAACACTGTAACATCTCCTGAAACATCACTTGACTTTAAATCTGGTTGAGACTTGTAGATATTGACTGCACTTTCATTTCAGATGAGCTTATCCTTGAAGTGCTGTTTGTATCGTCGACTTTCACTTTGACACTGACACTGGATATGTGTCAGTTAAATCACCCCCCCATACATACACACACCTACTGCAGCTGCACTCAGACACTTTTTGCAGATTATAACACTTTGAATGTAGAATGTGAGACATGAATACCTAGCTGCTGGAGTTTAACTGATGATAAAAATGTTCTCAACAGGAGCTTTTCTGTGATCGTGATCACTGAATCTTGAAGAGGAGGAGGAGGTGGGGGAGGAAGAGAGACTTTTAGGGCCTCTGTGGTGAAACACTTGCTCATTGCTATCGACTTTACAGTTTCATTTCTTTGTACCTCCCACTGGTATGAAGTTGTTTTATGGGGCTTTCTGCAGGGAGAACGACTCCCCCACAAGTCAGCAGCCCGACAGGCTCTCCGGCACTGCTAATAGACTCACAATTCATTGTAAATGTTTTAATGGGACACAAAGAGATGTGAACTTACTCCTGAGCTGCCACACAGATCTTAATCACCAGGCCTGGCCCATATTGTGTGGCCAAAGTCTAAAGTAAGCACATACCTGTCCAACTGTTTACCTACACCTCTTCACTCCTCCGCCTCTGCAGGCGAAACCCGTCTATCGTCTTTCATGCTGTTTGAGGTGTGGCCCTCTGGTTGGACCTCTCTTCTCTCCCCTCCCCCGCTATGGCCTTGTCCAATCGCTGCCACATGAAGAACTCACCTGAATGCATTTGCATTTTAGGGCAGATACTTGTCGCTGATTGGCCAGGTGAAAGCACTCTGCCGCAGGGCTCCCCTACCAATGGCGACAGTGCTGCGTGACTCATAGGGAGAGGACAAGTTGCTCCACAACACTTCTCCTTTTTCTGCTTCATACAGCAGCCATTGCATTGTCTTTTTTCTTTTCTCCTCCTCCTCTCCAGTTTTGTTTTTGTCGCTGTGAGAACGAAGTGTGGGGCTGGCCAGCGGTCCACACCTTCAGACAGCTTTGTCCCCCTCTGAATGCACCTTGGATTAACCCCCGTTTCCACTCTTGTTGTCTGTTTTTCTCTTGATTTTCATTGGTTACTGAGATCGACACTTGTTCGGTTGCTATTATGGACCTTGTCACCCGAATCCTGTTTCTTTGAGGTTAGTGATGAACCGTTCTCCTCCTCCTCTTCACTCTTATATTGATAGTTCTTGTCCGAAGAAACAAACGGTCAAAGTTTAAAATCAATATTTCTGTATTTTGTATTAGTTGTATTCGTAGGTGTACAGGCAGCTAGTTAAGTCGCCATCATGTGCACCATTAGCGTACTTGACATGTAAAGGTTTTTGGTTACACGTTTGTTTCCTCTTCATCTAACATCTTTTTTACGGCCACTTCTATATCAAGTTTTGTTCAGAGAAACACAAAAAACAGTACTTGATACTATATATTACGCTTCTGAGTTGGGTTGCACATCTCAAATCATGTTTCTCTAACTCCGTTGACACTTCTTAGCACTTGACAATGTTTGAGATCAAGCAACAGGTTTGAGGTTTTGTGTTTGTCATGTTCAGAACTGATGTGAACGATCTTTTCTGATAGTTGCTTTTCTTTTATGAATTGTTGCCTTATATGGTATGCTGAAGCAAGGGCGGGAACAGTGTTTTGCAAGCCCCTGGACCAAGCCCACATGTATTTTTCATGGTGTGGTAATCAGTAATTACACATCGTGTTGATTTTTGATCCATGATTGCTTTCCACAGTTGATACAGTTGTTATTTAAATGCTCCATTGGTTGACAGGAGAAAAAAAAAGCCCTGCTGTGGTCTTTTTTCTGGTGTTGCTCTCCACAGTCTTGTGCACACATTCAGTCATGCAGTGCATCAAAGTCATCAGTGTATCAGAATAGAATGTAGCTCATCTTGTGAAGTACAGTCTCACAAGATCTTCATTTTTCAATTCACAGGGAAGTTTGAACCCACAGTATTCTGCTTCCTCTTTTATGCCCATATTTGATGACCTTCCCTTAAGTCTTTTTTTTCTTCCCATCAGTTAAATTATTCTGCTAAATGCTGTTGAGAGCCTGTTTCTAAAAGTTGCTCAGTGCAGCAGAGATAAAAGCGCACTTCCTGTTTCACCAGAAATCTACTCTGCACTTTTTTTCTGTACCACACAAATGTGCACACACTTTATCACTTTATAAACACGGCTACAGATTTCACATCCAACTTTTGTTAAAGCTGTCTTCAAATGCTGCTGCATTGCACTGTAGTTATCCTCGTAAAGCCCCTGGAAATGTGCAGACCGAACATTTTCATCCAACTTTGGTCAGACTTTTTTATGTAGTTATGTGCAAAATACCTAAGTTTGTTTCATCAGTTTGGCATTCAGAATTGATTTTGTTGAGGTAATGTCTGAAGTAACTTGCGTTTGGGGCCCGAGACAAGCGACTGAGAACAGATCACTGAGAGATACCAAATAAATATCTCAGAAGGCTCAGTTACTGGGCTATAATTAGGTCTGGATCAACTGGCCTCATGCTGGAAGAGGGAAAAATGTTTTTATTTTTTTCTGCATGTGTGTTTAACACTTGCGGCAGCTTCAGCACATGACCCAGTGAGTGAATAGCTCTGTTGTGTCTGAGCAGGCACGAGTTTGCATCTGAACTTTTACATCATACTCTGTGCCCACCCTGATTTGGATTGTAAATGAGGCCCTCGTGTCTCAGAGGATGAAGGCATAGTGGAGGTGCTGTTTAGCGAAGCTTTGTTTGTGTCTCATTCAGACAACATAGAGGCTGATTAAGAAACAAAAGAGGGGGGGACAGTAGTGTCAGGTTGGCTGTTCTTTCAATACAAAGTCAACAAGTCTCGGGTCTGTAATTAGGTCATTAAGCTTGGGCAAAGAGACGGAGGCGTTTCGAGAGACAGGCATGATGAGAGCGGGAGGAGGAAGGGGTGGAGTGTGTTACTACAGTCCCAGCATGCCGAGATATGAAATAATGGAGAATTTATTCAGTTTCATGTTACAGGTACATGCTTCAAGTAGAATAAACACAGAGAAACCTTTGTATGGACAGTTTCATGTGACCAGGAACAAAATGTTCTCTATCACAAAACAGATCTAACGTATTTCTCCCTCTATTTACATATGATGTCTGTTTTCAGCAATAATACAAATATAACGCATTTGTACAGGTAAAAGTCGGTAGCTTTAACAAACTCTGTGTGAGGTGTGAAAAATGTAAAAATTTCCCAGCTGTATAATTCATACTTCAAACAAAAGAGTAACTGCTAACTGCTGTGGCAACTGTTAGCTAGTTAGCTCAGTTAGCCGTGCACCTAGCGGTCTGGAAGGGGAGCTCACAGCCTCTGGGGGGGAGTAGCTGGTTAGCATCCTAACTTCAGTAATAATAAAACATGTCACATCAAAATTGTCATTTTTTCACATTCTGTTGATGATTTAATGTAATTTAAATGTTTACGTTCTGCACCTTTAATGAGATATTGAAAACTGTCACATGCACCAAGAATATTATTTGTTCTCTCTTTGGAGATTAAAGCTTTAAATGTTGTTAATTTGCTTCTGTATGTCAGCTGACTCAAGCTGCAGCAGTTAATTGATTAGTTTTCAACTAATCAATTAATCAGCAACAATTTTAGTGATAGATTAATCAGTTTGAGTAATTTTAAAGAGCAAAAATTTAATTCCAGCTAGCTTATTTGTCACTATTTTCTGCTTTCTTTACTCCACTGTGACAGTAAACTGATCATCTCTGGGAAACAACTAATCGCTTAATTGAAAAACAATTGACAATGAATCGTTAGTTACAGCCCTGCAGGTGACAGTCACTTCTCCCACCCGCTCTGATTATATGTGTCATTTATCGAGGGGAAATGCAGGAACCCAGTGAACTCATTGTGAAACTAGTAGACTCACATCATGTTTACCAAAAGACATTATCTCTTGACAAACCCGGGTGGAAAATGTTCATTTTGAGAAAGTCAGAGAGTCGGAGCTCGGCTGTTTCATATTGCTCAGCGATGGATTTGCATCATGTTTCCATGTCAGTTTCTCCATTTCTTCTTCGCCATTTTCAATTTCCGTAGCTCTCTCTCCTTTGTTACTCTGGAGAGGATGGAGGCCTGAGGGTTGAGAGAAGTTAGAATTGTGAATGGGAAAACCTCGGGTGGGGAAAGTTAATGTGTAACACTCTCTTCTGCCCTAACGGCTGCTGTCAAGGTGCCGCTGAGCAAGGCAGCAGCAGTTCAAAGTTACTCGTGTACGGTCAAGAAACCATCTCTTGATGAATAAAGTAAAAATCTATTGAGCAACTGACTGCTCATGATGCAACGGTCTCATACCCGGAGCATGCTGGGACTGGCAGCCCTGCTCCTCTGCAGTACACGTCAAACCAGAGCTGTGATCATTACAGCGTCTTTTCTCTATCCAGACAGATTTTCCTTTCAGCACTCATAAACGTACCTGGATTTGTATCTAGGAGGCAGTGATGATGCCTTTTTTCCCCCCTTCTTATGTCTTTTTCTCTTGAAACCAGTTTCTTGAGAACTGAGAAGGATGTGATGTAATTCTGGACTTTTCTGTGATTTTTTTAAAAAAAAACATTGGCTTCAGTCTTTGAGAGGTTTTTTGTTTTGCTTTAGCACAAGTTTGAAAGGACTCTCTGCTACATAACTACAAGGTCTCATATAGTGCATTTTTTGATAAATTCAAGATGTAACCACATTAACGCAGCATTAAAACCCGACAGAAACTGTGAACGACTTGAGCTTCGACCCTCTTCTTGTTACTCAGGTTGGGGTCACAGAGCTCGCATCACTCACCTGGCAGGACCGGGTGAAAGACAAGAGCATCAGGTTCTCAGACACAGAAAGAAAGAAAGTGTGTGTGTGTATGTGTGTGAGAAACAGAGAGAGAGAGAGAGAGCGCGAGAGATGATATGTGGAATATCAGGTCACACCTTTTGATAAGGCTCCTGGTTATGCAACGTACCATGCCGGTCAGAGCACAGATTCTGTTCCAGTAAAACCAAGAGTCTCTTTGCAACATGGCTGCAGAGTCAAACCACATCAGAGTGGTTGAAAGTGTCTGAATACATTAACTCAACTACTCTGGTATAATTTGAGGGGCTTTTACATCTAAAGTTTTTATTTACTACAGGTACCTGTTTTGTTGCAGATTAAGAGTTTAAAGCAAAATCAGTAATGGTGACGGGTCATATGCTCATACACTCTCTCGCTGTGAGTTACATGAGAAGCTTGATACTCTCGGATCTGTCCGTTCACTTTGAGGCTACAGCCAGAGAGCTTAGGTTAGCGTAAAGGGCTGTAAACGGGGGGGGGGGACGGCTTGGCACTGTCCAAAGGTGACAAAATCTGGCCTGTGTTATAAAATATGTTCAATAAACTATCAAACAATAAAACAGAACCACCCACAAAATTGAGCGCTGCTTACAAAGTGATGCATCAGTAATCTTTTCTTTCACCTGTATTTATTCAGGGGAGTTTCACTGAGAGCAATCTGCTGATCACATCCACACCTGGAAGCTGCTAAAAGTAATAATTTAATGATAATAATAATATAATATTAATAATGACCATATAAGCTGATATACACACATCTTTTGTAATGTTCCCCTCAAATGTGTCTTTCAAACACTTGCGACAAGGAGTGCTCGGAAACAATAAAACTTCACTGGCAATTTAATGATTATAAATAACTCCAAGCGTCTTTTACTGCATTAATAAATGAGCAAAAGTTTTCACATTGGCACCGATCAGGCAAGAGATAGCCATCAGCATACGAATGCTGTTGAGATAGTATTTTTGGAAGTGACTTGCCTTTTAGCCTGCAGTGTAACTAACTTTGAAGTTGGTATACTTTTTTCTTTACTGTGAAAAATCGTGATAATGCATGAATCTTGATAAAAGTTTATCTGTCGTAGAGATTGTGTGGGTGGAGGCAGGTTTGAGGTGTGAAGTTTATTCGGTGCCAGATAAAAGCAGCAAACAGGGCTTCATAAAAGTTTCCATGACTGCTTTCTGTTGGCTCCATCGTTCCCTTTGAAGCACACTCATTTGTAACCCATTCGCAAATATGGGAGTATGACGCAGCATTATAATGCAGTGGCGTTAAGAAAACACACACTGCGATGATTCCCTTTTCCAAATTTATGAGTTCCACCCTGCATGAGGTAACATAGCTCCGAAAACAGACTTGCGAGATGCACGTGAGCATAAATCCGACATCCTCGGTGAAGTGAATTTCTAGCTGGTGTCCGAGCGTTGCCGCCTCCCTCACACTCCCTCGTGCTAATCTAAACATCATGTTGGCCTTACTGCGCTATCACTTGGTACAAAGAGGCATTCTGACCCAGGCACAGAGGGAAATTGATTTCCCACATGGTTTTTTGGAGGCCTTGGTCCCAGACACCCAGCTGCAGTGGTGTCTGTGTCTGGAAGCTTCAGCACGAAGCTGTCATATGGAAAACTGGCCCTGCCCATAATGACTCCAGCACTCAAATGATCTGCTGAACTCCCGTCTGAGTGGAAAAGTCATACTGGGGCCCAGAGTTTATTCATTTCTGAATTAAAATATTTTTTTCCTTGATGCTTTGCTTTTATTTTATTCAAATGTCGCTACTTTCCGCTCTCATCACCTCCTCCTGAGTGTTTCGTCATACGCCCGATGACCAGAAGTGAAACGACTGTGGCAGACATTCACACATTTAATTCAGCTCAAATTGAGCCTCAAAGAGCCACATTCACAAGCACGACAGGGCCCCTTGTGAAATTCTGCGAAAATGTGTCACGACATGCGGCTGGTGTGGTGGACGCACTGTGCAGAAACCAGGAGATGAGCCATAGATTTGTCAGGTGAACACCACAAAACAGTTTTTAACATGAATTCTTTCTTTTAGCTTCGGCTTTAAGTTCTAGCTTTCGTTCATATCCTCGACATCAGTACACATATTTTGAGTTGCATGCAGAAATGACTAATTTGGTAGATAATAACATTTTCATGCCAATATGAGTCAAGCAAGACACATTTGAAACTGAAACTACTTTGCAAATACTTTACTCATCAGTGCTGCCCGGTTCACATCAAAACAACACTTTACTGTCGCTTACTGCAATTGTCTGACATTTCGGGTAATATAATTTGTTTCTCTTGCCATGAGAGGATTGATACAACTTTCATATCTATCTGTCAATATGAAGCTACAGCTAGATAGCTTAGATGAGCGTAAAGGCTGGAAACGACTAGCCCGGCACTGTCCAAAAGGAACAAAATCTGCCTACCATCACCTCCAAAGTGAAGCTATACCATTACCAAAAACAAGGAACAGCAGCGAGCAGCGGATAACTCATCAGATTACATCCAGAAGACGTCTAACTTGTTTTAAAAAGTCTTAATCCAAAACATTCTGACTGGACATGTCACTTCTCTCTCATGTGTGCTGAGTGTGCATGCGTAGTAATGATCAGCCACTGACAATGTTAAAGTGCTTACTGTTTTAATATATTTCACTTCTCTTTCGAACTCAGACTGAATGACATTTAAGCGCTGCTTGAAAACAGACCTGTGGTAAAAGTATTGCAACATGCCAGCGGCCTTAACTTCATTACTCAACTCCTGAAAAAGTGGAGAAAATGAGTGCGCCCATCAATGAACACAATCACATTAAAGACAAAATTCAGGTACAGATCAAATAAACACGATATATTGTGTTAATAATTAGAGATGAAGGTTTAGATGTGCCAGGCTTTTCAGTCTTTAAGCTAAGCTATGCTAACTGTCACCTGGCTCTTGCTTCATGACAGGAAACAGACGCTGTTCTGTCCTGGCTGTCGAGGGTTTCTCATCAGCGCAGCCACATTCACATCACGTCACTATTATCAGAAGTATCTGACATCATGTTTCTTGGACTAGTGGCAACCTCATAATTATTTTATCTGTAACTTTGCACTTGTGGTGGTAAAAGAACATCATCCTCCAGCGTCTCAGTGAGTCACCATGTTCCTGCTGGTGCAGAAATGCTGTTGTCACCGTTCATTTCTCTCATTCAGAGCTGTTTACTGAACAAGCAGAAGCAGTTTGAGAATCCATTCAGCCCGGTCATCAGCGTGTGTCCTTGCCGAGCTGAATGAGGCCCACCTTCTCTTTCTCGTACCACACAGCCGACTTTACAAGCCCTCTCCCTCCGCTTGTTCCTAAGCAACAGCCACTCCTTGTTTACCTTTGCGTTTTTGCATTGTGATTCTTGTTAGAACGACAGAACCCCAGACCCTCTGGAGACTGAGTGTCAGGCCTCTTTATTCAAAGTAGTCGTGAAAACCACCATGTGCAGGAGCCCGTCGTTAATGTATCGTCCTGTAGACTTTCATATTATCTTGTCATACTTTCCACATATAACTAGTACACATCAATAATGTAGTTAAACAGTAACAACATGTAAATATTTTCTTATATAACCAGATTAAGAATGGCTGTACTTTTAGCCAGGTAGTTTATTGCCCTCATCTCCTGCACCCTGGCTGCACCTTCCTCATCACCTGACTATCATAAATGAGTGTATTTCATAAAGCCTTCTCAAATATTGACCATACTGGACAGAATATCCGTTTGCTTCCCGCACTCGTTCAAACACATCTCCAATCAGGTGAAATGAACCTTTTGACTGATGGATGCAGCAGCTGAAATAAATGATCTAAATGAAAACTGTTGGTAGTCGTGCAGGAGTCTAATGTCACACAGTAGCACAGACATGGTTGCAAAACACATGTCACGATGACAAGATCAGGTGACTGAGAGGTAAATGTAGTTATGTAACACCGAGAGCATGCAGTCCGAATGTTTGTCATGACTTCGAAAGTGTGGTTAAGTCATACTGCTTAACAATTTTGCATCGCAGTTTAAAGTATTCACCCTGACATCATGAAATGCAACGACTCAGCACTTCTGTCTTGAGATCCAGGAATAGGGCAAATGTTTGCTGGCTTTAAGATTAGATAGAAAACACTGGCCGATGATACCTAATCCCACACTGACCCAGTATCCAATTGTGTGAAATCAGATAAGCTCTCATGAAGGGGGCTAAGCTGTCTGAGTGTGAGTGGTCCTATCTGAGGGGCTTTACTGGCGGATCAGATGAGAAGAGCTGATTTAGTCCTTATTAGCTGTTAAACCAAGGCTTGATCTGCAGGAGTCTTAAAAACGGCTTTGCTAAAGCAGCACATTAGCATGTTTCACAGTGTTTCAACCTGTCTAACAGAGGAAACATTATCATGCATATTAGGTATAAATACACTGCAGCATGACACACAGCGAGCAGACAGAATCAGCATTTCTGTGTGTCCTTGTTGCTTTTATTTTAAATTAAAAACAATCAAAGTCTAAATCTGCTTGTGAATGATATGTCTCTCCTCCCCAGCTCATGCAGTAAAAAAAGTAAATTATTTTGGTATTCCTGCTCACTTTATCCAATAGAACAGAGAACTTCATAAAGAGAGCAGCGTCCCCATGTTCTGGTTCCTACATCGGTAATGGCAGAAGAGGAAAAGCTACCAATTCCCGCGGCTTATACTACCAAACAGGCCAAGGGATGAAAAACTCTTGCAGAAAAGAAAGGAGTCATGGAAGTGCGGTGATGTAGAGAACATGAAGTGGATAAAACAATGTTTGATGAAGCATTTAAATAAATACTGTGACAAGAGACATGAGAGGATTGATGTATGATGGGAGCTACATGTACCCTCTTCCAAGATGACACAGCGTAGCTTACCGGTATTCTGCAGCTGCAGCAACTTGAAACTTTTAATCTGCTGCTGAAGTTGGAAATGACAGAGAAGTAGAACCAGAAAATAGTGATGGCAGCTGCAACAGTTTGCAGCAGTCTAATAATGACATAACAATGTTTAAATTGATCTTAATGATCATAAAAGTGAAAGTAAAAACAAGATGTGGATTTGGAGAATCTTGACACCCTTAATCTTGTTTGTTTACTTCAGAAAAAAGTGTCAAGTTGTTGGATTCAGTTGTTTGCCGTTCGGCAGATTATGTCAAACAATCCAGCTGTTGACCCTTTGATAAGTGGCTGTTGGCTCTAGCAGCATATTTGCTGTAGAAGTGAGACTGAATAGGTTTTCTCATCTAATTCGTGGAGGAAAAAAAAGTCCAAAATGTTGCACTACACCTTTAAAAACGAAAGCCATGACCCCAGAGTGCATGACGAAGCCGAGAAAAATGAGATTATTTCATCTGTTTGATTTTATTCCCTCTCTAGGCGTGTTGTGTGTTGCATGCCTGACGATGGGTGGACACATCAGCCTGCTTGTGTCCAGACCTGTTTGGTATGCAGCCTCCTCTGCAACAGCCGGGTCCCCTGTTCCCAGCCCTGACTCAGACTCGAAGCCCTGAGATTTCAGGGCTTCATCCGAACATGTTCCCTAATAGTTTAATGCAACGGGGGGTGTGCAAAGTATGTTGGCAAAGTTTATACAGAAAATTAGCTGTTATGGGGAAGTTGCATAATGTGATGGTTGCTATCAGTGGTAAAATTGGCGCTCCGGTTTTAAGTCCAAGAAAGAATCTGGAATGTCAACCTGCATCTTGTTTTCATTGCAGCTTGGTTCAGAGTATGAGCTGCTGGTATTTTTCTGATAAACTCTCTTGCGTCCGCCAGTTTACCTGTGCTGTGACATGTCAGTATTGGTATGAATGTAAACACATCAGAGAGGGGCGTGTGAAGAAGCTATTTCAGAGGCGGAAACAGTATGCAGCGCAGTTTGGATTTGGGATTTGAATTCGGCCATGCTCATAATGTTTTTAGGAGAGTTTATTTAAAAACGATCAACTCTTTTCTTCTTTTACAGAGATGTGATTCATGTACTAGCCTCCAATGCATGTCTAATGCCCGTTTAAGGCTCGCCTTCTGTCTTAAAAGAAGAGAATTTAGCCTTTACAGTCTAGTCATGCATCAAATTGCTCCTACACAGCAGCCAAAACAAGAGTCGGGATGAAGCATTTCAAATATGTCTGCAAGAAAGGAACCAGCAGGGCAGTGTGAGACAGCTGACACACATGCACAGACTTGCATCTTTTTTTTATCCCTTTCTTTTGTGTTTTTCACTGGGAATCATTTGGATTTTGAAACTGAGAAAATTAGCTTCACGATTGAGCAGAGACAAGACTCGTTATACCCCGCAGGTTCATACTGTTTCAGATATCATTTAATTTGTCCAGTATTAACAAAGAGAGACATTTTTCTTTGTTCTTAAGAGAATAAATCAAATGATAATTTAGTAAAATAATTAAGTGTACATGATCATGCGTGTTATTGAAAGTAAAGCAGTCCTACATTGCAGACATCATGAACATGTCCTGCAGCACTCGACACCTTAACAATATCAAGATAGTGTTGCTGCGTCATGTTGTATGACAAGAACTACTGTAGCTGCTGACTCATGTGCATTTACATTTGTTTGAATGTTGATTAAAGGTAGGGAAGGCAATTCTGGAGTAAGAAAGTAGATTGTTGAGTCAACAAGTTTGGCAACCTGGGAATGAGACTCCACAATCGACTTTCTTACTCTTTACACTTTCCCCTCTCCAAAAAACAAAGAAGTATCCGTTCAAAAGCAAGTTCTTATGCCACCAAAATCAGTCTCCAACCAGAATGGCACTCAGTAGAAAGCATACCTCCGCCAAGGCCCCAACAAAAGTCCCCCTATGTACTCACTCAGAGATACCAGCCACATAAATACACCTGATTTTTTCTCATCCAGATCCCCGAGAAAATGTAGAAAATGTTGGAAAAACACCAGATCTCACAATGTTAAAGAAAGTGAGAATAAATTCCTGAATCTATCACTTTATTTTTGTTTCTTCGTGTGAAATCTGTGTAGTAGTTTTGGTGTAATCCTGCTGACAAACCAGCTTACCAACCAACAATCAAGCCTGTGAAAACATAACCTCCTTGGTCGACACATATTAGATGTTCAAAATATATATTAACACAGCTTTGTTTGTAAAGTCTTAGCTGTAAGATCAGGCTCCGGTCTAATTGCCACAATCAACTCAATTTCTTTTTAAATGGTGTTTTTTTGAGGGGTAATTTACAAAAGATGCCACTTTCCCAGCTCCTTGTCGGTCCAGTCTTACTCTACATCTTACTGACAGCATCCAGATGCTTAAATAAAATCTCACAGCCTTGTGGACATCACGGCAGCTCATCAAACTACAACGTTTGAGGGCGCAGATGTCTTTTCTAAAGATTTGCTGCAATTTCCTGTCATGTTTTCACAACTCGGTCCTTCCTATCTGTGACATGTGGCCTGTTGCCACATAATAGAAACAGGCCGCTGGGGTAGTTTTCGACAAATTGGCTGCATCTGTCAGGTTAAAACGTGCTTCTCTAGTTTTGGATCCATCTGGTAAGACAGCAGTGATATTACCGAGACATTTGTGCACTCCTGGATGATTTATTGTGATTTGGATTTGTGTGGATTCGTTTCAAGTCTTATTGTTTGCCTAGAAACAGAAGATAATTCAGCAGATGTTAAAGTGTTAATGACTGGCTTGTCTGTGCTTCGGGGGCAGTTATTCTCAGTTGCTAAAAAAAAATTAAAAAAAGTTTGCGGGGTGCTCTAGTTGCGCACACACAGCACATATGTTCAGTGATGCACTCGTGTTCTGACCTACAAGTGAAAGCTATGTGACAGGAACCATGTAGTTTGTTCTGAGAATTTCTGTAAAACCGACTCATGGGGCCTAGCAAGGGATGTGTGAATGTGTGTGTGTGTGTGTGTGTGTGTGTGTGTGTGTGTGTGTGTGAGTGTGTGTGTGTGTGTGTGTGTGAGGGGTGGGGGGTTAGTAATGCTGTCTGTGTTTGCACGCCTTGTGTCAGCATTGTGGGGGAGAGATGTCTGCAAAAAGCAGGTGTGGCTTTGAGAGCCCTATTGTGATCCTTTAATTCACCGTCACTGTCATTAAACAAGCTTGAGTGATGCAGGCTTGAAAACATAAGAAGCTGAGAGAACATCTGATAGCATCTCATTTGCAGATCGTATTTTAGAAAGCGTGGTATTCTAATAAATAAACCATGTTGTTCATGTGCTTAAAACATGTTTTCGGTTGAGTTTTACAAACTCAAACCCAATGCAACGAGCTTCGTCCTTATCTGAAAACAGTCCAATTGAGAGTTTTGCTGTTTTTGTCTTTTACGTCACTGTTACGCAAAGATATTTCTAGTAGCTGTTTTTTTTTTATTCATATAGGAAATGCTACCTGTGTCACAAGACTCACATCTATGAGAGTAACTGCGTGTTGTTTGAGAAGGAAGGAGGGGGAGTTCAGAACTTTCCGCTCTTACACAGAGGAAGACATTTTCTTGTGAGTGTGGTTTAACAGACAGGAAGCAGCAGACAGCCACTTCTCAGTGATGCTGTTCCTGTGAGTGCAAGATTCACAGGTCAGTTTGTGGGTGTTTTTTTTTTTCTCTACCCGGTTTTAAAATATGTCACTGATATTTCTGGCTACCTTCATTTCCCTAACGTGCCCCTAAACAAGAAAGTCAAGTCTGCTGCACTACGACAAAGGGCATGTTGGATGAGTATATATAGGCCAGCGAACAGTCTGTAACGTCTCAGCTGGAAACTTGCCTCTTTAAGAATTTGAATGAAAATTGACCAAAAAAGAAGCGGAGTCTGGTCTCAAGAGAAGTTTCTGACCTTTTGGATATTGTTAGCCTTAATCCTTTGTTATCCCACTGAAGATAATGTCTAATCTTCCAAAAGAAATGCCACCTTATACTTAACAGTGTGCTAGTTGGCACAAACAACTTTTGTCACAGGAAGGCATGGGTCCTTCTCCTGGAGCCTTGAGCCTGAGTGGAAAAGTACAAGGTTCGTAGGAGATGAGATTAAATTCCATTCTCCTTCTGAAAGCCTGCGCTCGAGGTGACGTTTTCCTCTCTGTCTTCATTTGGCCCTGGCACGGCAGATCCCAAATGCCTTCTTCTTTGAGACAGACGGAGTGAATGCTGGCTCGAACACAGAGCCCAGCTCGGTGTCTGCGTTTTCTGATGCCTTGTGTTCTGCAGCTGCATGCTATTAGCCAGTGTCTATGCCTGCCTCTGTGCCCCGTTCTTGCCATTTTATCACCACACACATGGTGTGGCCTGAGGATCGCAGTGAAAGCACTCCTTTCTTCAGCTCAATAAAGTGGAGTTGGAGTTTGAAACATGGTGAGACATGCTGTATTGTGCAAGGCTGGGTGGTGGTTGGTGAGTAAAACGTAGAATGCACAGAAAATACTGTACACAAAACAGTTTTTAATGGTGCTGCTGACATAGGGCTGCAGCAGTGGTGAAAACCACCGCTGTGTGTTTTTTGTCTGGTGTTGATGCAACTCCTTAATTACTGTCTTCTTACTCAAGCACTTTACCAGCACTCTGTCCTCCTCCGCTGCTATAACTCAATCAACACTTTGCCTGCTTGTTTGTTACCTTGAAATGTGGGATAGACGGAGATCAACATACATCACGGCTTGAGAGTGATATTGCAAGATACTGCAGTTCTTCCCTGATACAACAGCTGGAAAAATATTGGCATTTGATCACGGCTTTGTATCGTTAAGAACATTTTGATACAGGCACTGATACCGTTCGATCCAGGATCCTAAACGATTTTAATAGCAATTTTATGAAATCAATTTTAAGAAAAGATTAAAGTAGTCATACACATGTTGCACGGTTATTGACTCACTGATGCTGACGAGATGAGCGCTTTAGATACTGAAATTTGGTATTTGAATGACAAGACATTTTTTGGCAGTTCGGTCAAATTTCCGATACCCAGCTCTATATTCAATACTGTGTTCAATACCACGGGGGGAAAAACGACACAACATTGGGGGGTAATAGTCTCGATATTTTTTGAAATTATAAGTGTAACAAGGCTTGTGTAGAGGATGTTGAGATAAACAGCCTCAAATTTACGTCTGACGAAGTGGCACTATGTGGGAACTACTGTGGTGCGCGTACCAACTCGGAGTTGGTTATGGAGCGTCAAGTCCATGAAAAATGAACAATCAGTGTTCAAACTGTTTCAAGAATTCAGAATCGATATGAATATTTCGATATTCTATGTTTTGAAGCCTGTCTTAAATGCTCGGACTGGGTGACAAAATCAAATACCACCATACTATGAGATACCTTGATTATATTGTTGTGATGCCAAGCGGTATGAACACGAGGAGATTTTTGATATATAATCATCATTGATGTGGATAAAATGACCAAGTGCGTGAAGACAAGTATGAGAACAAGTAGAACAGTCTGGTAAGGTCAGAAAATCGCTTTACTGCAGTGCAGCCTTTAAAACTAGAAAAAGAAAACTCTTATCCATATCTTGTTGTACCAACATACAAAACCTCAGATGATGTATGGTCTTAAATCCCGATAATGATTTATACTGTACAGCAGATCTTTCCCAGCCCTAACATACGTCGTCATTACTTACTTTCTCTCACTGAATCGAGGCCTGTTTTTGCTTTGCCTAAGTGGTTGTGTTTCCCTTGGCAGTGAAAGTACTATTGTTAGACAGTGGTGTGTAATTTAATGACATCTTGAAAAAAAGTACCCAAAAGGGAACTGCTGTCCAGAAATGATGACCAGGATCCTCTGATGCCCACATGGCCTATCACAGGGCTCCAGGAATGAGCTCAAGCCTCATATCACTGAGTCATTTCCTTTACAGGAACCCAGAGGATCCTGCAAAAACAGCATGTCTGTGCTGACAACCATTCAATACTATGGCAGTGGTGAGCCCACGCAGTTTCTGCCATCTTGTACTTTGGTGTTTCTCTGCTGAACTGAGAAAACTAAACCATTTGCAGGACTCATTTGAGGTTAACATTTCATTCTGTCTGTGCTGAAATGATGGAGGGTAAAATCACTGTTTCTGTCAGTTTTAAAAACCCCTCCAGGTGTTCAATGAGTGCAGACACGACTCTTGATTTATGTCCGTTTCAGTTTTTGCCTCTCATTTCTGTACCGTCTGTACCTGTGTGGGGAAAAGGCTTCAAATACCAGGGATACCACTCGCTCTCTGACACCAGCAGCAGCCATCTTTAAGTCCTGTGACTGTCGTATCGTAACCAGCCCCGGGCTCTGCCGAACAATCATGTCACCTGGAGAAATCAGCATATTTGTAACCTGAGCTGAAAGTGGCTGATAAGCAAAGTTTGCCTTGGTCCTTCTCTTGCATCTCACAATGTTTGCACTCACCACATGCAGGGTGAGTCATTGCATAGTCATTCAATTGGCTTAAATTACCTCCTTTCATGGTCAACAATGAGCTCAGCTGAAGAGACTAAAGCGGGGGAAGTAGGGCCTTCTGGGAATGCTCCATTTGTTCATGAATCCTGACTCTAATTGGTTGTTATTGCGACTGGCAGTCACCATGCTGTAGGGGTGGAGTAGGCCGGTGTTTGCTTCATACTCCTCCTCAGCCTGCTGCGCACCAGGCTGCCATATGTAACAGACAGTCGCAATCGTCAGAGAAGAGGAGACCGATACAGAATCACATCCTCATCATGGTCACAGATAAGACCCGTGATGGAGCCATAATATCAGCTGTACATGTGGCGATCATCTTTAGGGCTGCTGCTCGTGATTATATTCATTATCAATAACTTGCCAATTGACATAAAATTGCAGCTGCAACGATTAGCTGATTGAAATAGAGTTAATTGCCGTCTTCTTTACATCTGTAAATGTCAAACATTTACTGTTCCATCTTCTGAAATATGAGGACTTGCTCCTTTGCTTTGTGATTTATGACGGTGAATGAAGAGTTCTTTGGGTTTTAGACTGTTAGTTGGACAAAAGAAGCAATATGAAGATGTCACTTTGGGTTTGTGGGACTTGATTTTCACAATTATTACACATCGTATTGATTGATTGATTAATGGTGGAAATAATCAGCAGATTAACGGTTAATGAACTCAATCAGTAGTTGTTGCTCGATCAGAGATCTGGAGTGGAAACCACATAGAATTATCACCAACTCTGCAAGTCCCCTCAGCTATATGGAGCGTTTTAGCGTTTTTCAGCACATTATTACTGTTTTGGTTCACTCTCGCCGCTGTCATTAGTTTTTCCCAGCAGGCAGCTTTTTTCAGCAAAAAAACCCACTTAAAAAAAGACGCTACACTAGCTGCTCAGCAACACACAAGTTAGTGCCCACTGGCTTGTGAACATAGCGGAGCTTTTAGCAGCTAAAGAGTCAGATATCTTTCTTAGGGGTCAGTGGAGACCATCGGCTAAATGAGAGTTAAGAGTTTCATGCATTCATTGGGCGGACAAAAACTTGACTTACAAAATAACTGCTAATGTTTCTCCATGTTTGCTGGATGTGGAAATAGGTAACTGTGCACTATCATGTTTGTAGTAACAACTTCTTAAGGTGATAACACCTCAGTACCGCCTCTCCTTCTGCTCCTAAGTAGTCACTTAACGCTGCTTTCAAACATGTCGTGTAGAGTTATGTAAATTGGCTTTCTAATGTTTTTAGCTGCAATTAGAGTTACACCAGAGAGAGGCGGGAAATGACATGCTTGTAATTACATGTGTTTGTGATCGGATCCAAACTCGGGACGCTGCACTTACACTTTGTACCGATCACCTCTGGGTCACCAGGATGCCCCGCCTGGTAACCACACTAAAAACGCTCAAGGCCCCACCCAGAGCGAGTCACAGGCCGTCTATTTGCTCTGTGGGCTATTATGCATTGACTAACATCCCCAGTAAAAATCCCTCCCTTCGCTGGTTCTCCTCCTCTTCTCCTCTTATGACGTAGTAAGTGCAGTTTACAACCCGGCCCCTGTGCTGGGACAAGGCAGCTGTTGTCATGTGCTCGGGGATAATGTGCACGCTGCGTCTGACTAATGGCTGGCTCTCTTGTGTCCCTGTCTGCTGTTAGCACTATGCCAACTGGGCCATTCAGATCAATGATGCACTGACAGGAGGGATATAGAAAATACACACAGACGAACACTGACACACTCTGATGCATTATGAATACAGCAGACAGGACGAATACAAAAGAAAGAGAAAGGAGAATGAAAGAGTTTTACTTCTATCTTGAATCTGGCTCATCTCCTGCAGTGCGTTTCCTGTCATCTGATTATGATGATGATGATTATTTGTGAATCACTCTCCCTCAGTCCTGCCTGCAGGCTATTGAGCTGAAATGCACACACTAACAGCTCCATAAATATAACACAGGCTGCAAAAAGAGGAGTCAAAACTTGTGTTTTTAGTGTTAACTATCTGGGGAGAAGGCAGCGAGGCTTGGCAGGAAAACTTTAGAGTGATCCCATTCGACACAAACCACTGCACTTCCACCTCATCCCACTTGGTGTGCCCTGGTCTGGCATCACGGAGGGTAGACGAGGGCATCTGGTGTAAATGTGTGGGTGCGTGTGGTCACTTTAGCGGGCAGACACATGTCCGCCGTCTTCTGTTCGTCTTTTACACGATTTATAGATCTTCAGTCACTTGGATAAAATATACCCCCTCTCTCTTTTCTGCTCAAGTCTGGTAATGGCTTGTGACTCTCTTCCAAGCGCAAGAAAAAAAAAAAAAAAACATGCCAGGAAGACCCGGGCACTGAAGAGCTTCAGACAGATGGCAGCAGCGACCAGCTCTGGCAGAGGTGGGCATGGACATTGCCCGGCGCAGACAGCAGGAAGGACTGACTGGAGTGAAACAGTAGCCCATTTCCTCCGTCTCTCTTCTGTCTCCCAGAACGATGCTCTCCAGACATCGCGACCACATGTTCCTATTCTGTCTGGATGCTGAACTAAATCGCTAAATTTGTTTAGCGCCTGTGACCTGCAAGCTGCAGCAGTTCAGACATTCTCTATCACCTCCTCCGCTGCTATCCCCCCACACACCCACCACCACCACCACCACCTCCTCTTTAAAATACAATTGGGGCTGGTATGCAACTTCGTCAGTCACACAGGCATTTCAAAGCAAATAAGCTCCACCCTGCAGCAGTGGAAAAAGCAGGGATGGTGTGTGTGTGTGTGTGTGTGTGTGTGTGTGTGTGTGCGCCATCTCTTGCTTCTTTACTGCTGCCAGCTCTTTGGTCTCTGGGAAAGAGGAGGGTGGGGGGGGTTTGTGGCCTTGGGGTGTCCATTTATTTATTCTTCAACCCAGCATCAGCCCCTCCCTGTCTTCCAGCCCTGAAACCTGCCTGTGGGTATCGGGTTGGTGGGACACACCTCAACACACACACAGTAACACACACACTAACAAGCACAAGACCACCAGCCTCCCTCCCCCCGCGCTGCCTGTGATCACAGTTACTCCCCGGGGGTTCGGCACTGAGGGGCTTCCAGAGCATCATCACACGAGTGATCTCTCGCCTGCCTGTGTGTCTCTGTGCAGAGGGAGGGGTTCGCTCAGAACCTCAGCACCGCTGCTCATGTGATCGGCCCGCTGAGTCTTGTGATCTAGGGTGTCGTGTGAAAGGGGTGATTTCATTTCAGGGAAGGGGACAGCTATGAGATGAGAGGCGTGAGTGATCAAACCACAATGATTTCCTGAGAGATCCTCCTGACTGTGCGCTGAGATACTGTTGTGCTTATTTCACAGATGCAAATACAGTTGTGATGAACTCTGAGTAATTTTTTTCAAGCAGGAAAGTCTTTGATGGTTCCAGGTATGCAAAAGTGAGGAGTTGCTACTTTTCTCGCTGTTTAAGGATCTCAGCTTGTGCTCAGGGACATTGATGACATATGATCATCGATATTCTCATGTTTTATAAACTACACGATTAATCAAGGAAATAATAGACTAATTAATTGATAGTTCTGCTTTGTAATATATCCACACTGTAAAAATCTGACAGAGTGACGTTAATTATTTAGGAGACTGATCAAAATAACGTGAAGTACAATTTTAAGCTCACACAACTTAAATTAGAGTTAATTGGTTTCCTGACCTTTTTAAAGTAAAGTCAGCTTTTGAAATTAATAATACATGCACAGATTAAACTATGATTGTCGGAGGTATCGACACTTTGTTTGATACCCTGATTTAAACGGGACAATATCTGCATTCAATAGAATCAAAAATCCCGAAAGCTTTAAAACAGATCTACAATCAGATTTTCAACCCACGGATGCTCAAATGTGTTTGTACATGTTCAGTGACTTTTTCTGTTTTTTTATCCAAGTATTATATCAAAGTTTTAAAGTCTGGTATCGTAGCAGTCTTAGTTTAAACTTTTAAGTCTCAGTGTCATATCTCTGATGTTAAGCTTAAGATATGTAGCTTTGTAATGCTTGCAAGAGTACATTTGCATTGTCGTTAAGCCTGAAACTTGTTGCAGACTTTTTATTTTATGGCGAGCAAAGAAGACGTTGTTTTCTTGGACAGTCTGGGAGGCGGGAATCATCCAGTGCTCTGATTTCTCTGCTGAAACTTGTGGCTTTTTTCAGCCTCGAACAACCAGATGTGTTGTCCTACTTAAACTTCACAGATCTGTTATTTGAACGGTTCACTCGGGGTTTCTATCCCCCCTGCACAAGCACTCTTCCTCTGAGCTACCTCTGCTCCTCCCTGCCTCTCTCGTCTCTCAGTGAAATTAAAGTGATCTAATATACCTCCTAACCTTAGCCCCCCATCTCTCGCTCTGCCTCTCCTCCAGGTGTAGATGCTCCAGGCGCAGCGGGACCCAGCCTCCGTGTCAGAGAGGGACGAGGCTGCTCCCACCTGGGCCACAGCACTCCTCTGAAACTCGGCTCGTGGTCTCTCTCTCTCGGAGCGCCACAACCGCCCTAGATCAGAGAAACGGGAGGACGAGAGGGGAAGCCATTTTGCGAGGTGGAAGCTGAGAAGGAGCTCGAAGTAGTCGTAGCCAGGATATTTTAAGGCTACTCCGTGCCCTCTGAACTCTGCTGCCATGACGACTGCAGTACAGCCCACCGAACTGGTGTTCGAATTCGCCAGCAACGGGATGGACGAAATCAACCAGGTGAGTATCGCACTGGAGAAAGCACATTTCAAACTTTTCTTTTAATCCGGTTATTTGTTGCTTTTATGCACGACAGGGCTTGCAGACAGGATTTACTTCATTATTATTTTATTTTTCTTACCTCTGAACCAGCGTTTGATGATCCACCATTTTTAAGCAGATGCGATCTTGTTGATAAATATAAGACTTTTCATTGGAGCGTAAACAAGACTTGTGTCAACAGCATGGTCACTAGGGGAAGGATTAGCCGTGGCTCAGAGCCTGTGATCTTTAACTCCCACTACATGTTAGAGAAAGAGGAAGGCAGGAAGGGAGGATGGAGCTCTGGGAAGAGAGAGAGAGAGGAGTACGGGCTGCCAGTAGCACAGAAGTGGAAAGATTGAGAAACCTGCAGCGAGGTTAGGGTGCGTGGGAGGGAACGGGTGGGGCTTTTATGGCACAGAGGTAACTGTGTGTGTATGTTATGTGAACCTGTGCCTATGTGTCTTTTCATTGCCCGGTCAGGTGTGCAGTTATTTCATCCCCACACCCGCTTCTGAATCCTGTGGAGCAGGCTTGATTGTAAGTGTGGTTGTATGTGTGTTTACGTGTACTGGTATCTTTGTGTGTGTGCACCACGAGTGACAAGTTGTCATCGGATCCCTGAATAGCACCGGTTCAGGCCTAACCTGACCGACCAGTTACAAGGCTGCTTGGAAAGGGATTGGATAAAAGCACTCAAAGGTCTTTGTATTGTTCCAGTGCTACAGTTGTGTTCCTTGCTGCACCCACTCAGCCTGTTGAGCAAGCAGTATGCCCCTTTTTACCACAGTCTGGAAATAACCCCCCCCAAAAAGGAACAGCACACTAACACTACTGCTGTGGCCATTTTGTTTCTGCTGCTGCTGTTAGATAAGATTGTAAAGATTTATTTTGGCCACAATAAAGCTGTTAGAGCTGGGTGAAATCATAGGGTAGGTTCTGTAATGATTAGCCATGCTGTATTGGTTTTTAGGTCAATAAGTAGCTCCCTAAATCGTATCATGTAATGACTGCAGGGCTATCAAGTTCTGATCCAACAAAGGCTGGAGATTCTTTTCTTTTCACATAAACATAAAAGTCTCTAACGTTTCAAGCTGCAGGAAACAAAAAAAGGGCATATTGCCTTTAGGTAAACAACTCACTCTTAAACCCAACAGTATCACGCTACGGGCTGCTACACTCTCAAATATCGTGATTATGAGGATATTAGAAGTGTACAGACAGTTGGACTCCATTGTGGCTGGGCAGGTAAAGCAGAAGAGAGCTGGGTGTTGAGGGGGAACAGCTTGCACAGATGCTGTTGCTTTCAGAGGCAGAATGGGGAACTCAGAAATGCAAATGGGCCTGATTCTTATCGCTCTTGTTTCCCTACTAGAAACACAGTTCGAGTCAACAAAGAGGAGGAAGCTGTTAAAACCTTTATGGTGTTCGATATTATTTTTCAGTTAAATGTCGGGCGCTGGTTCTCCCGAGAGCCCCGCCTCCTCACAGGTGTAAATCTCTCCTCCACAGTCATTGCCCTGCACATTGAAACACGCTTTTTAAAATGTCAAATCACCACCTGGTTTACATGAGAATACTAGTTTGA
The DNA here is from genome assembly GCA_963678695.2 of Diplodus puntazzo. Lineage (NCBI taxonomy): Eukaryota > Metazoa > Chordata > Actinopteri > Spariformes > Sparidae > Diplodus > Diplodus puntazzo. The sequence goes on from OZ023158.1 coordinate 30,318,894, forward strand.
AGGTGTTCCCTGCAGATACAACAGCAGAGACAATAGCTCAAGACGTCTCATGCTCTGTCAGCAAATTGCGTGGGATTCAAGACTTTCCGTGGGAGGTGCTGCTGCTGTCTCGGGAGCTCATCAGACCGACAGTCACAATGCCTTTGTCGTCTATTCACACATGCTCGACTCTCACTCAAGGACAGCAAACATCATTGAAGCCCAGACGAGGAGACGCAGTAGCCTCGCCGTCTAGCTGACCGATAATATGTCTACCAAAGGCTCCGATTAATGGGAAACATTCAGCGTATGTCAGCGAGACATTGATAGCCTCTGTAGTCAAAGCTAAAGTCAGGGTTTTTATTAGCCCCTCGAGGTTTTTGCAACTGAGATGAGCTCAGATGACAGAAGCTGTTTGTTGTTGAGCCTCAAAGTTATGATAGACATCTTGTGGAGCCATTTTCAACAGTCACAGACACGGACATTATGTACAGCGTCATAGACAATCCATGGGTCCAAAGCTCCAGAGTCCCTCTTATGGAAGCCCGTTCAGGCCAGATAAAAGAAAAACGTAAGATGAAAACTAAGCTTGATGAAAAAAGTGAGATACGAATCAGAGTTACAAGATTATAATTTGTCATAGGAAGACATTGTTGGATAACACGTCGAAGTTATTAGATTCAAAACTCTTAATTATGACATCAAAGTCATCATATTTGGATAAGAAGTTATAATTATGAGAATAAAAGTCAACATTTGTTTCATAGTTTAGACTTTCTATCTGATAATTGTATGATGTACCGTGGGAAAATATATTTGTATTGTTTTTTTTCATCAAGGTTAAGTTTTCCTCGATACTTTTCCTCTAACTGGCGGAAATGGGTTTTCTTTACCTAACTGTTTAATACCGTGTCCAAATAATGAGTCGGTCTGTTAGTTTCCTGGTTAAAGTGTAGCTGAAATGGGAGTGTGGGCTCCACTGGCCCACTCTTCCCACCCCCACGGCTCACAGCCCAGACACCTGGTATGCCCCAGAGGTCCAGAGCAACAATGGACACTTGTGTAAAGAGACAGATACGCCTTTATTCATGTTCCTCCCGCTGCACCTTTAGCTCAGCCCTGTCCCTCCTTTAATCAGGTCACGACTTAATTGATCTTTTAAAAAGCACCACATAATACTCACAAGTGTATTTAAGGAGGAAAGAGACCACCAAGAGTTTCTGTTGTGCGTGTTTAACACCAGAGTTTCGTGATACGTCTCAGTCGCTCCCGGTCCAGTTGACAGTGCAAATGTTGAGCTCAGTGTTTGTAGGCCAGCATTATCGCACGATACGCTCTGATTACAGGCAGCATGGTATCAAGAACGTGTTTGTCCAGTTACATTCAGTTTCGCTAATCTTAATCTAACGCAAGTCAAAGATGGAATACTCTCTTCTGTTGTTGTTGTGCAGTTAACATGAACATGTAATCAACATGTCTTTGTTTTAGTGTAATACGATTAAAAGCCATTCCTAAAACATCCAAAGCAGTTGAATTAGCAGGTTGGCACTGACATGTTAGAAAATAACTCATTGCAGTTTTGAAGTGTAATCTGCTGCCATCTGCTGGTGGTCAGCTGACCCTGAGCTGTGCGTCATCAAAGCACCTGAAGTGACCTTTTTTATCTGAAACAAAAGCTGTGATTTCTGCATAAAAAATGCCTAAACCTGCCTCGGCGTCTTGTGTTGTTGTATGTTCTTCTCACACTGAAATAAACAAATTGACAGCGGTCACTTAAGGCCACTAGAACAGGAAAAACATCATAATAAGAGCGTTAGAGGACAAATTCTAAGGACTGATTTAGTCTCAATTTCCCTCCCATTGACACGAACCGAGCGCCCGGTGAGCGCTCTTGACTGTGTCTGTGTTTGAGGAGCTCTCAGGTATGTTGGACTCCTCAGACGGTCCTCAATCCTTTGGCCCAGACTCCTGTAATTCCCTTGGTCCCTTCGCTCCTTCCTGCATCAGCCCTGAAATGAGACAGCAGGGTTAGAAAAACTCCCAAAGCACGTTCAGGACATGATGAAGGGGGTGCTTGCCTGCAATTCATGATTGATCCATTAACATTCATTTGGGCTTATATAATTTCTGAGCATAAGATTAACTTCTTGGGAGAAGTAGGCCAAATCAAACAGCTGGTTCCTGTCTTCTTCAGCGGGTCCCTGTAGGCCGCTGCAACACGGCAGAAATGAGCTCCCCTCCATGCTATCTGCCTCCACATTAGCTGAAATTGAGTATGAATCTTCAATATTTTACAAGGGAATAAAAATAAGACACCAAATCCAGTTATAGCATTAATCTGATGTCACCTGGGGTTTTTATATTGCGTTTATGATGTGTAGTGGAGGAATTAATTGTGTTTTTATTGCACATACACATGTGCAAAGACCGTCAGTCCCCTGGCTCCCAGTAATAGCTCCAGCGTTACAGCATCTCTTACCTCCCTCTGTATGTGTGTGTGTCCTTTCTCTCTGTTCAGCTGGACGACCCGTCAGTATTCCCAGCGGTGATCGTCGAGCAGGTGCCTGCAGCCGATCTGCTGCAGGTCTACTCCGGCCTGGAGTCTGACGAGGTGACGAACGGCATCATGGTGGACACGACTCTTCACGTCGTGGAGGAGCCATCCATCCTGGTGGGAGGGGTGGACCTCTCAGGTAAAGAGTGTTTACTCTCCTATCATTTAAAGTAGGGATAAACATATATATGTATGTATGTCGGCCGTTATACTTTTGATGTTTTTTACAGTTTCAGAGGCGACGTGTTCGCAATTTGCCTTAACGTAACAAATCTTTTATCAGTTGTAACAGTATTATATTAAGTCATCCATCTTTTCTCACCACAGGTTAGTATTTTTTACCCTCAGGTGTCAATAAACTACAGCTTAGGAACTTCTTTTAAAATATAAAAATGTGAAATTATCTGTACAAGCCAGGAGACGTACGTAATCAACGATTTTCACGTCAGCTGTAATAGAAATCCATATTGTGCACCTCTTATTTAAAGAGAACTGTGCTCAGTTCGGTGCGCCTAAAACTACACACACATTGTGGGTGAAACAAAATATGAATCTCACCATCAATGTAATACTTTACTCTACAGGTCCATACCTTTTTAATAAGTTTCTCAGACAGGACTTTGAGAATTTGATACAAATTATCGTGAATACAGAGACGAGTCTTTGAGAAAAGATTTCTTAGCCTGCACTCATCCTGCTTATTTATCCATTATTTATGTGCCTAACAACAAAAATCGCCTGTGCAAACATAAAATAAGGCATTAAAATGGTCCAGGTCGGGTAGCCAGACATTAAAGCATCTAAACACCACAAATATGCGAGGTAGGTACTAACAAGGATCTCAGGCTGATGGATGTGTTGTCGTCTGGTGGACAGAAACAACAGTCTCGGGCGCAGAGGACAGCATGGAGACGAACGAAGCAGCAGCAGCTCTTCTGAACATGGAGTCTCCAAACAACATTCTGGACGAGAAGCGCATGAGTGAGTTATTTTGCATTTTTACACCACTGGTGTGATCCGACATTGTTCTTATTTTGAGCAGGAAACGGTTCTTAATGGTCAATTAACGGCTCGACTGTGTTTCTGTTCTCTCTTATTTATGTATAGTTCACAGTTACGGCACTCTGCTGGAGTCAGACTTGACGTACGCCCCTCTGAGGCCCGACCAGATGGATAATGGCGCCCTTGACATGTCGCTAGATGAGGACACTTCATCCATGGACGAGATACCCCAAAAGTGTCCCTTAAAGCCGCAGAAAAAAACCAAAGGTAAGGCTCTTGTCCGCCTCCTCCTTGTTAGAGCATAGGAATTATCTCTTGTGCTGAAATTTCAGTGTTGTGGGTAATTGGATGATTCACTGCGACCTCTCGCCTCATAACACACTACCCCTCAATTTGAATCATAGTGCGGAAGCCGCGGGCGGTGCGTCCCTGCTCCCCTATCACCACCCCTAACCTGCCACTCAGGAAGAAGAGCAAAGAGGGTAAAGGTAAGTCTCACTAACTAGTGCGCCTCTCTGTAATGAGCCAATAAAAATCAAGGTCTCTCCTCCTCTTGTGTACGCTCTGTTTCCTCCTGTGGAGTGTGCAAACAGCAGTCCTCAACCCCTGCAGCCCGGCGGGGTTGAATCTGGGCGAGTTAATGGATGAGGGGATCTCAGAGTGCTGTGTTTCACAGGGAAACAGAAGTGATTGCAGGCTGGAGGGCACATTGATGCTCTACCGATAGAAGCAGACCAGCGCTGCTCGATGTGAAACCTCATTGCACCATACGGTGTGACACAATGAGCGAGGGGGGGCTGGGGACGGCAGGTTCAGCTGCACACATATACATCACCCTGTCATGGTGTCTGGGATTCAAGCGACTACTGGGAGCGTTGCTGTTTTTAACCACTTCTGGCCAGAGCATCTCGCAAATTAGAGTAGTCTACTCCGTGGCTTGGTATAATTAATTCCCTACCCATGAACAAAACTGACACAACACTGGTTAGAAGAAAAGAGTAGTTTCTCCTGTAGCTGCTGTATAACATTTATAAGAGAAACCTTAAATTACTACATGAATTATAGATGTCTTTAGCTCCAAGGCACCACCATGAATGTCTGACATGCTTGAATGTTAAAAAACGTAATTTATTTCTCCCCTCCCAAATTTGCAGGCAACACGATCTACCTGTGGGAGTTCCTTCTGGCTTTACTGCAGGATAAAAACACCTGTCCCAAATACATCAAGTGGACGCAGCGGGAGAAAGGCATCTTTAAGCTCGTGGACTCGAAGGCTGTTTCGAAGCTGTGGGGCAAACACAAGAACAAGCCTGACATGAACTATGAGACCATGGGAAGAGCTCTCAGGTGAGGGGAACATGTAGATGAGCTTCATCGTCAGGCGCATTAGCTCCCGTTTAGCTGTGAGCCCTGCAGACATGATGTGTTCATGATAGCACACTGGAAGGACGGTGTAAAACGTTACGAGGTTGGGTTAAATTTGCATGATGATGACGTCTATCTCCTGATTAACTTTCTCCTCTAGGTACTACTATCAGAGAGGCATCCTGGCTAAAGTGGAGGGGCAGCGGCTTGTTTATCAGTTTAAAGAGATGCCGGCGGATCTGGTGGTGATCGAGGATGAAGACGCAGGCTCTGATGGCAACGGCGGATACGGGAATCAGAGATCTACCAACGGGCGGTCCATGGTCCGCGGAGGGTCCAAAGGACACGGGAGGGCTCACGGTCAACACCAAGTCTCAGTGAAGCAGATGAAGAAGGAACCTAATGATGAATTCCTGTACAGCGACGACCACGGAGGACAAGCGGAGCTCCTTCAGTCCGTCCATATGTTGCAGGCCAGCCAAGAACAGGCACAAGCTATGAGGTAGGAGATTAGAAAGAGTTCAAATCACACACACTTTTAAAGTTCTCCACACTGAGTCATCCAGAGGGCTTCTGAGAAGAACTGTCAGCTAAAAGAAGAATGATTTAATTTAATTTTTATTTGGATATAGCGCAGTGGGTGCTCAAAAAAAAAAAAAAAAGATCTTTCAAACTAGAGCTAGACTGATGAATCAGTCGGGGGGATATTAGCTTATTCCAGACATCTTTATATTGGTGCACATCTCAGTGAATAAGTAAGATCACAGAAACATCAATAACATGATTGAGATCATTTGGAAACAAGCTCCATGATGCATGTTTAACCACCAGGAAACACTGACAGGTTTAGTTTCATCCCATCCGTCCGTGTTAACTCTACACACTCTTCTAACCAACTTAAGCTAAAACTTTTTGTCGTTTTTATCTTCCAATTCAAAACAGTAATTCATTTCCTCACACATAACTCGTCTAGTTTGTCTCCTAGTGAACAATAGAATATCAAGTATTAATTAGACAGCTTAAGAGCTGCTGGTAGGCTGATATCGTACAATGTTCTGAAAGTAAGCAAATTAACATTTATTCCAAAACTAGAGGGCTCAGCAAGAAGCATGTAAAAAAAAAAATCACATCATCAGATATTTTGTTCCTGGATTAGTTTTTGGGTTCCTGCCACATAGAAACCAGCTGGGACACACGATGCTTTGATCGTAAAAAGAGTTAAAGAGCTTTTTTTTACTTGCACACAGTTGCTCGAATGTGGACTTGTAAGACTCGTTGCGGCCTTGTCGATCTTTTATTGCGGGGCGAGTCTTGTCAGGGAGCTCAACCTCGTATCCAAGATACAACCGCCTGTGTCATACAATCTGAGCCGGTGCTGCAGTTTATTCTTCCTTTTGTAAAGCTCATAATCAGTTTTTGTTGATGTCAGAGAGATAATGACTCAACTCTCTGGTGCTCTTTACTCTGCATTGTACTGCACAGGTTATTGTGTTCACTGCCTGTATAATCAATAGATTATCAGTCATCTGGCTTTTTCTCCTCGGCTGTTCAACATCGCGTGCAGATAAATATCAAGGAGAATAATCACTTCTGCAGTACGGCTGACAACGCTGGTTGTTATATTAATATGTGCATTAGCGCTTCTGTTTTGGAGCGTCGCTGAGCGCTGGGTAACTTTCTCAATAGGGTTCCATTAAAGAATAATCCTTGTGTGTATTTGCAAAGATACAAGCTGGATATTCAATTACAGCAGCTCTGTCAGAGCACATGAAGAAACACGGGTTCACATTCAGTTCATTTTGTCTTTTCAGGACCATCACTGCTCCTGCGTCAGTTCCCATGGTCCTGACGTCTTCTGGCTCCCTTCAGTCTGTACCTCTCACCACCGTCCTGGCCAACGGGGACTCCAGCCACTGCTCCCCGCCTCGGGTTATCCTCCACACCGTGCCCTCAACCACAGCAGGTGGTAAAGATGTGCTCACCATCCAGACGGCCTCTCTAGCAGGTGGAGCCAGCAGCCTGCAGGACGGCCTCCCGCAGCAGCTCCTGGTCACCAGTCTGGCCTCCCCCACCATCTCCACCTCCTCCTCCTGCACTTCACCTCCAGGAGTCATTAGTTCCACAGCCTCCAACCTCAACGGTCTCCCACGTCTGGTCACCATCAACACAACCTGCGGGCAGACCATGGTGGCTCAGCAGCCCGGCACCGTAATTGCCACCGTGCTGAAATCGAGCGACCTGTCGGGGCTGCAGGTCAAAGAGGAGCTGCTGGACCCCAGCTACTTCCAGTCTATGGTGAACAGTGATCCATCACTGGCGGCAAATACGTTTGCGAAAGAAGATATGGAGGTAGGGGAGGCGGAGCTGCAGTATAGGACTGTGATCATTGATACCAGTCAAAGCCAGGGCCAGGAGGCTGTGAGTGAAACTATAATTAATGGACATCCCTCTCAGAGCAGCAGCCCTAGTGAAGGCCTGACCCCTGTGGAGGAGCTGGAAGTACGTGGGGAGATGTCCCTGCAGCCTGAGCAGGGAATAAAAGGCCTGCAGGAGCTGCCGCTGTCTGTCCAATTGCCTGCAAACTTTATCCAGATAAAGACAGAACCTGCAGAGGCTTAATGCTGCAGGACTCCTCCACACAAGCTGAACCAAAAAAGACAAAAAAAAAAACCATTGAATCCATTTTGTTTCTTTTTCCCACCACAGCGATCCGACAGAGATCAGAGTGAGGGATGTTGCACCGAGTTGCTCTTAAAGGTTGGTCAGTTCAGCCTCAGGATTTATTGTTTACTCACAGATTTTGTGACCACGTGCCTAATTTTAAAAATCAAGGGAGTGTTCAGTTTTTCTAAGAAGATTCAGATTTTTGGATCTTTTTCCCACAGACATTAACCCTGACACACACACACACACACACACACACACACACACACATGAAACGAGCTCCCCCCCTCTAGGAGAACAGCCATTGGATGAACCAGGGATCCCTGTCTACCAAATGTGCCAGTTAGTCATTTTTCTTACCTTACATCTCATTGGACTGTGTTTAAAGAGGCGAATGCAACAAAACCAAAACTGGGGGACTCGGATGCCAAAGGTGCAATGAAATCAGACTTCTGAGAGCCTGCAGAGCGCGCGTGTCCTCTTCTGAAGCGCACACGCACGTTTCTGTTCCCGCGGACGAGGGATGGGCGCTGTGTCGCAGCGTCCAGGTGGAAAAAAAAAACCCCACATCTCAGAGTTAAATTGAAGAGTGCCTTACAGGAAGTTCAAACAGCTCGAGACTCCTTCTATGAAACGTCTGGGAAAAAGATGAAAAACGGACTAAATGACTTTTTGCAGACATCTAAGAACTTATTACTCATTTATTTTCATATAAACAAAACAAAACAAAAAAGTTATGCATTCACTCTCTATTACTCCCGGCCTTAAAAACACTGTGTTACTATGGAAATGGGCATTTTTTTTTTGTCCACCAAGGACGCACCAACATCAAAACTGTTTGTATAGCTGCAGACCGGAGGCTCGGCGAGATTGGGAGGCTCAGACGGAGAGAAAGAATACGCAGGATAAAAACAGATTCTATCAGCTTCTGCTTCAGAGGCTCCGAGGTTTTAATCCTGTTTATATGAAATGGAATTATATATATATATACATATAATATACAATTGAGATTCAATTTTAAGGCCATAGCGAATTTATTTATTTTGTGAATTTCTAAATTCTGTATAAAAAAAGGCACATTTGTCTTCTATTTACATGTGTAAACATGAGGGAAAATACAAAGAATATGAACGTTAATACCAGGAAGCTTTCTCTCTCTTTTTTTTCCCTTTTTTTTTTTTACGACCAACCTTTTTCATTTGTATAGCCTTCCATATAATCAGCTTTGGTATTTCCCTGAGTTTTGGACTCGAGCAGCATCATTACTCCACTGTTATATTCTCTTACTGTAGATAGGCGCTGTCGTGTGTCTGATTTAAACATGTACTGAATATGCTTTAGTTCCTTTTTCGGCAGACATACCTCTTTACCTTTTGTTCAACAGTTAAGCAGTCGGGACGCTGCGTTCCGAAATATTATGTTCTGTGTTCTGCATAAAGTGTCAGATGTATCAATCAGTATGTGTTTGGAATCATATCTCAAGTTTTCTTCAGTTGTTCGGTACACAGACGTACCTGTGCTGTTTTCGACGCTCCTCTCCTCCATCTCCATCTCTTCCTCTCGCCACGCCGTCTCCACCTATCCTCCTCCTCCTCCTCCTCCCTCCTCCTCCTCCTCCTCCTCCTCCTCCTCCTCCTCCTCCTCCTCCTCCTCCTCTCGGGTCAGTCGAGTCTGTGCCTTCTTTATTGTCTGTCCCACTTTGTTAAGGACCTCTCAGGCCAGCCGTGCGATTGGCCCCCTCGCTCCTGCCTGGGATGAAGCCATATTGATCCTGAGTGGTCTCACAGCTAAATTGGTTGTATTTTCCACCCTGACTGAGGCTGCAGAGTGAGGACAGTCAGACACACTGACCTCCATCCACACCGGCACCTGAAGACAGGAGTTAAATGCTGCTTTACAACCCCGCGTCAGCCAAAGGGCCCCGGGTCTGCAAGGACACTCTGAATGTATACTTTCTGTTCATGCAAAGTTTCGACAATCAATAATTACACTGGGTTACGTTTGCGTCAGAATAAGTCGGTCTTTGATGGGGGATTTGCTGCTTTTTCTTTTCTTTTTCTCTTTGCGTTGTATATATTCCCGTATCTGCGCTGCGTTTCTCCGTAAAGCACTGTTGTCTGCGAGATGTTGAGGTATGTCCACTGCTCGTGTTTTGTTGCTCCTCTTATCTTTGGGTTGTAAATTGCCTCCTTTATGCTGAATATAGAATAGATTTTTAAGAAAAAATGTCAATGTACTAATTAAAAAAACAAAATCGTCTTCACTGAATATCCTTTTATTTGTCTTTCTTTTGTTTATCAGACGAGTTGTTTTTTTGGAAATTCCTGCGAGCCACAGATAAAATGTCACAGTATTTATTTTATTCGAGGAAAAAAAAATTAAACTTGGAAACAAATAGCTCGCAAGGGGGTTACCAAGTCAATTAATTTCTTCGAGATAATGAAACGAAGCATTTTTCCTCCTTGAAGAGTGGCGTTGTCGGGCTGCCGCGGCTCCGAGGGACGTGCGACCACCACATGGCATTTGAAGAGAAAGAAAAAGCTCCTGTAGGAAAACTGGATTGGAGCCATTAGCAGGCCAGAGACTGATTGGACTGTACTTAAGAGCACTGCTTCTCCAGTTGCTGTGGGTGGATGAATACATTAGTATGTGACATGCCCAGAGCTGAAGACAGGCGAGTCTGTCACCACAGCTTGCAGAGTGTGTGTGTGTGTGTGTGTGTGTGTGTGTGTGTGTGTGTGTGTGTGTGTGTGTGTGTGTGTGTGTGTGTGTGTTTAGACTGTGGCTGGCGAGTGGCAGGGTTAGACTGAATTGGATTGATTCTGTTAGAGCATGTGTTCTGTTGAGGGGTGTGTGTGTGTGTGTGTGCGTTGGCTTGGATTGACTGTGTGTGTGTGTGTGTGTGTGTGTGTTCAGGGTTGGGGGTGGGAGGGAGGGTGGTGGTTGTGTTGAGGAAGCTGTCTGGCAGCAGGACTTGCCTACTGTGCCTAGCTCCGTCTACACCCACATGCACAGCTGTGTACCACACAATCCAATCTTGCCATAGGGTTAACACACACACACACACACACACACACACACACACTCACACACAGAAAAACAAGGCCAGAGGTTCAGCCACTGCTACAACTTTTCCTCGCACCACAAAACATCTTCCTGAGCCGTTTGCAGACGGGAAAATAGTTTCAAAAAACGAAATCTTGGATTATTGCAGCGGCGCCACATTCAGCAGCACAAACAGCCTCCATTACATCTAAACAGACACTTTGCTTTTCTACTCAGTGGTTCATCGATCGCCTGCCATATGGTAAGCGGAGGTTGTTATGGATTACTAAAATAATGAAAGGCTACTAGCAGCCGCCGCGTCTGTGCTATTCCTTTGGTTAGTGAGTCAGAGACCCTGAAGATGGAGCGGGGAGTCGGGTCCTGGGAGAGCAGGACTATTTCTGTGTCGCCTGCAGCCACTGACACAGCGCGAGTGTTTACTGCTGTGCCATGCTGCCTCTCACAGTGGGAGCAGTTGAAGGATGACGGCTGACATTATTGTGCCTCCAGCCTGTAGCAGGAACAGTACAGGGAGAGCTTATTTAACCATCAGGTCACCAGACTGACTGCAACATTACAGGGAAAAAGGACTTGATGACTGCAGTCTCACGGCTGCTGCGGTTAACTTGACAACATGCACCCAAGGTTAGATTTAAAGCAGAGCACTTAAGAATTCAAGGCTTTTTCTCTTAGAGGTAAATGTATTTAAGGTTAAAAAGGTGTATCGTGGATTTTAAGGTGTGTGGAAACCAAAATTGTGGAAAAAACAACAACAACGACATCTGTTTGGATCCTGCAGCAGTTCACCTCCCTCCACACAAGATGGCACTGGTAATACACGTGTCCTCCTCTGAGCCTCAGCCTCAGTCTGGATTGGAGAGAAGTATTCCTCCAGGTTACTAATCTAAATACAGACGCTCCTCATACATTGGTTTTTTCACCCCCCCCCCCGCCGCCCCAGAATAGCAACTCATGGATCTAAATGAACAAGCGCTTATTTGAAATGAAAATAAGCAGCTGGGAGTGAAGTTTCCCTGCTTTTCTGATCAGTAACAAAGGGAATTCATTCACATGTGAGCCTCGGTGATAGTGGCCGTTCCTCAGGCCAGGTAGGCAGAATCCTTTGAACCGCGCTTACCTGGTCGACGCTCGGTGTCTCTTGTTTATCCTGCGGAGTCGTCGATCTCGTTTCCTCTCCCCTCATCAAAGCAGCGATAAACAAACGCTCGAAGGGTTTTTTTTTTTTTCCTAGACAGAGTATAAAGTGCAGGCGAACAATTGAGCGGGGCTTCATATGAAATGGTGGATTCTTTCACTCTGGAGCTCAAGAGAAAAGTTCACTGTCACACATCTGACAGCATTGAACCACATGATAGACTGAGGGAATGCAAATGAACTGGTCGGGGTATTAAAGATATAATATGCTGGACAGCTGCTACAAATATCTGAGTAAACAGGACTAGAACTTTGTACATATATTATCCTAAAAGTTGGCCGCCATAAGGTTCGATTTGGTCCGTCAGATGTTTCTCAAAAATAACTAAATTAAAAACAACTGTAAATCAATGTTGTATCATAATCTGAGTGTGGGGACACTGTGCAGGAAGTCAGTCCATTTAAGGAACTCAGGATCATAGAATCGTTTTGCATCTCCACAATAAAATAAAACACAACACCGTCCGCTTTTGGCCGTTTCCTGCCGTAAAGATTCAGTTTGGGTCTTCGGAGGGATCAAGTTTTTGTCCTAAACGCTTCCAACAACGTTCAAACCCACAGAAATCGGTAATTTTCCTCAAGGTAGCGTTGGTTGCCTCTCAGTATCACCTGAGGCGAATCTCGAGTCAGCGTGGGCCAAATCAAAAAATTCCCAAGGGCCCCTCCACCCAGCGTTTATCCCCATCATGTTATAAATAATCTGACTGCACTGAAAAATGTACGCAATCCAAAACTTTTTTAAAAAAATATCAGCATTTGCACTCGCCTCCATCGATCTTGCAACTCTGGTCGTAACTTCCAGGAGAAAGTCGGGGGATGAGGGAGGAAGTCGTAACGTGAATCGAACTTTAAACTCCTCAGTGATCATTTCTGAGTCATGCAGATGGATCTGGATGCTGGTTGTTAAACGAGGAAGACAACAACTCCCATGATCCCACACTGACGTCTTTTGTTTCGTTTCGACTGCAACACGTCTGAAAAGGCCGAAAAATACATCCTGCATTTAAAAAAGCACAACAACCCGAGACTACAAACCAAAGGCGTTTTCATTGTGAGCAGAAAAACATACTGTGTCAAGGTGAAATTCCTCCAACTCTGTCTGGTTTTTCTGTTCTGTCTACGTCTCTGCTGCGGCCTTTAAACGCACTCACTAAATATTACAGTAATTTACTTCACATCACATAACTAACATCATGAGAAACTGTATCTTTGAACAGGAAAACCATGAAACGGCTTCAAAGGCTGCTGACTGGAGTCAACTGGTTTGCTCAAGATGCTTTCAATGACCTCTGGAGATTTGTGTTGTAGATACCAAGACGTGGGTTCACTTTTCGGATCGTCTCCATTGTTTCTTCTCAAGTGCAGTATCACCACCATCGTATGTGTGTGTGTGTGTGTGTCTTTGTGGGTCTCCTCTATAAGGATTTTTATTATTTTTTTTAATTGTGTGAAGTTTGACTTTCATGGTTAATATTGGACTTTTTGTCCCAACAGGCGTGAGAAGCTCTCAGGGAGCCGAGCTGTAATATCTGTATCAGCCTCTCCAGTCAGGGTGAGCCATCCCATTCAGACCGGCTCTCAGGGCTTCCATGGCAATTTACGCTCACGACTACACAAAAGAGTCCTCGGAGTCCTCCGAGACCTCGCCAGATAGACAACTAACAGCATCTTATGGAAAAAAATAACGCTTTACAGTATTTTCCCGGCACCAGCAGCAGCGACACAAGCATGCTCAATGCATCCGTTTTACTAAACACTCGACTATTTGATGTGATAAGCGGGAAATAGTGAGAAATGAATTACATATACGATGATTACATGAACTTTTGTGAAACGCCTCGGGGGGCTTTGCGGTGCACTTGTCAGTTTATTTGAAGTATGTTTGCAATTATTACATTTGTTAACTCATGCCACTATTTTTTTTTTTTTACTTGACACGTTGCTTTGGGCCATCGGCGTTATTGGTTTAAAAATAACAATATGGTTGCTGTCTGAACTCCCATTTATGAGCGTATCCATAAAACATTTACATACAGTAATACGTTTCGCTTCTTTGTCAGTGGAAACCCATTTCACTGCCAAATATTATTGATATCACTGACATTATTATCACGCTGAGCCAACACGAGTCAACATCAAGATTCACCAAGCATGCGGAAAACAAACATTATTATGCATCCGATACACGAGAGAGTGTCAGGCTATAAAACAGAAACAATAAAATCATACATGTCCAGCTTCCTTTTCCTGTCGAGGCACGTTTAATTTGACGCTAAGTGTTTTTGCTAATGAGCGATGGGACTCAGCGGAGACGTGAGGTTCAGGTTCTGCCTGTTCGACGGGTTGCGCGAGACAGATTCAAACCCACACCGCGTCAGCCATCACACAAACACCCCGGGGTGCAAAGTTTCTTTCAAGGAAATACCGTTGTTTCATACGATAGGACAACTGAGATTATTCATACAATGAGATTTTAATTGGAAAAAATAAGGAAAGAGATGGAAACATACAGAAGGCTTCAAAGTGAAAAGTGTGACAACAACCGTGCTCCATTTTCTGTCGCTCTGTTCAACGTTTGAGTGTCTCGCTTAGCTTCGGATTCTCTTGGGCATTTGTGCAACTTGTTATTCCGATGACGGAACATCAATTACAAATGCCTGTCTCGCTTGCTGATCCGTTAGCTGCAGATGAGAGTTATTTCAGCTCGACAGATTGAGATGTGGTGTTACAGATTAAAAAAAAAAAAAATTGCCTCGGCAAAGCAGAGAGTGTTTGAACAGCAGCACTATTTAAAGCATTCTGTGTCTGGCAACAACAGGGAAAAACAATGGAGGGTAACACAACAGTCGCTACATCACAAAGGACAGCTGAGATCTGTGCATCTTTAATTATACCTCCTTAGTGTAACATGATACCAAAAACAGATAAAAGAAGTGTTATGAGGCGTCGCCGGGCTTTAGGCAGCTTCGTGTTAATTCTTCTGCCATGTGAGCATTATTAATATTATTTGGTAACACTTCAGATGAGGGAACGCAGTTTAACCGTTAGCGAGTGGGTTGTTAGCGAACATATGAGCAGCATATTGGCTTTTTTATCAATCACTATGAAGCACTTATCAATGACTCATTCTGCGTGCTTGCACCAGCAGTTTGACACACAGGATTCTACTGGTGAGTGATTTATGAGAAAGATTTGAGTTTTGTGTTTTGTCATATATTAAGACTAAATTTATGAAGTGTTGTTAAGCGAGAGTGACTGTTGTTGTGATTCCAGAAAACACAACCGACCTCTTAAACTTAACTAAGCAGGCTTTCATGCTCTCATAATGGTTGTTTTTATCACCTCCGTGCCCGTTTGTTTGTTTGTTGGTTGGTTTGTGAAAAAACTATTGGACGGATTTCCACAAAACTTGAATGGAGGAAGGATCTCTGCCCAGAACAGACCCCATTAACTGTTGATGTGAATCAGTACAAAGCGGCCGGATGTAGCACATTTAAATCGGTGTTCACTGAAGGTTTAGTCTTCTTTTAGCCACTTTATTGTAACAAATAGTGACAGAAACCTTAAACTACACCAACGTACAGCTGAGACAGAAGTGTAACTCAGTTATCAGGAGGTTATTGAGAACACATTTCTTGAGTCGTACACGCGGTTTGTTTAGCTTTAGGAAAACGTTGCCTGCGCGACCTCAGTCATGTATCGTATGGGATGTTACTTAACTACGTTTATAAGTGAAACTATGTCGCTGTTGATTTTTATTTTCACACTGACACTAACAGCGGCCTCCTGTGTGGACGTTCTGTGTTTACAACCCGAACTCCTCCCCATTCAGACGTTTCACTCTTTGTGCGCCTTCATCTGATTTTCCTCCTTTGCTGCTGAAATAACTCCTGTGGCCACTAGAGCTCGCCACCGAACAAGAAACATAAATATGGGTCTTAATAATAAGCTGCTTTCAAAGTCGATCTGTCAGGTTGTTTTTGGGATGATATAATACTTTAAGAAGATGATAAATAGCCGATATGCTGCTAGTATGCAAGCTCAACTAGTCAATATGTTTTCCTTATCTAAAGTGTTACCATATTATTATTATCATCGCTTGTTTCAGCGTTATAACTGTAAGCGCATGTAACATTATATATCTGGTGTCTTTACATCATTTCTAACATGTGTTGCGTGTGAGAGAGAATATAAGTAGTGCTGTATGATTTAAGCAAGTGATATTGAGTACAGGGAAGGTTTTTATATGCTAGTTATACAAGAAATGACAAAGGACCTAATCACAAACAACTGAGACAATATACAGATTACATACTTAGTTAAATGTGTAACGTTATAGCACCATTCTGATTCTTATACACGTTGTTGTACTGTTCGCACATTTACATACATTACAGTATGAGTAGAATCCATTAAGTGAAAAAAAATGAACGCATGACAAAGTTAAGGACACACAGCAGATTAGTTTCTGGTGACATCTTCCAGACTAAATTGCTCCCATTAAACAGGATCAAACAGAGAGGATGCTACATGAGTGGATAAACAGAGAAAGTCAGAGAGCTGTAGACGACCACCGTCTTTTAAGAAACAATCAAAACGCTTCAAATGCCATTAAGACTGACTGAATCATAACGGGCCAACTTTCAGATTGGTTAATATTGTCTGCTTTGGTCTCACAAGAGGTCTGGATTATTTATCAAAGGGAGAATTTTTTGCACCTTCACCGACAGAAACAAGTTAAATCCCAGACGGCACCACGCCGCCTCAGATCCTCCCCAGCATGCGGGCGATCCACCAGTTGCACGGCATTACAATCTGACAGATGACCCGGCCTCCTTGGTAGTAGTACGGCCACGGGTTGAAGCCCCCCAGAGGCTCGTGGTAGCGGCGGCAGTAGCGGTAGCCGCGGCGGCAGTGCTGGCAGCAGTAGCCGCGGTCGTCCAGACGGTTGTCCAGCTCGATTCCGACGTCTCTCTGCGGAGGACAAACACAGGAGCGGACGGGGTTACAATCACACACATGACAAATGCCAGTCCTCCCGAAGGCAAGGACAGGAGAGGAAGACGAGGAGGAGGAGGAGGAGGAGGTGGCGGGAATTGATGAGCCTGCTTTGCTTGTAGGTCAGCAGAATATATGTAAAACCCAAACAAGAGTGAAAAGATCAGAATTGATGTCTGTGGAAATGCAAAGTTGTGCCATGCTTGATGACTGTGACAACGAGATCAAGATAGCGGTGGGAGTGAGCGAGCTTCATTTAAGCTCCTGGAGCATAAAACATGATATAATACCCTTGACCTTTCTATTATACCGGAGGTAGCGCGGCACAGTCCCCCCCGTCTGTGAATCCGGCATTCACAGCCTCTCCTCCAGTGCTATCCTCAATCAAAGGGACTCTAACATTGGTAGTTACCAGCATAATTACACTATTTCTTTCATCTCTGACCTCTTAACTCCCTCGACCGGAGCCCACACTCTGCACCAAAATGGCAGCCCCTCCTCCAATAGAGCATTCAAATTAGAGCTCCCCACGTCTTGGCGCCCTCCCCCTGACCTTGACTTTAAGTGCATGGCACATTCCTAAAGCAATTAGCAGAGTAATGATCGCCTAACAAGGATTCTTTCATTTGCTCTTGCTGGCTGCCTCTGAATTTATAGAGGGGCCAAATGAAACCCAAACGAAAGGTAAATTGGGTAGAATTAATGGCCCTTGGATTTTTCCATTGTGCTGGTTGGTTCATGCCCTCGTAGACTCGCGGGGGTTGAGTGCCATGCCTTTGATCAAGAGCGACTCCAAATGGGGTTCGGAGAAGTGCCACTTAACTCACCGCGCAAGTTGAGGCAGCAACTGCCCTCAGTATGCATTTGACCACATTTCAATCTCTTTTAGCAAATGAATCCCCAGAGACAATCCGGCGCTGTCTCGTTAAACTGCTCAGATCCAGGAGTCGATGACTTCACATTCAGAACCGACTGGCATAATTCTTACAATGCGCTCACGATGACTCAGCTACATGCAACCGTGCAGAACAAAACACATCCACTGCTGGGACTAGAGAGTGTGTGGGGATTGTTTAAGAGGACAGAACCCGCAGGAACACACGGCTGAGTCCTTCTGGTCCCTCGCCGCATTAAGTTTGGGAATTAGGGGGTTTTCTGGCATCTATAAGTCAGAGGGTAGTCAATCACGGAGGTTTCACGCTCATTGTATTTGCTTTCTTCGCCGCGGCAGCTGGCAGACTACGATCACATAACAATAAATTCACCATAAGCATGACTCACAAAAGAGCGGAGCCTGCATTTGATGCGAGCGATGATAAATTGAGTAAAATTACACCCTCGTGAGACACACTTAAAACACACGGAAAGCCTGCGACAGATGATATCTACCGTCGCTGGGTTTGATTTATTACTATGACAAGCGCAGGTAGGCTTTTAATGATTTATTGTTTCAGTCAAGTTTCAGGTCATCAGCTTCCAGGCAACAATCTGTTACGGAAACAACACGAAAGCTGTCAATGGACCAATGATAATCTTATCTGCTCCGCGCAGCCCGAACTGGGTTTGCTACGAAACGTGGCGCTCCGGCTCGGAAAATGAAGAAAATATTTTATTCAAATGACGCCGCGTTTATCAAAACAAACAGCCAATAGGCGGCATTGTACCTTAAAGACAATTAATCAGAGCTATCCTTTTAAAACGGAGGGTACATATTAATCACTGCGGCTTTGAGTTGCCATCTCTAGTGGGATGCTGCCGTGATAAGAATGGTTCACCTTGGGAAATCTGAGGCAGTCACTCAAAAACAAGCAGCATTAATGAAGAGTAAAAGCCATTACCCCCTTGCTGCATCTGATTTCATCACACACTCAGGCTCACGTATACACATGCAAACACACACACACACACACACACACACACCCCTCTGTGCATAATATGAGGCACTGGATATGAATGAGTCTGCAGAGTAGAAAACTGCGTCAGTCATTCAATAAGATGTAATGAATCAAAGCACGACTCCTCTAATCTCCACACTTGTTGGTGTTATTTCACACACGCTGATCACCGCTCTTCATGAGCTTGAAGCACATGCCTGGATGTGTTATTAAATCTCATAGCAGAGCTCGTCACATTCATTCTGGGATCAAAACAGTGGAGATAACATTTCTGTTTCATGGCCTGCTTTGTATTCAATAAGACTGTTTTTATTTTTTTATTTTTATGTAGAAGCACAGGACAGTGCAGCACACGAGAACGCCTCGCTGCTCGTCCTGATCTCAGATTCTCATCTCGCGGTGCTCTACAGTCAGGTGGAATGACAATGAAATTGGGTGTAATTGAATAAGGCGATAGTCGTGTATTTCAGTAAACTCTGCCGGTTTACCAGGAGTGATAAGGGGCTTTAGCTTCGGTGTAAAGATTTCTCCAGAGGCACAAACAGCTCCTGCATTCATGGATTTAAATTCCTTCAGCTTTCTGCACTTTTCTCTCTGTTATGCATGAACAGTCGTGTAGTCTGACCCTGAATGAGACTCCCAGAGGTTTGTAAGGCTGGTCCAAGCTTCACACACAATGGAAACACTGAACCAAACAGAAACACACATCGGAGATGTTTACACGTGTATGTGTATGAGGTCATTTCATATTGGAGGCCCACCCTTGCTATATGGGTCAAGGACAGTGGCAGCATCCCTTCAGCCTTGTCAGATGGTAGTTATTCAGTTTGAAATTTCCAGGGCCACCTCTGATACACACTGCACTGTGAAATGGCAGCCGAGGCAAAGGTCACTTCCATATATCTGTCAGCCTCTGTCACAAGGACTCCAACAATTATTCTGCTATACGTGGGAAGACGCGGCGCAGAAATTCAGGAACGCAGATGAAGTGAGTGCTTGTTTTTAATGTGCCAGGCTCGGTTTGTGTGTGTGTGTGTATGTGTGTGAGTGTGATAGATAAAAGGCTGCAGGTAGAAAGGGAAGCACAGCGAGCGGCAGACTGTGTGTGTGCTTGGTGGTTTGCTGACTGTGTGCACATTTATACGAGTTCTGAATGAAGCAGAAAGAGGTTTTGGCTAACACATGTGGCATCCCACTGGAATGAGCGAGAGAGTTCAGACTCCCAATTACAGACTGCCGCCTGCCCTCTGCTTGGCCACAAAGGCCTTTGTTATCACCGGACCCACAAACAGAGCCTGGATGTGCTGCTGGAATGGATTGCAGTGGTATGCATAACTCAGCTGATAGAGGCAGAACGTTTCAAAAGACGAGCCGAGTTTTTCATCCCCTGGTATGTTTTAATTGCATAGCACTGCATCTCCTGCCACAGACGATGAGGGAGAAGACAGAGAAGCTGGGGGGAAATTGAGGAGATGAGCGGGAGGTGTTTCTGGGACGGGCCTGATAAATGTCAACATTACAGGACGTCTCATTTCTCCTCACCGTTTCTCACCGCTCTGAGGTGGAGATGGAACCCGCCTCATTATCCTTGAATTTAGCTTTAGTGTCTATTCACCTGTGAGTGCTGAATGTGTGTGTGCGCATGTGTGTCGGGTATCTTTCCACCTGCACATGTTCCCGGGATCTTCAGGACCAAGACACACGCAGTCTTTGTGCAAAGCACATCGCAAATCGGTCAACTGCCTTTTGTGTTCAGCACCTGTATTACCCCTTTTCAACCCAAGTGAACCAAGTGCTGGTTCTGATTCAAATTTGGATCAACCTGTGAGCCTTTTAAGAACGGTTTTGCTCCACCGGCATGAGAGCCACCGTAGACTCGCATCATTCAGTCACCGCATACGTCTCCAACGTCCCAGCATTGTTGGGGACAATTATGGGACTCAGACCAAATATTACTACATCTGCTCTTTACAAGTGTTGCTCCTGTGTTTGCCCAGCTGCAGTGTCGTCCAACCATGACTGGGAAAATCTTTTGTTTATTCTCCCGTGGTCAGAAGAAGATACAGTAGCTATGACTAAAAATGACTGTTGTAAGTGGTTTTAGTTGCTCCTTAGACACGTTCACCCGCCCGAGCCCCTGACCTGAGCGGTTCTTTGTTCTAGACCAACAAAGTGTCAGTTCTTTGGCCAAAGAAATGCAGCACCTGAACTGCCTTAGTCAAAAAGGGGTATATGGAGAGGTAATTAAGTGGTGGTAGTCTGTATCAGTCACTCCAAAAGGGAAACTTAGATACACAAACTGTTGTTTTGATTAATGATGTTATCATTTTCACACCTCTCTCACTAATATAACCACTTCTAATTAAGAATATGTCTGGTAAAAAGCTGCAGTATCACTGGTGAAATCTGAGGAGAAACCACACTACATGAATGAAATCATTAATACTACAGCGACAACCTCGAGGCGGCCTTTCTTTTTCTGATTCCTCTCACCAACGGGCTCAGCTGCTGATTCTACTAGCTCAGTCTGTCGAAGAGCTGCCGACAACGCCGACTTGTGCCAGCCGTGTGGGAAACACCCCAAACACTCGGGCCACAGACGCTCACTGATGGCTCAGACATTGGCTGAAAGTAGACGGTCGGCCTCGTCTGTCAGGACCCAGATTCCACAGTGCATGTCGGCAGCCGGAGCAGCCATTTTAGACCATGCTTGTGGTTCCATCAGGTTACAGAAGTGTACAGACGCTGCTCTCCACAAAGATTCATGTGAGTCCATTTTTGAAAGAGGGGGATTGTAGCTGCTTCAAGCTGCATAGAGCAGATGGAGCAGATTGAGCCAGGCAGGAAGTTAGACACAGGGATGGCATAGAGCATCCGGCCAGTTTTCAAAATAAAACATCCTGTGCGGATGAATAGCACAAAAAAGAAATCGTGTAAACTAAGAAACCTACTCATCGATGGTAGAAGCACAAAGATCCCAGAAAAACGACAAGATAAACACAATCAGAGCAAGTCCACGATATAAAGCAGACATGACGCTCTGCTTCCTGATGGGAGCCGGAACAAAGCAGCGTTGCAAATGCAAGGTCACGGGTTGGAATCAAGGCGTTACTGTGCAACTGCTATGTTAAGTGTGCCAGTATGAGTGCTGTGTAATAAACTGCTCTATATGATTCTCCCTTGCAGTCAGGGATAATTAGCCGTACAGCGGTGAGTGGTTTACTCGCAGAACACCAAAATATGCTACTTGGCCTTCCCATTCATTTTATACGCTTTGATAATTAAAGCATTATTAATAAATGCAACTTATCTGTGCAGCAGGGAGTGACCTTGAGAGTGCTGCTTTGTGCAGCGCTCTCCACTGCCTCGGAAAAAAGGAAGTGAAAAGAGGAGCTATCGGGCGCTGTAAGGCACAAGTTGCTGCCTTTGAACGGCTGGATATTCCTCTCAAGTAATGGAGAGACATTAAGGGAGTCTTCAATGAACTGGCCTTACTTAAACAGATATATAGAGCAATTGCTGTGCCCTCTGGTGCACAAAGTCAGTTTTAACATCAATTAGTGAGCGATTTATATGCAGAAAGAGTCGAGGCAGAGCCGGAGCTGATTGAAGTCTTTACTGTATCTCGTGGTGTGGTCCCTGATTGACGTGGTGAACTTACGTAGTCGTTCACGGCGGGGTGGTCCATGACATCGCGGGCGAAACGCTGACCTGCGACCTCGGCGTCGGGCGCATCCACGTTCTCCATATTTTCCACCTCGGCATCTGAATTCACAGAGGGAGCAAATAAAGAGAGGAGATGTTCGTACGCCCGCAACAGATTTTCTTTTGTTTGAAGTAAAATGAGAACGCTGCAGCTTGTGCACTCTATTTTCTCAGTGGCTTGATGTTAATTACTAACATTCAGGAGAAATACTTTCCAAGGTTTTTTAATGCTTCTGTCAAACTGTGTGGTTGTAATACCAACACAGTGATTTTCCACTAATCCTGATGAATAAAGCCCACACATCCTTCTGAGACAAAACTCTTTAAAGACAATCTGCAGATAATCAACAGCAGTAATGGAAATACCAGATTGAATTTGAGTAACTCAATACTGTACTAACTTCCACTGCATTTCAGACAGAAATGTTTTTTATCTCTGTATCTGATTGATGGAGGTACTTTCATCTCATCAAGTCATTTTAGTTTATCAATCAGTCCGGGAAGTCTTATTTTTTAAATCATCTGCAGTCTGTTTAATAGATTATTTATTGTTTCCACACTAGAATATACACACATCATCTTCACATCATTCCTTCTGTGATCGTCGTCACTTGATTATAACACAGAAAACTTCTACATAATTATTCTGTTTTGGAATCTAAGCACAACTGAAAAAGTTTTTATTTGGCTAAAATTTCCCTTTTTCTGAGGAATAACAACCCACAAATTAGATTCTGAATAATCTTTCAATATTAACATTTTATGACTTCCTCGTTTTCGATTTCCAAGCACCTTGAATTTGATTATAAAAAACAAAACAAAACAAGTCTTTCATACTCAGAGCAGATTGACGGGCAGATTTTCTTCACTCATTTTAAGAAAAATGACTAAATATAACAGGGTTAAAATCAGCTCCACCACAAAAAGCTACAACATTAAAATGATGCTTACATGATAATGAAGGTGATAATAATTCAAAATATGTTCAAGCTGACAAAGCTGCAAAATGGCCGACCACAGTCTGAGCCTGCGTTGAAACAGCTGTGACACACATGGATGTATTCAAGGAGAACTCAGGACCTTCCAGCCGTGTTCCAAACCATGATGCTTACCTGACCAAGTTGTTTTTGTGCCTAAAGCTAACCAGCACGTAAGCACGAGAGAGAAATAGAAGATTCTACCAGAACAAACATACATTTGCAATATAAAGAAACATATTTAAGTAAGAGTGGTGAGAGGGGTAATGAGCTAAATGTCAGCTCAGTTCCCAGTAGGATAATAACAATCGCCAGAGTAAATGTTAGCTGAGTACGTTTCTGCAAAACCACACAAGTTCACTCATGGGTTCAAGCTGTACAACCGTGAATGCAGGACTTGTAATGATGTAGAATAACTTCCACGTTGATACTTAAACCTAAATAAAAGATCTGAAAGCCTCTTTCACACACTGGCCATCAACTTTCCAAAGACACACAGAGAGAAGTCCCGGCTGGGGGGCTTGTTTGGTCTCTAGAGACACACATACGACCTGTGGGAATGCCCTCCAGTGAGTGTTAATAGCCTGCGTTTAGAGGGAGAGGTGCCCCCTGCTCTCACCGCTCAGAGGGGAGGGATGGATCCAGTGGATGGGCAGCTCCTGGCAAATCTCCCAGATCTTGGAGTCAAAGAGGAAGGCCGAGTTAACGATGGGCTCCTCGGCAGGAACCCACACTTGGGAGTCATCCACCTTCGTATCCACGGCCTCGGTCTCATCCACCTGCTGGAAAACACCACACACACACACACACACACACATGCACGCGCACACACACAGACAGACACACACACACACACACACACAACATGGCAGGTCAGAGCCTGTAAAAATGTCCAGGCTTGACACAAAGTACTGTCCTGCATTTGCACTCTCCTCCCCGGAGTCGTGCAGCCTCATCGTTTTATCTATCACCTTTCTGTCCACCGGGAGGGCGGCAACTTCCTGACTCCAACTGCCCCGACTCGCTCCTCTCCCTCTCCCTCACCCTCTTCTCCAGCCTCCGGCATGCTCTTTCTATTATACATCATTGAAATTCACAGACAGTGATGATTTGACTTTTAAATGACTTTAGAAGTGGTCTTCATTACTCTGAGTGTGGCTGCAGTATCGTTTAATGTGACAGACACAATAAAGCCTTGCATTCGCCTCCACCCCCCTCCTCTCCTCGCCTCCATCCCTCCCCCTCTGCTTCCTTCCCCCCCTCCACTACAATGCTTCGCTTGGCACCCAACACTATCAGTGGGCTTAATTTGTTGATACTGTAGTTCATGAGCTGTAAAGTAAACTATTATTGCTTAATGATAGGGACTACATGTCAGTGTTGTCTAATAGAGACATATGAAGGGGATTTGGTAATGCTCTCCCCTAACAGTGGAGATATTTATTTTCTTCATGTATATGTAAATACACACACAAACAAACCCCCTCTTCCCACCCCCTTGTTAATTAGCAGCCCAGAACAGAAAAACAGTTCACTTGACAAATGTTTTTACAAGGTGATTTTCTCCCAGTCTAAAGCTTAATTGCACATTAGTTAAGCTTGACGTAGAATCCTGGGGCTATAGTCGGAGCAGGAATCATTTATATTGGGTCGTGCCCCCTCCCTCACGTTCACCCCCGTCACTCTCACACGAATTAGAATTTTGCTTTCCGTGCCGCTTCTTGTTTGTCATCGAGCGACACAGTTGTGACCTGCAGAGACGGGCGGAGAAAGAAAAAAAAAAAAAGCCACATTCTGTCACATCAAAGATTGGGTTGCAGCGCAGGAGGTGCCTCACCCGAGCTTCTGACACACTTTCCCCCACTTTTAAGCCTCGGCCAGCAGACTTATAACGACTCGGAGGAGTGGTGCGGCGGGGTTTATGGTGGTCTGTGCTGAGAGGGGTGGGGGGTGGGGGAGCTGCTCTGGCATTGAGCAAGTGCGCCCACCATTCCCGTGGCTGCAGAAATTAAAATCAAACTGGAGGAACACAAACAGCACTCTCTAATTGGACCTCTTAGCCACTGAAGCCAAGTGAGTCTTCTCTGGAAAGTAAATGGAGGTCACGACAGGGGGCTCACAACATGACTTTGACTTCACAGTTGAGAAACGACTCCAATAACTTGCAGGAGAGGGCCTGGGGGGGAAGTGGTAAAGGTCAGCATTTTAGCATGGGGCAAGGATTTCTAAATGCCAGCTGACAAGCACAAAGACAACATGATTACAGTCCACCAGTTTATACTCTCTTTTGAAAGGCTTTTCCATTTTGGTATTGACAAATGATATATTATTAGAACACGAGCAACTTTTTGATCAAGTATTGGACCTTGGGAATGATGGTAATTTGTTCTGTGCGGCCTGCTCCTGGTGCATGTACTCTTTCCGCCTACAGTGCACAACTTAATTATACACCAGTTGTACTGTAGTTAATGAATTTACCCTCTCCTGCCACTCTGTCCCAAGGGTGGAAACACTGTCTACATGACACGTTGTTTAGTGCTGCTATGTTTGCCAGGGATCAACAAAGATTTTCTCATGATACCCTCGAGCTTTTCACACACACCGCACATAACGCAGGCAGGGGAGCGGGTGTTATTATGCAGCACTACCAGGTGGTGAACTTTAGTTGACACCTATATTCAGGCAACTTACAATGAGAGTGCTGGCACTTGCTTAAGGGCACTAAAGGCCTGGTCACACCTGCATTTAAAGCAGTGAAATTTCACAACAAAAATCTAAATCGTCTCCTGTGGATTTGCTCGTGGGGGCAAAGTAAATCCGAGCCCATTTTTTGGGGCTTCAGCTCAAGTTTGGTGAACTTTGACATGCAAATTAGCGCCACTGACAAATAGCAAACTGTCTTGATGGTGCTGACCTTTGAGGCAACAGACAGACGAGGAATCCAAAACAGACGATGCTGGAAGTATAAACTGCTCCGCGAAAAGGAGAGATAGTTAACAGACCATTATACGGCAGGTGGTGGCGTCACAGTTCATCGAAAAAGGACCCAAACGCAGACACAGAGGCAGGCAGGTTGGACAGCAAAAAGCATGAGCTGAAAAAATCTGACATCCAAAATCCTAAATGCAAACCAGAAAAAACAGGCAAAGGAAAGTCCACAGAAAAAAAAGGAAAAAGAAATACTCAATGGAAGAAAAACAAGAAACTGCAGATAACAAAGCAGAAACACAGAGGACACATAGAGGACACACAGAGGACACACAGACGAAACACAGAGGAAACGCAGAGGAAACACAGAGGACACAAAGAGGAAACACAGAGGACACACAGAGGACACACAGAGGAAACACAGAGGACACACAGAGGACACACAGAGGACACACAAAGGACACAGATGCACACACAAGCTGAAAACAGTTGAACCAACAATATGTTAAGAAAAAAACAGACTTAATTTACGTCTGAATTATCAGAAAAACCTTCACATGCATGCCCTCTCAACTCGGAGGTACACGAGTTATCGAGTAGATGTAAACAAATGTAAAAATTGGATTGATGGTATAAACCAAAGTAATGTATTGTACAGTCATTGTATTCTTTCCTTTGTGATTCCTTGTCACTCAAATACCAGAAACTGCAGTCAACGTGCTGTTCTGCTCCGAGCGATAAAAAATGCTGCACTACTTCTTAAACTACAACTGCTACCAACTCCGGAAATGGAACCATCTGACGAGCACGTGAATGCAGCACAAAACGCACACAGTCTAACGAACAAATGAAACACAGGTTTACACAATAAAAAGGCATGAAAACAGACAAAGACAGGAAGTGGATAGATTTAACCAAGTGTCACACATCTTTATGTTAATTCAAAATCTAGTTGTAAGTATTTATGGATTATCTCGGCCTTACAAGTACATCATGATGGATCTGTGAGGTCAATAATTTAGCTCATACCTTCATGCAGACCGAACAAACTGTGTGCTTGCAGGACTTTGGTGTATAGTCACATCCGCTGCTGTGGTGTTGTTCCTCAGCGCACTGTTCTCTGTTTGCAGTTGTTTTCTGTGTGGGAGGTTTTGGGCTGCTGGGTGAGCTTTGGTCATCCATATTAAGTGGCTGTTTAATGGAGCAAGCAGCACCCGTTGACAATGTTAAGGGGTGTGAGGGAGGCAGATGGTGGTTTCTGTGTCAGACTGGGGGAACTGGAATGAAGCTCAGGGATTACTCCTCAGACATTTTATAGAGGAGGCAAATTGAAAAGGGAGGAAAAAATCCTGGCAAACAATTCATGTTTGTCACCTGGTTTTCCCTCGCAGGGGCTGCATTTCCTTATCAGCCGCTTGCAGTTTTTCCGCAGTTTTTGCCATTGTTTCTCACCTCGGCTGTAAAGCCTGCCGCGGCTGCTCTGAGCCCTCTTTCCTAAAAGCCTGTGGCTGGGTTAAGCTAGGAACCATTAGTGCTTGGCTTTAACCCCTGTGAGCTTTATGTGTTTCACCACACGAAGAGAAACTTGGGCTGATCTGCTCCAGGGTCACATGTGGGTGGATTCTCACAGAGGACAGATCAGGGGCTGCTGTCTGATGAGGTCAGGTCAAGGTCACTGTTTATCACCTAAATATGCCCCACCTGATATTCGCTGTGTGTCTCTTCAGCAGTCCAGTGTTTTTGTGGCAAAAACACGTCCTCTGCATAAACAGCAGCAGTATCTGGTGGTAGAACTCCAGCCGAAAAAGTAACAACAAAACTAGACTTCTGTTCAGATGACATTGGAGAGACAATAAGATGAAGGGCAGTCGCGGACATGAGTCACATAATTAGTGCAACATTTGGGGAGTTCATTCATAGTCCAGGTGCAGAAAATAAATTCCACTGCATACCATAAATGTCTAGATCCTCTTCATTCACTGTTTCAGTCAAACACAATTACAAAATTGTGAGTGAAAAACATGTTTTGCATCGTGACTTCCTAAAGTCGGAATTGTCACAGCGAGTAGCTGGGCGATCACCAGAAACACGAGGAAGCTAACGCCCAGTTGTCCAGTAATCGTCCAGTAAAAACACACCTTGGGTTCTGTGTGGATTAAAATGGAAAAAAATCAATATAATATATTCATGCGTGAGCATGGTGCATGGTAGGCACTGTTACCTGCGGCGTGTAACAATGCTAGGCTAAGCTTAGACTGTTGTGTAATATAAAGAATTAAGAGTGGTTTCAGTCTCCTTGTTTGACTCTAAATGGTATAAAAATGTATTCCTCCAAATTCCTTGACACACCAGATCATTTTAGAGATGATGAACTACACCTTGCCAGAACTCATGTTGATATATTACTGTTACAACAGAAAACTATGTTTGTTTTTTGACAACACAACAAAATTATCTTCTAATTCAGATACAACATATCTCATTTGTTTTCCTTAAATATCTGTTATCGGCTTGTCGCAGCTACAGCATCATTGCCACGGTGCAAATCCTGCCCTTTGTACGCTGGCCGTCCACCTGAACTGCCTCCCTACGACGGACATGTAATGGAAAAACCTGAACAAACATTGCCTGTAAACAGAATCCAGGCAGTAATATACTTGACACAACAAATAAGTAGCATGTAAATGTGAATTTGAGGAGACACAGTTGCATGTTGTGGCTGCCTGGTTAGCTCTACTTAGCCTGACAGCTGATTCAGGGCTCCTTTGTAGGTGAACTGCAGTATATAACCGATCCAAGTGATTGATCAGAACAACTGCATGTGAACCACTGCTTAAAAACACCTACTAAATTTAGATTATATTTAATAATGTGTAGAATCTATTTAACTCAGAGTGAAATAAGGGGCTTCCATAACTACTGGTATAAGCCCTTGCCACTATCCTGGCCGTAGATTAATTCACTTGCTGTGCATTAAGCCAATTAGGCTTCACAGTGCACAAAAGAAGACAGAAAAGGCACGGACATATGGTGCTGCCTGGGCAATTAGTATCTGTAAACGTGGATCAGACATAATGAAGATGAGAGAGGGACAAAAACCAAAACAGCGTTTGGTTTCTGGGCGTAACAGCGTGTGTTCATAAAGTTAAAACTGAGACTGGGTTCTTTGCTTGGACTGACAATTGGCATATTCTGTTTTTAAAATGAGTCCGTGAGCGGTGAACGTCAGATATTTGCCAGCTACTGTAATTCTTCCCGGCTACAATGTGAAATGTAAATGAGAGCATGCAAGCAGAAGAGATATTTCAGCGAGGGATTTTCTCTTTGAACATACAGCCCACTCAGTGAATTGCACTGTGACACAGAAAAATTGGGATTTTGATTGATTGAATCTCTCCCATTCCTTTTGCTGAAGTTCACATGCAACTATAACAGAGAGAAAAAAAAATGAATCACTCTAAACTTAGAGAGGGAGCCTTGTGAATTTTACAAAGAAATCTTCTTTTTAAAAATATCATTTTAATGGCTTACCTCTCACTCAGACCTCTATTGCACCCTTCCCCCTTTAGGCTATTTGGGTAGAGCCTTTGGAGGAGATGATTAAAAATTAATATTGGCTCAAGATTGACAGCAAACACTATTTGATGTGAGCCACAAAGAGGCTGTGGGTTAGTGGGCAGCTTTCTGACGGTTTCACAGGCACCACAAACCTCAGTTTATTCTTCAGTGAGAGGCATGGGGAAGATAGGATAAGATGGACAGGCTGAGGATTTGTGTGGTGCTCACACTACTCTGGTTATCTCCCTACAATATGCATGACAGCCTCTGTAGGACTACTGAGAGTCTGAGGTGCAGACAGACGAGGGAGGAGGCGTACCAGTAGCTCCGCGTCCTCAGCCTCCACCTCTGCCACCGTGGGTAGTTTCCTAGTTTGGGTCCTGATGTAGCACCTCTGATGTTCGGCAAACCGGATCCCAGTGATTCCCTTTGAAAACAGAACAAGGAATGAAGGGATAATCAGAAATTCAGACGTATGTATCATTCATTAGCTGTCTGTGATGTGGATATCCCATAAGCGCCGAGGCGATGGATTTAAAACGCTCAGCTTTTTGCTGACAATCAAAGCTCTTAAAAAAGTCAAAGAAGTTTAAACCTAATGAGTGAGAAGAGGTGTGTTCTGATCTCTTCTTTTTTCTTTTAGCCCGGAATGAAACTGATGACTGCTTGGCCCCTTGCAACACGGTCTTGCTTTCAAGCTGAATAGAAGTAAAAAGGCTGGGGGTGTTCTGCTGTGGCCCTATAATACTTTATAGCAGGATATATTGCACAGGAGAGCCAAGTGACATTGTTGAGAATGAAGTGTTTTCTACAGAGAGTGCCTCCATTGAATTAGGCAGTCATAGGTCCCTGTCACTCTCTTAATCTGCGCAGTCAAGTGTGGAGTCACTCTCTTCAGCTCCACTGATGATCCTCCACCGTGTGGACTGTCGCTCTGTTCAGTCTGACACATAGAGCCTCAATAGGCAAGAAAGATCTGTTAATTCTCTCTCGCTGCCATTCTATGTTAATCTAAGATATTCAGCCGGAATAAGTCTGAAAGACTTTTTTCCGTAGATCAGATTGTATCCAATTTATTTTCCGCGGAGTAGAGCTGCTCATTCAGCGGGCTGTATTAGAGCAGGCGTCTGGATCTACATCTGCCACGGCTGCTTTAAAACTGTATCAACTGAAAATTGTATGAGCTGTACCATGAAAATGGACTCGATTCAATCTAAATTTAATTACAGTAACACGGCGATTACAATGACATCTCCTTTGAATCGGTTAACTTGACCATGTGGGTGCTGTTTCCACGTTCTCTGTGTAGCTGTCACTCCGAGAAAACACATACCAGCCGCACGCAACGTGATACAAAGTGATGCCTGTCATAATCTACCACATGTAATTTCATCTGCACGGAAAAAGGATGGGGCAATAATAGTCTCAAGCACAACAGCATAATGTTTGTGCCGGGCTTTATTGTGATGAGTCTCTGTTTAATTTGGGTGTACTGAATTGGTGAGCCGCCGCAGAGGAGGAGAGGGCAACGCTGTGATGAGATACAATGATTACTGGGGTTGGTCAATCAGAAAATGAAGAAAGACATATTAACACAGGGATGAGAAATGGAAAAGCAATGTCATTTTAACAGACAATGTTAAGATATTCATTCGCCGTATCCATTTGCAAGATGCTCATCTGCGTCTATTCACGAGAATGGAGAACATGAAACTGCATGCATCATTCAGCTCCTGTGAATACAGAGCTAAAGCAGTGTCAGTGGGTATTAGTTTGGTTGACGCCTTGAAATGATCAACATAATTTTATGCAAAGGGACATTTCTCATTCATTAAATATGTAATTTACAATCAGAATCTTTGTGCTTTAAACCCCAGAATAAAAATGCTTTGATGAGTAAAGTTTGCATAAAAAAAATCACAGTAAATTAAACATATAAACACTCAGCATTTCCACAGTATTGCACTGGATCACCAAAGTCCAAGCAGGATGAAGGCTATCCTCAACAACACCAGTAGTTTTCCTGTTTTCCTTTTGGATGGATGAATATTGGAGGGGATTTTTGTTGCTTCCATATTGTCTGCTCGGAGAAATGGATGCAGCACAGTGTGCAGCTGAAGAAAGAAAGGTGAAAGGTTTTTCTAAATTCCCCTCTGATTGTCAAACTTTTTGCTAAAGGCAATCTGAAAAGGAGACAACACTGACTACATGAGTACCAAAAAGTAAAACTTAAGTCCTTGTAGGCAAGTCTTGCTATCTTTGCTACGCCTGTGGGCATTTATTTTGGGCTAATAAGACCTCTTCTTATAATATCATGTCTCTGGTATAACCTCCACAGAAAAGTTGGTCTATTTCATATACAGCAAAAGCTTTTGTGACTCAAAGATGCACATTTATACAACTAACTGACATTTTTTATGTTGTTTAGCTAGTTGGATAAACCTCTGCTAAATTATTTAATCTACAGGTTAATCATTCATTTAATCTTTAGCCTATTTAATAGCCTATGTATAATTTATTTCCCTTATCCAATCACACAACTTTGCAGGCTAAACTCTATGACTTTGTTAGCTTGCTACTTTTTCCAGTGTGAAATTATTGTCAGTTTACTGTTGTTCTG
Source organism: Diplodus puntazzo (assembly GCA_963678695.2). Lineage (NCBI taxonomy): Eukaryota > Metazoa > Chordata > Actinopteri > Spariformes > Sparidae > Diplodus > Diplodus puntazzo. Next base: position 30,351,399 of record OZ023158.1, read on the forward strand.
TGAGCTGTATAGTGTTTTTATAGCTTACTTGTTTTTGCCAACTTGCTTGTTTATTGTTGGTTTGACAATTTCTTGTCAGCTTGCTCAATTTCTTTTGTTGCATGCTAGCTTATAGTTAGCTTACTAGTGTTCCTTTAGCCTCATTTGCCTGTTTTTTCTTTAGTTTTTGCTAGCTCATGTTTTGTTAGCTTGCTAGATTCTAGTTAGCTTGCTGATATTTCTTTAGCCTATTTGGCAAGTGTGTCCTTTAGTTTGTATCTTGTGTCAGCAAGCTATTTTTTGTTTGCTAGCTAATGTTTTGTTAGCTTACAAGCTCATAGTTAATTAGCTAGCTTGTAGTTAGCTTGCTTGCGCTTCTTTAGAATAGTTTAGATAGATTTTGTAAGCTTACAGTTTTTTTCTTCGCTAGCTGATGTTTGTAACTCACTTGTTTGAAGTTCATCTCCCCATTAATCAGTCACAAGTGGGTCATCACAAATGTGTGCGGAAAATTTAGCAAGCGTGTCCAGAGATGGAACTTTTTTTTTCGAAACCCAGAGTTTGGTTTAGCTAAACTTTTAGCAAAACATTGTCTGACCACGGCTTCACCTCTTGAAGTGTGCGGTTGCAGTGTGTTCTCTTTGTGCCGTGACATCAAGGCAGTTTGTCATTTTATTGAGCAAAAATGTCAAAACAACTTTCAGGGCCAATTTTTCCAAAATGTGCTTTTGTTCACTTGTCAAGAATATTTATTATCAGCTTAGATCAACATAGAAATGACCCTGGTGGTTCTCTCTCAGGATTTTCCGTCCTCCAGTGTTTTTCTTCTCCCTCCAGTTAAAATGAGTGGAGCATTGGTCTTGAAACAATAGTGAATGGATCTGCCTGTGGTCCACGGTCCTGGTGGCATAATCCCCTCGTTTTCCATTCCTCACACAGCCCCTCAGGCTTGATGGAGACTGTTTTAGAGGTGGCTTCGCTCTGTGTAATAACATGCAACATCCCCCTTTTTTGTGATAGAAAAATCTATTCCAACGTGAGTGCACAAGGTACCACTTAGTATAACCTATTGTGCGTTCTGTGTGGTTCTCCTTCCATTTTCTCGCTCACAATAAGGTCTGAATTACTCTGCTCACTCGCTTGTTTCTTAGTTTTCCATGGTGGAGTGCTGAATCAAACAAATCTCCTCAGGGGATGTGCTTCACTAACAGGAAGTGGAACAAGCAACAGGTGCGTATGTTTATGCATGTGTGTGTGTGTGTGGGACACACACCCTACCACCCACACAGGACTTGAGGAGGGAGGGAGGAAGAAACAGAGAGATTGATTGTCGAGGTTAAAGTTTTCTGGCGCTGTGCTTGGCTTCCATCATATAGACATTTTAGATTCACAGACACTGTTGTAACAAAAACAATAACAGCTCAATGCAGGTTTTTTTTGTGTGTTTGGGATGAGGTGCATCCTGTAACGTTCAGCCTTACAGCCCAACCTTTCACAGTAAACAAGGAGGTGCAGCAGCACGTAAAACCACCTGCACACTCAAGTAGGATTTAGGAATGAAAGGTAGATAATGAGTTCTGCTGGAGACCAAACTGTAGTTGAAATAAGGTGCGTGAAACAAATATATGCAGATAGATGGGCTTCTTAATGGCGTTTGCCTCGGTAGGGCAAAGAAGGGACTGTAGAGAATTAGCAGGAAGAAAGCAGCGTTTTAGTAAAAGACCAAACTTACAAGCAAAAGTACAAAGTAAGAACTATCTTTACTTTACTTGAGTATTTATTTAACATTAACACATTTGTACTTTCTACTGCTGATTTTATTAAAACAGGCTCCTTACTTTAGTTTGAATGCATCTGAGGGGAATTACTGATTATTCTATCATGCGTCAGTGCACGTCACACACGTCAGAAACAAACAGAGGTGAAGACTAGAATGGGGAGAAAAGGTGTGAAAGTGTCTCAGATCTGCAGAGACAAACCCAAAATGTGAGTTTACACACAGCCCGGACGAATCCTTCTGATTCTACCTTTAATAGTCTTTGAATTATATCAATATGATGTTAGGTTCAGTTAGCGCCGCACAGAAATGTCAGGTAGAAATGTCCTTCAGAGGGAAACTTTCATTTAAATAAAATTTTGTTTATTTTACTTGAGTAAAGAAGTTGAATCAGTACTTCTAGTTAAGTCTTTTGCACTTTGACTTGAGTAAAGAATCTGTGTACTCCTGCTACCTCCGCTCAATAGACATTCTCTGATCTCTGCTCACCTCAATAAGTAGAACTTCTTTGGTTTTGTTTCTCAGATGTTGCAAAGGTTTATTTCATTGAGAGAGACAAAAGGGGAGAAAATATTGCTGCAGAATAAAGGTTATTTACTAGCTGCGTGAAAATAAGAATACGTGGCCTTGTTCAGCCTTTAACTCACATGTTTGAAGTCGTGAACTTCAAGAACCTCCTCGCTCCCGTTTCCCATTCTGAAGATCTCAATGCGTTGACCCGGGTCAATCTCCATCACACTTTCCGTCTCCACACCATCCAGCACAGCTTTGTATTGATGATCATACACCTGCAATGACACGAACAACCTTACACCACTGATAGAATACAATAGTTCAGAGCGCCAGTCTGTATTTATCATCGGCTGTATCACTATTTTGTGCCAAAGAATAGTAAAAGGTCAGTAAAAGCAGAGAGTGACAGTCACAATTGTTCATCATTTAACAGCTCTGCGCTGAATATAAGAACAGCCTGTCAAGCCTTCGGCCCACATCTCGGAGATTTTCTTTAAATATATATATCTGATATTGAAGGCTGTTTACTGAGTTAGAAGATGGTCAGGCCAACTGGAGCTTTGTAAATTTTGGATGTCATCTTTCTGAGCCTGGATCCAGAAACATAACAACAGAAAAATACCCAGAAAAACAGCAACAAGTGTAAATGAGATTGATGCTGATCTGTAGAGGTTGGTATAAATCAGTTTACAGAACAACAACCCTTAAATCAACATATATTTCCAGGCGTTGTAAAAAAATCATAAAGTTAATTGCTCCTAACAACCACTCCCGCCGCTTGACTGAAAATGACGAGGACCGGACTGATGTGTCACACGCTGAGAGGAAATAATCAATCAAACAGAAAACAGCTGACAAGAACACAACATCAGAGGGAATAATGAAGTAAGTTTCATTACGAGGCTGAAAGAGCTTTAAACACCAACATGTAAAAGGTAATGGTGCAAAAAGGACCTGTTATTAAATGGTCCTAATTATTAAAAGTACATTTTCTTGCAATAAATTAACCTTAAAAATTCTACATATATTGACATGCATCTATAGGCTGCATCCTGATCGGTCTGCCTCCAATATTCAGAATCTGTATTGTCGTTTTTTGTCTGATTGATTAAATTAAGTAGTCTACAAAGTAACTGGTAACTAAAAAATGTAGTGGAGTAAAAACAACAGTAATGGCCTCCAAAAGGTGGCGGACTGGAAGTATAAAGGTGCAGAAATACTCACGTTAAGATCATAAGTTACTCAACAACTACAGCAGATGTACTTAGTTATATTCCTTCACTAATGTGAGATTCATTTCAAATTTGTATTATTAATATTATTATATATTGATAGAGGCGCCTAAGGTGAGTAAAAATAAAGACCTTTTTGATTCTCCTGTACAGTTACAGCCTTCTCTTCACTGTTGCCTTAAAGCGGTGTTGTTCATCACAGCTGCTTGCTTATGTACTGTTCTCGGACATGCATGGATGGCTCTTAAAATTCCCTGTCTGAGAAATGATTCATGCCCAACAGCTGAAAAGATGCTATTAATATTTATGTGAGGGTTGTGTTATGATGAGAAATATATTGCTGAGTTCATCTTCATCTGTCTCAGTGGCAAATCAGAGCCTCGCCAATGAGACGCATGATTAATGAATATACTCGGGTTTATATCCCTCATCAGAAACATCTGAGTGTCCTCTGAGGCTCTCGCACAAAATTAGCTTTTTCACTTTACACTCTTTCACATGTTCCGCATTTCACATGTTTTGTGGCCGCCTGCTTGTGCGCAGTTTCCGGGAAATTTACATACACTGCATCACACATAACGATGACTTTTCTCCTTCTTTTTTTTTTTTCTCTCTCTCTCTCGCTGGGAGAACAGAGTGATAATGATCAAATGGGGTATAATTCTTGATAGAAGATCACTGTTAGAATGGCACTCGCCTATAAATCTCCATTAACATGGGTCACAGTAGCCTTGGCTCCGAAAGAGAAGTAGAACTTAAAATCGTCAGGAGAAGCCAAATTAAGATGGGTTTGAAATTTAAGTGTCAATTGAGCAGTTATGGATAAAATTGGGGCTATTAAACAGTCTGAAAGTCTGTGTGGTGAATTAAAGTTCTATTTGAGCATTTCTTTTATATTAACATAAAGGTGGAATAGGGGGAATAGATTCTGGAGGCTTATTGATTTATACTAAAACAGTGAATTACATTTTCAGCAGGCTATCACTTCTGATGAACACCCAGCAGTGAGAATCTCCCCACCGTACCAGGTTGAAATAGATAATAATGTATTACAACAGTTTGACTTCAACTGGTTCAATATCCAAAAGCTGCTGCTGTGCACCATAATTGGCATTCTGAAAATAGAAATGAATCGGCTCTGTATGGCCTCCTCGGGTACTTATAGATGCTTCAGTACATCGGGAAACTTGCAGTGTGATTTATGCTGCAATGAGGGGAGAGATTTCAGAACACAACACAATATTTTGCCTCACTGTGATGCCGATGATCGCCATAATTTGTTTTTCTGCTGACTCTCGTTATTTTTCGTTGTATATTTATGTTTGAAAATATGCAATGGGAGATTAAAAAAAAGAGAACTTGTTTCCCACAATTTGCTTATCTTGTACCATTTTTAAACAGCAGCTCACAGAAGCTGTCACTTGGCTGCAAAAACCTTTCAGAAGACAGAAAAAAATATGAAAGTTAATTAGCTTCCCATATGACACCGAGCAGGCAGATAAAAGGCCCACACATAGGAAAAGCTCCAATTTGTGTTATGCTCTCCGTCTGTACAAAGGCTGCCATGTGACCACACTGGTCACAAAGACTTTTCATACAGTTGAAACCACTATGACATTAAAGCTGCAACAAGCAAGATTTATTTTAAAAATACCCCAGACATTATCTTACTAGCTCACTTAGAGACACTTATGTCTCAGATTGACCATCAAATAGTTATGTAGTTTTAAACTCTCTGCTCTTTGAGGGAAATGTCAAAGCATTTCTTGAAGAATGATTCCTCTTTTAATGAATATAATCCAGAACCAAGTATCAACTTCGTAAGTGTCGGCAGAGAACACCTGCATAAACGCGGTTATTTAAACGACCACATAGCTCTCTCTGTCTGAACCAACACTTTCCCAAGTTTGCCACAGCATCCCATGGTCTTATTAATTTCCATGACAACAAAGCAAGCTCCATTCACTGAGGAAGGCCTTGACCTGCCGTGGAAGGCAACAGTAAAGCGATAGTAAGTGAATTTTGAGTTCAGATTTGATTTTTTTTCATAAACCAAATCAATATCAGCTGAGACTTTGCTGTATTATTATTATTCAGATAGATCAGATGTTCTAACAAGAAGGTTGTATGTATGTTTTTGTTTGAACATTTCACTGTGAAGTCAATGTATAGCACAATAAAATACTGTAGCTGTAGAATAACAACACCATCTTCTATAAACCTTGCTTTCACCGTGCAATTTTGTTCGCCACCAGGCATAAAATCTCCCCGGATGACAGCCTGACACCTTTTCTATCTTCTTTCATGTCTCCATTATAGACTGAATGAATAAATAAACAGTGTTTTTCGTAGATGCATTATTTCAGCCATTTCCAAACAGTTGTACACGAGCTTCACCTGGTGGTATGCAAGAGCCTCGCTGTAAGACCATAAACTGTCATTTGATTTAACTTTGTTACAATCAAAAGTTAAACATACATATCATATTAAAAAATTAGTCACGTAGGGTGAATGTGAACGTGACATGACACGATGTGACCTGAACAGTATGTCCATGGACGTGACGGGACGGCCGACATGAACTAGTTAGCTAACAAACTCCTCAGTCGCTGATTAAAAAAGCGGAATACTGAAAGTCCAAATAACAGTTGAGAGGCGAGTGACAGCGCTGGTCCTGATGAGTCCGATAAACTCAACGCCAAGGAGAGGTTTGTGTCAGCAGTAGAGCCGGGCGGTGCTACTTCTAGCAAGAAAGTAACAGTATGTTACCAGACTGGCTTCTACTGTTATACACCAGGTAGATCTATCATTGTTCGTTTTTTGACATTTGCATTTGGTGGTCGTCTGGAAATTTAGTTTGGGAAAGTGATGTGAAACCTTTATGAACCTCTGGATTAGGAAGATCAGATGCACTGAATTTCATTTGTCCTGTATTTCATTAGGGTCACAAGAACAATGTGAATCAACAACAATTAACAACAGGCTACAATAATGAGATCTATTTTGTTTGGCAGATAAAGGCTGACTAACAATGAAGCCTGACACCGTTTCTATCTGCCTTCCTGTCTCAATTATAGCTTAAATGAATGGATACTTTTTTCTGTGTTTTGGTAGTAGCTTTAATTGCACGCTTCAAACACGACTTGTTATCATCTTACAAAGTCTTTGTGGTAAATCTGTCAGCAAACACGTTCCTTCTTTTCGCTCTGTTTTGGTCTCCAGAGCTCTTTAGCAGCTAAATGCTCCACTACATTCACCAGCACATAGTGTAACATCTCCACTCTCAGTCTGTCTTCTAATAACCCCCATTTCAGATGAAACAGTCTTTGTTAAGGAATCAGGCCATTCTTCGAGAGACTGCGCTGCTCTCTGGAATCTCATTTCATGATTTCTGGGATTTGACTCTTAAAATTCAAAGGCGTCTCCTGTCATGTGAAGATTCCTGCTGCGGCAGACTCTAATCTGAAGTTCGGCGTCCACTCCCTGTAGCCTCAGCGGCGCAACAACTTCTAACAGCATGTTGAAGTGCACAAACAGCTCGCAGGAATGAGAAGAGTTAGTTTATTAGACTGTGAAGAAGCGCCAACAATACAGAGAACTCTTTGGATGTTTCTGTTTTTTGTTTTCAACATTGAGCAGTGGATTTGAACACTTAAAACTGTCAACGCTGTAGTTGTGGCCCAGAATCTTTTTCCAGCTGTCTCTTGTGTCCCTCACTCCCCTGTGTTTCCAGTGCTTCCCTCTCCGTCTCTCCCTAACTGGTTCTGGTTTCCCCTTTAAGGCTATTTTGCTGTGGCCCCTTTCCGTGCTACCATAGATGTTTCCGTCTCGAATGATAAAACCATCACCGCCCACATACTTTCACGTGTCCTACACTTTGGCATGGACGTGAAGCGATGTCACCATTAGAGGGCGCCGCTCCGAGTCAAATCAGTCTTGCATTTTTTGCTCCACCATCACAGCCGTTTGTCTCTGTGCCCAGGTGAAGTAACACCATACAGATGTTTAAAACTTCTCACCAACTCGCATAACCTCTCCTCAAAAAGTCCTGTGGTCATGTCTAACTTGAACTATTAGCTACACTGCCCCCTACGACTACTAGAGGTGCTGCTCTGTTGGTCCGTATCTGTAAGTCTTTAAAGTACGTGAGGACGAAATGAGCGCAGCGTACAGAAAGAAGGCTCTGTCTGTATCTGGATCTAATGCTGAGCAGTGCTGAGCCTTTAGTCTTCTGGCTCCCTTCGATCAGCTCATTCAGCTGTTATATATCAACCTCAGTTCTCCATCCATCTCTCGCCAGATCGTCGTCTTAGCTAATTGTTGTAGCCTCACATTCTCAAGCCCCTGGATGCCTAGTCATTATGAGAACTTGTTGTTTCTGTGTGTTCTCATACTGACACTCAGAGTGCACTGCTTTCTCACCTGTCTAACCTGCCTGCTTGTCAAACTGCCTCTTCGCCTCTGCTTCACTCCAGCCTGCCCCTCTCACCCTCGCCTCGGCCTCCTCCTGAACCTTTCCTACCCTCCTGCAACGTCATTCCCACGTCTCATTCTTCTAACGCTGCAAACTCCTGCTGCAGTTAATTCTGTTAACCGAACTCTGTTTGTCTTTGTTCTGCGTACTCACTGATCGTAACAAAAGGTTACAGGAGAACCTGGCACCGTACTGAAATGCACATCGATTGCCGATGGAACATTACTGCAAACAAAGCCTTGTTATATATTGAGAAACTTCCTTCTACTATGTCCGATATCCGTCCAGAGGAGTTGGTCTTTTCTCACATCACAAGATGCCTCAGACTGTTGTACAGAATGAGATAAAGAATCAGATCTCCACCGCAAGGAAACCGTTCAAGCTCGGGAGTGTGAGGCGATCTGTGTGGAAGCCCTCACAAACAATGGCTTGTTTATTTCCTCTGTTCAAGGTTTCTTTCAGAAGTGGTTCTTAACAATCTCCGTTGTTTCAAACACAGACTCACAGTGAATGGAGCGAATGAGAAGCGGCAGGCACAGCCAGACCTGGGGGTTGTTTGTGCGAAAGGGTTCTGGTGTGGCACCCGAAGGCATTAAGCAAAGGTCACGTAGATGTTGTTACAGGTGAGTGGGTCGCAGTCGGTAATGTGTGTGTGTGTGTTTGTGTGTGTGGGGGGGCGGCGAGAGAGAGAGCGTGTTTATATGTGCATCTATGGAGGAGGCGGCCGTGGGAATAAGAGAGATGAGTTGATGACAATATGTCCTCTTGGTTGTCCTTGAGGGTTAGGAGATAGAGGCTCCAGTCAGGCGGAACTGGATGCCTGTCACTCACGGCGGGGTGGTGATGGCGGTGCAGGCGAGGGGGGTGGGAGGTGCGGGGGACAAGGTGGCGCGGGGGCTGCACAGTGCACTGGCCTCCCGGGAGCCATAGGCAGCCCTGTGATAGATCGAGGTGGGCAGCAGCTTAGACAGTCACACTGGCGAACATTGTGTCCTTTTGGTTTGAGTCCTTATAAAGTCCTTGCATGTTTTTCACACATGCAGACTTGTGGCTTCAAATTCAATTTTACAAAATGTGTCAAAACAAGCCGGATATTATGGCATATTTATGTGATACATTTCAGTTTGTTTGAATTGTATCAGCCAGCATTTATTCTACACACAAAAAAAGAGTACCCTCTTTCAGCCCAATAGACAAACTAATTTATACTTCATATGATTATAATAATAACAATAATATATTTATATAACTAAGTTTCACCTGCCACTGCAGATTATGACAAAATGTTTAATTTTAGTGTTCAACAAATTGCAAAACATTCACACTGTCAAATTTTGTAAAACTAAAACTTAATTTGTCTTTCCTATGATATCTTCCAGTGCAATTAAATATCCACTGATAACAAATATCAAGCGTTAAAACTTTAATTGTTCAGCATCCACAGTACTTAGTCGAGATCACGGTCTTGGTTAAATATAGAAAAAAGGTCAGCTTGACTTGAAACCCTTCATTAACATAGCTGACACCACCATCTCTCCCGAACACATCTCTGAAACCTGACCACGGGCACAAACTTCAACTTATTAACTTAGAACTTCATAAAAGCAGCAATAACATTTCTTTGAAGATCATAATTGCCAAAACAAATTAGTAGTATATGGTTCAAATGTGATTTCTAGCGGACTGGGTTGCGAAGCCTTCAAAAAAACTATTCATGTGTTTGCGTTGTTTCCAAGTAGAAAGTCGAAAGGGTCAGAAAAAGATCATCTTTGCTATTAAAGTAGAAAAAAATGTTCACTGCCGGTAGAATTAGAAAGAGGATGTGAATCACTCGAGACCAGACGATCCAACAAACCTCCTGTCGCGGTTAGACAAAGAGAACCCAAACGCAGACACGCAGGCAGGCAAGTAATTAGAACGAAAAGCTAGCTTTAATGACGTAAATACAAAATACAAAAATGTAGCAACAAAGGCAGATGACAAAATGGGAGAAATCCGTGAGACAAAAGCAAAACAAAGTACAAACCAAAAGCAAAGTACAAAGGAACAGGAAGACAGAGGAACACAAGGGAAAAACTAAACAGACAGAAAATACTTCCTCTTACAATGTTTTGCACATGTTACAAAGAATAACTTCCCTCTTGTGCGTATTTTGTCGTCTTTCCCCTGAGTCGCAAAGCTGTGACAATACAAAAACATGATTGGTCAGTCGCAATGATGGTCCTGGAGCAACGTTTAGGACTGAAGGACGGGTTCAACACGCCTCAACTGCTTCACATGGATCTGACGCTTCAACGCCGTGTGTGTTTTCACTGCAGACTGATGAAGACCCACATGGCGTTGAAACATTGTTTTTTCAGTAACTGCCCTTTAGGTTTTCTGCAGTTGAGAGCTATGAAATTGCACGTCTGTACGAACTCTCTCATGAAGAAAATGAAAAAAATACGTAGTTTTATTGTGTTATTTGGTGACTGAAACGGCGATCCTTTTGAAACAAGATGAGTACACCTACCAACCGACAGCATGGCTAGTATTGTGCTTGTGAGTCTGTGTATGTGTCCTCGTATCAATCATCATGTGTCTCAACCGACAGTAATAGAACTGGAGACCATCTTACAATGGGATCACATCAGCTCGCACACCCTCGGCTGTATGGGTGGGACCACACCCGCTTTTGGACGCGGCCTGAAATGGTTTGACGTGGCCAAAAGTACAAGTGGAAGAGCCCCAATAGACTCACAGCTCGCTGTCGTGGCTGGTAATTATAGGTAACCTGTGCCTATGAATATCATGTGAATAAACCTTAGTCAGCATCTTAAAACATTCATCACTCATTTAGTTACTGATAGTTTGCTGATGGATAGACCTGTCTGTCAGTTTTTGGATCAGAGCGTGCTGGGTAAAAGTGACAGTGAGGCTTTCCTGCTTGAGAGCTGCTTGAAATAGACAGTGAATGGATCACTTCCCTGTATTTGATTGGAGGATATTTTTTTAAAGTGTTTTTTTTTAAGGAGATTCCTGAGTCACACTGCCAGTCATGCTGTCTGGGTGCTGAGTCACACAGAGTTTGACGTCCCCAGATCCTCTCGATTGTAGCGTGCCAGCAGTGTCAATGCTTGTGTAACATCAGACTAGTGAAGGCTTCAGACACTTTCATTGTCGTTTATACAGCTTTTATCTGTGCCTTACTGTCCTGGATTTACATCTGTGAAGTATTACTATTGGCATCTGATTTAAACTGAAAACAGCTGGGCAGATGATCACTTCAGCTTTCTTTCCAGTGATGCAGAGGAGGTTTTATTTCCTCTGTTTCCCTTGTCTCTACTGCTGGCTCCTTGTCTTCAAGCAGCCTGCACCAGACGTATTTTTCAAAAGCTCAAGTCTCTTCACATGGGCAGTCACATATCTAATGTCTACTAATGTCTCCCAGGTACTCTGGTTGCACTCTGGTCGGCAATGTTGTTTTTATTAGAGTTTCTCATTTTCTCTGGAGTAGAAACTGAACCTCTCTGTCAGACGCACTAGAAATTGCCACTGCAGAGGTGTAACCTTTACAAATAAAAGCGAACACCATTACTGCCAGAATAATTAATCCTCCCCTGGAATAATGACAATTAAAGGAGCACGTGCACACACACAACACACACATGCATGCTGAAGTTTGAACAGAAACACAAGAAAATTACAGGTAATGAAAATAAACCTGGGAGGAGAATTCTTGGCAACATAATACATTAAGTTGAGAGCAGAGTAGGAGCAGGTTCCTATGGAGATATTACCTGAAAATGAGGATCCACAAGGGAAATAATTACCGCCAGGTATAGATTTCCCACCCAGGAGCAGTAATGCAGATGGCCCCCTAAGCATGTGAGCACTTGTATATTCTGTCAAACACTGTGTGGAAGCATATTTGTGATATTGTTTTCTCTTGCAAGGTGAATGTAATAGATTTTATATATAATATTTGAGAAGGGAGCGAGGGAGAAGCAGGGAGAAACAGAGAGCGACGGAGAGAGATCTGATTTTGTGGTGTCTTGAGACCATGGGGATTATGCTTGTGGACACTGATTACCAAGCCTGTCAACTCCCAAGGTCTGGAGAATTTGGATAAATGAAGTAGGAATGCTCTGCGGCTGCCAAACACATGCAGGCGGCTGTTTGGTGACACCTGCTGAATACAAGCAGCTGGATCTGGACGAGCGCCAGCTCGGAAAATTCAATTTGGGAAATACTGGTCAGTTACTAATGCGCCATCAACTTAGTTGGTACAGGGTAAAATGAGCCCATTGGCAGTGCATGACATCAATCTCACTGAAGACAAACTGACAGCGAGCAGAATACAGCTCGGTGCGACAAACAGCGGAAATACAGTGTGAGGCTCTACATGACCCCATTTTATGATGACACGGCATCTGTCTTGTGTTTTTGTTAATTTTTACGTCCTTGTTGATGAGTACCGTACATTTTCAAATATGTAAATCTCTGAAAATGTTGAGTATGAAGGGCAGCTGGGCTGGAGGGGTGGGTCAAACACAAACAGGTCTGCTGTTTGAAACCCAAAGTCAATGTTGACTTGAGCTCTATTCAAAGGACTAATATTACCTGGGAAACTGTAATAATTGGCAATAATTGCAAAGGTTGTCTGTCAGTTTAATCCTTTGTGAGTCTGCCATGCCTGTAATTTGCAAAAGTAAATGTTCCACTTCAAACTAGCTACGTTTAACATCTGTTTTCTTTTGTCAGACAACTGACAAAGTATGTAATTTAATTGCGTCTCATAATGGTGAACAGCAGTCAACAGCTGTGCTGAGATCCGCTGTATTGATGCTTAAAAGTGATAACAAAGGAGGTTAGGAGCAACAAATGGTCTTCATTTTCAAATACAGCCACAATGCATCCGTTACTTGATCTAAATGGGCTAAATGTGTGTATTCATGCATGTAACACATGCACAAAATGGGTAAAATGACTCGAAGCAATTTTTTTTAACATGGCCGCTGAAGAACAGATGCTCCTCTTCTGATACGGTGAGTCCTGCCTTTATATCTGGGGAATAATGTCAGTAAATATCTCAACCAGTGCAAATGTGCCACAGACGTGTGCCATGAAGCTACTACACCAAATTAGGTCCACTGGTATTACTGGACCTGTGCGAATGGGGCTTAACGGCACATAACGTCACACACATCTATTAATTAATTAATTAATTAATTAATTAATGTACCTGACCTAACTTAGGAAATGAACATACTTATCTGAACTCAAACCATGATATTTTTCTAAACCTAACCAAGATGCTTTGGTGCCTAAACCTAACCAAAGTGTCACCTGATAGAGGACACTTTACTTTGTCTTTTGGTGGCTGTAAGTGTCAGTTTAACTTTAAAGGTTTTCTTGTTGACCATTCCGTTTCCCCCCTTCCATTGCATCTACGTTACAACACCGCTGTTGTTCAAATCAACTGCTCCCTCAAGAGGTTGCCAGCTTGTTCCACCAGCAAATGCTGCGATGGCTAGCGAGTAAATGTTAATCTTGCTAACAGTAGCCAGCAAACATTTACATTGCTAATGCTATCTAGCTAACTTCAGGGAGGTAACAGTGCACATACTGTGGAACTCAGCAAATCTTACCTTTTTTATTTTTTAAAACGGGCAGCTACCAAGACTTTGGCCAACGGAACACAGATACCTAATGATATGACTTGATGATGATGATGATATAACCAACAGGGTTATTAGCTCACAAACAATGTTAGAAGCTGGAACCAATTGAATACACAGAGGTAAACAAAACATTCATTTTGGACCCAACAAATATTGTAAAATTATTGATTCATAATCATAATAATGCTTTTAAGGGAAGGAGATAATTTTATTCTGCACCTTTCAACAAGCTGTGTAGATGTATTATAAAAAAAAAAAAAAAAAAATTCCCCACAAAAACTGTTTTTCCACTGCTGGGAACAAAATGTACAACTGAAACCAACAACAGTTACCTGAGTCACAGAACAACCTGTGCTGGAAGTTATCCACAATTTAAGACTAGAACAAGTCTTTATTTAACATAATTCTCTGTCCGCTTTTATTGTTCTTACTGAAATATGCTCAACATTCAGATCAACAACCACTCAAAGCTTTCTTGGAAGCATTTCAGAGGAATCTTCCAAAATACAAAGCCAATGCATGTCGTCTCGACTTATGTCTGGAAGCTGTATGCTGGTGCCCAGTCAGTGTGTAATGAAAGGATGCAAAATCAGACCCTGGCTCTAAATATAAACATTTGTAGGCACTGAAACATTTGTGCATTGTAATTAGCAACAATCTTTTTCTGTGGTTTTGTTATATGTGGAGGTAAATAGCTGCATGCAAGTAATTATAAAACTGTGCCCGAGTTTGCCCTCTTTTTATCTCCAGGAAATTCTATCAATAGCACAAACAAACACCAACGAATAACTTCATTTAAAAATCTGCTGAAGCCGGGATATTTACTCACCAGACGGACACAAATAATAACTTTTTTTGATCTTGCTGAAATGTATGATGTTGTATACTTGGGCTCGAACTCTGGCATTTTTGTGGCATTTTAATATGTACTTGGAAGCCATACAAAAATCACAATCTGAGTATGTGGTGTATGTAGCATTAAATGAAAAGCTAAAACTAGGTTGGCGTGAGGTCAAAGTGCTTTTGGGAATTCACCCAAGCAATTACTTTAAGCATCAATTTGATGTTAAAATGTTTAACAGCTGCCAATGCCAAAGGCCAGTTAAGGAAAACGCTAAGGTCATTAGACTTTCAACGAAAAGCTAGAATGTGTCAAGATTCAAAAGCTTAATGGAGCCATCTTCCTGAAACACATTAACACTGTTAAAACAAACAGCTACTGGTATGTACGACCCTCCTGAGCCGGCAGTTTTTACAGCCGTTTTTCTCATTTTAGCAGATCACTCCCAAAACACATAAAAGTGTGATTCTACTCCCAGATATTTCCAGCAGAGTAGTATGATCACAGTAACATGTATAACATCCTAAAACGTCGATGAGGAAGGTCAGATTCTTCAGTTAGTTTTACAAGAGCAAAGAGAAAAAGCTTCTTACTAGACTGACCAATTTGGAAAAGGTGTTTAACAATCACACAAATCCACAGCAGAAGTAAAGGTATAAAATGAAGTCAGAAGAGGCCAGGACAAAATGCAGCAACCAGCTACAAGAGAGTGCATTAACCAAAAAGTGAACTATGGCATTTCATCACAAAAAAACACTCCTGAAGTGCATTCATCAAGAAGTGAAGATACTCAACAGAGTGAGAGTGTCTGCGGTCCAATTTCTCCTTTAATGTGCAGCAAACTGAAAAAACATTATTATATGTCCATAAAAAGTTGCTTATATAGATAGAGTTCTAGTGAAAATGCTTGAGTTTCACAAAATAATGGGCTTGGGTCTCCTGAGAGTTAAAGTAGATAGATGTCATAGTTTCACACTTCAGGCCTCTGACAATGCTGACGTATTTGAGGAGTTGGGAGTGAGAACCTATTGACTTTAAATATGGAGCTCGGAGGCAAGTAGCTTAGCATAGCATAAAGACTGGAAACAGTGGGGAAACAGCTAGTTTTGTTCTCTCGAAAGGTAAGAAAGGAAAAGATGACAAACAGAATACAGAAATAGAAATCTTAAATCTGAGCTGTAAGAAGCCTTTTTCATGGCTAACTGGCAGGATGCAGATCTTCTTCATCAAGACAAAGTAAAAGCAAGTAAATCCCTCTAAAATCAGACATTTTTCTATTTAACATCTCTTTAGCTACAACACATCAACCAGTGAGCTCTATAGGTGCTTGTAGGCGTATCTTTAAACCTTTCTCCCTGCTTCAAGTCTTAGTGCTAAGCTAATCGCCTCGTAGCTTTAGCTCTGTACTTAAGGCACAGACATAAAAATGGTATAAATGTTAACTCTCAGCTGAAAAATGACCATAATGGTTCTCTGCGCAAGGAGTTTAATACAACCCATACATATGTTTTTTGGCCGACCGCGACCTCTTGTGGCTTTAGTGATTAGTTTTACTGTTACCTAATGTAACACTTAAATTAGATGCCTAAACCAAAACAAACTGCGATCGCTCACAATGTCAACTACGCTGCTGCTAGTCCGACTGTCATATATGTAGTTCTGGGAAGTTACTGGCAACCAACCCATTCTGTTGTTCAGGTGTGACAACATATTGTCCAAATTCATTGCACGGCTGCTGTCTATTGGTTCAGCCTTCAACCGAAACACAAGTAAAAAATGTTTTCAGTAAAAGCACTTTAGTCTAAAAAGTGGAGAAAAAAAAGAAATAACACTTTTTCTTTACAAACACAATCCAGTTAACAAATAAAAGGGTTCCTCCAGGAGTACCTTTTTGTCAGGGATAATGGAGTGTGGAGATATCTGAGGCTGGTGGAATAAGTGGAGCATATTTGTGCAGTGTGGAATTTTGGCAGAGTTCACAGACTATCATGCTTCTCCAGTTTTATTTTCATTGCTGAAGTCTGTTCTTTGTGGAGCCTCTGAATCTTGAACGTAGTCTACCTTTTCTCTTCTGTCAACCTACTCATACCTGAAAGGGGTGTAACGACCCAGTTTCTCTTCTTGTCCCCGAGCGACTCTGCCGCTTATCACGTTTGACCACCTCGCCGTGGTCGACTACAGTCTGCAGCTGCTGTTAATTTACAGGAGCACTGTGCACCCCCCTTTTACAGCTCTGAAGCATATATGACTAATCACACCAGTCATTTTAAACAACTTGAGCCCTCTCTGGCAATAAATCACCTTGATACGTGCTACTGTGCCCATAATAGAGCCGCGCTCAGGAGGGAGGAGAGCAGGGGGAACTTTGGGAGCTATTCAGTACTTTTGGTCAACACACTATTGTGAAACAAACTCGGGGACTGGGACATATTGTTGTTCGATGTGTTGTTTGTTTCTATGATCTCAATAAAAATCAAAGTGAAAACAACAAAGGGTATTACTTTCTTTGTACAGCAGCTCAGGGAATATGATGTTTCCCTGGACTTTTTGCTTAAAAAGTACATATTTTCCTTTCTTTTTCATCTTTTTTTCTCAGGTGCAACTTTTACAAAATCCATAACACACAATCTTGGCGCTGTAAACATACCACAGAGGTTTTCCAAGACATAAAGTTGTGTGTTCAAACAAAATGTGACACCGACCCTACCCAGGCTGAAAAATGAAATGATGCTAACTTACATTTAACCAACGTTTGATCTGCTTTCAACACTTTATTTTCAAGTTTTCTAGCCAAACCCTAGATAAACTAGAAAGAGGAAACTGTGGCTTTTTATCTCAACCTCAATAACACGAAGAAAAAAGACCTTCCAACATGGCCGAGAGTATACTTCTTTATCTTCACCTGCCAACTGTAAGAGAGAACAGAGGGACCTCACAAGGCCTTTAAAGATGCTGTTAAGCTGCCTTTTGGGGACATGACGAATGATGCAACATACCCCAAATTCCACAAGCTAACACAAGATAGATATGTCTTCCTCTATCAACAGCCAGTAAAAAGGAGTAAAAATGAAATGAATTTAAAGCATAAAGAGGCTCTGGCTCTGACGGTGCCATTTCTCTTCCTCCTCCTCTTCCCTGACATTGTATTGTTCCTTGTTGCATCTTCCCTTTGTGCCTCTCCCTGCCCAGAAACCAAGAAGAACAATCTGCTCCTTGTCACCGCCGCTGAATGAATCCTGTTGCTTATTGTTGAGGTGAGCACGTTATTTGAATATGACCAATCTCCTGTAATAAAAGGCCCGTTGCGGTTTATGAAATATTCATCAAAGGTATCCCCTGGAGACTCGCATGCATTCAGATGCACATCGCAGAATCCAAAACAGACTTCAACAGACAAAAGATTGCAGGCAGCGACTGCGAGCCTCTGAACTATGAGGCAGACAGGCACAAGGTGGGTGACCTCTATAGTGGATACGTCTCCTTGTCGCTCTGCTGGTTTTCAGCCATTCCATCTCCTAATAAATCAACAAGAGCACACTCTGGGCTCCAGCAGCTAAGTGGCATTTAAGAAACAGCTTGTGAGAGCTGTAAGGCTGCAATTTGGATCATTTAGACGCAAGGCAATAATTTGGCCAGATGAACGGCATTTAAAGCCACCGGAAAGTTTTTAAGCCACTAAAGCCACTAAAGCCACTAAGGAAAAAAACAATAAAGTCATAGTAGCATTTTATTAAAAGCCAATGAAGGCTGAACTTCCAGAGGTTCAGAAGGGCAAAAATGCTTTTCCATTTGCTCAGGTTCATCCAGTATTGGGGATGTGACACATTTAAATTCACTGGCAATTTACCAACAGATGACAATAGATAGTTGCCTTGCTATTTATCAGCAGTGCGCGTACAACACCTATCTGTGTGCCAACTTATGCATAAACAAATTGTGCAAAGAAAGCAATAAAAGGCAGTCTTAATTCAGCTTGCAGCAGAAATGCCTGGACGCCGTTTCTGCTACAAATACCAATATTAGCAGCTTCAGCAGTCAGTCAGGATGATCAAAGCTGGAATCGCTACAACAATAGCGCGACCACCTTTCCTCTTCTTTATCACAACACAGCTGAAGTCCCCAGAACAGCAAATCCCCACCACCACTTCTTCGCATAACATATAGAACAAGCCAGAGTTGCCTGTAACAAGGTAGACTGTTAGAACAATTCTTAACAGAGCTGCTCGGAGACACACAGCCTCGTAATTGTTCAAACATTGTTTACATCATGCGACTGCCTTGAAGACACAATAAAAGAGGGAGTGATAGTCCTATGCAGAGACACTGGACGAACACGCTGGGACTGTGGGTACTGATGAGAAGCTCTTGGTCTGTTGCCATGGCCCCTGTGTGGGTTGCATGTCAGTGCTGGTCTGCTCTTCTTTTTAATAACACTGAAAAATACTTTGAAGACCGACTGGGGAAACACAACACATTATGCTCCCAGTGGTCTGGATCTGTGATTCTTCAGCTAAACATTGTTTCATGCTATTAAAAAACAAACAAACAAAAAAAACAGCTCTAGTTAGAACGTCATCGCTTGACTCGTTTTTTTTTTTCCGCCACAATTTATTATTAAACCTCACAAGGTCCATCATGGTCAGCCGCTGATGAAAGACATGCAAATGTAGCACTTTGAAAGAAGCAAATTAGAGTAATGCTTTTCAGCATTTTTTTTAAACGGTTCGGCCCAGAAAGTGTTGAGGGATTCTCCTTCTTTTTTAGGTGACTGAGCAGGTTTTCTCTAAGAGTCATGTGAGGTAAAACGGTTGCATTGATTGTGAAGTGTCCAACCTGTTTGTGTCAGCTGTGTTTCGATCAATGTAGATGCACTGTGAAAAGGGGAAAAAGCAATATTTGAAAAACAAACTTTCTCAATTTTGAGAAGTAGAGGAAGCTGTTTGGAGAAGTTGAAGACCTCACCATTTTGTTCTCATAGATGGCCACGACGACTTTTCCTTAACAGTCGGTTGAAAATGCGCCTTATTCACATTTTCTGCTTGTCTTTTTTGCAACATTTCAAAAGTTAGAAGGAAACACAGACACCCAGGTTAGCTGAATTTGTGACATTAGATCCTTTTACTCCACGGTTTGTTCACATAGCGGTTCTTTCTCAAAAATTTCCAACGCAATTGCCAGCAGTGGACTCAAACCTGTTTGGGGAAACATCAATGTTTAAATTCAACATTTTCACAGCCTGTGCAACATACTTGAAGCTGGTTCACAGGCTGACTTCCTGTCCATCTTGAAATCCCCTCCTTCCTCTCTACATCACCACACTTGCATGACTCCTTTCTTATTTTTGAGGCAGCTCTTGAGGCTCTCTTTGTCTCTTTCTTTTATTCAAGGTTGTAAAGGCTGTCGCTGGGAGTTCTGGAATAGTTGCTTAGTTTATTTGAAAGCATTTGTAACAACATGAGTATCTATGAAGATTCAACCTGCTCGATAACAAGTAAAGGCAGCTAATGCTTTATAGTAGCGTATGAAGTACTGAAGTCACAAAAAGGGCACGGAGCCTGAATTCTTTACATCCTTGGAGAAAAAAAAAAGTCTTAAATCCATAAATATAACATGAACATGATAATATAATATGAAAGACTTCATTTGCACAATGTTATGATTAAGTGAGAGTTGTTAATGTGATTATTAATGTGTCACCTGAATCTCAAGAGAGTTCAGATTTGTTTTCTCTGCGCAAAAAGCGTGAAGAAAACTGCAAATGCTTCTTACAGGTTCAATAATAAAACTGAAGTCACAATTATCACCTTCAGCTCTGCACCCCGTCTAATACATGTGAATGTTACATTTATTCAATACAGCAACTAATATATAATTACAGTGAATTTTTTCTATATCAAAATGACTGTACTGGTAAACTGGTCATACCGCATAGCATTATATCTAATGTTCAAACTGCAGCCATGATAGACCGTGTAAAAACCTGTTTCTCAGCAGGAATTCATTTTGATGTTAATATGTAGTTTATGACAGCATTGTTGTTAATTAAACCCTGCAACATTTTACCCAGGCTATTATTTGTTCCTGCCAGACAACTAATGAGCCCCACATTATCTCAGCGAGAGACAAAAGCCCAGAGGACACGCTGTACTTTAAGGAGTCTGGGACCCCGGGTGGAACTGCTCAGAAGAAAGCAGACTTCTAAAATGACGGGTCTGCGCTCACACTGGGGAGATGAACAGAAAAATCAAAACAACCATCATCCTCCTCCAACATTTAACGTGAACCGAACCTTTCATTTCATCCATTCATGTTGTAGCTGCTCATGCAGGTCAACGGGTCAGTCCTGCTGCCACCACGAATACAAGGAGAAGGATCTCGACAAGCTTTATCACCATCAGCTGACAAAGTGAAGTACATTTTCTGGGCGAATGAGACACAGCAGCAGAGCAGCAGCTGCCGTCCATCATACTTGTGGTGATGAGTGCTGGATAACTACACATCCAGTATAAAGGAAAAGAAATCGCACATATTTCAGAGCATTCAGATGCTTCAAAGAAGCATTTTAAATATTAAGTGGTTCTTTGGGCAACTAGATCACTGAAAATCATGACCACACTTGTCAAACACAGAGAAACAGACAGAGTCGAACTAACAGCATGAATGTATTGAAGGGTGCGGACCATTACTGCTAATTAGCATGCTGCATCAGTATTACTGACCCTATAGCGCACATAACTGTTTCCGTCAAGTAACTCAGAAGCAGATTTTCCGCCCCTGATGTCAACCGAGTTTGAACAATAAGGAAAGTAATTGGCTCACAATAAAGCCCAGGTTGACTTCTTTTGAATAAAACTTTTTTTAGATTGCGAACTTTTTTGTTTCATGCACATTTTTCATCACTTTCCATATACATAGAAAGTATATAATAAATAAAATTTTGCCCAAATTACCAGCGTTCTTAGACAGGAAAGAAACAAGATCGTTCTGCTATATTGGCACTGAACCTGAGAGCAAGAAAGGCTTTCTCATTCTCTCGATTTGACTGACATGTTTGCCTAATGAGCTTCATCGTTTTTTTCCTCTCCATGTTGCGCTTTACATGTCATTTTACTGTCTGAATATTCTAGTGAATCTTGATATCCTCACTAGCATCATACCGCTATCGTTTCCTGAATGTTGCCAGTGAACCAGATTGATGGATGCTATTGCAAATAATATGTTATTAATTACGCAGTCCATTTTGAGTCTTTTAAACATCACTTTGTCTCAACAAGTCACCTCTCGGTTATGTGCACCTTTAAAGGAGACCTGTTACTTTCCATTTTTTCTTTTCCTTCAGTGTGTTAATTGGGTTCTTGCATGCATTAAGTCTTGAATGGTAATAAGCTCAAAGTCTGCATCAACTGGAGCTTCTCTCCCACAGAAAACACTGCTCTTCGCCTCATCAGTTGTCTTGCCTTCAATTCTGTGACTTTGTGACATCAACGATGCCACCATGTCACAGATTTGCCCAATTAATGTCTATATTCACAGTAGAAGTGAAGCTAACTGGGAGGTGGCTAGGTGTGTGTTAGCTGGCCAATCAGAGCAGACTGGGTATTCAGGAGAGAGGGGCCTTAAACAGACAGGAGCTAAAACAGAGTGTTTCAGACAGAGGGAGAATACAGAGCAGCAGCACTGGACAGTTTGAGAAAATTAATGTTTTTTGAGCTTTAAAGCATGGAATCTATTCTGTTAGTAACCCAAAATAAAATCATGAACCAGAAAATGATCAGATTATGTCTCCTTCCCATCCTCAACAGCATCAATGACGGTATCTTTTTGTGACCCATAATTACACTTCTTGTTAGGTGGCTGCCATGGCAATTTCTTGTGAACGGAGAACCAAACACAGGAGAGAGTTGTTGCTCCTTTATTCAACACTTGCAAGTGGACACTTCAACCATCAACATGTAATGCTTCTGGCTAAAGGAGAAATAGCATCCTCTTGTTGGTTTTCTTATACACATGCACACCCACTTACACCCACATCTGGAGTATATGCATCACCACACTCGACAGTTATTACCTTTTGGGACTCAAAGACAAGGATGACAGAAAGAGGGGTAGGATGAGAGAAAGTGGGGTAGGTAACATAAGAAACATGAAAACAAGACATATCCCTGTCAATATTAGCATGAGGATTATGTCCAAAACAACTTTCCTGGCTTGATCAGTGTTATAGGGAGTCGGTCAATTAAAGGATGCCCCATGTGCAGAATTTTACACTAAAGTGGCGACCTCTAGAGGCTTTAGTAATTAATGTGTTTGCAAAGTAGGATGTCTGGAGAAGTAGTATAAAGAGCTACAAGTCTGCATTTGGAAGAGGACTGGACAATGCTTGGGTTAATCAAGCACAGGACTAACATCAAGGAAACTGCTGTTAACAAGTAAACAGTTAGTTCCTTAAACTCACCGACATAGTTAAGTTATACCATGTATGTAATGTAGCATAAGTTATTTGTGTAAGTACTTTTGTAGCCGAAGTTAGAGATGTAACATATTGATTTTGACCCAAAAACTATGCTTTCCTGTTTTCCTTTGCGACAAAGGCCCAGTACATATGTTGCTGGTGCAATGCAATTGGTGTTTTTGGAACAGCGGCCCACTCGCTGGGCTATAATGTTGGCAGGTAATGTTTCTGCAAATCTCAGAGGTGTGACCAAACGTGGCATATCACATTATATGCTTCTATGCCGCCTTTCACATCATGATGATGGTGTTATTGCAAACTAGCAAACAGTCGACTGCAGTTTGAGTGGATACTGGATACTTTTAAGGACACTTGGGGATATTTCCAGCTATATCTGTCCATCAGCTAAACCATGATTTGTTTACCTAACAATAACCAAGTGTCAGTGGAAGCGTCCAATTTGAACCTTCTGTGGTTTTGCGGAAACATCCTTAGCTAATTTATTCTGGTGACTGGGTTGAACGTCAGTATATGTTGCTTTGGGAGTTGCTGACAATAGCAACTGAACTTCAGTCCTTCTGATATGAGGATGTGCAGCTTTGAGCTGTTGGGAACTGAACTGGGCTATATGAAGTTTATGACCACTATGGTGGTATGGAGCAGTATTTAATGAGCGGGTCCCGCTTTTGTTGCTCGTGCAAGTGCATCTTCTTTTTCAACCTGTCACATCTAAAACTAAAGAATTACTGACACCAGAATTAAGTCATAGTAGGCCAGCTCACTACAGTAGCTGCATCATCCAGTATGTCAGCATGGAACTTTTTTAAATTCTGGATTCACAACATCTGGAATGAATATCTCATCATTAATGAGGTTCATTACAGCTCTGAACTCTAAACTGTCTGGCTTACTTTGCTCATTTCCTGTGTAAACACTTGAAGTTTCACTGGATGAAAGATGTCGCGGTGAAAGTGTGTTATTTTTGCTGATTTCACATGTTTATTTCACCAATCAAAAAAGAAAAAAAAAAAGAAAAACCCAAACAAGCTTGGCGGGTCTGGATACATGTCATTAAAATTAGCAAACATTCCAGCTTTTACAGTTGCTCCAAGTTCTAATTTTTTCACACATTTAAAGAGAGGCTAATCAGCTGAGGTTATTCAAATAGAAGTGTCAGACTTTGCACCAGGCAGAGACCCCCAGGGATGCATTTAGATGCTGCATTACTCCTCACATATTGAGCAAAGTGACTAATGTGGCAAACTCACAAAAAGTCAATGCAACCTTTTAACTGCTGACAGATATATAGCTCAGCACAGTGACATGGCAAGTTTTCAGAATAGAGACTTACTAATTCCTCAAAAATCATGATCCATCAGAGAATATAGCACTTTTTTTTCTGATCTTCAAACCACAAATATGTTGACAAACGACAGATGAACAGGGTATCTCCGGTTTGCTGTTCACTTCTCTGCTTCAGCATTGTGGCTGTGAATGCACATCGAGGCTATAAGCGGTGCAGACTTACTGGGAGACTGAAAGTGGATGTGAAAGCTCAATCACGTTCTAAATTGTACAACAGAGCAGAGGAGTCTACTTGGCAGTCACACTGGTGGGGGGGGGGGGGGGAAATACAGAGACCGGGAAAAAAAAAAGGCGAGCATTGTGTCTGTTTACCCACCGCACTGTAGCTACATACAACATGCTTTAATGGGCTGCTGGTAGATTGGCAAAAGGAAGAACTGGCAATTAAGATGATGATTTTCTTCCCCTCCCCACACCCATATTATTCTAGTTTCTAAAAAGAGAATCGCAGACACACTAAAATGCTGTATGGCACAATCAATAACTCCCGGCGGGCTCTGCAGTGCTGTCACGCTCTCTGTAGCACTCACCGTCCCAGAAGAAGGCAATGTGCCACAACCGCCATGAAGCCTTCCTACCTCAGGCACTCCACTGGCAACAATTTAAAACAACTCTCTTTTGTTTTTTCCCGGCCTGTATCCCCTCCCTCCTCCTCACTGTTCCCTGAGTAGAAGGCATAATGCATCATCTTAGGAGGGAGCCCGTAGCGGCCTAATTTAACAGCCAGGGAGAAACACCAGTGGACACTGGCCTGCTAATGAATGAATGAGCCTGACGTGTAAAATCAGAAAAGATTACAGACTGAGGGGCAGGCCTCCCAAAAGGTCTTGGCAAACCAGCTGTTTAGATAAGCCCTGTTACCTCCCCAGAATAATAATTTGTCTGCATGAGACTGAGTAAACAAACAGTGTGAGAAGAAGTTAGCACTGTCTTGTTTTATTCCTGGAGACAAACTAAGAAAATAAAAGTGTCAGGAAGATAGGATCATATCACAATCAAATCTTGTGTCTCCCCTCCCCTGTTGCATGTTGACATCTGGACACTGAGGGGACTGTTGGATATACACAGCCTCTGAGCAATAAATAAACAAAGGGGGGCCTGGCCTTGAGAAGCCGTACACCTGTGACCAGTGGAAAAGCAGCAGGCGCAGCAGTGTTCATTAAAGAAGCCAGTCCTGACAGTGAGGCATTTAAGAGGCCATCAGGAGCGACAACTCAGCAGCTACCTTGGGACCAGAGAGGGGAAGGCATCAAGGTGAGCAATGCAATTTCAGCTTGAATAATGGAGCACTTTCCCCAGGTCTGACATTCATGTATTTCTCAGGCAGTTTTGCCATACAGCCCAACAGCACCTGTGAGCTATTCAATGCTCCCCAGGAAAAACTGGTTTACAATGTCTAAAGGTTCACAATTACTCTGTGCCTGGCTGCTGGTCTGCAGATAATCTCCTTCAAAGTGGTTCATGAATTAAAAATAGCACCAAATATATCAAATCTAATGATATGAAAATTTAGATCACGGATGTTCTGCACTACAGACATCATCTAGATTTTTTTCCACCCCCCCCCTCTTTTTGAAAATAATTTCGTCAAGGCGAATTATTCTCACTTTTCTGTTGGATTCACCAGCCAGATTCCATTTTCAGAGTTGCTGATGTAAACTGGTAATAACAGAGGATTAATTTACAAGGAGGCAAAATCCCCCAGTGAGACTTGTGGCCCAGAACAATAATGAGCACATAGTAAACAGAAACATGCCGTAAGCCAAAAGAGAATGCAGACGCACCTAATCTACACGCTGAAACACACAATGCACACTGATGCATACACAATCGCATACATGAAAGCACGGCCACACCCTCACACACACACACAAACACACACCCTCACTCTCACACACACACACACAAACACACAAACACAGAGGCAGAGAAAAAGATGGCAAAGTATCTTCCCTGGGCCTCTGTAACAACATATGTTTTCAGGTAATTAAAAGATGATCCCAGGCGGTTACCATGTCATATTGAAATACAATGCCTCGAGCAAATTACCATTCTGTGGTTATTTATACAAAGCCGGGTGCATGAGGTCACGTTGCTTTGGTGAACTGTGAGGAGAGACCAGAAGCTGTTCGTGGCTGCAGTCACGCTGCGGTTTTGACTTCTAATTAGGATGCTAAGGTCAAAGAGCTATGTAATGTCTGGCGTATCATATGCATTGTGTGTGTGTGTGTGTGCGCGCGTGTGTTTGTGATAGCCATTAGTAATTGTTTTTTAATGCATCGTAAGTTAAAGTATTGACTGAGTACAAAACAAATTTAGGCAGTAGTCAATTTGCAAGTTGCATTTTAAGGGCGTGCAGAACTCATTTTGTAATCAGTGTTTTTAGTAATTAGATCTCAGGCAGTGTTAGTGCATCCTTTGCATGTTATCTCGAAAGCGGTGGATTCTCAGATTTGATAGTTTTTGATCCCTTACTTGAAAAAGGCCAAATGAGAGCAGAGCATCCATAGTTTTAAACCTGGAAGTGAAACGGCATGATGTTCAACATGCCATCCACCTCGTGTACCCCAACATCTCTTTCATTTGATAAGTTTTTATCTGCAAAAAAAAAAGATGCGACTCCAACAGTTAGTTTGCAGCTCTCACATAACTTATCAGTTTTCACAGTCTGTCAAAACAGCTGGAGAAAAACACATCTCAACCTGAAAAGGGATCACATTCAGAACTTTCTCTATAAACTTGTATTTCACTTGTGAAGGCACTTTATCAGATGTACTTTCTTTTTGTACTGGAAGCTTAGAAATGCAAGAATTCAAGCTTTCGTCATCTGACTAATTGTGAAATTCCTTTTGTATGATAACAGTAAGACAAATAATAACCTTCATTGACAGCTTTTTTCAAAACAAAGTTACAAGGTTGAGCCATGATTCACACATTTCAGGGCTGCGATACGTGACACAAAATAATTTAATTAGCCTGCAGTAGAAAAGCAATGGTAAAATAAAACTGATTCTTCAAATGTAAACTACCTACAATCATTAAGAAAAAGAAAGTAATTTAACAACTTTAACCTCTATGCAAGTATAAATGAAGTTAAACTACTTTTTTAATAGATGAGATTAACCCATCTGTGTACTTTGCCCTTGAAACACGTCACCACCCCCTTCTGGTTAAAACAATATTTCGAATCTGAATCGCGGTCCATACAAATTCTACCGAGTCTGCCAAATTTAATAGCATAAAACAAGAAAACCGTATGTCTTGGATAGGTATTAGTTCAAAATACTACGGACAGTCAGGCAAGCAGTTACATTACATCGTTGCTGATCAACGATCAGTGTCGTTACATAGGAAAAAATAAAATGGCGGATGATGAGTGTCATTACAGTCTCAGTCTCCATCAAAGTGGAGTAACCTGACATTCACAACTACCTTATTAAATGTCCAGGTCATTTTTCTGTCATCCAACACCTTTTTTGTCGTTAGGACATTTTATGTTGCCGTTTTATAATCTGTCCAATGTGACTTTATTGCAAACTAATCACATCGCTGTGGTGAAGCAGAACTGCTGTCTCTGCTCTGATGGCCGTTTGTGTTTAATTACGTGACCGTTGACTCTGAGCTGAGAGGAGGTGAAAACCAGCCAGTTTAGCTCCACTTCCAACGTTACTTTATGCTGTTTACAAGGTTCATTATTAGAAGGTGGGTCAGCTCAATTAATGTGTATTATTAACACTAAAACACCCTCTGCTCCCGGTGGTCTGTCCACTCGAGCAAACTGCATTATAAAAGCAGGTGTTTTATGGTTGGGCCTTCATTTTTCTCAGTAAAAAACTGTAGTTACAACTATAGGGAGGCGCTTTTTTGATTCACTTCAAACTGCAGACACAATAGGCACACATGCCCTTCACTCAGTAACATCATTAACTAACCTTAGATGAAGTATTTGACACAAACAGACACGTACTGACTCTCTGGGTCTCACAGTTTACAATTTTCACCTCTCTGTGGATGACCTGAAGCCACAGATCTCTTCTTTACCTACCCTTTGTTCTTTGGGGAAGTAAATCAAATCATTTGGGTTTCTTTTTTTTTTTTTAATTGTTTGACAGGAAAAATGCAACACAACAATTTTAAGGCATGTCACTACTGGCAGTTTTCAATCTGGCAGAAGCACTTTGAGAGCTTTTTTTCCACCCAAATGGATGCGTGGTCGTTCGGGAGACAGGACTGTGATTTGTGGCTGATCTCATCTATAGACCACGCTCGGCCATTTTCTTTTGACAATATGCTCTGGTTGGGAAGCTAAATTGTCTTTTAAACAGCAAATTGTTATAACTGTAATGCTTTCTGATCTATCAGCAACTTTAAAGATGATGGATAGTGAAAATCTAGAGGGACGTATTTGCTATGTTAGTGTCCTTTAGAAAAAACACATCTTGGACATTTATTTAAAGGTCCAATCTGTAAACATGGTTTACTGAATGCTGTGCTATTCCCCAACTCTGGTCTCGATGTTTGAGGACTCTGACAGAAGCACTCTACTTCAGCTAAATTTGAATCGTCACCTGAATGCTCATCTTTGTGCTCAAATAATAAACAACTCCTCTCACTGCTGTTTTCTAAAATAAATTATGTACTCTCCCTTTGGCTGCAGATACAGTGCTCCGCTGCCCAGAGTCTATACATGCACATGCCAGACGCTTCACAGGATTAGCTGGTGAGTCAAGAAATGTCCCGCTGCGTTGCTCCCAAAAACCATTCTCCAAACAAGGTTTTGGCTGCCACACTGATGCAGAAGAACTAATCCATCCATCCATCAATCTGACTCTTTACCTTCAAAGCAGTCCCTCGGTAGTTTTTCTGAGAATACATACCTTTCTTTATACCATCCTTCTGTGTCGGAGGGAGCTTCCTTCCCATCTGACAGACAGGTGATGCTCCTTTGAAGTGGCTCGATCTCACTTGCTGATGTGGAGGCCAGAGAACGAGCCTCCCCCTCAAGACCCCATTAAAGCAAAACCCAGGGTCCGCGGGTTTGATATTCATTGCCTGGGCAACCTCTGCCATCAACACATTTTGTGCCACGTGAGAATGATCACAGCTTATTAAAGTGGAAATAATGACTGCACTACCTCCGGCATGAAATATTTAACAAGGACAAAGGAGATGGCTCAAAGGTGATTCATATCTATGTTGAAAGGAAAGAACGTGGACAATACCGTCTACGCAGGAAGTGGAGATGAACCTTGGTTAACCTGAGCTTAGGAGAGGCTGTCTTTAGTTGAATCTTGTATCTAAATGGGAGCAGATAGAGTAATACTGGCCTGCTGAATTAATGTTTATTGTTGGTGTAACTGCAAGCACATCCTGCATGGTACATTTCCCCCCGTTCAACTCGTGGCATTTACAGTACACACAAAGCAGTCCGAAATAAATGTGCTCATTTTTAACCATCATTTCATTATAATCATATTCTCTCATTTGCAGCCGCACTCAGAACGTAAAGAGCCTCCAATCGGTGGATGTGAAATTATTGATGTATTTCTCCCTCCAGCTTGGGTAAATTAGCTTTTTTGGCCTCTTGGGAAAACCAGTGGGAAAGAGGCAGAGTGAAAATGTTCTCCATCAAGTGTGATTGAATTGGATTTTACAAGATGAATTGCCAGGACAAGAGTTTATCCCAATTACATTGGCAAGAGGTTTCAGTCCCGCTGCAGCCACTCTGGTCAACAGCAATTAGGGTCAGCTTTGAGTTATCAGGAGCCGTCATTGTGAGAAGATGTTTACAATGTGAGCAGAAAGCAGATAAATGCAACAGGGCAACATTCGGGGCAGTTAAAAAAAAAAGAAAAAAAGAGGTTTGTGGTTCAGTCCAAGAACTCATGAAATTACAGATCTGACAGCCAAAACATGAAGCCGAGCAAAACACAGCTGTCATTTCCATAACCCACACATCTTTTAATCTAGCAGAGCACAATGCAGACTGCAGAGGCTGCCTTTGGCTCTTTGTGTGGCCGTCCATTTTCCTTACTCGAGTATTTTTTTTCTTTGATGTAACCTGTATGATTTGCTGATGTGGTGACTCAGTGAGTCTTTCATCTGTCTCTACAGACAATGGCAATAAGGCTGATGATTGGCAAATAGTGAGCTGATACTTTGTCTTACCTTCCCCAGACTGGGGCTCCACAGGTATCTCAGGCTGAAAACAGAGAGAGCCAAAATGAGGAAGATCAGCGCCAGAACCAGAGCCACTCGCTGGTAGGTGTGGTATTTGCTCTTCTTCTCTTTTCCCACCTCAACCTGCAAACATATGGTGCATATATATATATAGCCCAAATAACAACAAAATATAGCTTTCTTGTCAAGAGTTAGCTATCATATGGCTAACATTTTGTGCTAGCTTAGCATAAAAACCGTAAACAGCTCCTCTGACTTCGTATGAAGGTTACAAAATCTGCCTACGAGCCCTCGAAGTAATTCATATATCATATTCCCTGTGATTAACAATTTCAAATAAGCCTTCGTAAGAAAACAATATTTTTTTTTTACATACAAAATGAGACATTACTGTACATGTGAATGAGTGGACTTTAGAGGGGCTGATGGCTGTAATTTGTTACCTTTGGACAGAGCTAAGCTAGGTGTTCTTCTACAGTTTACAGTGTTTATGCTAAGCTAAGGGTTAGTTAGAGGAGTAATTTGTAAGAATTTTAGTTTAAAACACTCAAAAATGTCTTTAAAAACATTTTGTCTCTCAAGCCAAATCATTTGATCCTGATCCAAGCTAAGGAGGGGCTAAACTGGATGTTAGCCGGCTTGCTCAATGGGCTCCACAACGTGAAAGACCTGGGTAATTTTGTACCTGGGAAGTTGGGCTTTTTTGGCTCCATTTTTTGGGCTCAGCCTCCAATGCTGTATCCAATCAATTTGTTAGATCCATGGCTGAGAGCCGCACATGCTCAGTACTGATCAGTCAGCTGGCCACTGATGATGTAATGGTCATTACTTTTTACATTTTTTGTACTTTGGAGAAACTGAGTGCCGACTGAATGATTTTCCGAGTGATGCTTTAACAGAAATAGCTTTATTTTGAGGATGCGTCATAACATGGTATTACATACAAACAATTGTAACTTTAGCAGACGTTGTTCTTTCAATTTCACATCAAAGCATTACACATTTTGGGAAAGTTTTGCAGCCATCCAAGTTAAAGTGCCCCAACTGTAAGTCACGTATGCTTTTCTATGGAATAATGAAAAGCATTCGAAAGAAGGGTTGCCCGAAATACTTCTTCCCATTTTGCAACTCTTTGTAACATGATATAGTACATAAGAGTGGTTCAGTCCTCTGATCTGTCAGTAAAAATTTAAAAAATGTTTAAGCGCATTGCCCAAAATTTCTAATTATGGCTATAATTGATCGATTTCATGTGGAAACTTACTTCTCATTTTTTAATTATCTCTTCTACTACTGATGACTACCACTGATGACAAAAATATGACCTCCCTATCCTGAGCGCTGTGAAGAGCGGACTGCAACGAGTGCCACAGAAAGGTTACGTTCGTTAAACTTTTTCCCCAAATGAAAACTCTGCCCGCTTTAGTCAATTCCCCAAGCTTACGGCCACAAATTAATAAAGACGGGCTTTTGTTCCACCGCAGCTCCAGCGGGGAGCGAGTGAAAGCTTCTCATTCACATCGGACCACTTTTGAAGGTCTCATAGGACAACAGAAGAGCAGATATGTTAAAA
Organism: Diplodus puntazzo; assembly: GCA_963678695.2. Taxonomy (NCBI): domain Eukaryota; kingdom Metazoa; phylum Chordata; class Actinopteri; order Spariformes; family Sparidae; genus Diplodus; species Diplodus puntazzo. Next base: position 30,383,448 of record OZ023158.1, read on the forward strand.
AAAAAAACAGAGCCAACTTCAATTAGCGAAATTGCTGTTGCTTATCTTCCCGTCTTTAAAATTGATGATAAAGCAGCTTTTGGTTTTCTATTGTGGCTGAGGTTGTTCCAGTAGTTAAGCTGCAGCAGATTGGACAGTGGACAGACTTTAAATAATTTGGAGTAATTATTTTTTGAATAACAGTGGTTGGACTTTTGGGAACCTGTGTTCTGTTAAAATAACTATCCAAAATCCTGATATATATTTTATATGGCCTTTTTTAAAATTATGATTTGAAAAAATGCAGTATGTAGCTGGGATGAAGTACAGGAGGAAATAAGATTTAGTAATAATGGCATACACTTCCACTGTGCGCTTGTTGAATATAGATTGAATTTCTGATTTCTGGTAAATACATCAGCAGCACGACTTTGGGGAAGGACAGAGGACACATTATTCAAAAAGCCCCCCAAAACTTTACCATTAATAGAAGGTAGACTGTTGCCCTTCTTTATTTGACATATTAGGGACAGTAGCCACAAAAAAAAAAAACACACGAGACACATCAAAGTATTGTACATTCCTAAGGCATGATGAAAAGCAGAGGGATATAGAGCCAGAAATTCCTTACAATGTGAATTTCTCCCAGTGAAAAAAAGAAAAAAAGAAAAAGAAAAAAAACAGTGGCTGAAATCCTCCGTTCTCCAGTGGGAGGTTGCATAAGCAGTGGAAACTTAAATAGAGGACAAACCTCTCTGCCTGTGCCTTGAATATCGGAGTACGCACAGGAAGGAGGTGGGATTGAAAGACAGACAGACAGAAATAAAAGCAGGGAGGGATTGAGAAGAGCGAGCAGCCTGAGAGAGCAGCACCCGCCAACTAGTGTTTAAAGGTTTAGGAGTTCAGAATCAGCCAGGCAATTCCTCTTGAGCTTTGTGAGGAAGAGTGCCCGGAGCCCCCTGCTGTTATCGTGCAAAAAAGGAGCACTTGCTCGAGAAAACAACAGGAAAAAAAACAACAACAACAAAAAAAACCCCTTCAAAAACGAGCATAGCCTACATAATCAGCAAGCAGAGGCAGTGGTTTATCACACTGGGCCACTCTCATATAAGCACTTGAATTCCAGCAAAAAAAGTATTCTGAAATAATGTACCACAGGTGATGTGTTAATCATAATCATTATCCATCCATCACCTACAGGGTGTTCAGGGTGAAAATGTGTCTGCTGGAACAGTCTTTGATGGACGGTAAAAGAGTTTACTTTTCCATATATTTATAAAAAAAGGTAATTATACCGTAAAGTTACCTTCCACTTCTGCTCTATTGTTCACAAGTTCTACAACAAGTGAAGTATGAGAAGAAGGAAAGAAGGAAAAAGGATTTCAGTGGCCCTCTTCCTTAATAATAAAACTCAAATAAATTTAATTCTGGGTGCATATTTGAATGCTGCTTGCATGGGAGAAAAAGGGAAATTTTTAGATATTAAGCAAATACAGTGGTTCAGGTGAGGCTGAATATAAGGGTGGAAATAAAGACAGAAAGCCAAGGGGAAAAGCCAAAAGGAATTAGATGGAAAAATTACTTTTCTGTGGAAACTCAGCAAGAGATCAAGCAGCTCTCCCTTTTTGATTTAAAAAAACAACAACATACTTTTGACATATTTCACTTAAAGCTTACACTCAAATATCACAGGATTTTCTCCCCCCACTTTTAAACCACCACAGCAGACACCTGTACTTAATTTATGGAGCTGTAAAAGTTTAAGGTTGCTCCCATTTTCTTGACACTCTGTGACTTAAAGTTCTACAAAAATCTTCATAAAGACATTCAATGTAAGAATCTATCTTGTGCAATTAATAAATCAAATTGAACTCACATCTTTCCACAGAATCTGTTGACTGCTGGATTGACTGCTAGCCTCCATGATGCAAGCCCACAGGAGGAATCTTTCCGATCGTCCTAGCTGGGGAAAAAACTAACGCTCTACAAGGCAAGGAGCCCCAGCTTCATACCATTGCTGTAATTTGGGAGTGTGCTGAAGGGGAGGGAAGTTTCAGATAGAGTGGAATTACTCAAACATTTGTGATACCCATTAAAAGCAAGGCAGATGTCTTTCCTGCCTGCTTTCATTTCAAAAGGTGGGGAGCCACAAATGGATTCAGACTGAAATACATGCCCTCTGTTAAATACATTTAATACTATACTTGAACGAAAATACTGTAATGACTCATCGCTATTCAAAAGAATCCTGCTTGGAGGACATAAAGTTTGCATGTGAAAAAAACATGGATCTACATAATGCAGACTCTAATCTTTTCAGTTATATTGTCTGAAGTATCAAAAAGAGTTCAAGTACCAACTTTCTACTTTTGTTCCCCCGTCGCTCAGTCGGCACACTCGAATACAAACAGGTGCACCAAACAAGAGATGAGATGACTGAATAGCAGCATAATGAAAGAGTCAACCTTATAAAATGAAAGGAATTTGTACTTGTGCACATAAAGATGTAAAAGGGAAATGAAGAGAAGACTGTAATCTGAGGACAGAAGTTTAAAGAGCCCCTCCAGAGATGTTTCAAGACATATAAAAATACTCTCCTTGAAATCATAATTTGAGCCTGAAATGGTTTTTCCACATAAAGTTCAATTATATTATCAAAAATGCCTAAAATTATATCTTCACCCTCTCTCTCATTTAAACACCCAGTATCTGTCCAAATATTGTTTATTTCTGAAGTTTAACTGACTGATGTTTCGTGCTTCACTGAAAGGTTTTTAGTGTGTGAGTACTGGAGGTTTCAAGTTTCCAAAGTTGGGTAGTAACAGATTACATGTAATCAGTTAAAGTACTTACATTAAAGTAACATTGTTAAGGATTACTTGATTCCTTCATTCATTGCAACTTTAAAGGGGCAGTTCAACACAAAATCATTTTTTTTGTTTTTTGTTTTCTCTCACCTGTAGTGCTGTTAATCTATCCAGAATGTTTCAGTGTGAGTTGCAGACATTTGGATATATGTTGAGATGTCGCCTCGCAAAAACAATGGAACTACATGGCACTTTGATTTTGGTTCTCAAAGCGGCAAAAAATATATTTGAACAACTTGTTCTAGCTCGGTTAGCAACCCAACCCATTTTTAATGCTTTTTATTATGAATGTTGACTGTACTGTAAATCCCTAAAATGTATGAATTTTAAATCTGTGTTATCAGAAAGCCTAAAGACCAGAGTTTCTAAGAGCCAGTGATAAGGACATGGGGAGAGCACCTTCTTAAAGGGATATTCCGGTGCAAGTTTGATCCATGTTCTAACACACTGTGACACCGAGTGGGACCCCTCCTCGAGAGATAAGTAGTTTTAGCATCCTCAGAAACGACCGCACGACAACAATACACTGCAGTAAATGGATCCAATTATAAATCGCCACCAAAAAGCCACAAATAATGCTTAAAATGGCACCAAACTTCAGCAACAGTACAATTAGGGTCTCAGCACATAGTCTGGGGCATCTAACCTCCACTAGCTTAGCTGGATTTCTATTGTGAAGCTAAAAACAGATTTCAACTCTCCTCCATCAGCTTCCGGGTCAGGGAAGTCCCGACGCAACGATTACCGAGTGCAGTTAGAAATGCTCAATTCCTACCTTTTCCCTGTCCACTCTCGATAATAACTGTTATAAACTGGCATGTAAGACACATGTGAACTTTGACTGCTTTTCCATGGAGTTATAATCATACATTTTCATCCTTGAGCCGCGGAACTCTACTGCACTCGTCAACAGGAAGCTGCTGCAGGAGAGTGGTAAATTTTGTTAGCTTTTCAGTAGAAATCCAGCTAAGCTAGTGGAGTTTTAATGCCCTGGACGATGTACTGAGACCCTATTTGTACTGTTGCTGAAGTTTGGTGCTGTTCTGAGCATTATTTGTGGCTTTTTGATGGCGGTTTCTTGTTTGAGGGGTATACTGCAATGTATTGTTATTGTGCGGTCATTTTCTGAGGTTGCGAAAACTACGTAAATTAGCAGTCTGCTAACTTGATCTCTCGAGAGGGAGCCTAACAGTTTCACAGCGTGTTAGACCATGGATTAAACTTACACCGGAATATCCCTTTAAAAAAAATAAAGCGAGGCGAAGAGCAACAGGTCGACATGCAGTTCTGCACGTACGACTATCTTCGCACAAGCGCAGAACGTAATACAGGGTTTTTCCACCAGAGGTACGGGGATCATAAGAAATATGAGTTTTTTCCATAGAGAAATAGCAGTGTCAGCAAAAATCAAGGAGAATAGGGATTGGTTGAGGCCATGATGTCCGCACGGACACAACCACTTTTTTGTGTTTAAAAGAGGATGTTCGGGGCTTTGAGCCTCGGGTCAGTTTGTTTTTTCACGGATTTTGTCTGTCTGATTCTGCTCTTTTTTTGCCGGCAAATAAAGTCGTACTGCACTCAGCCTTGAAGATGACTTGGTGACTTTTTTTGATCTTTGAAATCTTTTGGACCAACTGAGAAAAGTGAAGTCGATTTATGACACAACATTGTCTGTTAGCTTTATTAAGAGGGTCATGATTTCTAGAAAGAGACACTGCTGATATCCCTGGCCCACACGTGTCATCCTGGAGACTCATATAATAACAGGAACTACCACAGAAGCATTCAATTATCATCATCATCATCATCAAGCACCATATAATCACAACTGCGCATGACACAATCATAAATCTTAACAGGTGAGCAGTTGAGATCAAGATAAAGGTCAAATTCAGAGATGGGTGTGGTCTGACCAACTGAGTACTTATGTAATTCTGCTGTAATGACTAGTTTGTGGTTAAAATATTATTTTTTCTTTAGCGCTTTAAGAAATCAAGAGCAGGGTACCATCTTGTTCCATTACATTTGAAAAAAGCTGACATCTCTATGGCCGATATCTGCAAAAATCTGCACTTACATCCAAACGCATTTTGGATTGGTGGGCTACTATAACAAACATCAAAAGCCGTCTGAGGACCTGTTGCCCATCGAAAACGTCTATAAAACTGTATTACCTGGGGAAGGTAAAAACAGAAGCTGATTATTAAAACTCAAATGTTCAAACTCAGCAGTATATTTTTCCCTGTACGATTTTTTTTAGTCAAGAGAAGCCTTTTTAAAAAAGATGCAATCAGTAGTACAAGGGATGGGTTAAATAACACACACGGCAACTGAAGCAACTATTGGCAACCTCAAAGCTTTATACAGCTCTTGGCAAGTTTCATATAATGTCATCCGATTGGTTCCCAGTTATTTCCCTCTTCCATACAGTGCACCATAAATTGTTTCTGAACATGTCACTGTTGACTTGTGGAAGGTATGATGTTCTCAGTTACTTTTCCTGTCTGGTCAGAAATGTGGAGGAAAAATGTTTGTTTCGTTTTAGTTTGGGTTGTTTATTCAGCTTCAAGTCAGCCATGACCTGTGTACAACAGTTGGAAATGCTTTTATTGTTTTAAGAGACCTTCCATTCTGCTACAAACAGCAGATCATGAAACACTAATCTGTTATCTGTATTAAGATTAATATGTAGTGGAAGTAAATAAAGTCAGATAACAACAGCTAGGAGAAAGAGATTATGATACTTGCATATAATGAACAAGATGTAGTGCTGGCATGGCTGTTTTCTGTAAATTACCTCCTCGGGTGTTAATGCCAACAACAAATCACAGAAGACAAGCAATTCAGCAAAATTCCAGGATGTCGTCCAATGCCAGTCAGATGCTATCGTCACAACAGCTTTAGAAGCCAGAGTGAAGATAAACCACTTTTTAAATCCCCAAAGTTTAAAACATAACTCTGTCCTCTCCAGTTACCTCTGGTTGTTTATTCCTCCAGAAGCTCGAGACTCTGCCCACAGCTGTAACCTCCAGAGCTCGCCAGCTCCAGCAGCTGTCTACGAGTTAAGGTCAAAGTTAACATGCTCGTTAATAAAAAATAAAAAAACAAAACAAAACAGCATTTGTCCCAATAGTTAACCTCACAGCAAGCCAATTTTATTTGTTTGATATTTGCATTACAAATAATCAAGAAGATGCCGGGGTCACAAACAAAGCCAAGCTTGCAGCTAGCTGTCACTCAATTATAATTTAAATGACAAAGTAAGGCCAACATGCAAATTAACCCTCATAAAGTTTTACAGCATTTTAACACGGCCTATTACAGGGATTTACTTGATTTCGGAGCCAGCCTAAAGCAGCCACTTGAGGCTTCCATGTTGGCTTCATTTAAAAAAACATTTTTTATGGCCTTTTACACAAAAACCATCAGCCCCATCTCATGTCAGATCTCTATGTGTTTTAAAGTGAAATGTGGTCATGGTTTGGATTTTTGTTTTTGCTTGATTTCCTGTCCATTTTCACTCCCATTGTTCCTCACCTGCTTCTCATTAGTTAATCACTCCCTTTGTTTTTAAGCCTGTGTCTCACCTGTCCAATGATCCTGTGTTCTACCTGGTTTGTTTTGTTTTATGCTTGTTGATTTCTGTTTTGTTTCCCGAGTTTTGACAGCCTTTGCTTTTTCAGACTCATCTCTGCCTCCCTTTGTTGCTTGTAATTTGGATTTTTGGATTTTGACTTCATTAAAGCCTGCTCTGTGTTTGGATCCTATTTTGAAATGGGACACATGCATCAGCCTATAACTCATATAAACACACGATCCCAGGTGATTTTCAATTCAGGACTTGCAAAGAAGTGTTTTACATTGTTGTACTGGTGTTTTTACTGAAAAAAAAGGATCTGAATACTTCTGTCACCACTGCCTTACTGATAAGTTTCACCCATTGTGCGAGCTTCATTATTACATCAGCATCACAATCAACAACAGCACTCTTCTAACATAGAGTTCTAGCATGGCATAGCTGACAGCATCTTTATAGCATGCCACCTGTTTTAAGACCTGATACATAACACACAATGCACATCAGATTTTATCATAACATACTTTGTGACAGGGAGTGAAGGGTACAGTATCAGAGCACACCTGTGTTCAGCCTATTTATACAAACCACCTGTCAGTCATTTTTTTCACATCATCTGCACAAAGCAAAAGCTTGAATGGCGTAATAAAATGTTTTGAAGAGATTCCAGTTTATCAGAAACGCGATTTCACAAGCCAAAAGTTCCACTTCACACTCGATTTACAGAAGTGAAAAACGACGGCTCGGTCAATACCGTCTGAGGTGGAACATTCCAGGTGAAATTGGTCAACCCGAGCGCCTTTAGTGTGGCAGGCAACATTTGAGCTCATATTAAGTCTGTCAGATCTGATAGCTGTGCGACCTCGTCAGCTCTTTCCCATTGATATAAATCTTCACAATTACTGTGACATTTTGCTTGGGTAAATCAAGTGGCGGGTCTTTCAGGAATAGTGTTGTGTCAGCAGCAGAGTTGAGCATCCTGGGACCCTCATTCCCCCGATAGCATTCAGCGGCAGGCTGGGGCTTTGACACCCGCAGAATAGAATAAACAGCAATTTAGTCTGGAGTGCATACCAGATACTCACAGATTAGAGCAGAGGTTGATGGGAGCAGCCTTAGCAAACCAGAAAGAATCACAAAATAAACATTTACTCTCTCCTCTTCATGCTTCAGGCCTGATGGCTTTGATAGAAATTTTTCTCTTTTGTATTTGTCACTTGTGCAAACACAGATTGAGGACTGTGACCAACAGCGAGGACCATTACAAGCCCAACAGACCAAGCTGGATCCAGTGAGGTTTTTTTTTTTTATTACATATAAATAGACCGTTTTCCTTCAGACAACTGTAGTTCTCCTCAAAATGACTTATAGTAATTCAGGCAGGCGCTGCCTCCACAAAGTTGCAGAGCATATTCTGCTCTGTTTTGCAGTGGCCATCTGGAAAAAAGCTGTTCCTTGTTTTCTTTTTTTTCTCCCTTTTTTTGTACTCTTAAGCCAGCCTCCAAAGCCTTGTCAGGCTTCTGTCACTCAGACAGAAAGCTGTGGTGGAAACCCACACATTTCCCACGTGCTCATCCACATTCATTAACAGCCCCTTCCCACATGAAGGGAGACTGTCACAGCTGAAGAAAGAGAAGAAGATGCAAAAAGAAATATGTGTAAGAGAGATAGGAATACGAAAAAATAGAATACATAGACCAGGACTAAGAATTTGTTGTTTTTCACTCCCCCTCACACACACAAGACAAATAACTCACACTACTGAGTACAGAAACTGGGTCCACACAGGTCAGATGTGACACGTAATCCTGTGTGATTTGATTATCCGCCTCCTGCCTCGACACAGCTACACCACCTCAGTCTTTCATTACAGGGGAACGGAGAGGTGGGCCAGAATGGGCTCATCATGAAGAGGCAGTCACGGATCCTGACTTTGTCTAGACGAAAGATCTGATAGCCTCCATCCGTCATCTTCCAGGACCATCCTTATGGTTCAGTGACGGTAGGAAGGAAGTGCACCTCTGCACAGGAAGTTTACACAGTGCTCTGTTTCCCAGGAGTCGCTCGGCTCTTCAGCAGACTATGGCGACGGCCTGACATTCTGTTGATTTACTACTACGAATTCTAAGAGCAAAACACTCCGTGAGGCCCAGCAAAATAGTGACATTCACAGGTGAAATCCTACCGTTTCATGCCTGTCAAAATACTCCTTAGTTCAGGTTCATTTGTTGTTAATTGGCTAATTCTGAGTCAATTTGGGTGGTAACAGAGGTTTTTTATGGTTGTACAGTTGATCCGTCGTTGAGTCATAAAAATCATCATTACTAACTTCACAAAATAAAACTCATCACCTTTCCGAAATCACTTCAAAACACACAATATTATCACAACAACTTTTAAGAAAATTCTTTGGCAAATACATATATATTTGAACTCAACATATTAATTGCAAAAGTTTGAATAATTCTATTGTATTTTACATCTTTTGTTTAGAATTTTATTTACTTTGTTATTTTGTGTTATTGTAAAGCACTTTGTAACTTTTTTTGAAAAGGTGCGACATACGACGTTCTTCTCACTACGAGAATTATTCCTATTATTAGTATTCATGGTAACAGTAGTAGCAGTAGTAGTCGTATCATTATCAATGGGTAAAATCATTGAAATTCAATTGTCCAAAACAAAGCAGCACATTCTGCATCTCTCAACCTTAATTTTCAAGACACAGTATACTCTCATCTCTTTCATCCTTTATTATGTATGGATAACCCAAACTGACTTCAAAGTAAATTTATGGCTGATATTCAAAAAGTCGTCTTTTAACTAAAGTACCCACTGTTCTCGTAGAACAAATAGCCCTTTTTACACAGCGACACCACGTTATCTCTGCAGTGTTGGTTCACCAATTCTCAGCTGATGGTTGTTCGCACTCCGCCTTAAAGACGCACACTCCGCTGTGTAATTCACACAGGAAGCCGCCGCTGCGGCTCCTAAAGAGCCGTGACGTTACACGTCATGATGATGACATTGGTGTGTTTTCAAGGTGTTTGCCCGCCCCCCGTCAATCTAAACCCGCGGACAGTTTATAATCATATGGATGCTGTCATTATGTGTTGTGATTGAGATCCTGTCCCACCAAACATCCTGGAAAGTGACAAAGTTGCGTTTTTTAAACTGGAAGCTGTCTGACTCCCTCACTCACAGGGTGGAGGATGTTTTCTGGGGGAAAGTTCACTGAAGTCTCGGTCCGGAGGACTGACGGTCACAGTGATTTATTTTCATCACAGACACTCTGTTAAAGTCTTTTTTTTTTTTTTGCTGGTGACAGACGGCGTTTTTCGGGCAGAAATGTGACGAAGAGTTGGTAGGACGGGCGGGAGGACAGACAGGAGAACGGATGCTTCTTAACGTATAGCCGTGGATTTTTTTTTCCTCACATAAGTTACTATGTTACTTTTGTTTGGTCATGTAACGTTGCTTTGTGGGAAATGTCTCTTTATTAAGTTCAGTCAGGGACCTGTGCAGTTATCTGACTGTATGATCGACACGCCCCCGCTCCGCGCTGCAGGCTTATCCGTTCACACTGGTTCGGTTCGCCAATAATACGGCCCTGATACTACCTCCAGGGGCGGATCAGCGCCAGAGAGAAATTTCACCCCTTGCAGCATCTGAAACTTTCACACAGAGGAGGAGGCGGAGAATTGGTGCAGGATCCCCGCATGCAAACGGTAGTGTGAATAGGGCTAATACAATACAGCGAACTTTACTGAAATTCACTTTAAATCCCGCCCCTCTCTTCGATAAAGACTCCTTCTTGAGTCTTATTTTTGGGAAGAGATGTGCAACATTTTAAACATTTTTAGGACTTGCACTGAAGCCTTTCTCTGGTCCGCACCTTGCTTTGAGTAGGCATGGGACAATATGAATATTTAATGTCAAGATTATCCTGAAATAATTTAGATTCACAACATTAATTTAATCTATAATCCCTTTATTGGACATTTACTACACTATATAACATCTATGCTGGATGAGACCACAGGACCATATCAAACTCACTCCACTATCAACCGTCTTCTCCAACATATCTATTCTGAACTTGAAAAATCTGCCTTTCGCTTTTGTGCACCGAATACATGGAAATTATCTCCCAACCGTCTTAAGATTGACACTGTTATTACCCCTAGCCAATTCAAGGCAATTACCTCAAAACACTTCACCTTGTTGCTCAATTGTTTTCACCGACTCTAAATGTTTAAAGTCAATGTCTAAAACTGTTTATTTTTGTGCATGACAGCATCACTGCAAATGAGGCAAACCTCAATGATTTTTAAGGCTCAAATAAAAGGTTTATGTGAATGAACATTAGACCGATGAGGATCAAAAAAATTGCACGTAGCGGAAAAAAATATTGACCTTGAAGTTGAAAAAGCTATCGTCTCACGTTGTTGCTGGAAGACAGTAGCGGTCCACCTTAACTCTCCTCCAAGTTATGTCGCATTCTGAGATCGATACTTCTGGCTGGCAGGATGGCGGCTAGCGGAACAAGCAACTGCTAAGGTGAGTAGTTAAAAAACTTTCTTTTAATAAACTCTGTGTTCATCTGTAGAGACCCTGGTGATACTACGAGCAAAGTTTCATGTTCTGTCAAGTCTTCTTAGTGTTTTAAAAATAGCGATTTTGATGCTATCGCTAAAGTGCCTGAAGCACTCCCATTGAAAATGAGTTTGACCAAAAAACGAAAATACGGTCAATCTTAAAAGTGCCTCTTTCGTCGTAATTATGCTTTTACATGAAGGTTTGACTAAAAAAGACGAGGTTGCATTTCGGTGAGAGTTTCACTTGAAGAAACAAATGTTTTTTTGTATCACAGATAGGACATGCATCCTTTTCAGTGAAACACAATCAAACAAACAATCTTCAATAAGGTAAGGCCAAGCCTTCAGCCATGACGTCAGGATTCTGGATGGACTGGAAAGATGCCTTCCTCCCCTTGTGGCATTTCAAAACAAATCGGGAAATCAAAATAGAACTGCATGTTATCAAGCTAGACAGCTTTTTCAGGTCACTCCTGTTAGTATATTCATGTTTAACCCGATATTAGAAATCCACCATGCTTAATATATGATGAGTGATTTTTTTTATCACAATCCGCAATAACATCTCATGTCTTCCTGCCTAACCCAGCAGTGAGTTCCTTCTCTGGAGGCATTTCTAACAGTTCATTGATCAATATATTCAGATGTTCATCTCAGAGAGATATAAATATTAAATAAATTGCGAAGAGTGTGATACTTCACCATACATATCAATTCATGATCACTCAAACATTGGCTCTGTCCATACCTGATGTGAAAGGAGAGGTCTATAAACAGGACTTTGAAAGATAACTATACACCATCTCTGAGGAGTTCCTTTCACATACTGAGGAACTAGATGAATAGAACTGTGGATTACTGCGCTGCAAATCTTCCCCAAGTTTATACATTCATTTCCCAAATCTCACCTTGAGAGTGAAAGCTACTTGCTGGGGGATTTTCTCAATTTCTTGCTTGATGGGACAGGTGTATTTACTTACATAATTGTATTCCTCATCCAATTTATAATGCGATTAAATATTAATACAATTCTGAGTTTGAAGAGGAGGCAGATCTGTGAAAAATATCTAGACAGCAATATTGTGAAATTGTTCTTCTTGCTTTGCAACTTTTTCAATCATCCATAAATGGAACAGAAGCAGTGAAAGAGAAAATTTTCGGCGTCTTAGGATGCATTGAAAATGGTACTTCAACAAATAAAGCACCCTGAGTAGAAGATAAAAAAAAAAAGGTGCAGGTTTTTTTTTTTTTTTTTTTTTACTGCGATGATCTTGACTCATCTTGGCTGAGCTTTGTTTAGTTAGCAGCAGAGCTCTCTGCGGGAACATTGAGTGGTGTAGTCAAAGTGGAACTCTCCTGAATGAGCTCTGAGCTTCGAGTCCCCGGTATCCCAGCATGTGTGCCGCAGAGTCAAACAATAGAGCCAAACGCAAGTCATAGCCAAATCGTAATTACCTCTGCACCCTGCAGAAGCAGACCAATTGACTCCTCGAGATGAATGACAACAGGTAAAGGGCAGTGATTAGCCGCAGGCCTCAGAAGCTTTGTTTGGCGCAGAGGGAGAGGAAATTCTCTATATAGGGCAGAAGATATGCTTCACTTATTACACTCTTATTATTCTGTCGACTTATAATGGGCTCAATTCTGCTCAGTACTGGAAACTTTGCTTGTCATGCTCGTCTGGTGGAACACATGCAGTTTGGTACATCCACATATCAGATTGTTTGCGTTGTCACAGTTGTAGCGTTGTGACCAATTACCTCCACGATTTATTGCTGATTGAGAATACCTATAATTGATTAACACTGAATTACTTACTACAATTTCTATTTTCTGGGCTCATAGTTTGTCATTAGTAATTTAGGTAGTCAGTCACAATTAACGATGGTTAGACAGCAGTTGATATAAAAGAAAAGATCGAGGATAGTCTGCCTGTGCACAGTGACATGATAAACAACCAGTGAATGATATTGTTTTGCAAGTGCAGTCTGCTCAGGCAAAGTCCAAAACAAAAGGGAAAATTCTTTACAGATAACATTAAATCATTTCAAAACTGACCTTTCAAATGTAAAAACCAAACACGCTCTTCTACTTCGGCTTGATGAACTTGTGAGAGACAGCAGCCTAATTACAAACACCTTGGTGATAAAAAAAATGGTCAAAAAATGATTAAATGATCGGCGTCCTTGTAATGAAATGCTACCTAAACTCATTAAATTTAGAAATATTGATCATACTTTCATTAATAAATCAGCAGTTAATTGTTTGCACCTCATGTGTTATCGAAATAACGAAGTAATTAATCTAAACTGTTATAAATGTGACCCTGTTTGCCTCGCAGAGTTCTGCTTTACATAGAAAACAAGTTGAACCCTTTAAACTTAAACTTGATTTCAGATTTCCACTATTTCTGCTTAACCCTGCATGACACCGTTTTCTTGTCAGTCATCAAATATTAATACAATTAATTACTATCAATAGGGGCGTAATGATTCATTCATTCATGCATGCATTAATTATGTATAATGCTGATTTAACTGCATCCATCTGGTAAAATAAAGGAACAGAATGAATCCCTTCAGCAACAATCAATATGAAATTATTTGAACTGAACTATTCATGAATCTTTCTAAATGTTATTTAATATTTAGTATGAAACACAGCACACGATGTGTCATTGGGTTCATGTCTTATGATACGTGTGTGGTGGCATATATGTAAATATCGAAATGTATACAGTTTTGCTCTTTGATGAAAAAAAAGAATCTAATAGAAGACAGCAATTATAGTCCATTATAAGTTTTGATGTATTCTCCCAATATTACTATCGTTCAGTGTAAGGGTCAAATGTATTTAAGTACCTTTACCCAAGTACTGCACTTAAACTGGCAATAAACAGGTTTTCTGCTTGAACGTATCATTATGTAGTTAATGTTGATTGCACAATGTAATGGATATAGAATAATGAAACCATCTGCCTTTACACTGGTTCCCTATAAACCCTCGCAATCACTATATAATGTTGTCTGCCGCAGGGAAACTGAAGGTTAACTGGTGATCAATTTCTATTACAGACTAAATGACTGAATAAACTCACATTTTTGTTATTTGAGGAAAACAAATAATCCAGTTGTCTTTGCAACAACAATAATTCCACTTGGAAACACTGAGAATGGAGAAGTGAAATGTTGCTACTTTACGATCAAGTTCGAGGTACTTCAAGTAAACTTCAAGTAGACTTTAAGTACATTACATACTTTTACTGATGTAACATTTTCAGTACAGGATCTTTAAACCATTTAATAAAAAGAACATACTGTATAACGTCATTGGATCAAAATGGCTATGTGTGATGTGAAAAGGCTTCTACAGCTCCCCTCAGCTTTACGAAGATTAATAACATCTTTCCACTAATATTTTGAATTTGATCCAGACTGCAACTTCACTGTCATGTTTCACTTTTTCATACCTTCATTGTGTTGTTCATGGTCAAAGCAGACAGCTGTTGTTCAGCACAAAACAGCTCTAAAATAACCACAGCACATTACCTGCTAAACACAGAATGGCTGACAAGCACAGTTAGCAGGTAGAGGAAACATTTTGCACCTAAGCACGGGATATTTTTCTCAGCAGTTGGTGCAACCAAAAACAGAGATAAAGAGAGAGTGAACACTTACGTCCACCAGGTGGACAAGCACAATACCAAATAAATGATAATGTTGCTTTCTAACTGCTGGATATGTAAAAAAAGAAAATGCACGAACATGACAGCTTGTTTTCTCTGCCAGCTTTAAACAATCAGAGGTGCCATTGTGCAGGTGGTACACTCCCTCCTCTGACGTTTCTGAAAAGTTGAAATACTCTGATGTTCTTACCGTTAGTTGGATTGTCAGTGAACAAAGTAAGCCTCAGACCACATACAGTCACTGCACCAGTTTTTATCCATTTAAATTCTGGCATGTTGTTATGTGATATTTGGTCGGAAGTATATTTTTGAAGCATAAACCAATGTGACACAGCTGGCACAATGTGTGAAAGTGTACTCTGAGCCACTGACGTGGACGAGGATTAAATGATGTGTGAAAACATCTGCTGTAATATCACCATTACACCTGTTGGGCTGTGACAGCAGGCACACTCAGCAGCTCTCACTGTGATTTTATAGTACTCAGACAATGCAGAGATAACTGGATAATGTGATTTATCTGAGATATCTAATATGATATTACAAACAATGTAGTGACTGAGAGCAATCTGTTGATCATTCATTTAAAAAAAAAAAAAAGCCTCCATGATGAGGTAACACAGGCAGGGGAATGTTCACAAATGATCTTACGACATGCTTAAATTGTATTATAACATGCATGCTATCACTACCTGTAATCCCAATCCCCTGCAGAGGAGCCATCTGGATCTCCAGTGATGAAAGTAAACAAGCGTTAGCTAAATGGTGCTAATAACCTCCGGGAAATAAAAGTTAAAATAGTACGAGGTGAACAGCGCACACAGCATTGAACGCTCCAGGGTTTACAAAAGCATAATAACTGGAGTTGGTCAATGGGCTCCATGAGATGAAGGAAGCGGATGAAACTATTACATTTTATTGAGTTCGTAATTCAATAAAACTTAATAGTTTCATTCAAGTTAGTCATATCAACTGCTGATTTGCTGTAAGGAACTGCAGGGGTCCTATTGGAAACTGGAATATTGACAGAACCGACAGGCATCATGTCTTGTACAAGGTGGATGAAGCCGCTACATAACGTGCACCTGGAATTACTGCATCCTTGTTCAACTACAACTTTCAAACCAGTAGAAAGGAAATGAGACGGACATTACTGCAGAAATGACAAGCCCTCTTAATGGGTTCCTCTTTAGCAAGTAAAGTAAAAGTTGAATGTTGAATCAGGTCTCTTGAGGCAGAGTGATGCAAGTGAGACAAGGCAGAACAGTAAACAACAGTGGCAGAGAAGGATTAACAATGTTGGCTCTGTTGATGAAGCTGTGTCTTCTGCTACTGCACAATTCAAGGGTAAACACACGAGGGGAACAAACAACTGCAATTAGAGGGTCTTATTTGACCTTTAATTTGGTCTATTCACTACAACTGCTGCAGGTGAGTAAAACATCACAGAGACAACCCGACTTTATTACACTTTCTATTGATTCGGGTCATATTTCATTGAGTTTAACTGTAAAACATTGAGGATTCAGGCTGGAACACTTGCAAAGAGGAAGAGGACTGCTAATTACCAAACGTGTTGCAAAATTGTCTCGCCCAAAGTTTATGGAGGGAAGCCTCAAGGACTCACACAATGTGCTTTCATGAGTTAGTGAATGTAAACTTTACTTTGTTTCTTGACAAAATAACAACAAAAACATCCACAGGGTAAGGCCTTTCCAAGTAACGCAATGCGCTAGTTTTGTAATTCAAGTGATCTGTTTATTAGTTATGTTTTCAAATGAGTAATCCATTTCTGTATACAGAATTTCACCATTGTGGTTTGTTTGTTTCCGAATTTCAACCAACTTTGGATTGTTGTTAGCGTGCTGGTGTAACTCAGCTGGCATGATGGCAAAGAGGGCAGCATTTACTATAGTATATACAAGCCTGTGTTTTCATTCATGCTGTGTGGGACAGTAAGTTTCATTATCCTAGCGCAGCTGCTATTTGTCAGCTCCTGCCAGTTTTGGTTTATTTTTTATGTGCTTCAAATAATTAAGGCTTTATTTTTTTAGAAATCTTTAAGAATAACCCCAATGCTACGTTTTGTGAACATTTAAAGCTATATGCGTCCCTGTACCCTCGAGATTTTATGTTTCAGTCAACCATAACAGATGACTAAAGGGCTGTTAAAGGGTTATTCCGTCTGTCATTCCTGTTCTTGTTAGAGCATGCCGTTTCATGTTGGTATGTTTAGAGAAGGATGCACAGAGGTTTTTATTTTTGGTAACACAAAAGTTCTTCAACAAGTTACTTTTATAGTGTAACATAACAAGCTACTTTTTAATGGCAGTAATCTTGTAATGTAATCCAATGCTACTGGACGCTTATTATGACCTTCGCCAGAAAGTTACGTTTTCACCTGTGTCCCTTTGTTGGTTGGTTTGTCAGCAGGATTACACAAAAATTGCTAAATGGATTT